>JAHLJT010008446.1:262684949-262774539 GCA_031308135.1 Acheta domesticus
GTTTAGTCTCTTCCATTTTTGAATAGATTATAACATCCATTAGGTGTTGAGCTAGTTCTTTCTACACTTTCACGTGTTGAAAAATTCTATTCTCCAGTCTGTGAGGAAAGTGTTTTGGATCTTCGTGCTGAGTCAATTCATTTTATGTGGTCGAGAATTAAATACATCTTTCGCTCGACCATTTCGAAAAAAAATCATATTTTGTACATAAATTTCCTTATGTTTAGGCTGTACTTACATAGAACAACACTGGAACTGAAATACTAAAATCCAAATTCAAACTATAGTCATAGTGGTGTGAAGATGTAGGTATGTATGTTCTTTACATTCCATGAGGTTCCCTAAAATCAAGAATAGTATATAGCAGTTTATTTGATTACGTGTATACCCTTTTAGTGATAGTAAGATATGGAACTCATATATTCCTTTCAAAGTGTGTCCAACTGTATCAAGATATTGTAATTGTATCTGACACTGTTTTGGTGGCCTATGTAATTTTTCTTGCTTCTTTCTCATTTTTGTATAGCTCTGAGACTGGAATACACTTTCCGAAACATAAGCAAACAATGATGCTTTTAAAATGTTTTTGTTCCTACTGATCAAGCCCCATTAACCTGGCTTTAGTACATTATTACAGTCGTTAAGGCTTCACTGCAAACTGGAAATGTATAAGAATTCAGTTGGTGTATATCAAAAATGTCCCGATAGATATCAAATGTATTTCTATGTAATTTTAAACTTTATTTCTATCTAATTTTACGTGCTATTTAATGACTTGCCCTTGAAATCCTAGGAATATAAAACACTCGAGCTCAAGAAACATGAATTATTTTTTAAGTTTTTATCTGCTCTTAATAACGCAGTTTCACTGACAAATCTTTAATCGTTAATAAAACCTATCCGTAGTTTTTTACTTGGTCTCCATCAGGATCGGTAGCTGTACGCTTACTGTGATTTAACATTCATAAATATTAAACGTTGCTGCTGCTATGTAGTTTCTGCACACATAGATATCTTCTAATCAGTATATATGCTCAAATGTAATTAATTTGGAGTGGATAGGTTAGAAAGAGTTTTAGATTAGATTAGATTTATTATTAATACTTTAATTATCATTACTTGGTGGCAGAATATCTTAACTTCACATGCATTAAGCTTACATTGACTAACAGTAAATTACGAGAGAGTAATTTAAAAAATAATAATAATAAGAATAATTAGTACACGCAATTCACAGCGCAAGCCTTACCTCATTCAATTTTCATTTTCATTTCATTTCACTGCATTGCACTTCACAACATTTCACTGGGATGCATTTCTTTCCCTCCCTACACAACATTGCACTACACGAATAGAAATAAAATTATAATAATAATAGTAATAGTAATAATAATAATAATAATAATAATAATAATAATAATGACTATACTACTACTAATAACTATACTACTATACTACTAATAATAACAAGCAAATTACTTAATAGAAAATACTACTAATTTAACAGTATAAACTTAATGATAATACAATGACCTAAAATGTAGATAAACAGCTAGGGAACTAATTTATTTTTAAATTTTTTCATGCTTTGAGGATTTTGATATATTAAAAAGAAATAGAGTAAGATCTAAGAGGAAATGTGAATAACACGTAGCGTACCATATATCAATTAAACAAATTGAGATCTACCAGTCAAGTGTAATAATAACTAATAACCAGAACTAATCGGAAAGCTATTTCAACAAAATATGAACAAGAATTTAGAACAAATGAGCAGTTCTGAGTAATGACAAGGCAGGGACAACAAGTTCTTCATGGAAGGCATGCTAATTCCTACTTCAGTTTGGAAGATTTAGGTGTGCTTTGTTTTTTCGAGATGAAATGAAAGACCCAGTCCGTATGTAAATTTCATGTCATCTCAGTGACGGATTACTCCAATTGAGTTCCAACTTCTGTTTTGTCAGTAACAAACGTAACTGTAACATTTGCGAGACCAGACCCTCTTGTTATTGTTGCACTCGCTTTCAATCAAATATTCTTTTAAAATGTTCTCCCCATAATTTACATTACAATGAGTAAAATTTGCTACATATCAGTACGATTTTCACAAATAGATTTGCATAACTTATTACAAATATGTTTGGCGCAGTTGTGCATACAAATTTTATTTTCCTATCTGCTACCATTTTTAGTGTTTCTCTTTTTGTTGCATTCTTTTTTCTTTTCCTTCAGAAGATGTTTGTATATTTTTTGAGCATTTTGCTTTTATTCTTGTTTCTTCTTTCTTTCTTGTAAGCATGTAATTTATCCAGTAATATTTTGTTTCTTTGTAGTCTATGTTTTTTTCATGTGAAGTGCTGTTTCACCTTCATTTCTGTGGGTTCGGTTGTTTTTTCTCCTGACAACTAGTGGGATTTTTTGGGGACAGATCTTCTGTTTTTTTAGTCCTATTTGCACTTTTGTTGCATTTCTTAAGTCACTTCGAACTCAGTGTTGCTGTTGATCTTCTGCTATTTACGACATACGTCTATTATCCACAGTCGTTTGCTTTCAATGCCTGCAGTAAATTTATGAAACTATATTTCTTTACTCTGAGTAGTTTTGCAACAAGGAACGGTGCAATAACCCACAAGTTTACCTTACATTATTTCAATTGTTTCTAATTAAACAAAAATCTTGTTAGCACTCTAAAGGACACAAGTGCTGTAAATTTTATGTTTATCGGTTTAATTCAACGCCCAATGAATAACATAATAACATTTATTCAGATAACCTACTAATAGAAATTTTTCTAACTCCCTTTTCACCAATGTGAATAAAAACACCCATCTCCCTTCATCAGTGTTTGCACAAGTCTTATGACATCAAATCATGACTTTTCTAAACCAATGAACTTGATTTATCCAGTTTTTATATTTTTATTCGTGTTTTCTCTCAAAAAACAATATATGTATTTTTTTCTATCTGAATTGAAGTACTTCCGAGAATGTTCAGTAGAATGTTGTTAGGAATTGCTTGGTAAATAATTAATTGCTTATCTTCTATATACTACATTTTACCTGGTGTGGTGATGTTTTATATACATGTGAAGATATTTACCATCAAATTAGCAAAAACTGTAGTGGTGGTCATGAATAATTCTTACATATTTACTTCTAATAAAAAAGACACTGGTAGGATTAATTAAATGCAATTTTTTTTCATTAGTGAATTGGTTGGTGAATAACCATCACATTCTTATCTTCTACATATCCGTGTATGTGTGATGACATTATACACTCATATAAATTTGTAATACACTCATATAATTGATATTATACACTTATATAAATTTGTGGATAAAGGAACATTCTGGAATCAATAATAATCACAATAGAACCAGTGTTTTTTTATAAAACCTTTTCTTCTTCAACCCCCACTCATGCAACTATTTTTAGTATTACAAACGAATATTTTACTAATTCATATTGTTCGTTTACCTGTATTTTCTATCACTGTAAGGAAAATTCAAGATATTCAAACGGTTTTTGTTGATTTTTTTTTCTATTAATTGCAGTCTCTTTGCTGAAACGTGTGTAACAGAAGAAGAAATCTAGCATTTTGTTGAATAACTGGAAACGGCTGGTTGAAAACAAATTAATGCTTTTCAAAAGTTTAAAGATAGTAGACAGTTTCATTTATTTAACTTGTCTATTAATAACAATTTTTTAGTTCATTTTATTTTTATTTTTCATTTTATATTTTGTTTTAGGTTTTCTGAAACAATTTGTTATTCATTATTCCGTACCTGAAACTAGCTACATTTCTGTTATTTGTAAAATAACATTAAATCGCAATGATGAATAGTTGTAAGTTTTCATTCTTCCTTTTCAATTAAATAATAGAAGTTTTGAAAGTGCAAATGACTGTTATCTCGAGGCAGCATGCAGTACTCCTGCGTGCCCGTTTATGTATCAAAGGCGTGCCCACTGCAAGGTTAAAGTCATAATACATAGATTTTTGTGTAACATTGCATATAATTTCTAATATATCTTCTTCTTCTTTTGATTTTTTCCCGTTATTATGGGGTCTGCTCTAATGGGTGTGGGCTCAATTTTATTAATATTTTGGCCACTCCAGTTTTATACAGATTTGGCTATGTTTTTAGGCTGGATGCCCCTATGTTTTTAGGCTCTTCCTGATGCCAACCAGAAGGGACTCACCAGCACATTACACACAGTCACGGAAAAACACACAATCATGCCCTTGGAGGTTCCATATCATCCATTTCTGAGACCAATTATAATCTTCCCCAACTCACAAAGAAGTTGGGTATATTGTCAGTGACATCTGAGTTACCTGCCAGATGAGTACTATCTCCATGTTGCCTTCGTTCTCTCTTAATGTCATTCGTTCGTCAGCTGATTGTAGTTTAATTTGTTCTCTCTCAACCATTTCTGATTTATTTTTGGAGGTCATTCCTTGAATTGATAATAAAGTATCTGGCATTCCTGTGTTTCGCACTAGAATTAGTTTTCCGTTATGTTTTTATTAATAATTATTACAACAATATGGGAAGTAGCTGTTAATAAAAATCAGATACTTTTTATAAACTATACTAAAATTTAATGCACGTGACCACTTTCCTTCCAAATTTGAATGCGACTTCTGAAGGATGATAGTTCATTGTTAATAATCAATTATAATCTTCCCCATCTCACAAGGATGTTGGGTATATTGTCAGTGGCATCTGAGTTGCCTGCCAGATGTGTACTATCTCTCTGTTGCTTCCGTTCTCTCTTAATGTCATTCGTTCGTCAGCTGATCGTAGTTTAATTTGTTCTCTCTCAACCATTTCTGATTTATTTTTGGAGGTCATTCCTTGAGTTGCTAATAAAGTATCATGAATTCCTGTGTTTCGCACTAGAATTAGTGTTCCGTTATGTTTTTATCAATAATTCTTACAACAATATTGGAAGTAGCTGTTAATAAAAATCAGATACTTTTTATAATTGTTTGTCAATTCATATGTTTTTTAATTTCTTTTTCTATAATTTTCTTTTTCATGATTTAAAATATCTCTCATTCACAACATCCACATCTCTTACAACTCTTTAGCAATTTTATTAAAGTTAGAAATTAAACTATGCACTACACCTATAGTAGTCACCATCAGAAACTTTGAGTAATTTTAAAATATTCACTCTAAAACTAATAAAGCACAGAACCCAATATGTGAATATAATTAACAAGCAACTTTTTAATGTTTTACGGCTTCTTTCATGAACACTGCAGCATCTTCAATAATGTAATGAAAGTGTGTCTGCTTCTCTGGATAAGCCTTGTTTGGATGTACATCTTACAGGCCAAGTGAGAGCGTATGCTTCCGCGGTATAGTATCTTACAGGCCCTTCTGTATCTTTCTGTTAATCATAGAGTGTTTTCGAAAGACGACTTATCTGAAAGACTGTGATGTTTTGAAAGCTACTCCTTGATATTTAAAATTTAGTAAATCTATAACTTGTAGTTTACAAGCCTGAAAGTGATGACTGGATTCTTTGCGAGGGTTAGCCAAACCATGAGAAGATGCAGGGATTCATAGTGGTTATTGTCCTGTTGAGTATGGAAACTTACATTTTTGCACGTTTTGAAGAATTAGAAAGTACGGCTTTTTATATTTAAGTAGTTTATGAAATTTACTAAAGCCTAATAATTCCTTTGTGTCCTATCTGTTGAACATTAATCCTTATGAACTAAAAAGCAATAGATACTTTACTCCTTATTTTTCATAGTTCTTGAATAGGCGTTTCATTGCAATGTGTTCCCGCGATCAGCCGTGAAAATAATATCTATTTTGAACAGACATTAAAGAATTTTTGAGGATGAATAAAGAAATTGCTGTTTGAGCTATATCATTTATGAGAAACCATACAAGTTATTTAAGTGTGTAAACATCATTGGCATGTGAACATCACAAGAATATATTGATATCAGAAACTAGAGTTGCTACAACCATACTTCTTCGCAATACTTGTAAGTTTGCAAAATTCCCCTTCTTCAATATTGTAGATGTTGGAAGACATCGAAAATACTTTTAAAATTTTAAAATTCGAGAAAGAAAAGATTTCAACAAAAAAGAGAATTTTGCTAATTTTAACCTTTTTTGTTCTAACCAAGAAACAATTAAAGCAAAAAAATGGGTTCAATTTATGAGAAAAATTTGCAAATATAGTTGATGCTAATTTAAAGTATTCCTCGAAATCAAAATGTCCGATTTAAATTTGCAGGATTGTAAGAACGTGCAGATTGGTTGTAAAATGCCAATTTTGTAGAAAATTCATCTGAAGGGTTTAGGTGCTAGAGTGGTCTATAGATGGACGAACGAAAAACGGATTAAATAAGAGATACATATTGCCTTAATCCTTTTTGGCCACATAACCCCCCACTTAACCCTTTTTGGACACATAAAACGTGTATTCTGATTACACAACGTGTTATAAGTTATTTGCTACGGATAGGAGCAAGATTTATTCACTGTTTTATGTAATAGCCCTATACATTTTCTGACAAAAATTTGCCACTTTCCACTTCTTCAATGGTTATCACATCACTCATTAGTCTCGTATACTTGTCTTGGACATCCTCCATTTAAGTTTAATAATTTGCAGATCGTTTTATTTATTCTCTCATATCAGCTCAACAACCCTCTTGAGTTTTCTGAGATATTCTTTAATTCCATTAAAATAATATTTTGCGCGTTTTGTGTTCTTTCAAAAAAATTTCCTTTGCCAAATAGCAAATTCACTTCGCAATCCGTTCCGAAATTTTTCTATTTCATTCGTAGATAGCTTAGTAAGGCATTTTACTAGCATTTCTGATTTTGGATCTTTGGAATCATGGTTTTATTTCATCGCCTTCAGAGGAAGATTTAACATCAGACTCGCTATCAGACAATAAAGATATTGTAGTGCAGCTAGAAAAGATTTCTCTGTGGTTGTAGCACGATGTATTCACGTAGCTTTCGTGCAAGCGACATTTGCACGTTGGGTGCATCACTAATTATTTACTTTTTGCAATATATTGGCAATTTAATTTACCCGCTTCATCGACGTTTGAATATCTACTGTAGCGCGTAAGCACCGCAAAGTATACCGCAACAGTAAATATGCACTGAACTCAGGCTGATAAAGGAACGGTTACTTTTGAAGTAAGGCTTTTCAATAGCTAATTAGGGGAGTATTATTTAGACAATCGGGAACGAACCGCGTCTCTGTCGTGGTGGCTGACGTTTCGGGCAACATATTGCGGCCTTCCTTAGAGCGTCAGCTCTGCTACATTTTTTTTTCTTTTTTCCCTCTTCAGTAGTCCTGGCGAGGCGGGTACTTGTTTTTTATAGTGGCTTTACATTTTATTGCTACCGCTTGTTTAACAATATTTATTTTTATTTTTAAAGAACCAATGTTTTATATCAATTAATACATTAAAGAATCATATTTAAATGATATTAAACTGTGGTTATCTTAATGTTGAAAGTTCCTCCACTTCGTGAAAACTTGCGAACATTTTTGGGACTCTGTTTATGAACATTCTGGATTTTTGTCCAAACGAGTATTAAAGTTTCAGGTAGGTAATATTTCTGTCGATAAAAATATAAAATACAAATTTCTCAAATAAATTTTAAGAGACCGACAGTTTATGAAAATATACGGAAAGAGTCTCTTCTACGCTAGTAGTACAGGGGCTTGAAATTCGTTGCTACTTTTCATAAACAATGAAAGGTCACGTGGAATCAAATGATTCATGCCTTTCATTTTATTATAAAGCAGCATCTTAGCGTCATCGTTATTGTCAAGATAATATTTACGTCGAACCGTTTTCAAAACGAAAAGATAGCAACTTCACGAGTGTTGATAAAATAGTGCCTTTTTTAATCCAATTTGTCGACGAAATTCGCCGCAAAACCTACATAAACCCAAAGAAAGCAAATATTGTAAATAACAAATGTGGTCAAACACACGCACCTCAGCAAGCGTATTATGCAACCTAAAACTTAGTTTTTCTCTTGGGGTTGTTAACGCGGACAGAAGAGGTTGCCATCCTACACTTTCCCGCCAAACGGGGTGACGACATTCTGGACACCTCTGTTGTTTCTTTTTAATCGAGAACTATAAATACATTTTAAATGACTATTAATACTTACGAATATCACTGTTTACGTGGGACGCAATTAAAAGAACATCTTAACAGATGCTGTACAAAAGATTCTTCTAGTTAATACATTTGCCCATTTAACATTCATCAGATTTTAATATTTGTTGCTTCTGGTTCTACCGATCCTGCTTCTGCTGCAGCACCGAGAGGCAATTCCAGACAAGTTCTACGAAAATGAAACGTCGCGTTGCACAATTTGAACGATATGAGTGGTCTGTTTCCAAATTCACCCTTGTCTGGGAGAGTTTAATTTTACGGAAAGGGACTAAAACATTTCAAATGCACATTGGCTGCGAAAACGTAAACTAAATTTTGGTATTTTGTTTATTTTCAATCGTGGAATGATTCATTGAAAATTTTCGTTTATTTTGGAACATACTGAATGGACATGAGATTTGTTCTTCCAACATTTTGTTAGAATTATGAAACTATTTACATCTATCAATTGACAATTGAAAAAACTTCTATGAAAATATATTCATTTTCGTCTTCAGAAAGCAACTAATCTTTACTGTCGCAAGGTCATCAGTATTTTTTTCTAAAATGCCAAGTGTCGCAAATCAGTTCAGCTCTACCCATAGTGCAAAACCAGTAGGCGTTGGAAATTAATCGTCTTCGCCAGTTTTATTGGCACCGAAAAATCTATTTTTGAAGGGGTAATGTCTCCTGCATCCATTTTCGGTCGACAAACCTTATCGTTACTGCACGTAACCCAACATTGTACAGAGGATCTCCCTGAATGATCATTGTTGCTGTAATTGTGTAGTTCCACGTTTCGTAATAAAACTGAAATAATAACAAAATAGTAAACTAGTAATAACTAAACATTTTCTACAATACATTGCTTTGGTGGCTTTACAACTTTCGTAACAGCTGTTTTCAAATCCAATGTGTCAAAGGCTTTTCCAATTTTAAACACTGCTTCATATTTTGCTATGATGCTGTAGTATTCTTGGGGTGTTGCAATCATTGTGTATGTTTTCGATTCTTTCTCTATTCTACTAAACATCCAATCGGGTGGCATTGGGAGAAGAGTTCTGTATCCTTAATGTTTGGGGGAGCCTCTAGAACACGTCAACTGAGCTGCATGATCAATTTAGAACAATGAAAATCATTCCTATCTACACGTTCATGCGTTGGGAGCTTGGGAAGTGATTTTGTAGTGTTATGTTTGTTTACATTTTTCTTCCATCTGACTGCATTTCTCTTTGTTTGAGACCTCATTCCTCGGGCGAGTGAGTTACTGAATCAGAATATTCCTTAATGTAGTTCTCAAAAGTTGTAGACGGCTGCTGTCCTTCGTCCTTGGTTTTACAAACTCTGATCAATTAAAACGTAAACGTGCTCATACCGCTGCTTGCAATGGTGGTGTAAGTCGCAGGTGGGACGAAACAACAGATTACAGCGCCTTTCAAGAAATAGCATCTCGTTTATTTGCACTTTCTTCTGTGATAACAGAAGAAACATCTCGAAAAAAAACAAACATTTAATCTCTTGAAGTGGTACGTGCACAGGTGAAAATCGCAACATCAAAATTGCTCCGACTTGGTTGAAACTCGTGACTATGTCTTATTTTTCCATCTATCACAATACTACCTCAGAAGAAAATTGTACATGACAATTATTTCAATGCAAGTAATAGTTTTCAGAAACGGTGTGTGCAAAAGTGGTGAAAGACTACAAAATAGTCAATTACTTAATTAACAAGCTATGTTTTAGTCCAAAATATTTGTAGGAGGTTAAGAGAATCTCCTTAACACGTTGATATCACTAGGTCATTTGTTTCTCAGCATTATACTTTAAAACCGTTTTTGGGAAAGTATGTTTATGACTTACACTACGTTTGCTCTCAACGGCTCAAGTAAAGTAATTGTGTGCACCCACCTCCGTTGCTAACGCAAGCGCAAAACGCCGCTGCGCTCTTTTCTTAGAGATCGCCAGGGGCGTCAAACGCAATGGAAACGGCGGCTAGCTCCTGATTGGCCAGCACAGGAGCGGCCCAAAAGCTACATTGCAAAGTCAGTCTGCAAACGCTAGTGGGACTGCTATTCTTAACGCGCGTTGCAGTATTCTAGAACGACCCCTGCGCACTAATGCTCTCATTCCCTGTGGAATCTGGGAAGAGCTCTCAGAAGCAACACAATGTTCTGACGCTGTAATGTCTCTGACAGTCTGTCGACCTGAATTCGGTCCGGACCAGCGCGTCCCCGCAGCCGCCGCTATCAACGTCAGAAGAAGGCTCCGACTCGTCCCCTGTCTCTGTTTTCTCAATCACGGTCCCAGCGCTGTCTACCATGCAGAAGCTCTCTACTACTGCCGACTTACAGCAGTCGACAATTACTAAACAATTTAAGTCGTCTCTACGCCTGTCAAAATGTCCCATTTATCACATCACTGTCGGGTAACATTCTCTTAGGCACAATTTGTCGAATTCCCCTCCCTTGTGTTCTCACTCTTGCTCCAATGATGACGTTTTCCCGCTTGAGGGAAATCTGATGGAGTTGCAAACAAACCAAGAGAGATGGAGAGGTTAAGAAAGAGTAAACTCTTCCAATGTGCAGTGTGAATACCTGGGAAATGTGATGTATGTAATTCATTTACTTTATAAAACCCTTATTTATATTAAATATTTATACCAATCACTTTCAAATCAATTAGTTTTGCATTGTCCACTATACTTCCTCCGAAACAAGAGCTCCAGGGAAGTAGTCAGCTGTGGTGAAAGTTTCGTCAGTCAGCGACGTTTCGTTGTACGATTAATAATATTTCATTTCAATTCCGGTTGATTTTGTCTTATCTTCATCAAATCTCTATTCAATCTCTTCTGTGTGAAGTGTCATCCACAATTTGCACTCTTTCTGTGTCACTCTCTTCTATTAAAATGCATACTATAGAACACACAATTTCTATTTAATTGTATTTATAAGTCCCATAAAACAATCAAACTACTGTACAAATATATAATACATAATTTTGTTAAACGCGAGATATATTTGAACAAACATTCAATATGTACTCTTGTGAATGTCATAAACATTTTTGGAGGGATAAGTTCTTCCAGAGCTGATAAACAAGAGGTTATTTACGTACATCAATTTCTATTCATTCTCGGAATATTTAATTTCTGCGTAGCTTCTTTTAACAGAATTTCCTAACTGTGTACCTACGGTACTTTGGTTTTCATTGATTTACTCATTATTTTTCTGTTTTATATACGCATTCGAATTTGGCGACAGTAAATACTTACAGAAGGGGAAGATATTAGTTCTATCTAGTTTTTGAAATGATAAAAACCTACACTTCTTGCTTCACATTTCCCTCGTATAAATTATTTGTAACTTCAAAGTACAATGATAAAGTTATTTCCTTCAAGAATTGTAGCCAAGAGACTTTCGCTGTGTCATGACTGTCGGTCTGCGACGTCGTTAGAGATGCCGTCGGGGCCGGGAGCTTTTTTAGCTTTCAGCTCTGCAATGGCCGCTTTCACTTCTGTTTCTGTTGTGAAACGCGGCTTGTCGACGGGCGTGTGCAGTGTCGCCATTACCGTTTGTCGCACTTGGACAACGTGCGGCATCGACGACGCCCCCTCTACTTGCTGAAACTGAGATTCTAAAGCACTAACACGGACTTCAGCTTTCGCCTCATTCAATTCTGCGAATTCCCCAGTGCTGGTCCAAAGCGGCGACATTGAAATCGGTGTCCTAATGCTATAAAATACTCGTAATTATTTTCACTTAATTAAAATAGCTCTGATCCAAAGGTGGCATCCATTTCAACATTTGGGCTACATCGGCGACCTTTTCCTTACCTTTAGTCAAGTACGTCTGCAAAGTCGGATAGATGGGAAAAGAACTTTTCATCACCAACGTTATGAGAATTTGTGGTTGCACATGAACGGAGTAAAACATTGTTAAACTTTCTACTTCATTTAATCTTTTAGTGAATTTTACACGGTCTGTCCCACAGAAAATGTTACTGATGTGAAATAAAATACAAAGAGTGGGTTGTTAGTATTGTTCATGTTTTTTTTCTTCAAAATAGTCTCTTTGTGATTCAGTCCACAACTAAAAGCGTTGGAAAAATTGTTCAAAACAATTCTGATAGTCAACAAGTGGAATTGCCTGCAAGATCGTGTTCGTAGCCATCTGTATATTGGAAATCGTGTCGATACGCCGTCCTTTCATGGCCAATTTCACTTTTCGGAAATAGCCAGAAGTCGGTCGGAGCTAATTCCGACGAATAAGGAACATGGTCAAGCGCAACAATACCTTTTTCAGCCAAGAATTGGAGAACGATCTTGCTTTTTTGCGTTGGAGCATTGTCGTTCAACAAGCACCAAGTTTCTTGGTTGCGGTATTCAGGTCTCACCCGAAAAATCCCTGCCCATAAACGAGTTAGAACACCCAAGTAGTAATGTGCGTTCACCATTTCCTTCTGGAGCAAATTCTTTATGGATAATTTCTTTGGAATCAAAGAAAACTGTGAGCAGTGTCTTGACACGACTTTTCTTCATTCACGCTTTTTTAAATCTCGGAAATTCTGGACCTTTTCATTCCGAGCTCTGGCGCTTTGTAAGTGGCTCATATTTTACAATACCATGTTTCATCACCTATTACGATGCATGTCAGGAAGTCTGGACCCCCATCGGCCGATCGCTTCATGTCTCTGGAGTGTTCCACTCTGCAAAACTTTGGATCATGAGTGAGTGGAGCTCAAAGCGACCACAGATCTTTTTGTCCAGAGTTTCAGTCACTATGCTACGCACAGTTGTTTTACGAATTTCCGTGAGCTCCTCTATTAACCTGGTAGATGCACAACGATCATTTCGAAGAATTTCAGTCACATTTTGAACATTTTTTTCGACTCTAACTGTCGCTGATACTCCTGGACGTGGATCGTCTTCAATGCTCTCTCTTCAATCACGAAATCTTGCATACCACTTAAAAGCGTTTTTACGATTCATAGCTTCACTAACACAAACACGTATCATTCCAAACGTTTCTGTGGCACTCTTACCCACTTTGAAGCAAAACTTAATGTTCGCACGTCGCTCCATTGCTCTTTTCACGACCGAGGGTCAAAACGCACGGTTACGGTTTTCTTTACTGCGAGCAGTCTGTGATGCTAGTGCTGTTCCATTTAAAATGGAAGGTAGTCGAAGCACAACACTACTTAATTCCTGCATCAGATCACAGATTGCAGTTGTGGTTTCGCGAATATAAAATCAGACACTTTTTTCCGTGTGACGGACTGTGTATATACAATGCATTAGAGATTTCATTTTCTTAAAATGCAGATGTTTCCTGCTGTTATGGAGGTGCTCGAAATGCAATGTTTGCAATTGAATAACATTAAATGACCATTTTCTTTTTTTACCAAAAGAATCCTCATGAAAGAAATGGGTCGTTATGAGATTGAAATTTGTAAGCTTTCTTCTGTAATCCTATATCATTCATTGTCAAAATTGTAGATGACTACAGTGCCATTTCCTTCTATAATGTTGAAATGTCTTTATCATTATTAATGTTTAAAGCCAAAAAAAGCAAGAGAGTAAAAATGTATAAGTAAACTTAAATGTCCAAGGGAGAACATAATCCCTGTAAACAGACACACTTCTGATATAGTGAGACATATCTGTTATTTGTTCCCCATCATCATCTGCAATATTTTCAAATGTTTTTTCTTTTGATAAAATGTACACAATAATTGCCTTAAATATCATTCCTACCTTTTTCTGCTTTGCTTCATCACATCCTTAACAATTCCTGGTCCTCTTCTTACTGTCAGATTTTGTAATTCTATATTTTGTAATAAGCATTATGAATATCACTTTCTTAGCCATGTTTTAAAATTGAAATTTTAAGTCAAAATATTTGGTTTGAATTATTACTTTTTTGTTACAATACACAATGTCCTTACTTTTTTTACCTTCCTAATAATTAAATGTT
Source organism: Acheta domesticus (assembly GCA_031308135.1). Lineage (NCBI taxonomy): Eukaryota > Metazoa > Arthropoda > Insecta > Orthoptera > Gryllidae > Acheta > Acheta domesticus. The sequence goes on from JAHLJT010008446.1 coordinate 262,699,088, forward strand.
TTACTATCTGAAATATTTGTATTTATTCTACATTTTTATTGTAATTCTCTCTTTTATGTCCTGAAGATTACTTCGAAATTTTTGAAAAATATTTTGAAGTAATCTTCAAATCAGCAATATTAATTTCACTCATATTCAACCTTGGAAGAGTTACATTACAGGCATTGGTAATAGCATGTTTGTATGTAAAAAGTTTGTTAATTGGTCTAGAGGCATTTCTATTCTGGACTGGGGAAGGAAGCATCATTTTTTACCCTTACATACGTAAACACACATTCTTCATAGATATTACATCTATTGTAATTGTGTATATCTTGCACTAAGTAATGTACTTCAACTTTCGAAACGAATTCACGAATTCGATATTTTGCATCCGTCTTGAAATATTGTTTTTACTTTAGTGGATGCGTTTAGTAAGTGCATTTCAGAAACTTTCGCTTCTGCTGAGTATCTATTATTCTAACATTTATTAGAATGGTTACTTACCTCATAAACGCAGCCGAGATTGCTTGCGCCGGAGACGACAAATGAACACTCTCACAACCTCGGATTGGATCCAATTCTGACTACGAAGTTGTATGGCTTGTGCTGGCGTTGTGGCCTGGTGAGGCTTAGCACGTGGTAGTGTAGAGTTGTTTGTTTCCAAAGAGAAAGGTAAAAATCGCGTTATTTAAACGTACCGTCATTACTTCCGTGTTCGTGAAAGAAAGAGGCATCTTCACTTGGTGCATCTGAACATTGTCTAAAAATAGTTTTCATGCAGCGAATCCATGTTCAGAAACGGATAATGATATAGTACCTAATAACTGTTTACAAGTTGACTATGAATATGTATATTGTAAATAATTTGGAAAGACTTTGTGATTATGTTGTTTTTCGCAAACCACAATAAAAAGTGATGTACCTTGAAATTATGAATGGTAGAGATAGTGGGAAGCTGCACATACGTGCGAGTATTGTGTACGTAGTAACGTGGGGTAAATGTCAAACCTCCAGGATCTGCAATCTATAAGTTGTAGACGTCTATAATGGTTACTTTCGCTATAGAGTGTAGATGAAAGTTTTTAATGAGATGAGACTACCTTGTAGTGTCTTAAAATGTGGCCATTGGTAGTACCGATCATCTGCTGGATCTCGCGATGAGAATGTTTTTGCTGAGTATTTTGAAAACACCAGTTTGTAACATTCAGTTTAAAATGACATATTGGGTAATATTTTCGTTTTATTTTCACAATTTTAATGAGTAGAATAACATGGCCATATAAAAGGGCTAACCATATACATGTACTGTACATAATAAAAAAAACAACTTTTATTTTCCTTGGAATTTGGCTTTTTTTCCTGATTGTAGAGAAATCAATCTGTAAACATTGTAAATGTTACTGACAGCTTTCCGTAGGTAAACAAATCTGAATTCAAGGAAGAAGGGTTGCGATAGGTAATTGATACTGGAAAACACAATCATGTCGGGGTAATATAAACGAAACCCCTTTGGAAGAAAAAATCATACTTGATCGTATTTGATACTTCTGGTAAAACGAAACTTTATTCTTAACATTTTCGCGTAATATGCAGGTATGAAAGCGACAGTGCTGAATCAATGACTATACGCCCATAAGGCAGACTACGCACGTTCACTAAATACCACAGCTGCCCAATTACCCCAATAACTAAAAAAAATTGTATTTTAGTTCATGATCATAAGACAATTTTAAGTTCACATCTCAATCAGGTTTTTGTCCAGTTTTCTTGATCCATTGAGCAAATGCTGAGATGGCGCCTTGTTTTGCTTCTGGACGTAAATGTAGCTTCACTATGCGCATACGTTTTGTTGAGCACTCCCTTTTGCTTTTAGTGGTAGGAGTAGAGCTGAGGGTTCGTTACTATTTTGTTAGCAATGCAGAAAAATGGCATCTGCATTTCGTTTACCGTTGCAAGTATGTTTTCTTTAACTTGGGAACGAAAATATCTAGTTTTTCAACTGTTGCTAATCTCGCGCTTTTTTTAAATTTTATTATTTTATCTTTTTTATATTTTATTCATCTTTCAACTATCGTATTTATAGTTAAAATGTTGGGAAGGGATTGTGTATCTTACGAAAACGTGCGCAAATACTCTTATCCCCCCATAATGTTTTCACTGTTTTCTGACCAAATAAATCAAATCAAAGACTATTAAAACAGTTATGAAACGTAAATCTACATTAATTCACGTAAGATTTTAAAATCTTTGTACTACTTAAATATTATTTTGTAGTAAAAAAGGAAAAAACGGAATTTTATATCTCAATTTACATAATATTTCGTTATACTTGTTAGTGGTGCTACAGAATAGCACAGATTTTCTCACTTGTTAGTTTTCCAGTATTTTTAGCGTAGGCTAGCTTTCCGGTACTGCCCCACCCTCTTCCCAGCTGCTTCCTACAATTGCGAATTTTCAGAAACGCTCAAAAGACAATTTTTCAAAGAAATTTTGAATTTATGATTATTTTATTCTACTATAATATTTTTAAGTATTCCGATTCTACTATTGGGGAGGTGAAAAATCGAGAAAATGTGAACAAATTTCGCTTTGGCGCCTATACAGTGCCGGTAGCGTATAAGCGAATCTGACAGTTCTCTTGCCACATGCTGTTGTATGTTACGTGACCTGCTCTGAAGCAATCCCCGCGCGAGGATTTGTTTACTTTCTCACAGCCAGGGTTCAACGTTGCCGCTTATCTGACTCACATGAAGTCGCCGATGCGATCAGGTTCGCCCGTAAGACCCCTACACACATACCAATTCGTCGGGCCGACCTGATTGTACGCTTTGCTACACACGGTCCAACCAAGAACCCGATTTGTCAGTAGTGCAACAAGTTTCCGCGAGGAAAGTAGTTCTGTTGTTCTTTGAGTGTTCTCGCGTCCTTTGTGTCGTCTACGCAACAGAAGTGATCGAGAATCGGGCACGATGGAGCACGTGGATTCGCATGACCAAATCTGCGGAAATTAGTAAAAGCTTAAGCGCTGTCGTCGGCAGATAGCCCAACCACGATTTGCCGGAGTGTGTGGTGGGAGAATTGGGTGTTGGAGCCAACCAACCGCCCGGCCAAAATTTCTGTTGAACGACTTGCCTCCACACGATACAATTTGTTGGATCGGCTGGCCAGTCGGCCCGACTAATTGGTATGTGTGTAGGGTCCTGTAGATTAACATATTCATCCTTGGTTCGCCTTTGGCGAAGTTTTTGAACATGATATCAAGACGTGTCATAGTGATTATGTTTTGATGTTTCATTTACCTGTGATGCAGGTGGTGCCATGTGCGTATAATGAGAGACAACAGCGCATTGAACTTTCAGAGTCGCTTAAATGCTGCCGGTTCGGTATAGGTGCTGAGACGGAAGTTTTTTCGCATTTTCTCGGTTTTTCGGTCCCCTAGTGGTAGAATTGAAATATTTAAGAATATTACAGTAGAATAAAATTTTTAAAAATGGAGCGGTTTTTGAGAAAATTTCGTTCAGACGTTTCTGAAAATTCAAATATTGAGCTAATTTTTAAAGAAAAGTTTAATTTTTTCGAAAAAGACATAAATTGAAACATTTGTATTTAAAAAATGAAATATACAAAATACCGGTAATGTAAATATTAATGACGTGAGAGACTTAAAAAAGTGACATTTGTGTAAATTTGGAGAAACGAAGGAATAATGCAAAGTGACGTTTATGTTATCTGTTAGAGTGTAGTACTTTCTCTCCAATAAGTTTAAAGAAAACATTTGGAGCGGTTTTCGAGAAAATCTTGTTCTCAATTTGAATGTTGCTCATATTTCCCTAAACATTACGCGAAAACTATTCATATTTTGAAAAAAATTAAATGTTCTTCTTTAAAGGTATAATTTATAGGTCACAGGTCTTTCACAACAGATTGTCAAAAGAACAACAAACTCACACTCATGCTACCTGGCGGTCCTGTTGACTATGACGAGACGTGACAGAAATAATGCGCCATGTGAATACAGAGAGCGTGAATGTCATTAAAATAAAGGAGGATTACTCCGTATTGCGCTTAATGCCCAAAGAATTTAAAGACGCGTTGCCCATAAATACCCAAATGTAAATACGCGACATAGGAAATCTCTGCAAATAAATATAATATAATTCTTGTTCACTTCTGTGATTTGTTCCCTACATTTCTCTGAAAGTTCACAAATATCTTGTTCTTCAGAGGGGTTTATTCCTTTACAAATACAACATTATTTTTGTAAAAAAAATCTACTAGATGCAAATATTATACTTTTGTAACACATTTCTTGGATGAACAATAAGAAATTTTACTTCTTAAAAATTCGCAATTTTTAATTTTAAAAACAAAAAGGGCTTTCAACGATTTTTTTTTTGGTTGTTGTTGTTGTTGTTGTTGTTGAGAAAACTAGCCTGACTATCGAATGGCCTACAGTTTCCCATTTCTATTAATATCAGATTTTTTAACAATGAAACTTTGCATTTATTTAAATTTTAACCCTCTGGAAATATCGAGTTTAAAATTGTAAGTTAATTTGGTTTGAAGCAAAAAAACCTGCAATTTTAAAAAGGCATTTCTCATGTAAGTAATGTGATATCTGATTTGTGCCTGCAAATTTGTTCAGGTATATCTTTGTTTCTCTGTATATTGAAAGAAACTATTTGATATTTTTAAATTGTTAAATACAGAGATGAAAATCAGTGATTTTCCATTTTTGTATATTTTGTCTTTACCTTCTCATCCTTAATAATGTGTGTTTCATTGCCTACATGTGCGTTACTACTCCCTGCTAGTATAATTTCAACTTTTTTGACAGTATTGTTACACTACCGCTTGGAGGCACTTGAACATTTCCATTGATTATTTGTCTTTCTTGTCTACCAGTACATGTATTCCTTATAATTATTCACCGTCATTTCTTTAATATTGAGAGTTGCTGTTATTATTTGAGGTGAGAAGTATTCAAGTCTTCGATATAAATTTTTGCATTTGTATGCAAGAAAAATTGCAGCACCAGGTACTGCTCTTTCCTTACTGTTTACTCCTCAGTAAATTAAAATATGATTAAGAATTGACACATTTCCCTTGTATTTCTTTCTTGTTTCAGATAAAACAACTACGTCTATATATCTCTTTTTACTTTGTGATTAATTACACTCAAATTCTGTTTCTTCTTTCATCTCTGTAATGCTGTCCTCTTATATTCCATGTTGTTGTTTTTTTTTACTTGTTGATAGTGTGAACTTCCATTACGGTAACTGGTAATAACATTGTAATCGATAATAGGACCAATATTTCATTTTAACCAAATTTTCACTTTCACTATAAAATTAATTTTTTCCAATTGTAAATGTATTTAATGTTCAAGTTTAAAAGGAACACAAGTCATCTTACAACAAATTGTTTTAATGTCAATATACCATGTTAAATCACCATTTGGTTTATGAACTAATGTGTTGAGTAATTTGAAATTTTAAGCAATTTATGCAACAGCACAAATAATTCATTAAGCAGAGTTCAGTATACATATACCATTTGTAAGAAGAAATCCACACTAGTTGGTGTGAAACAATATTATTTTATCATCTTTTATTGTAAGTGCAAGACAGTTTTCAAAAACGCCAATACAGTAAGTTTTCTGCATCCAGCATAATTGAATATATATTTTTAATCTTACCAATATAAGCAACAAGATCTAAATATAAAAATTATTAAATCAGAGACTGCTAATATGATTAAGGCTTTTAAAATAGAATAAGATTAGATGCATTTGGATTTGAGACAATATAATTAATATTTTTATAAATTTATTACATCTAAAGAATGTACAAATTAAGTGGGAAGAGGTAATTTTAACAACAGTTTGTATTAGCCTGTTTCTTGCTCACAATGATAATGCAAAATTAATCTAGTTCATTCATGTTCATTCATTAATGGCATTCAATAATGGCAAAGAAACAAAAATTAATGATGAAACAAATTAGTTAAGAATGGCGGACAATTAAAAAACCCTAAATTAACCGTATTTATATAATTTTCTAAGCTAAGGAAGCTATAATGCTTCTAGCGTCTGCCACGAGATTGCGACGAGCTATGACGCATGCGCAGATGACGATGTTCCCCTCTCCCCTCGTTGCCCCTGGGCACGAGAAACTCGAATGCGTTACTCTACTATGGCACCAAAAACCCAAAAATTTTGTTGGCGTCCAACCTGTTCAATAGATTACATATGATTTTAGTCTGCAATGTATAAATTAACAAGTGGTCTCATTGCCACTCGTGTGTAAGAATTGAAGCTGAGCCATTGTATAATTTGCTTTCAAGGCTTCGGCAGTCTTGACTGCTGTGAGGAGTTTGTGGGAAGTGCCTACACTGTCGTAAGCAATTGAGATCATGGAAGTAGTTCCAGTGTTTCTGCCTTGAATTGCGTTCACCTGTTAGATGAAGTAATTGATAGTGACATTTTGTGTGTTATTGTTGAGCATCCCCAAACGTGCGAGTCACTGCGATTCACTTCCATACAATTTATGTGACCAAACCATCCTATTTGCTTATAATGTATGTAATCTAAAATTGATTTATTTTGTCTCATTCTTTCCCTTACAATGCTGTTCTTAATTTTTTTCCCTCCTTGATTATAGAAATATTTTTGTCCCATAATATTTTGTTAAACATATTTATTAAACCTATTCCTTTATTTATTCTTTTACGAATATCCAAATTTTGTTTTGCATTATTTGAAATAGTAACGCCTAAATAAAGAAATTTCTTACAATGTTTAATCATACCAAAATTATCTTGTACACTTAGATCTATTAAAGGAGACCCACATGACATATAAAATGTTTTATTTATATTAATTTTGAGTCCGCATGGTTCATATTCCTTCATTAATTTTCTGTACATAAATTCAATATCATCCACATCATGTGCTAATAATATTTGATCATTCTCAAAGAATAGGGTGTATAAAAACCCATCATTTGTAGGAATTCACATAGCTGAACAATGCTTTTTTCCATTTCATTATAGATTGTTTTAGGTACATTTTGAATAATATCAGCAACAAACTACATCCTTGACTTAATCCTTTTGAAAGATAAATTTTGTTAGGCAGAAACTTCGAATTCATACTTGAGAATAAGTTCCATCATAGAATTGTCTAATTGTATATTTAATCTTGTTATTGATCTTATATGCTTCTAATACTTCCCATAATTTTTTCAGTGGTATGCTATCATATGACTTTTCTAGATCTATGAAGATAATGTGATGTTGCTGTTCATAGGCAATTACTTTCTCAACCAATTGTTTTAAAATGAATATATTATCCATAGTTGAATGTCCCACTCTAAAACCTATTTGAATTACTTCTTCGTGACTATTGTATTCATTTTCTAAAAAATATTTAATTATTCTACTATACAAGGTTGTAAAAATGTCTAAAACAGTGATATCTCTATAATTTACACAATCACTTCAGTTACCCTTTTTGAATATTTCTGAAATGAAACCATGCTTGCACTCATCAGGAATATTTTCACCATTGAACATTGCTCAAACATATCTCTTATCAATTCTTTAAGAATTGAAGAGCCATACTTAATTAACTCAGCTTTTATGCCATATAATCCTATAGATTTCCCATTTTTTAGAGATATTAATATATGATTAAATAATGTTGAATCCAGATACATTTTATTCTCATTTTCTTGTTACAAATTGGGAGACATATCCCCAAATTGTTTTCTATTTTCTTGTAATAAGGAATAAATTGTTCCCATTTCACATGTTAATTCTATTAATTCTTAATTTATTATTTTTTTGTGTTCTTAATTGCCTAAGTATTCATGAAATATCTTTTGTTTTCTTACTTCCCATATATGCGTGAATGTGTAGCCTATACATTTTTTCTCCCAATATTCATTTTTAGCAATTTACACCTTATGTATCAAAGCTTGAGCTTTATCATATTGTATTCTATCTTCAATCAATCAGGTTCTAACCCGGCAGTATGCACGCCAAGTTTTGTAACAAATTGTGGCACGTGGGGTGCCTCAGTCCCCCATAGTAAAAATGGGTGCCCCATAGTAAAAATGTCAAGAAAACAATCAATAACAAACTCTTTTGTTTCTTTAATGAATACTTGTCCAAGTATTTATACATAGTTTGGAAACAAGAACAAATAAAATTTTAATTTTAAGAATGTCAGTTCTGCAAACTTTCACAAGGCAGGAGCTCACTATTTTCTCCTCACCGCGTGTGGGATGAAATCTCTTCTCTGCCTAAAAAACAGTAAAAATGATAAGAAGATAAATAATATGATGTAAACATATTTCAGAGTCCATCATACATTACAATATAAATAAATACATACAAACATACATACAAATATATCATAATATCAATATAATTCACCAAAGGATATTGATTTTTGTATTAGAGTATCCACGAAAATATTTATGAATATTCCCAGTTTTTAAAACTTGATTATCGAAATAACTGGTTCCACATGCTACCCAGAATATTCACCAGTTGATGTAATTAGTGTACCAACTGATCGTATCCTACAGTACAGCTACATCATAGGAGACTCTTTATGAGAACCATTCACACGATGCTTTATACAGACAGTTCTCATTGATACAAAACACATGGCTGCGAGAAAACATCTAATTATTCCACTTGTACATAAAGAGAATTCAACGACAATTCATGTTTAGAATCCAAATGCTCAGCGTGGACTAATACCATATCCGGTTGGTTTAGTTTTTGCAGTTCAATATCTCGTCCATCCATTTATATCAGTCTGTACCAACTTGCATTACAGCTCGCCATCCCTGGAACAAATGTTCTTTGTTTTTCTGACAAAAAATATTAAATATTTTGATTGAAATAATTCTTAAAATAACAAACCGCTTCTAATCAAAAGTTGGCATAAGAAAAATTGACTTTGTCTTTATCATTTCGTTTCCAGGATTAGACAGATTAGATTCGTTTGCCATGGATTCACTATCATCTCTTCGTTCTACAAGAATACGTTCGTTTAAAACGTTTATAATTTGGGGATTCATTCGGGCGCCGTACATATATCTTCCTTCTCCTTTGTAATATGTTGCATTTTCTGTTATTGGTTGCACCGGGAATTGATGTCTTTCCTCGTCATTTTTAATATCAATTTATTGTGTGCATCCTTGTACTCATTATCCGAGGGAGTGCTCAAGATTGGACCAAGGTAGCTCTCCGCTATGATCCGTAGCGCAGTGCGGAACAGCACCTGGTGTCACCACCCTTACTGTTCCCTGCGGTACTTACGTAGGTAGTACTTCGACTGCAATTAGAACGATACAGAGACGATTAGCCTGGCAACTGCGTTAAGATAACGCGCAGCGCTAACAAAAAGAAAAATAGACCCCATAAGATGTTTTGCTCCTGCGTGCAGAAACATCACAAGATCAAATTGGAAAATTATCTCACTAAATGATGTCAATATTCCATACATTCTGCCTGTGTGTTTGTTTTTCGAAACAGTAGTTCCTCTGTAGTCACCTGGCAGCGTTTTTTGGTTATTTTTTTTATCACTCCCATGTTTATAATTTGAATGAGAAAAGTAATATTAAGTATATTATTTTAATATTTGAAAAGTAGTTTAGCATCTCATATTTAATTTTGATGGAGACTCTTCTCGGCCGCCTTTGTGTAAGTTATGATCAGCTTGTTCTGAACTTTCTTGAATTCGTAAGCGAATGGTCAATGTTTCATGTAAGCGAATTATCAATGGTCAATGTTTTAGAATGGGCTGAATATCGGAATAGGGCGTTGCCGTCTCGTAGCTGATGCATGCTATGGAAAGGATGCACGTGGAAGAGTGGGAGCCGCGTGTTGGTATTAAGGTTTCGTTCAGCAAGGTCCGTGCCTATTAAGTAAGCTAAGAACACCGAATAGATCTTGTTCGATCTTCGGGCTCGCCTCACGATTAATGAGGGCAAGCACCCATTTACCCTCCATTACACGACCTCTATTATACATTCGCCGTCCGATTTTACACTCGTCAATTTCTACGACCGAGTTAGGGCCGCCAATTTTCGGTGCTTGCAAATATCTTGTGTCCATAGTGTCCATGCAAACATCTCGCAGAAATGATTGACACTATGCAACGAGCTTGTGCGACAATTTTTTCCCTTCATCGGAACACTGGATCACAGTATCTTCGTATGAATATTTATGAGCCAAGCAATACATAATTCGAAGAGCTTGCCCCACACTTAATTTCACACCTGCCAAACTTGTACCTCTTGTTGCAGAAAATTTACTCTTGAATGATTCTTCTGGCATGAGAAATCTCCACATTCCTTTCCTCTGTACCCAATAGGGGTTAACAATGCACCGCAATCCGGACATGGCATTTGAGTAGAAACGAGTCTATGTTCACGTCACCACTGTACTCTCATTTGCCCAGTTCCCACATTATTAGATAAACTCGTCCAGTCCATATTCTGGTTCATGTCGACAACACTGAATAGTAGTAATATTTACTTATATGAGACGGTTGGCAGGGCGATCCATGAATGTATCTTTGTGGTATCCACCATAGGCCGTATGTAAAAAAATATTTTTTTTGTTTATTAAACCATTGTGATCAGTCAAGAGAACTACATCAGTTGCAATACGCCGTAAGACGAGGGAGTAATGGAAAATCGAATAGCGAGCTTCTACATTTGTGAAAGTGACTGTCAGGACATGGAGAGGTAGGAACGTTTTTTGTTCTTCCTGAAAACTACGGTAGATTTGACATACGACCTATTGCGGGAATTTCTTGTGTTGGCAAACCTGTAGTGACGTACGGAGAACAAAATTCTCTATCCCCGCAACTGGTATAGAACAGCCCTCGTGTGTGTATTAACAAAATACAGAATATAATTCTTCCGAATTATAGTACACAGGATATCCTAGTTTTCTTTCTGGGGTAAAGTCAAAATGGCTCAAGAAGACTGGAGAAAAATCCATGTCCTCGAAATGTCGCAGAATAAATTTTGAGTAATTGAAAATAAAAAAAACTTTTAAGTTTAAATGCATGTGATTCTGATTTCTTTTAAAAGTTTTTAAGAGTTTTGTATGTCACAAAATCTGTGGCCAAATTCATCGAATACGATTGAATGTAACAGTGGCATTTACTGATTTTTGTGCATAATATTTATAGGCCACTTTGTCTTAAGATTACAATTAATTTTGAGCATATCATATTCAAATATTAACGAAATACGAAACTTTGCAAGTCAGCCTGGGTATTACTTACTAATTCCCAATGTCCATGTAGAACAATTACATTAACGCTGTTGGATGACATCAGTAATATTGTAGGGTAATATAAATAACATACAAGTCATAAAATTTCACCATTTTGTCAGACTAAAATATATTGACAATACATTAAAAGTGCAGATCTCTGCAAGGTTCCAAGTACTCCGGAAACGCAGGAAAAACGTGAGGGGACACTCTGTAATGTCTTTAATCGTACGCGAGCCAAATATGTGCGATCAAAATCATCACTTTTAAAATGCACCTAACATAAGGTAGAACAATACGTTGGGGGTCCAATTCTCCTTTCTGACAGCTGCAATCCATTTCCGGCGTATTTGCGGATCTTTTGGAAAGCTGAAATAAACATTACTTTAAAATAAATTGCCCATTTTAAAATAATTATCAAAACAAATCATGAACAATACTTACGTATGGAAGGTTACCCAGTACATTTTTTAACCTTTTTTTTTGAGCAACCAAATGCAACACATGTGAGCATGATCAATTACACTTTCAATACACCAGTTCCTATCAATAGACAATCACTCTACCACTCGACAAGCTCTTCTAACTGTGGACGAAATAAATTTCAGGACTTCATCGTACACTTAAATAGTGCGCGGAAAGATTGAATTGGGTTGCATCAATATGACACATAAACAATTTAAGTTGTACCCTTGTCTGTCAAAATGTCCCATTTAATAATCACATCACTCTTGGGTAACATTCTCTTAGGCAAAATTTGTATAATTACCCCTCTGTGTTCTCATTCTTCCTCCTATGATGAAATTTTCCCGCTTGAGGGAACATCTGATGGGATTGCAAGACAAACCAAGGGAGATGTAGAGACTGAGAGTAAACTCTTTCATTGTATTCCAATCACTTTGAAATAAATTATTTTTGCATTGTCCACTCTATTGTCTCTGTAACAGTATCTCCAGAGAAGTAGTATCCAGAGACAGGCAACTTGCTGAAACTATATTCGGAAATGCTTATTGAGAGTTTTGGGTGTCAGGAAAGTTTCGTTAGTCTCCGACATTTCATCGTATCAGTTAGTAATATTTCATTTCACATCCAGTTTAGTTTGTCTAATCCTAATCGATCACTATTCAATCAATTCTGTGTGAAGTGTCATCTATACAGTTTACACTCCTACCGTGTCACCCTCATCTATTAAAATACTTACTGTAAAGTACACAATTTCCATTTCATCGTATCTAGAAACCCCATAAATCAATCAAAATATTGTACACATGGTGATTCAGTCCTTGTTGCTAATACGCCGGGACATTATTACATATGTAATGTTGAGACTGAGTTTGCCAAAATTGAATACTCTTCGTCGTTTAGTTTTGTAAATAATTAACGTTAAACTTTGGCGTATGCGCTTGTGCTCGTGTAACTTGTGCAATGGCAAGTGAGCGAGCGGCTTCGCCTTGTGTTAGGGCTCGCACCTTCTAGGAAAACTCAATGGTTAATACTATCCGCAAACCACCAGGAACAAGCACAAGGCAAAAGCCCGCGAGGCCAAAGCATTACAGTCCGTCCAAAATTTGTCCATATCTGTTCAACTGTACTTCCGCTAGAAGCCCAAGTTGGATAATTGTTTTTCAAATATAATTGCATGTTTGTGACGTTTGTTCTAGAGAACTGAAAAAATTGTCTTTCTTTTACAAGATCATTTCTCTTACCCTCTCTGCACATTTTTAGAAGGACTCCTTTGTGGTCGCTAATTCCAGGAATTACTTCACAGGCAAGAAGTTTGTCCACCGGTCTAATAAGGAAAACGTCCAGTAAAGCATTATCACGGGTCGGTTTGGTCACAACCTGTGTTAAGCCGTTCTCCCAAACTAGTTTGTTAACGAGACGTTGGGTGGCGCCTTCAGCCCCCACATCCCCCTCCCAGGTAGCGTGCGGTAAATTTAGATCTCCCCCCAAAATGACGCTTTTTTCGGTTTTCCTGAATACGCGTGTTCTCTCTGCAAGTCTTGCCAATGGTTCATGTCCATCTTGCTGTGATCTATACGCGCCTATAATTTCCCATTGATTTTTCGAATTTTTATCTCGGATGTCTACACCTATGATTTCAAATTTGTCGTCCACCCATGCCTCTGTTGCTTCAAAGTTATCTTTTATACATATAAAAACTCCCCCACCAATGCGATCTACTCTATCACGTCTAAATGTTAAAAAATGTTGTCTGAAGATTTCAGCGTTTAATATTTCCGCATTGAGCCATGACTCCGTACCTATCACGACATCTACATTATAAGATTCTACCGTGTTCCAGAATTGAACAGTTTTATTGTAAATACTCCTGCAATTAACCTGCAAAATAACCAGAGACTCACCTTCTGCATAATTCGTTAATCTAATGCCGCCGTCCCTCGCTGCCATCGCTGCATCACTGCACGTTGCCGCTGCGTCGCCGTCCCTCGCCGCCGTCACCGCGTCGCCGTCCCTCGCCGCCGCCACCGCGTCGCCGTCCCTCGCCGCCGTCTCCGCGCCACTAACTGTCGCCACTACGTCGCCGTCCCTCACTGCGTTGCCGTCCGTCGCCGACATCCCCGCACAGACCATCATAAGGGATTCGACATCCCTTGCCGACACCGCCGTGCTGTCTCACGAGCATATCGCGGGAAGTTTCGGGCCACCTACGCGCGAGAAGAGACCGCCTAGCTTTGTGGACCCCGAGCGATTTAGATGCAAGCCGTCACGACCAAAATCGCCGTCCTGCAACCACGAATTTGGGTCCACAAAAAACACATTCCTTGTCTGCGCCACCCACTCGAACATTCGGTTCACTTCACCGACCCGTCTCCATGGAATGCCACGACGCCTGAGAATACCACTAATATATATTTTTGCTTCCGGAAACTTCTCTTGTGCTTTCTTCACGAGGTCACACATATCCCCCATGACAAAGTCAAGATTTTTCCTCCTCAAATCGTTTGTACCGACATGTAAAATTACGGTATCTGGCGTTCCGAGGTCCCTATTCTCCACATACCTTCGCAGCTGCTCGGTTCGAATTCCCGGGAGGCACACAACATCCATGTGGTCGTCGTTCTTGCCTACATGCCTTACTATCGAGTCGCCAATAACGAGAATGGGTTTTCTCGCAACTGGCGCCTCTACAATTGGCTGCGCGGCGTCTCCTACTGAAACAGCTCGAAGTTTTTCCTCCAGAGCTGCGTTTAACTCCCGCAGTTCCTGGATTTGAAGAAGAGCAGCTTCCAGTTTTTCTTCCAGTAGACGTAGTCTGGTTTCTTTGCACTTACTGCAAAACCATTTTCCGTTGTCCATGTCTCCATTTTTTCCACAACTCGCATGATACCAGAGCCCACAGAGTTCACACTGCTTGCCGGATTTTAAGTTACTGTTACAGCCACTGCACAAGATACGGATTGCATTTACTTCGACTGCAGGTCCTGGGTTTGGTTCGACACCTCCAATTAGCAGTAGTGCCGCTATCGTGGTCGCACACAACGCTGCTGCTCCAACAGCTGCCCCGTCCCCGCGAAGCGATGCCGAAGGGGCCGGCGCTGCGCACGAGGAAAAGCGCGCGGCCCACGCCCCGATGCGAGCCCGATACTCCTGCAGGTAGCAACCCATTGTCTAAGCGAGGAGCTCCGCTAATGCACGTCCGACTGCTCCGACGACCGGCGACCGACATTTGCCGAGCAAATGCAAAGAAAACCAGGAATTTCGTTCTTTGGTCAGTTGAAACTTGATTTACAAGATCTGGCACAATTAATGCACAATTTGGATGTGAGGACCAAGGAAATCCGCATGTTGCACGTAGTGTAGCTCACCAAGAGCGATTTTCTGTAAAAAAAATCTATTTGCATTGTAGAGGAATTTATTCTGGGTCCTCACATTTTATGCGTTCGAGAGGCCTTTAGTATCTGAATTTTATATTTCAAGTACTTCCAACGCTTTCGGAGCTGGAGGTTAATGAAAGACCACGTTTATGCTATGGAAGTCGAGGATTATGATGACCTTCGTCGGCGCATTGAAAGCGTGGAGGCAGAAATAAATGTAGTACAGCAAGGCAAAGTTGTACGCGTCACGGAGGCCGTGCGGCACAGATGTCTATGTGCCCTTGAATAAGGTTTACTCTATTTCGTTTTGAACTCATGAATAACTTAATGTGCTCTATTACTGGGTCCAGTATGACCAACGAAGACAGAATCACATGTATAATAAATAATTATGTTAAACGAAAGAAATATTTAAACAAACTCTCAATATATACCTGTATGGATGTCACAAATATTTTTGCCGGGATGATTTCATCCAGAGCTGACACCCAAGAGGTCATTTACCTACATAATGTTCTATTCATGCTCGTAATATTTGATTTCTGCCTCTCTTCTTTTAACAGAAACTTCTCACAGTGTATCTATGGTAATTTGATTTTTATGCATTTACTTTTTAGTTTTCTCTTTTCTAGATGCAGTCGAATTTGACGATGGAAAATAATTACAGAAGATGAACGTATAGGTTCTGTTTAGTTAATGAAATGATACGAGTAGAAACATGCACTTTCCACTTCACGTATCAATCCCTCACATAAATTATTTCTATAGTTTAATTAATTTTTATGATAAAACTGTTTACTTAAAGAAGTGTGGCTAAGAGATTCAATATCATCTACATATTGTTTAAAACTTCGAGTATGTGAAATATGAACCGGTCTTAAGGAAAGACATTGTCAATGTGTGTGGAAGTGTTGATACCCACGCTACCGAATAACTGATAGAATAACCAAGTAATATTAATGGTCCATCAAGAGATTCAACTATGGGTGAAAGAACGCTGTCTACCTACTTACAAAAGAAGCGGCACCTACAAAGACTGAACTCCAATGAATAACAGGAATACTCGAAACCCAAGCAGATTGTTGGGCTTCAGGTGTGATCACTAATCCTAACCTCAATATCTGCAAGAACTGGTGAAGAATGAAGACTTGAAGACTTCTTTTAAGAGAATGACAATGCTCTTCTCTCTCTCTTCAAGAATCAGGGATCACTGAGGTATATGGGATCGTGGAATAGAAGAGAGAAGAACTTTTCGTCACCAACATTATGGAAATTTGAGGCTGCTCCTGCACGGAGTTAAACAGAAACACACAGATTCTAATTTCACCTTCAGCATATTTTGAGTGAATTTTAGTTACAAAGAATGAATGGCATTTTATTAAAACTCTGATGTTTGCTGCTGTTATAGAAGTTCTAAGACTCTTGTAATATTCTTCTATTCAATAAATTAGCACGAACTCCAATAATACAATTAACTGATATTTGTGAAAACACTGCCATAAAAACATTAAGAGTGACGTAACATGATTTTTTTCAGTATACGCTAGAGGAGAAAAGGATACGTCTTAATCTTTATGATAGAAATACTATTCACTTTCCGCCATGCTTCCAATTAGTTTATTGATATAAAATATCTCGATATTGAGTTAAATTTAACAAACTTTCCGTGCACGTTAAAGACATAGTAGAATTATAATATGAACAATATCAGAATCAATTGTAATCGGTACCACGAATTGTAATGCAAGTACCAGGTTTTTTTAAGGTTTGTACTGGGAAACACATTTAATCGTCTGGCAACGCTGCATCCGCATCTGCATCCGAGACTCCCCCAAACTCTGAATCAAATGCTTGCTGACCATCGACACAATCAAAAAGCGAGTCAAATTTACCTGCAAGCATTTTTTGTAGTTCCTTGAAAGACATTTTAGAACAGGCTTTAGATTATCCGTGAAACATGAGCAATGTGTTATCATTTTGCATACCACGCTTGTTGAAACTACGTACTAAAATAATTCCAAAGCCATGAAAATGTACCAACAATGGTCATGTGATCATGAAATGCTTCCGAAGTATTCGTCGGAAATAAATTATCAAGTACTTTCGAAAATAATGGTTAATTATTCAACAAGAATTAGTGTTTCGATTTTTTAATAATTACCATTTCAAACAGACTGTTGCATTTATCAAGATATTTCCCTTTCCGCCAATAAATATAAAAGAATCGTTGTGCATCGTATCTAATAACTTTCCATTCAGCAACAATCAACCTGTCATTAAGGGTGAAAACTATATACTTGGCGCCTAAGACGTAGACCTAACAGTAGATGAATGATATGAGATGAGATTATTATCTATAGGTTTTTGCATTGTTTGTGGCATTCAGTAATCGACATTTGCAAACCAGAGGCGATAGTGCTTCACCAGCGCAGAAAGTAATGTGGTGTGGACATACCTAGACGGTCGCGAAACCCAAGAGAAATAGGTAAGTATTGAGTATGTTTTCATTATCACTTCTACATAGTTGTACCATTGTGCTATTTATTGTAGAAACTTATTCTTGTGTTTCTTTAATCTTATGAACATTGTTTTTACGTGTATGATCATAGGGGATATATTGTGTTCTATGACGGGCAGCAGTTCTAAAAGGAATCGCGTGTCTTTGAACATTTATGCCGACTGTAGTAGAAAGTGTTCTACTTTTGACCATTTTTCTTACTTTAATTTTTTCCTCCTTGAGTTTTGTATATATTAACTTGTTTCAGATTTTAAAATAAGCACCTAAATGTTGTCTACAGAATCTTACTTTCTCAAAATCTGAAATTAATTTTATAAATGGTTATTTTCGGAGAAAATAAATGGCTATGGATTAAAAGTACAACACAATGTACTTCTCCCCACGGGCAGTTGCATTTTCGACTACTACACGCAAATTATAATAATCAGTTAATATTTATTGATTTTATTAATAAAAAGCAATTTTAACAATGTAATATGAAAGTATGATGCACAGCTGAAATAAAGTTTACAGAAATTGTAAAAAATGCGACCAAATGGAATAAAACACTGAAAATGCAAACTGTGCAAATCTGAACAAATGTGGGCTAACTTCAAAAAATTAAATTCTCTAAATTACATTGTAAACAAATTATAATATCTTGACATATAAAAACAAAATCCTATTGAGTAAAAATTCATCTATTTCAACTTTGTAGTGGGATAGATTGACACTAAATAATAAATGCTGTTGGAGATGATCTGATTCACCTGTCTGTGGTGCGTTTGGAAGCTTGAATACAATATCATCTTTGCTTCTAGGCATCTTACCTATTTCTCTAAAATTTATAAAAAGAATAAGGAAGGAATCTGAAGTGACGTAGCTGTAGGATCAGTTGTACCATTCACTGGTCAAAGGTACAATAGTACATGTTGGTGAAAGGTACAACATAATCTCATTTTTCACAAAACCAAACATGTGGAATTTGAGTTTAATTTGTTTTAAATACTAAACTGCATATATCATTAAGAATGTCTGTTGTACATAATTGTATTTTTGGCTATAAAATAGAATAAGTATAATTCAAGTTATAACCCAAAACAATCCAAACCAAATATTTACTATTGACGATCACAAACACATTTCTTTTATACCCAACACTAGTGAATTTTCCAAAGACAAGACATATTGTACCTGCACTTTGGCAAGGTCTGGTTAAAGGTGCAACAGATGAAAGGAAAATGTCCAAAATTATTGGTAATCAAAATATAATTGTTGTTCATAAAATCTTAAAATGCAAGATTTTGGGATTGTTAGATACTTAGTGCATTAATTGTAATAATTTCTAATTGGCATTAATTGAACAATCAGAAATTAAATTAATATATCACTATTCCAGATGAACATTGACATTGCTACAGAGATGCAACTTTACACCAGTCAAAAAAGAATGCTTTTGTATCATAGACTCTGCAATTGAAATCATTTTTGTCAGACATTGGCCTAAACCATAAGAACAATTATGGTGTTTTGTAATTAGCTGTTGGTTCTAATTGTGCAATCAAGTCAATTTTAAAAAATTTAGAAGTTGCACAAATATTCTTCTGGAACAGTTACATATTCAACTACAGTGTGCAGTATAAGATGGTGAATAAATAATGATTTTGCAAATTCAATCTGATTTTATGTGACATCTTGTCATGCCATGAGCATTTAATGCAAGTAACAAAATCCATTGCTCATTGACAAAGAGAAAAGGGTTGATCGATACATTGTCTAAGGGGGAACTATTACTTTTTTTTCTTGTCCAACAAAGCATTGACAAAGAATCAGATAAGGTTATTAGGTTTTGCTTTTGCGGTGTATATTTATGAATACAATAGTTAAACAATTATGTTACATTGATTTTTTGACTTCTCAAATCTAACACATCAGTTAATGGTTTCTTGTATAATATAAATACATGATGTACTTCTTCTTCTGTTGCACTACGGCCCTTTAAGTTTGGCGTTGGTGTCTCAAACGCTCAATGCCCATTCACTTCTCTCTCTTTGTCTTTCTTCTCCATCCCTCACTCCCATCAATCTCAAATCCATCTCCACATCATCAAGCCATCTTAAATGGGGTCATCCTTACTTTCTTCTTCCTTCAGGTTCTTTACAGAAGATAATTTTGGGTTTTCTTTCTTCTTCCATTCGTAATAGGTGTGTGAGTCTTTGTCGTCTTCTGACCTTCATTTCTGTAACAATGTTGTTTTATACATATTGACGAATTTTAAATTACTCTTATTCCTCTACTGCCCATTTTCACATGTGGGGTCGAAATTGCACCTGAAGCTTTTCCTTTCCCAGGCCATTGGCATACATTCAAATTAATTTGTAATGTCCAACACTCAGCACCATACAATATTACTGGTCTTATAACCATATTTTCACTTAGTCCTCGAGGTATCTATGTATATTTCTTTTCCTTAATATATCTTAATGCTCTGAAAAACTTATTGGCTGAGGTCATTCATGCTTTTATGTTCATTCCTCTATTGTTTGTGGAAGTAATGAGAGAACCCAAGTATTTGAGTACTTCTACTCTTTCATATTTCTCATAACCTATTTGAAAGTTTGAGGGTTGTTCATTCTTTTTTCGATTAATAATATACTTACTTTTACTACAGTGAATTTTAAAACCGATTACATTAGCAGCTGTTATTAATTCTTCTACACTTTCTGTGAGGAATTTTTGTGTTCTGCTAAAGATAAAACAATCATCTGCGCTAAAAATTGCTAAAAATTGTAGAGTTCTTTGGATCTGCCCTTGAAATTAGATGGCACATTGCTTTTTAACTGGAATAATTTTTTATTCACGAATATACAGAATGAGTTACGTATTTTTAGCACCTCCTGTAACTTTTGAACGGTTGAAGTTATTGCAATGCAGTTTTCACGGAAGTGCATGAGGAAAAGGGGCTAATAGATACGTGGATTAATTTCTATTTTATCACTTGTATTTTACGAGATTTTTTATGTAACTTTGTTTTTTCAAATGGAACTATACATATCTTTTCAGTCCACCATGAAGAGCGTAAAAAGACGAATCCAATGATGTACATATTGTCATATGTTAGATAAGCATTTTTTTGATTAATTTTGATTTTTGCGACTGGGGTTTAACGGACTTTCTGAATAGTCCACCACACAAGGTCACGCAGCCCTGCACCAGCAACGCGCGCCCGGGCAAGGGAAGGGAGATTTGAAGATACGAAACATATTCCAAATATTCAGAAAACCATTGCAGTTTTTTCCTGAACTGTGCTTTCCATCCTTCCGCATTTTCAGATGTTCGACTTTCTTTGATTGAAGGAATTAAAGGATGGAAAATAAGGATTTGTCATAAATTTGTATCGTAATAAAATTGTTTATAACTTCAACTCCATTTAATGGGGTTTCATAAGATACGTATTAATGGGATCTTGAAACAAAGCACAATAAGAATAAATAATTAAAACTGTACAAAAAATATTGCGTATTTTGAGCAAACAATTTCAATGTTAATAAGAATATAATAATAACTTAGGGATAGAAATAATCTTATTTCAATAAATACTACTTAAGACAAATCCGTATTTTCAATCCCTAAGAAACACAAAATATCTGAAAATGGATCAGGATGGAAAGGAGAGTTCAGGAAAAAATGCAACAGTTTTGTGAATATTTTTCGTATCCTCAAGTACTAAAATCCCTTCCCTTTCCCGCCCCGTGTTTGCTGAGGGAGCGCTGCGTGACCTTGTGGGACTGACAGTTACAATGAAAATATCCGTTAAACACTAGTCGCAAAAAAAATCACAAATACTGAAAAAAATGCTTATCTAACATATGACAATATTTATATCTTTGGATTCATCCTTTTATGCTTGTCATGATAGACTGAAAATATATGTATAGTCCCTTTTGAAAAAACAAAGTTAGCTTAAATATCTCGTAAAGTACAAGTGATAAAAGAGAAATCAATACACATATTAATTAGCCCCATTCCCTCATTCACTTCCGTGAAAACTGCATTGCAATATCTTCAACCGTTCAAAAGTTACAAGAGGTGCTAAAGTTACGTGACTCACCCTGTATATTAGTACATTAAATATGATATAAAGTAATGAAATAATTCTAAATAGCTATGTTTTGAGTAAAGACATCAATGCAGAATATATAAAGTAAATTGTTAAAAATTGTTACTACGATTTTTAAATGAAAATTAAAGGGAAAGAGTATTGTGGGTTTCAGATTAATGCACAATCTGCCCCAATTTTTATAAAAATTTTCTAAATCTGTAAATACAAAATATAATTATATAGTGTCTTTACATAATTATGAAACAAGGAAGTTTTGTTTTCATGAATATTTTTTATTTGTTTATTAATTGTCTAACAAATCATTAGTTTATAATATAGAAGTGGTTAACGAGTGTCTCATTATAGAATGTACACCAAAGTATATTTATGTACTGATAACCATGCGACATAAAATTAAATAGAAAATCTATTTTAAGAGTGTAACTGAAGAGAATAATATAAAATTTTCACAATGTTAAACAATTAAATTATAAAAATTAGCCTACATATTAAATTTAGAGGAAATTTTTATTTAACATAATTCAATTTCTTAGGTTGTATATCAAACAAGGCACTAAAGACATTAGGATTTATTATGAGAATGGCCTCGGATTTTTCTGATAAAAATACGTTTAGATTATTATATTTATCTTTAGTAAGACCAATTTTATTATATGCGTCACCGGTTTGGTCACCTTATTACCAAAACAAAATTAGTAAAATTGAAAAAATTCAACACAAATTTTTGAATTTTGCTGCCTGGAAACTATATCTCCCATCTCCATATGTGAATCATGATTATACCCAAATTGCATATTTTATGAACTTGAGCTCACTAGAATCTCATAGACAGTTAAATGATATAACTTTCTTGTTTAATCTTATAAATAACAAAATTGATAGTATACAACTATTATCAAAAACATCATGGAAAATTCCACAACGTGGACTCAGAAACACAAAGGTCGAAGCATTTTTTATACCACATGCAAAAACAAATTTATATTTTCATCAACCCTTATGGAGAATGTGCCGTTTAGCAAACACTACAAACATAGATATAACCGATAAAAATGTTAAGCAATTTTCAAACACAGCGAGAGAAAAGTTTTGTACTAATTTTAGATGATAAGAAATATTAATTTATATTTATTGTATATATTGGGCGATTGCCTGTCAAGAGAATAAATAAATAAATAAATAAATAAATAAATAAATAAATAAATAAATAAATAAATAAATAAATAAATAAATAAATAAATAAATAAATAAATAAATAAATAAATAAATAAATAAATAAATAAATAAATAAATAAATAAATAAATAAATAAATAAATAAATAAATAAATTAATTAATTAATTAATTAATTAATTAATTAATTAATTAATTAATAATTATTTTTTTTTTTTGTAAGGAGGGGGAAATCTTTTATAGATACCGGCGAACCGGTTATGTCGGACTCCCAGCTTTGGTATACCGACTAAAACCTAACCTCCTTTCGCTTAAGCCATGGCGTCACCTCCATGGAAACCGTCGTCAGACATTACTTCGTGGAGGTGACAGGCGGTTAGCTAAAGCTCTTCCTTCTTAATTTCGAGTGTTTTCTTTCTTTTTCAGTATATTTGTGACCATAGTCACTACTACATTCCATTTCTCTTTGGAGGAAATCATCATTTTTACTAGGTTTGTAGGAGTGATGGTTTCTCCCAGTTCTCTGATTGTATTTTCCCTATCCGTGGTCCATGCATTACACTGAAAAAGGGTGTGCATGGTGTCGTCTACTTCGGCTTGACAATGGTCGCACCTCGGGCTGTTTTTTATCTTAAAGTCATATAGGTACTTGTTAAAGCATCCATGACCCGACAGCGCCTGTGTCAGGTAGTAGTTTACTTCGCCGTGGCCCCTTTCCACCCATTCCGCTATATTTGGGATCATTTGATGCGTCCATCTGCCTTTTGTCTCCCCATCCCATCTTTCTTGCCACTCTTTCATTAGCATGCTTCTGGTTCCCTCTTTTATGGTGTATATCTCCTTTGGGGGTAGCTTGCCTTCCTTTTCCTTTCTATCTTTTAGGGTCTGGTATGTTCTCTGCCTTTCCCTCGCTAGTAGGTCTATGGGGGGCATTCTCGCCAGCACCAGAACAGCGCAGTCAGATATCGTCCGATACGCTGATACAACTCTGATGGCCATCCTCCTTTGGATTTGGTTGTATTTTCTCCTAATGGATTGTTTCTCAAGAGAAGTCGCCCATACTGGTGCTGCATACAACATCTTCGAGATTACCGCGCTGGATATCAGTCTTCTTTTTGCTTCTTTAGGTCCACCTATGTTAGGCATAAGCCTAGAGAGGTTGGATCCAATTGTTGCAGCTTTGTCTGCTGTCTTGCAAATGTGTGGCCCGAAGCTCAGTCTGTGGTCAATTTCGACCCCCAGGTATGTAATTTGGCGGCTCCAGGAAATGCTTACTCCGTTCGAGGTGATGCATGGGAAGTTAAAGGCTCTTTTGTCAGTAACTAGTACTGCTTCCGTCTTTTCCACTGCCATCTGTAGGCGTCTTTTGTCCAACCATCTGTTAATTCTAGAGAGGGCCTCGTTTAAGTGCCTCTCCAGCGGGTCCACGTTGTCACTGTGGCTGATGATAAGCGTATCATCTGCGTATCCGATCAGCAAGGTATCTTGTGGTAGATCTATATTTAGTAGCTCGTCGTACATGGTGTTCCACAGGAATGGACCCAGCTTGGATCCTTGGGGAACTCCACACGTCATCTCTTCCTCCACCCTAAGAGTGTCAGAGTATATAATTTTCCTTTCTGATAGATAGTCCTCGATGACTCTTAGAAGGTATTCTGGAACCTGTTTCTCCACCAATGCCTTAATAACATCTTCCCAGTTGGCGGAGTTAAAGGCATTCCTAATATCTATGGCTACTAATGCACAAAACCCCTTTTTTTGCCTGTTCCGTTTTTAGCAGTTTCCGCTATACGCACTACTTCCCTTATTGCGTCCGTAGTTGAGCGGCCTTTCCTGAATCCAAACTGTCTATCGGAGAAATTTTTTCCTGTTGATATATGTTTCTCTAGCCGTTGTAGGATCAGCCCTTCCATGAGTTTGCCCATTGTATCTAGGAGGCATAACGGCCTATACGACGATGCCTTATCTAGGGGCTTGTTTCCTTTCCGTAGTAAAATTAATTTCTGTTTCTTCCAGTTCTTGAAGAAAACTCCATGTCTGAGGCAGCTATTAAATGCCTCCAGCAAGCATTCCGGGTATTCCTTGGCCACAATCTTAATTATTTCGTTTGGAATTCCGTCTGGTCCGGTGGCTTTCTTGCACTTTAGTTTCCTCGCTTCTACTTGTAGCTCATCTCTCGTGAATACGTCATTCTCACTGAATTCGTAGTCGTACGGTTTTCTTCTCGTCCACGGGTCTCTGGTTGGGAAGAGATCTCTTATAATTTCTTTCACCCATTTGGGGTCCTCTAAACCGGGTACCTTCGTATTCACTCTGAGTTTTTTGTTTACAATTTTGTACGCCATGCCCCAGGGATCATCTTCTACCTCGTCTAGTAGCTCTTTCCAGCACTTCGATTTTCTATTTTTGATTTCTCTTTTTAGCTGTTTTTGGCGTATTTTGTATTCTCTTCGAAGTGATTCGTCAGTTTTGGATCTTGTGGCTAGTCTCCTAGCTTTAATACAATCCTTCCTCAGTTCGGCAATCTCGGGGGTCCACCAGTACACCTGCTGCTTTCCCCTTGGGCATCTGCGTCTCGGCATGGATGCGGCGCACGCTGCCATCACTATGTCCCTCGCTTCTGTTACTGTTTTTTCAGGGGCATTCTGTTTTTTTATCCAGCCCATGCTCTGTATTAGCTTAGACTCTTCTAGAGAGAGCTTCGCTTTCGTCTCGTCCAGCTTGTTAGTGTTCCACGGAGGTCGCCCCCCTGGTTTCTGGAGCTCCCTTTGGTATCCAGTTACTTTAAACTGGATGTAGCTGTGATCGCTGAGCGTCTCGTCGTCCAGTACTCTCCAGTCCGTGGTTCTCCTAGCGATGTTGTTGGAGCCTATTGTTAGATCCAGTATGGATGCCGCATCTCCTCTTTGGAAAGTACTCTCCCTTCCTGTGTTAAGGATGACAAGGTCGTTTTTGGCGATGAATTCACAGACTATATCCCCTCTTTTGTCACTTCGGGTTTCCCCCCATTCTGGCGACTTGCTATTGAAGTCACCTGCCACTACAACTTCTCCTTTTGCAGATTTTAGGCTCATCTCTAGTTCGTCAATTTCCTTTTTAAAGGTGTCAATTGGGTCGTTAGGTGAGAAGTAGCAGCTATAGACCCTTACGTCTCCTATTTCTATCCATACAAACCCATGGTTGGTGGGTTTGTATTTAGATACGCTTATGTTCTTATTGAGTGTTATCACAGCCGCTCTTCTCGAGCCATCCTGGAACCACATAGCTTCTTCTATGTTCTTCGGCTGCTCGCTAACGAGCAGCAGGTCTACGTTTCTTTCAGTTGCAGCTTGCAGGAGTAAGTCTTGGGCTGCTTTGCTCTTTCCTAAGTTAACCTGCAGGAATTTCATTATGGCTGGTTATTTTTCTTGTTAATTTCCGCGGTATATGCTGAGCACATTTTGCTTCCCAGCATGTGGTCACAGCTTAGATTTTTTACTTTGCAAATGATGCATTGGGTTGACCCCTTGCAGTCTTTGATGTGGTGCCCCTCTTTGCCACATTTGTAGCACACATTTCTTCTGTCCGGGCCTTTGCAGTTGTTAGATATGTGCCCGAAGTCCAGGCATTTGAAGCATCTAGTTAGTTGCTGCTTCTCCCGTATCTTACAGTAAATCCAGCCTATTTTAATCCTACCTTTATCCTTCTTCAGAAGTTTTACGGCTGTGAATTAATTAATAAATTAATAAATTAATAAATTAATAAATAAATAAATAAATAAATAAATAAATTAATTAATTAATTAATTAATTAATTAATTAATTAATTATCAGTTATTTATATATTAATTAATTTGTATAATTTTTACCTTCGAACAGGAGATCTAAACTACTCACAAATTTTCCATCTTAAATAGATTGCTTTATTTTCTCTAGTAATTTATTGAAAATTATCTGAACTGCATGGAATACTGATCTATGTCTCTTATTAGTTTGCACTTTTCCATTAGGTACTGATTATATAGTTTTCTTGAGTACTAAAAGACATCTCTATTATTGTTTATTAAAGAAATAAATCATTCTGGGAAATCTTTATCTCTTAGTTTAGAAAAAACAGATAAGGATTCCTTCTCAATTACTTCATTTTCAATATTAAATATTCTAGTTTTTGTAGTATGTTACTGATATTGTTACTAGACTAAGTATTTTACATACATTCATTTGATGATATGTATATGTACCTTTAAAGTGCTCACATTATTGCAATACATTTTGTAGAACATTATAATTAATAAATCATCATTCCACAAACAAATAATTCTTTCTTCATTGACTGCAAGAAATCTGTTCTCAATTTATGGAACAAATTAATGCCTGGAAAAGTTTCTTACAGCTTAAATGAATTCAAAATGTTTTTGAAACTTAATAGTTATCTATTAATATAAAACAGTTTCTGTTTTAATTAAAGACATTAAGTTTTCTTATAAATATATGTGATTTATTCAATTTCAATATGCCATTACAAGACGGCAACATTTTGGCTAACATTTTTTAGCTGTCTTCAGGTCTATTGTTTACAGAGAAATATTTGTTTGTTTACAATATTGAAGTGATGTACAAGAGATAGGTTAATTAAATATCATTATAATTTACTAATGTTTTAAAATTACTTCTAACTACAGTTCATAAGTCGTTGAAATTTAGAAAAATTAGGTATTACATTTTAAAGTATTTATTTATTTGCAGGATTAGCAGATAATAACTTACATGTATTAGTAATTAATATGGAATGTAACAAATTTAAAACCAGAATAAAAATATTTATAATATATACAATAACTTGCATAGTTATGACAAGAGTACATACTCAAGCTTCTTTTTGTCAAAAACATGTCTGTCGATGGTGGCAATTGGAGTTCCTTTGATGTAGTTTAACTATAGGCTAAAGATGTAGTTTAACTAAAGACTCTATGGCATCAAGGAAGGGGAGATGAAGTAAGAAAAATAGAAATAGAGATAGAGTGAAGTAGAAGTATCAGGATATTGTAATTATATCTAACACTTTATTTTCGGTGACTTTATGTAATTTTTCTTGCTTCTGTCTCATTTTCGTATAACTCTGAGGCTGGAAATACATTATCCGAAACATGGGCAAACAAGGATGTTTTTAAAATGTTTTTGTTCCTACTGACAAAACCCCATTAATATGACTTTAGCGGGCCTTTATTATTTATAGTCGTTGAGGATTCGCCTTAACTGGAAATGTATAAGAATTCAGTTAGTATATATCAAAAATGTCCCGATAGATATCAAATGTAAGGTTAAAACTTTATTTCTATGTAATTTTACGTGTTATTTAATGACTTGCCCTTCAAATCCTAGGAAGATACAACCACGAGTTCAAGAAACTAGAAATTATTTTTTAAGTTTTTAATGAGCTCGTAATAAAGGCTATTTCCCCGACAAATCCTTCATCTTTAATAAGTGCTCTCCGTAGTTTTTACTTGGTCTCCGCCAGTGGCGGCTCGTGACATTTTTTCCTGGTGGGGCCAGGTGTAAAAGCACGAATATAATCTCAGAATCAATAACTTATTTAATTAAAGAATCATCATTTAATCAATTGTTTAATTAATATTATTTATCGGTTAATTATACATTTAAATCTATAAGTTTTCTACAAAAAACAGAAGTAGGAATTTTTATTAAGTCACTTAATCAAATATTGGTATGTCAATGGAAACAAAAGATTTTTTACAAAAATTACGCTAATGCCATAGCTTATCTTTCGGAATGATGAAAGTTCGAAAAGGGAACGTATCGTAAAATTAAGACAAGTTGACTTCGACTTGTTATGCCAATTGTTTAATCGGCTTGCAGAGAAATAAAATCAGCTACATGTCTTTCTACATTTCCTCCATATACACTTCATACATACAATTTAGCAGCTCTTTCTTTGTCATGTGTGAGTTATATTTATAAATAGAAGAATTGTTTAAATGATCATCTAACACACTATCTAGATTGCCGAGTAACTATAAGTCTAAAAAAATTGCCACGGTCTTTTGAATCTTCAGATTCATCATGCCCTCTCAATACTACAAGTTCATGAATGACGAGTGCCGTGGTACTTAAGTAAACACTCAGTTATTCTACCTAAATGTCTATTTTTTGCGACTTGTTCATTATGTTTCTTGATTGAAATTTTCATCGCCGAATCAATCTGTACAACAATGTTCACAGTTCCAAATGTTTTAAATTTGCAAGCATTTTCTAAATGCAATGCACTTTATTCGTGTTTCTTTATCCTTTCGTTCAAATGTTTCAGATCCTTACAGCCTACTGTCGTCCACAATCCCTCACCAAATAAACAATAAAAGCAAAATTAGCTTTGTTTTCACTCACAGTCAACCATGATTTTTTTCTGAAACCTCGAAATACAGAATGTTTGTTTCTTCTTTCCATCAACTTGTGCAAATGATAAGTCAATCAGTTGATGTGCTCCTAACCGTTTAATATAATTTTTTCTTCACATCTGAGTGAAGAAAACGGAAAACAGTGTAATGAATCAACTGAGTTCATCTTACAGCGCGCAGAACTTCACGGCACTTTGAAAACGGCGCGCACAGACTGCCGTTTCTCTGCGAAGGGCCCGCTGGTGCGGGTCCCTAGGACAGCTAAAATTAGCAAGCAGTGGTCGCGCCCAGTACGAAAGGGCGCTGACCTTGGAAACAGAGTGGGGTTACCGTTCCGGGGCCCAAGCAAGGCGGGCCCCTTGAGCACTACTAACGCTATCTTTGAGTGTGGCAAGGAACTACGACCCTCAATTCTTGGTTATTGGGACTCGGAATGAGTTCTAGGGACGAATTCTCGATCTTTACGAATAAAGAATTCCAATGAAGAACTACAATTATGACAAAGATATTACTGTAAAGGTATATGAACAGTTTTGTGCTTTATTAAATATTGGTGGGGCCCGGCGCCTGTGGCCCCTTAGCACGAGCCGCCCCTGGTCTCCGCTAAGATCGCTAGCTGTACGTGCGCGCATACATAACTAACCAAATATGAGGTGAGCTAGGTACAGTATTAATATGTTTACTGTAATTTAACATTCATAAATTTTAAACGTTGATGCCGCTATCTAATTTCTGCACACATAGATATCTTCTAACATCTAATCACTAGATACGCTGGAATGTAATTAATACGGATTGGATACGTTAGGAAGAGATTTGATATATTAAAAAAAGTTAAGTTCTAAGAGGAAATGTGTATAATATATCAATAATATGTACAATATATCAATTAAAGAAATTTGGTTTGACTAAAGAAGTGAAGTAATAACTAATAACGAAAACTAATTTACCGTTATTTCATCTACCGTTGAAATTGATTTTCTATAACTCGGAAACAAACATTTTTCAATTTTTTATTTTTCTAAAATAATAATTATTTTCTAAATACTTGTTTCTAGTTTTTCAATTTTTAATTTTTTATCTGGGCCTGAAGAAAATGTGCGCAGATAATCTCTTTCCCCACACGTCATATATAGTTTTCAGTGTTTTTTGACCAAATAAATAAATAATCAGAAAGCTATTTCGACGAAATATGAACAAGAATTTAGAACAAATAATCAGTTCTGAGTAATGATGAGGCAAGGACAACAAATGCTTTACGAAAATAATGGCTAACTCCTAAACTGATTACGAAGATTTTGGTGTGCTTTATTTTTTCGGGATGAAATGAAGGACCAAGAAACTATTTTTTATCCCAGAGAGAACGAAGTGGATGCAAACCTTGCCACGAGGTTAGGCAGCCGCTAATTAGCTGCAAGTCCGCGATACACTTTCTTTCTCTGATTATTTTTTAAGTTAACGCGTAATAAATAAGTTCAGTATAATTCAAGTAATTGCTCGTAACATAAAGTAGAAAATCAGATGTAAGCGACTCAAATAAGTATAAATTTACATTAGTTGATAAGTATTTTTCAAACACAAGAGGGTAAACGAAGATATGATGAGAGGGGTACTGTAAGCGAAGAAGTTTCGATGTAATGGCGGACCATGGCAACGTGTGCTCATACTCATACTGTATGAAATTATATGTGTTTTGCCAAATGAACAAGCGCAAAGGAAACACTTATTACAGGATCAAGATCGGTACCTTCTGTTATAACTCAAAACAACTCACTTACTAAAAGAAGATTTATTCACAAAAATCTGGGCCAACTCGGCCGCCATGTACAACTTCCACTAGACTTCCTATGAAAACAATCTGCCATATGGCTTAATCTACGCTCTTTTGCGCTCTTTTCGAGCGCTCTTTTGCTGGTGATCTTCCGCCGGCGCCCTTTTATCTGGGCCAGCTCCCGCGCAAGGCTTCCCGCGGCTTCTCCTGATTGGCCGGTTCACCGGTGCGCGAAGTCCAGGTAGCAGGCGCGGCTTGTTTGTGAGCGCACCTTTGGCGCGCTCGGCGAAGCTCAGCGCGCCTGATGCCGACGCTCTGTGCTGCGCGCTGCCGTTGACGGGAACACGCTGCCGGCGCTCTTTGCCGCGCTGTTAGCGCGGCAACTTTGAACTGCCGGCCGTATACTACACCTTCAAATTGTGGGTATGTGATTGTGTACGTGACGTGACTATTGGGCGTATTCTGTGTAGTGCATTTTTCAGTAAAATGTCATGACTAAACAATCATCTCCATTGCTGTCAAGGTCTCAAATTGCAAAATATTCCTGTGAAAAACTGACGGAATGTGGAAAAAACACTGCTTTTCTAAAATTATTTTTAAGGTACTCAGTCCACTACGGAAGATCAGATTCAGAATGAACGACTTTTTTTTCATGTGATGATAACAGGATTTTCACGTAAGTAAATTTCATGCCATCTCAATGACAGGTTACTGCAGTTCGGTTCAAATTTCGGGTTCCGGTAATAAAAGTTACTGTAACATTTGCGAGACCAGGCCATCTTGTTTTTTTTCGGTGTTGAAAAGTTTCATATCATCTTATGGACAATTTTTATAATAACTTTAGAAAAAAAATGCCGAGCAAATTTTCAATCAAATTGTCGACCCTTTCTCTTGCACATCCTAAACATTACGATTGAAGGGTTTTAGGCAACAGCTGGTAAGATGGCAGCTCAATGGCCCCAGACAAGACCATCTTCAATACTCAGATTGAAGATGTACTTGCCCCAGACATTGCGTTTCAGCGGAGGGAAACATTCCATTTTGTTGATGTCTACTACTTCATTCTCTCGTTGAACAGCGTATAGGATTTTAACTACGGAACAGGACGGACAGATTAGACTGTTGATCGGGAGAAAATGAAGTTTTTAATGTTATGAATGGAAATAGTTTATATTAAAAACGAATAATTGCATCTACAGAATTTATTAAGTATCATATATTTAATTTTTAGATGTTTTAAAGGAGTTTGTAGTAATTTAGTGCCCTTCAGTGTGATATGTTTGGAGAAGAACGAAAGCTAAGGAGCTTAAATGGTGATGTGCGACAAGAGTGAATGCCGACTAAGCATCCGGTACTGCACATGGAAAGGTAAGGAAATTATAAACTGGTCAAGATGATGCACCATGTGTGAACATGTTTCTAATTTTTCAGAAGTTTTAATTATTTATTCAGGATAATTGGAGTATCAAGGCAATGTTATTTTCAAGGAATCAGCGTTGTTATTGTTCTGGGTTACCACGTCTATGGTTTCGTCAATTGTTTTCGCCGCTGTATACCGTTGTATAAATCCTAGCCTGCTGTTGATAAACGATAAATTAAAATTCACATTTTGATTTGCATGTTTCTGATTCGTACCCGAATTCCCCACAAGTATCGATATTTATTTTTATTAATTAAGCTGCATCCACATGAAAATATTTACTGAATAACAAAGACAAAAAAGTAAGTTATTTTCTTCGTAACTCAGGCCAGTACAACTTAATGTTTACATAGAGCCGTGATAAAACTTTAGAAATTGAACATGCAAGCTATTAAGAATTTTCATTTTTTGTTGTAAATGCTTCAACACGAACGCAAGAATTTTCAAATATTTTATTTGGGTAAAAAGAACAGTTATAGTACTCTGAAACTGTGCAGACCCGTCTCTGTGTACGACATTAATTATGGTCTTTCTCCGCCCTGACGGGATGGTCTCTATGTCCGCGCATTTGTTAAAGATCTCTGTGCATAGTTCACGGAGAGTCTCTGATGATTCTATCTGGTGTTCAAAGCGTATTTCGTCTGGTCTTATAGCATTTTAATTTTTAAGGTCTTGATTGCTTTCTTCTCCTCTTCTCTTGTGATTGGCTCCCAGGTTTCTGTATTTTCTACATGCGTTTCGTCAGTTAGTTGTTGTTGCAGTCCCTCTCGATCTAATATTCTTTCAAAATATGCTCCCCAAGTTTTTATCGGTCTCCTTTGGATGGTTTGATGAAAAAGAATTACTCTCCTCTACGTGTGGTGCCCGGGTAGACCCTGTTTTATAAAATGAAATTTCATTAAGAACTTGAAATTTTTTTCCCAATATATCAGGAATGTGATAATTTGCATTAAAAATAGGTAAAATATGTTACATATAAATACAAGTTTCACAAATTGATTCTGCATAACTTGTACAAATATGTTTAGCGCAGTTGCTGTTTACAAATTTTATTTTCCTATCTGTTACGATTTCTAGCGTTCTTTTTTCCTTCTCCTTCATAAGATGTTTATATGTTTTTCGAGTCTTTTGCTTTTGTTCTTGCCTTTTTTCTGTCATGTAAGCATATTAGTCATCCAATACAATTTGTAGTCTATATTCTTTTTCATGCGAAGTGCTGTTGCACCTTGATTTTTGTAAGTTTGGTTACGGTTTTTCTCCTCTCTCCCTGTGGGATTTTCGATGTCAGATCTTCTGTTCCTTAGTACTGTTTTGCATTTTTATCGCATTTCTTAACAGTCACTTCGAACTCGGTGTTGCTGTTGGTCTTCTGCTATATACTGGATACGGCTATTATCAACTGTCAGTCGTTTGCTTTCAAAGCCTGTAGGGAATTTATGAAACGATATTTCTTTACTCTGAGTACTTTTGTAACAAGGAACGGAGCAGTAACCCATAACAATTCACCTTACATTATTCAATCGTTTCTAAATTAAACAAAAGACCAGTTCTTGCTTTTTTTCTGTCATGTAAGCATATTAGTTATCCAGTACAATTTGTAGTCTATATTCTTTTTCATGCGAAGTGCTGTTGCACTCTACAGATCATGAGTTAATTAATGGTCGGTTATGTAACGTTTGTCATCGAACAGAGACGATGTGAGCTTTAATGATTCTTTTGTGTTGCGGCGGTGAGGGGAGTATTCTGTCGGGAGAGTGCAGACGAGGTTTTCTATTTTCTTTCCTACAGTGGAGAACATGGTCGTATTTTTTTGAGTAGTGAAGAACGTGTGTAACGAATTAAGAGAGAAAACTGAGTTCTAGTTGTGAATTATTTGTTTTGAGAGAACCTATGCCTGAAATCTAACAATATTCCAAAATTTGTTCTGTGTTTAGTGTAAAACAATCTTCTTTTCTTCTTCTGCTATAAAACACTTCTTGTTTGCGCTTTACAAAAAAGTCCATACGGTCGTTTAAAATGCAGGGCGAAGATTGAACTATGAATCTATTTTGAAACACTAAATGCTGTTGTATGAGATTTCACTTTTAAAAGTACTTTCTTGTATTTAAAAAGCTTCTTGCAGATCAGTTCATACCAGGCGGCAGTAAAACTTTCAGAAATTTTAGTAAACTACATTTTACAACAAATACAATCTAAAAGGTACGAATATTTTTCTGATTAGTATGGAAATGATCTTGTGGATTGAACTATACGAGTATTTCCAATCAACGAATATTATATTAGAGCCATTATTTCTGAGAGTTCGTTTCATAATATAAATTTATGTAGTATACATTTTTTGAATGTGCAATGGTGGAAAAATTTATTGCATCACTATTTATAATTTTAATTTTTTGTTTTGAAGATTATGGATTGCTTTTCATTGTTTGCTCATTGTTTGTTTTTGTACTTTTTCTCATATTTTAGACTTACTTGAACATAGTCTCTGATAGTTTATAATTATTTGCTACCAATGTCTGTATATAACAACTAATCTCTAGTTGATTCATTTCTGTGTGAAACCTTGTGTATGGCTGACGGATAAACTTTGGTTCTCAGGTCCCAATTTCTAAGTTTTTTTTGTAATATTTTGTGAATTCGCCCACAAGAAAAAAATGTTAACTTTGCAAAACAAACCAAGTGAAATGCAGAGGCTAAGAGGGAGTAAACTCTTCGAATATACATTGTGAATGCGTAGGAAATGTGATGATTGGGATTCGTTTTCTCAATGGAACACTTGGGCTACTGAATGCAAAATATTTTATTAATCGTTTTAAAATCAATTAGTTTGCATGGTCCACTATATTCCTCCGAAACCAGAGCTCCAGGAAAGTAGTCAGTTGTGGCGGAATTTCCGTCGGTCTGCGAGTCTCATCCTATGGTTAGTAATATTTCATTTCACTTCCGGTTGAGTTTATGTAATCTACATCGAAACTCTGTTCAGTCACTTCTGAGTGACGTGTCATCTACGATTTGCACTCTTTCCGTTTCACTCTTTTCTACTAAATTGCACACTATAAAACACACAATATCCATTTCATCGTAATTAGATATTCCATAAGTATATCGAAATATTGCACATGATACATAATTTTGTTAAACGAAAGATTCATTTAAACAAACTTTAAATATGTACGTACATGGATGTCATACATTTTCCCGGGATTATTTCATTCAGAGCTGCTACATAAGCTCATTTGCCTACATCAGTTTTTTGTCATTCTCCAAATATTTAATTTCTGCGTAACTTCTTTTGACAGAACTTTCTAAAAGTGTAACTACGATATTTTTTTATGTTTTTCCTCTGTAGTTTTCTTTTATACATTCAGTCGAATGTGGCGACAGAAAATAATTATAGAAGAGGAAGGTATTAGTTCTGTCTAGTTTTGAAGTGAAAGAAACCTGCACTTTTTACTTCACACAACTCTGATCGGTAGTTTTCCATGGTTGTTTCGACCAATACCAGGCGAATTCCAGAACAGTTTCCTAAGAAACGGGCCACGGACCGCGCGCGATCTTTCCTCCCTCTTCCTTGTCTTATCCTCACTCCTTACACACACAGAATTACAATAACATACACTATACTATCACACATGCCGGGAGACCGGTCAGGAGCTTAGAGCTTGTCCCGGCTGGGCTGTGCCTCGCTGGTGGGAGATACCTGGTTAGGGAAAACCCTGGAAGTCGACGGTAGGTCGGCATGGGATCTCGCCATCCAGCGAGGAAAGATCACCGCCGCTTTCCGAGGGAAATACACGCACTACACATACGGGACTAATGACCTCAGCAGTTGAGATGCCCGGAATCAGGAACCATCAATCAATTAATCAATCAATCACTTGACATAAGTTCCCTCAGATAAATTATTTCTGTTTTTAAAGTAATTTTTATGAAAAAACTATTTACTTCCAGAAGTATGGCCAGGACATTCAATATTATCTCTACTTTTTTTTCAATTTCCAATATTTGTAATGTGCCAGGTCTGAAGAAGCGATGTTTGAATATGTTGATACAAACGATATCTATTAGATGATTGAACAACTAGTAACATATAAATGGTTCAACACCGGTTTCAACCATGATGGGTAGAGAACTGTGTACATTCAGAAGCGGCTCCTACAAAGCTGAACTCCAAAGAGAAACAAGAATTCGCGAAAACCATGCAGAATGCTTGACTCGAGGAGACAGTGACTGCTGATCCTATCCTTAATATCGTCAAGGCAGTTTTTAAAAAAATGAGGACTTCTCTTCAAAGAATGACGAAGATCCACCTTTTTTCTTCAAGAATTAGGGAACTCTGAGGTATACGGGATCAAAATGAAGGTGCATGGGAATCGCCAATGTAGGCTCTAATCCAAATATTTGTTCAGGGTCTCCTCTGTCAGAGATTTAGATCTTGTAGGCATTATGGACGAGAAATGAGAATATAATATACAAAACAGCCTGACGTGTTTCATAAAAGTAGCAGAGAATAGAAAATATAGTTTAATGAAAATGCAATCTTTATGAAGAACTGAGCATGTTTAATTTCAATCGAACGTCGTATTCTACATTCCAAGAACGGCAATAATCGAAGTTCCGTGAGCATGAGGTAAAGTTTTTAAGGGCAACAAAATGTGGATATCGTAGGTCTTTAATATTTCCCACTACATGAACTAACCTAAATTCACGTGGACAACAACGCGATTTCCTTCAATTTTCCTCGTCTATTTATACATGTGTTTCTTAGTTTTTCTTCGAGTTCATAATTATCATTGAGTAGAGTACAAGCTTCTGTAGCAGGTACACCGAAAACTACAATATTTACTTACTACTGAAACAAACACACTTCACCACGCACTTATTTGTGTATTATGTACAACGCTTCTATATTATGTACACAATTTACATGTATATTAAACAAAAAAATGTATTTTAACAAACCTCATATATGTTACAGTGTCCATATCGACGACATTTTTGCCTGGATGATTTCATCAATAACATATATCCAGAAAGTCATTTGGTTTCTCTTCTCTCCACGGAATCTTCTCACTGGGTATTTGAGAAAAATCCGTGAATTTTTGGTGAGTGTCGTACTACACACTCAAAGAATTCACGACTTCGACAAAATAGGTTCTTCTTCTCTCTTTACTTTTGTGCGTTGCTCAGAATGTATTTTGGGCTAGTAAGCTAAAAGGTTATCAGCCACCTCTTAAATTGCCCTTTTCCATCACAAAGAGTATCAGAAATTTGTTATTGATAGCGACATGTGGGAGTTGTCCCGTAAAAACTCCATGCATTACACCAACACGTACACATTCTGTTTAGCCACTAAATGAACTCCACCACTGCATAATATCATCTTCACATTAGCCAATGAGTGTTTCACCAGATGCTATTTCCCAGTCACTGGGCTTCTCGCGAACTCGGCACCCTACTGCCGCCTGCTTTAGCGTTCTGCCGGTGCAGTTATATTACAGTCTCTGAATAACAATTTTTTAAAGTTTTATTAGTGATGAATCTTATCTTCTTAATACTCTGGTAGCTCACCAACACCACATAATCCACTTATTTAATCAAGGTTTTCAGTTCAGAGAAAAAGTATAGAAACATTCACTCTGTCTGTTTCCTGTGAAGAGTTGCGAGAGGTGCAATTTGTGCACAGTTTCTTTAACTCTGGAATCTCTGCACTAACTCATACACACTAAGTTGAATAATGAATACAGATAGCAACGAGTATTTTTGACAGGATTTGGTCAGACCATATTAAACTAGTGGTCATCGGAGTTTGACTTCCCTTGAGCGTTACCTCCCTGCCATGGGAACGCCGTAGGCTCGAGGTCGGACCGTCGCTTAAAAATGTAATTGTCACAATATATAATTGACTGTTTCTTCTTTTCGAAAAGTTATACATGACCTGATTTAAAGAACTCATTTCTTAGAACGGCGTTCGTTTAAGGCAAAAAGGGCTATCTTCAGTTTTGTAGTTTTCAATGTTAAATTTTTACTGTTTGCTTTTTTCGCAAATACGAAGAGTTTGTTTAAATTGAGACTTGCACTATATATTTAGCGTAATATATTATATACAAGAAAAAAATTTAAAAAAACATTTTGAATGGTTTTTGAAAAAATATTTTTTAGAATAAATTATAGACACATTACGCGGTATCTCTTAATTAAAATAACTGTATATGGTATTTTTTGATGATCATGTTTTTACATGTTCTATCGGTCTCCTTTTAACTAATTCAAAGTGTAGTTGATGAGAGGTACATTTTGTTTACAAGAATACTACTTTTAACATATTGCACTATCTTGTAATCAGGAATTTATACTGATTTGTAATCGATAATACAAAAACCTCAAACTAAAACAAGAATTAGCGACATTAAAATTTCTTGTGCTTAATACATTTTTAAGGAAGTTGTTTTACGAGAAAGTTCTGGAGAAGTAGCCGGATATTCAATTTCAACGACTTGAAATTCCAGTCGTGAAGTTAACACCATCAATTATAACCATCCATTGGGTGGACATGAAAGCGTTTTAATAATAATTCTGATATTCTTCCCGA
The DNA here is from genome assembly GCA_031308135.1 of Acheta domesticus. Lineage (NCBI taxonomy): Eukaryota > Metazoa > Arthropoda > Insecta > Orthoptera > Gryllidae > Acheta > Acheta domesticus. The sequence goes on from JAHLJT010008446.1 coordinate 262,738,182, forward strand.
GAAAACGACATAAACAAACTTTTGTTCGCAACCAGCACTTCAATTCTTTCAACTCTGACCGATTCCACCTAATACACAAAATCGCCGATGTTGGGCCTTGTGCAGGATGATAATTTAAAATTATGTCACAGGGCCTACCAATAATTATAAGAGACTTCGGTAGGCATTTTGGCTTCTGTCCCATTTGGTCTTTGATCTTTCATCCTCCCTTTGTTTTGTAGGTTCGTAATTAGGTGTAATATGTACTATTATTTATTCGGTATCAAATTCTTTTTTGGGATTTGTCTCTCAATGCCACATTCACTGTGATGATAATCATTTATTGCTTACAACCATATTTAGTGTACGCCCAACTACATTAGATTGGTACTTCCATTCATTACATTTTTATGTTACTCAATCGTTTAACATTGTTTTCGGTCATGACCCTATTGCTTTAGAACGCTTCATTTGCTCTTTGCTGTGTATACATTTCATTGTACTTCAGTGAGACACACATTTCCGACGGACTATGTTCGGACAAGAGGCATGTCGTGCTATGTATGTTGTGTCTGGGTTCTTGTCCTAAGCCAACAGATAAGCCCAACATGTAATTTGGTCTTGTTCTCTCTGTCCATTTTCTTTGCTTATTTATTTCTCATCATGCTTCTGTATTTTTTCGCAATGTTACCATGCTGAGCTTGGCACCCAGTGTCCTCTGACCATAGGGTCAGGCCTTTTCTCGCGCTCCCTGGGAGAGCCTCACCCTTCCTAGCGCCTGCGCTGCCCTCTCCGCGCTGCGCAACAACTGGCCCTCGCAGCAGCTCTGAGCCTCTCTGCGCGTGGGGACCGCTGCGTTCCCTCGCTTCCGCCGCCGACCAACCGACACAGCGCATCAGCCGTCTTTGCACCAGCCACTCTCTCAGCCAGGCTTCAATTCTACTGCGTGCCGGCGCCCACTGCCAAAGCTATGGGTTCATGGCGCTTCCTTTATGTGGGGCTCCAATCAAGCCGTTCCAAGATTTGGTTCCGCCCCTACTAATCAGGTGGACAACTACAGCATGCATAGAAAAGTTGATACATTATCAACTTGTTTTAATTTATCTATTTTAAAGGATTTTCTTTAAAAAAAAAAGACAACTCGGCAGTGCAGTGTTCGGGTAATCTGTGAAATTTAGAGCCGTTCAATTTTGCATTTTGAAACCCTATGAACATAGCGTCTATACCTTTAACGATACTTATCCTCCTCAGTCCTGAAAGTTACTTTGAATTTTATTTTCTAGTGATTTGTTATTGCTTTATGTGCAAATAACTTAGATTGTGCAGTATTTTTAAAAGGCTATACAAGACTGCTAGCATATTTTCTGCAGCATAATAATTTTTACCACTGCATTTACATTACCTTCTCCCGTGAGTGAGTGTAGAGGGCAAAAGTATCAACTGCAAAGAGGGGAAAATATTATTTCTAGTTCCCTCGTTCGTTGAAGGATTAATTTGTACAGCGGTACCGGGCAGACATTCCACACCGTCAACATATTATCCACAGCATAGTTTTTCTTACCTCTCCATTTGCATTATCTCTTTCTTCCTTGAGAAATTGGAATGCAGGTGGAAGAGCATAATCTGAAAAGAGAAGGGAATGTTGTTTGTAGTTCTCTTGCTCTATGAAGGAATAGTTTGTACAGTGTTACTGGATAGGAGTAGCACACCGGGAGTATATTCTCCACAGCAACGTTCAGTTCCATTTGCCTCATCTTTCTTCAGTAAGTAATTGGAATGTTTTGGGCCTATACCTTTAACGATAATTAACCTCCTCAGACCTGAGGGTTACTTTGAATATAATTTTCTTGTGATTTGTAATTGTTTGCAATTAACAAAACTCCAATGAATCTAACAATACCCTTTAAAATCTAAGGAATAAAAATTTTCCTTTTAAAGACATACAATATTCAAGATCAATATTCAAGTCTGGTTTGAAAAGTCTAGACATGTGATTATAATCATTATTCATTTGTGCCTCGTAGGCTTCAATACATTCTGCAATGTTCATACTAATTACATTTTCTTCACTGTATCAGTCATGCAGCCTCGCTTAGCTTGTGTGCTTTTCATTTAGTGTTATCGCAGCATTGCAAGAGTTTTGAGAAATTGTTAAAGTTTTTTCTATTCTTTGACAGTGACCCCATGTTAATTTTGGACCATATTTTGGAGAATACATTTTAATGTTCATATTTTCTTTCGTAATATGTTTCATAAAGAGTTTTCAGAAATCTGAAGCGTGTTTCACTTATTATTGCGCAATATATATGTGCGCCAAATGACCACCACATTTCCGAAGAACGGAGATGATTAACTTTCTGCTCTTCAGCAATATATTGCAGTCCCATAAGACCCTTTATTTCCAAGTGCATCAGTTCTACTTACATATTTTGTTCCTTCTGCTTACGTTTTTGCTTGCCGAGCAATTTCTTCATTTGTGGGGGTGACTACAAGCTCGATCATGTCATTATTTATTAGAATTGTCCATGCGTTCAATTCAGTCTGTATTTTAGTTGCCCTGCCTTTCAGACCTGGGATTCGGAGCATAATAGTCCTTGCCGGTGTTCTAGAATGAGCAGAAGGATTATTTGACTTCTTATAGCCATTCTCGCCTTTCAACAACGTAACATTTCTTTCGACACTATGCTCATCAACATTTTATTTTCATTTTCTTTGAACTTTTTTGTGCTTTGGAACTAATTTAAATGCATTAAATTTCAAATTGTATGTGCTTTCGAAAACGTCTGATGTACCTCGCTAAATTTCATTACTGTTTCATTCTGCTTGGGAATGTGGGCTATGAAAGTAGCCAGAATATTGAACTACTTCTTGTGTACTATTTGCAGATCGTACTAATTCAACAGCAAAAATAAGTGGATCTACTGCCGCTCACGTTGAAGGTTTGCCCTCAAACGACTTTGTTAATTTTCTAGAGAGGATGTAGAAGGCTCCTTTTGTGCCAACAGTGCAGTATCGGAAAGTATGGAAAATTTGATTCGTCCTTGTCCTACTTGTTTAGATAATAGTAAGAAGTGGCGGCTCGTGCTCATGTTGCACAACCCCGGTTAATCTAACAATATCTTATAATATCTTAGGAATATACATTTATTCCGTATCCTTTTAATGATATTCAATATTCAAGATATTGTAGCAATATCGATGTATATGAAATCATATTGAAACCAAGGAACGTCCAACAGGCGCTCTCTCCGGTGCTTGGTGCCTTCCCAGGTACTGCACTACGCTCTTGGCTCTAATACTGCGTTTACTGCATTACTCTTTGGCCCTTCGCTTTAACACGGGGAACTTGCGGCCTTTGGTGGCGCAACCAAATTGGTTGGGGTCGAGAGCTGCGCGGCGACCGGGGAAGTCTTAGGGGAATACCAATAATCTGTCTTTATTTGACTTCTGCAACGCAATTTTATGAATTTCGCTTCTTATTGAAAGTACACAAATCCAGTCAATTGTTGATGGCAGTTAATGCATTATTTATGATGTAGTGATTATAGATGCATTACATATGATGGAAACCATTCAGAGAAATTGTTTTTTTATATAAGATTTATTGATTTAAATTGTACACTTGATGAATTCTGTGCATAAAGTTGGCCGTTCTGGAACAAAGTCCTTTCCTGTGTCTGACGGTAGATGCATATATTTCTGCCTGCAGCAGCCTGCTGTTACAGGCGGAGGGCGCTGGTGGGTATACGAACATTGTGTTAGTGGAAGGGTCTTTATTACAAAATACACCAGAGTAGTGAAATTTTGGAAATAAAATAATTTTATTAGTGTGAAACATATCGAAGCAATAGTACTTATCACAATGTGCTGGAGACGAACTTACGTGCCCAGTAGAAATCAAAGTCAGAAGCACCTGCGTGGTAGGTGTATATACCTGACACGCACACTACGCATAAAATTATGTAGTAGGTAATGTTTCAGTACAGAGTTTTATTTAACCTAGTTTTAATTTATTCACTTCAATTGCATACACATGTATTATGTAATCGAGTTTTAAAATTTGTAAATTACATTTTTGTCATGTGATTGTGGTGAAACCTTCAGTCTGTTTGAGCACCATCCACCACTGATGGTAAGTTAGAACTTGCAGTGAGGTTCTGCCAAACACTGTTGTGTCTTTGTTTGTATAAGGATGAATTTTATCCATATAAATACCTTTTGCCTCACTCTGACCCCAATCCAGAAGGATGACTTCTGTTTATTTATTTATCTATCAACAGACCCTAATCCAATGGCTTGCTGTTCTAAAACACTCAATTGGCAGAAGTGATAGTATCGACCGAGTAATATTTGATAATCTTTCTCTGCCCTTCCATTCATAAATGATCATAATGAAACCGAAAAAAATGATTTTAAGTTAAGGTGCTTTCTAAGTATATTTTGGTCGAATTTTTAGCTAAGAGCAGAACGGACTTTTTTGTTATTCTCATCACGATCTACAATTTTGTATTTGTATACTGTTTCAATTTTTAAGTGAAATCCGTTTTACCAATAACAGTGTGAGACGTTTCAAAATGATAAGGGCTACTTAAGCAACAAATTTGTTGTAATTTTCAAACAAAACTATTCTGGGCATGGTGACAGGAATACGGTTGTTTTAAAATGATAAAACCTCTTCATTTTTTTCATTTTTTTTTTGAGAAATCAAAGTATCTTTTATGAATTTCAATGCTGTTTACTGTGCTATCATATTTCAAAATAAAAGTTTAATTTGTTTACTTTTCAAAAAATTATTCTTAGACAAAAATTTCTCTTAGCCTAATGAATGCTTTAGAATATTCAAAACAAAGAATCTGGTTCAATATATAGAATAATATATGAAAATGTTAAATATGCAGTTTACAGGCATTTTCTCATGTATATGTTAAGAGTAGTTTTGTGATATCTTCGTGTCAATTAATTTTTAATCATCTTCTTAATTTATCTCTAATATACACTCTGGCAAGTAGTGGTTAAAGGTCACGTAAAAGGAACACCATCTTCCTCAACTCATCAAAATATAATTGTTGTTGATAAAATCTTGAAAAGGCTGATTTTGGGATTTTTAAATACTGAGTTCTTTTGTTCTAATAATTTCTAATTGACATTCAAGTAAATATTATAAATTAATTTAAAATGTCACTCTTGCAGACAACCATTGCCATTGCTGCAGAAAGGGAGTTTTTTTCACAGTTTATTTCTGTAAGTTGGAAGCAAATTACACTGTCACAAAAGCAATAATTCTCAGGAGAGCCAAATAAAAATATTGTTTCATTTGCAATTAATAGTAAAGTTCTGTCGCAATTAACCTGTTGCTACAATTAACAGTACTGACTAATGTACACGTGCCTTTGTAAAATTTAATGAAAAAACATTTCTAATATTTGAAAATGGGCTTAAATTGACAAATTGACATGATGCTCATTGCGTGTGAATAGAATTATCTTAGAAGTGACTTGATGTGTAAACTCTTTAAAATGAAAACCTTTATTTTCTGTTTACTTCATAATTACTCATACATTATTTTAACAGTTTACACCTATTCCGTTAGATGATAGTAATGGTGATGTTGAATAACACTACAAACTCAATAGACAAACAAACATGTCAAGAATGGTCACAATTCAGTTAACATTGTAATCATCTTCTGGTTAGCCCTTAATGTTTGTAGCATATTTTAGGTTTCTGTATAACACATGGCACTTTGATTGTAGAAATGGCAGTAATAACAAAATATCATTGTATATCTCTGTTGACATTGTGATCAGTTGTAGCACCGTGATTTGCATTAAGAGCGTCTATGATGTTATATATCGTAGATATGGTAAATGCTTAACGACCCAAATATTATATTGGAGTCAGGTTAATAGGGCTTGGTCAGTGGAGAAGAATTAATTTAAACCATGGTTGCCAACGTTTCGGAAAAGATATTTCCATCATCAGGGCTTTCAACCACCAGTTGAATGTACACATAATAAATTTGCTACATAATGTGGATACTGAGGTACCTCACAGGTCGTGAGGAACATTCATACCTCTTCACCCCACAACCATTCACCGGGACTATAACTGGTAGAAAGGTATTCTAGCAGTACCTCACAGGTAGTGAGGAACTGTGGCGGTCGGAGTTTTGCGGGGTCGGGGGGGGGCGCTTTTGGCCAAAGGAAGAGGAACGTCTAGTGAAAGAAGTTCCTTGAAGTCCTGAATTTCCACGTTGCAACCATTAAACTATCAAAACATTAATTTGTCCATCATATCGAAACAATGCCGAGTCGATAGGGCCCTTATCATCTAACACGTCTTTGCACGTAGACAAGTGATCGTTCAGATTGATCGCCATGGTATCATTACTGCAGACATTGATGGACGTTTACCAAATACAAAACCATTGAATACATACACACTCTTCTATCCCGAAAATGATAAAGAACAGAAAAGTGATGTAGTAAACTTGCTTAAATGGTCTTCCAGAAAATTCACCTAAACTTTCTTTCAGAGGGTCATTTTTTGTCAGAAACTTATACCTAAAATGTCACTTCCTGAAAGAAGAAATCCCAGCAACGACTATTTCCAACGACCGATGCTCATCCACCGTCGCCTACAGTCATCTCGCCAGCAGCCTCCCTCCTCCAGAACCACGCCCCCTTGTGGGTGCTAGTCCCCCATTGGGCGCCATCCCGGTGGCGGATTGGGGAACACTCTACCTTCGGGTGGGTACCACATAAATTAAATATCCGGGGTGATCCAAACTAGCTAGATGATAGACTACGATCCTGGCCGTCATCTTGTCGGTCAAGGCAACATACATTCATTCATTACTCGACTACCAGTTACCATTATGAATTAATTTCATGCGTATACATTTTTTAAATTCGTTTATGTATGTTCTACCACTTATCCTAGCTTTTGCACTGTGATAAGCTCAATTATTTTCGTAATGATTTTTTGCCAGTTGTAATTATAAAGGGAAATATTTCCCTTCTCCCTTTCTTCATTGCTTGACTGATGATCAATTCTGATTGCACAACATCATGTTTAGCATATGCTAAGCCACATTACATTGGTGCTTACCTCCACCAATTTGTTATGATTTTTAATTGTAACCTTTTCCTCCGGAACGTTCTTTGTTTAAAGTATGCCTCCCACCAAACGCGTAGTAACACGTATCTCTTCTTGAAACGATGACTGCACGCTGTCTCTAGCTTGTATACAAGCCTAATACTTCTTCGTACTCATCTTTTGCTAAAACTTTCTTCTTGGAATCACATTTTGAATTTGTCTTTTTCAAATATATTCTTAGATCTTCTGTTAGTGTGCAGCAGTCTCGTTCGTGTTGTGGATATAAAATGGCGCACGTGAGATTGAGTAGTGAAAACGATATTTTATATAAACTAAATAAGTCGTTTGTAGAAGAAATTAGTGACCAGTTGAAAGTTGACGAGTGACAGTTTTTTCTACATATAATAATGATGCTAATGGGAAGAATTGAATTATAGAAGACGAAGTTACAGAGCGAAATGTGATACCTCTGTGTAACGTAGGTTACTTCCTTAAGTGTTGTCGTGAGCGGATAGCTTTGCCACTGTCAATAATAAATGAGTTTATCAATAATTCGTGGAATGTTTTATGAATACTATGTGAAAACTTTGAAGTCAAATCAAGATATAATCTTCAACAATCATTAAATAAATACAGTTTTTTTGTAACGCTGTATAATTCTTTCTGGATACCCATTTAAATGTCAACATTTGCCTTAATGAGCAGCACATTAATGCGAGCTGGAAAGGGTTAATCTAGTTTTTCGACCATGGCTCTAGTACTTAAGACTCCATTTGTTTCTGGCGGCGCATACATTTGATTTTACTTCAATACGACACGCATCGTCGACGGACTATGTTTGCCCAAGAGACATTTCATATTATGTATTTTCTATCTAGTTGTCTTCGTACTTTGTACTCTCCTGAGGGAACCTAGAATTACCCATCATGTAATTTTCTCATACTCTTTGTCCATTTTATTTGCTTATTTATTTCTCATCATGCTTCTGAATTTTTTCGCAATGTTACCATGCTGAGCTTGGCACCCGGTGCCCTCTGACCATAGGGTCAGGCCTTTTCTCGCGTTCCCTGGGGGAGCCTCACCCTTCCTAGCGCCAGCGCTGCCCTCTCCGCGCTGCGCCCCAACTGGCCCTCCCAGCAGCTCTGAGCCTCTCTGCGCGAGGGACCGCTGCGTTCCCTCGCTTCCGCCGCCGACCAACCGACACAGCGCATCAGCCGTCTTTGCACCAGTCACTCCCTCAACCAGGCTTCACTCCTGCCGTCTGCCGGCGCCCGTTGCCATTGCTGTGGGTTCACGGGGCTTCCTATGTGTGGGCTCTCAGCTTCCTTTTGCGAGTACTTATTAGGTTTGTTTGCACCTGATGTTATAAAAAGATCATACACTTATCTTTTATATTGATTTGATCTCTCGTCGATATTAGTTCTCTATCATCAAATAATTATCCTTTATTTCCATTAAAAGAACATATTTATTCATAATCAATCGGAGTACAATTCTCTCATCGCATTCCCTTTGTCTCCATCCATCAACAACCCCATGGTTACCCATTTTACACGATACTATGGCATGGCTACATGGTACAACAAATCCCCCCTTTCGTGTAAAATGTACGATTTTTCTTTTAATCTTCTCCATTTCTTTTTCTTGAAGTCTTGTATTTCAGATTACAGTCCTATTAACATTTTAAATAACAATATATATTAAAAACAACAATAATAAATACAGAATACAGTTAATTACATTAACATTTAAGAAATTAAAATCACATTCATGTTCTTTAAGTGTTTTATCATGACAAAGCTATTTCTATCTTTTGTCAAGATATCCGCTTGCATATCTTCTGATTTTTCATATTGTAGAATAATATTGCCATTATCTTTTTCTTCTTTAACATAGTAAAACTTGCGCTTTATATGCTTGTTTCTAGCATTTACTTTGCTATTATCACACCAATCTAGTACAGCTTTACTGTCTATTTTAATTATTACTGGTTTCGTAAGAAACTGTTCTTGTTCCAGCTCTTCCAATAATTGTATAAACCAATTACATTCACATGTTGAGTTGCATAATTGAACTAATTCCGTTTCCATAGTAGACAGTGTAACTAGTTTTTGCTTGTTACTTCTCCACGACACTAAATTATTCCCAATTTTAATAATATGTCCGCCAAAAGGTTTGCAATCTGTAGTAGTGCACCAACTTGCATCCGAGCTTATATTAAATTTTCCCATTTTATTTTCTATATGTAATTTATATTTTTTAGTTCCTTTAATATATCTTAATACTCGTTTTAAAGCACTCATGTGAATTTCTCTTGGATCTTTGGCATATTGGGATAATTTACTTATAGTAAATGCTAAATCAGGTCTTGTTCCTGTTACTAAATAACCTATACATCCTAGCATTTCCATGTATTTTAATTTGTGAACTCTTTGTGAGTCGTCATACTGATCTAGTGATAAGCCAATTACTCCTGGAGTTTTAACTGGATTACATTCTGACATATCGAATCTTTTCAAAATATCGTCAATATAATCTTCTTGAGATAAATAAAAACCATTGAAATCTCGTTTAATTGCAATACCTAAGTATTTTATGTTTTCTTTGATTTCTTTAATGGTTAATTCATTTTTTAATGCATTCATCTGTTTATTTGTCTCATCGTCAGTTTCTCCAATAATGACGCAATCATCAACATAAATTCCTATAGCAATGAGTTTATTATTATATTTTCCCTTAAATACGCAAGGATCCATTTTAGTTCTTTCCAAACCTATTTTATTTAGTATATTTAAAAATTTGTTATACCAACATTTTCCTGCTTCAGGAAGACCATACAAACTTTTACATATTTTAAGTATTTTCCCATCTTCTATATTTAATCCTTCAGGTACTTTCATGTAAATCTCCCTATCTAAATTTCCATTCAAATAGGCTGTCTCTACGTCCACAAATTTTACACTGTAGTTTTTAATACTAGCTTTTGATAGTAGCAATCTAAATGATTCTGGTTTCATTACTGGACTAAAAAAATCTTCATAATTATTTTCCATTTTCAATTTTGATCCGTCTGCCACTAGCCTTGCTTTAAACTTTTTTCTGCCTTCAATTTCCTTTAAACTGAATATCCATTTTCCTTTAATAATATCTTTACCGTCTGGTTTATCTACTATTTCCCATACATTATAATTCTTTAAAGACAGTAGTTCTTTGTTAATTGCTTCTATCCATTCTTCTTTATCTTTAGATATATAAACTTCTTTAAAATTTTTTGGGATGATTTCATTTGTAGCACACGCCTGGTATCTTTCAGGTTGTTTTTTTCCCTCGACGATCTTCTTAAGTTGCTAGTATTATATTCATGTTGATTTAACTGTATGTCTTGGTCTTGAATCGGAACAACTGTTTTACAATGTTGATGATTTATGTTGAATTCTTCTGAATTTTCAGTATTTGTATCTTTATTAAGTAAATCAGTTGTCGGGTGATCATTATTTTCAAATTGAGATGTGATTGTGTTATTTTTATTTCTCGCTGATAAATTGTGAATAAACATGTAATCTAGTGAATTGATTTCTTGAGATTTATCGTATAAATCATTACAGTATCCATTTTCTGTTTCAAAGAATACTACATTCCTGCTTTCAATAATCTTGTTTTCTTCAGTATCATAAATTCTGTATGCTTTTCTTGTTCTTGAGTAACCAACAAAAATTCCTTGTTTACCTCGTTTATCAAATTTATGTTTTTGAAGGTCTTCATTTCTAAAGAATACTTTACATCCAAATATTCGTAAATGCTTTACAGAAGGTTTTTTACCTCTCCATATTTCCATCGGAGTTTTATTCTTTGCTTTATTGTATGACAGATTATGTAAATACGTTGCTGTTGATACAGCTTCTGCCCAAAACTTTATAGGAAGGTTGGAAGCTAAAAGGATAACACGTGCTGTGGTTATTAGTGTTCTATTAGCCCGTTCTGCAATTCCATTACTCTGCGGAGAGTGAATAGTTGTAAATTCTTGTTTAATACCTTTATTTTTACAATAACATGTAAATCTCCTGTTCGTAAATTCAGTACCATTATCCGATCTTAAATAGTTTACTTTTTCTCCAGTTTCGTTCTCTCTTCTCTCTATCAACTCTTCTATTTTTTCAGGAACCTCTGATTTTTCCTTAATAAATTCAGTAAAGTATCTTCGGCTGAATTCGTCAACTACGACCAAAACATACTTTTGCCCAGATATAGATAGATGTTTCATTGGACCGCAAACGTCAAGATGTAATCTTTCTAATATTCTTGTGGTTGTTTCTTGATACACTTTATAATGTGGTGATCTAGTAAGTTTACCTTGGATGCATGCATCACACGTTATTTCGGTTGCTGTAATATTATTTAGACCATAAACCATGTTGTCATTTTTCAATTTTAATAAATAATTATTATTTATATGTCCTAATCTTCTGTGCCATAATATTTTATTTTAAATTTTAGTTTCTTGACATATTTCTTGGTTGTAATTATTATTATTAAATTTCGTTGGTAAATTAATAATAAACATATTATTTGCGAATTTTCCTTGCATAATGAGCTCATTTGTTCCTTCATCATAAACCCTAGCGCCGTATTTATTTAATATTATTTTCTTATTGTGTTTTACTAGACTTGGTATAGAAATAAGATTATTTGTTACTTGCGGAACTAATAGAGTATCTTTAAATGTAATATTATGTTTAATATTTTGAATGTCATTGAGTACATGAACTTCTCCCCTTGAAGTAGACTGTATATTTCTATCCTTTTCTGCTGTAGAAATATCAATTATTTCTGGTTTATAATGAGACAATAGATTAATGTCATTAACCATATGAGATGAACACGCTGAGTCTAGTATCCATTCTACATTAGTATATGATAATTTATTATTTTTATTAGAAACGATTTGTACATGTTCGTGTTTACTATTTATCTCACGATGTTCATTTGTTTGTATAGCATTGGAAGTATTGCAACAGAAATCTTTATTACGTTCTTGAAAATATTTATTTCGTTTATTTCCATAAGAAGTATTATTATTTGAATACTTATTGAAATAGAAAGCTGATTTATTATTATTACTATTATATTTATTTTGTCTGTCTTGTAGAAACCAACAATCTTTAGGGTAATGTCCTGATTTACCGCAGTTGTAACATTTTTGTATTTTTCTTTCTCTAAATTTGAAAGCAAGATTATGGTTATTTTCTCTATCAATATTTTTTCGATGATCAAAATTAATTAATACTTCTCGTAACGTTTCGTAAGTGACGTTAGTATTTGTCATTATTGCCGTTGTAACTTCGCTATATTCTCGGGGTAGAACACCTATTATGTATCCGATGATCTCGTTCTCTTCTATTATAGTTCCGAGTTCCTTTAAATCACTTACTAAGATGTGAATTCGGGTTAAATATTCTTCAACTGATTCTGTATGTGACTTTTTAATTTTAGCCAGCGCTATTTTTAATTGCACTTTTCTATTATTATGTATACCTTCGTACCTTCTCTTCAACAATTCCCACAATGTTTTAGCTTCATCTATCCCTCTTACTGTCATTAATATGGATGATGACAAACTTGAATTTATTATTCCAACTACCTCTTCTTTATCTTGTGTCCATTTATCCCAATCTTGTACCGCTCGTGGATTTGTAGTATCGCGTTCCGGAGGAGATTCATTTAAAACATAATATAAATGTTTAATTTTTAGTAATGAAATGATTCTTACACTCCATACAGCAAAATTACTTCCATTAAAAATTTCAACCTTGTTGATTCCTATATTATCCATGTCTCGCGCGCTGCTACCATAAATGATGTTATAAAAAGATCATATACTTATCTTTTATATTGATGTGATCTCCCGTCGATATTAGTTCTCTATCATCAAATAATTATCCTTTATTTCCATTAAAAGAACATATTTATTCATAATCAATCGGAGTACAATTCTCTCATCGCATTCCCTTTGTCTCCGTCCATCAACAACCCCATGGTTACCCATTTTACACGATACTATGGCATGGCTACATGGTACAACAGCACCACTAATAATCAAGTGGCCAACTACGATATGCTTACGCACTTCACTGCAAGTGCATTCTTCTCGTATTACTCCATGGACTGCATAAGTATTTATTGTCAATCATTGTTTACATTCAGTAGTGATTGCTTCAAAATTGAGATTTATCAAGGGCTATTCAATCACTTTTTACGCACGTTTGTGAACGCTTTAACATGATAGTTTAGAAGCTTACTATGTACAACAAAACAAACAGGAACTTTTGAATTGTTATAATCACTGCTTAAAATTTCATACTGGCTTTTTAACTTTCGTATTACAATTGCTCTTGTCCTAAATTTGCGTTAATTTATCACGCTATTAAGCGCTGTCATGAACTCTGTTAGTTGTGTTACATTCATTACTTGCTGTACTGTGTGATGACAAGGCATTCATGCCGAAGTAACCGAACATTTACCACCACATGGTACTGTTTATTAATTTATTCGATCTATTAATTACTTGTTAGATTATCATATGTTGTTTACTTTATTTGGATTATTATTATTATTATTATTATTATTATTATTATTATTATTATTATTATTATTATTATTATTATTAGCCTTATTTCCCTTCCAGTTTGCTGATTAACCCATTCAGGACTTGTAGGTATTCAAATACAGCTGTCGTTGATTTTATGTGCGACAGGGCCAATGCATTTATCCACTGCTCAAGGCGATAGTGTGTCGATGTTGACCTTATTTCCTAGTATTTTTCCTAGATAGCACATCAATTGCTATCGCTTCTTTCCAGTCAATTGTCATTCAGAACTCTGCATTTGATTCGCCTTGAAGTGTGGTCGTACTCTTAACGTACAATTCAACATAAAATGAACATATACAATTGCAACAACTGTTTTAAGTTACTTCTAAAACCACATGTAATTTATAATCACTCTAAAATACGCAAGAACCACATTTTATTACCATAATTATTATGATAGTTCGATGGCTTGACAAATACGGTTTTCATTTTCCTGATAAGTACTAAAAATGAATAACGTATAAATGAAATCATAAAAAAAGAGTCGCCTTTCTTCAGAACATCACCGTTCAGTGGGTTGCTGTCCTGTCAGTTGCAAAGACATCCTTCAGGTTGCGCCTTATGCCACATCTGTCTCTGAGGAGGAAGAGATCCACAGACCCGTCCAAACACTGCTCTTTCAAGAACACGCCACAATGTATTAGTTGTTAGTCCGTGTCCTTGTTCACCGCATTCTTGTGGAAATGAAACTATCATTTCACGTTGAATATCGTAAAGGAGACAAATATTGACTGAATACGAAAATCCTGAAACAATATATGATTATTATTTTTCAGCTCGATTTACCACCTACGATTTGCGTTATTATTAGTTGTCAGATATGTCGGTTTTTTCTTAAAGGATGGATTCGGTGGCACGGCAGACTGCATACGATTTTGGTTCTAATTTTATAGAATTATAGTCACTTTTACACACCATTGATTATGAACAGTATGTCGAACAAATTTGTTTACGTAATTGACTCTTATTTGATCTGACACCATGGTGGGGATTTAAGTCGTCCCTAGCGCTGAGTGCCCTCTTCTGGACATCTTTGTTAATGATGCAGAGAATGCGGCATTTTGGGGGCTTGAGGCGGAGGCTGAAAGAAGCAAGAAGCCTGCGCCCTCCGTCTTACTGGGCCTGGAAATCTTGCGGCGAGATTGCTAGTCAACGTCGTTTCCAATATCATCATAAAGTTTTTCTTTCCTATCGAGAACACTTTTTTTCAGTGCATCTTGTTACGCTGCAGCAACCTTTCAAAATTCACTAAAGGATATTGCTTCTTTTATAGTATCCACAACAACATTCGCGAGTTTTTCCAGTTTTTAAAAATTAATTATCCAAACAAATGGTTCCGCTTATTACACAGAATATTCAGCAGGCGGTGTACTCGGTGCACCAACTGATCCTATCCTACAGTTTAAGACGATTCTAAACACTATATTACTATTCTATATTTCGATTCTAAACACTTCCATGTTTAGAATCCAAATACTTGTCTTCAACGAATACTACATCTCAGAGGTGACTTTTAATTTTTTCAATTCTATATCACATATGCTTCATCTACTGCTGTCAAATCCGTCCATAATTTGGAGTGGCTACTTAGTCTATACTAACAAGGATTTTAGCTAGCCATTTCTAGAACAGATGTCCTTCGTTTTTGTGACTCAAAACATTAAATCTTTTGATTGACTTAATTCTTAAAATATCAAAACCGCTTCCTATCAGAAGTTGGCATAAGCAACAACGACTTTATCTTTATCTTCTGCCTTTAAGGATATAACATGTTTTTGTGCCCTGTGTTCACCATCTATTCTTCGTTCTACAAGAGTTTTTGTCCGGATAGTTTATAATTTGGGAATTTCTCTTGGTGCCGTATAATTTTTTCCATCTCCCGTGTAATATGTTGCAATTTCTGTTATTGGTTGCACCAGGAATTCTTGCCTCTCCTTGTCATTTCTGATATCAACTTACTGTGTGCAACTTTGCCCTCTTTTTTCTGAGGGAGTGCCCAAATCTGAACCAAGGTAGTGCTCCGCTATGACCCGCAGCACAGTAAGGAACATCATCTGGTGACGCCACCCTCACTGCTCCTTGCAGTATTTTCATAGGTAGTACTTCGACTGCAATTTGAACGATAAACAGACGATTAGCGAGACAACTGTGCTGAGATGACGCACAACGCTAACAAAAAAATATATACTCAATGTGATGTTTTCTCTTGCGTAGAGAAACGTTACGAGATCAAATTGGAAAATTATCTCACTAAATGATGTTAATATTTCAACCTTCTGCCTGAGGGTTTCTAACTCAAAATAGTAATTTCTTTGTGGTCTCCTGTCAGTGTTTTGTGATGATTTTTTATCACTTCCATGTTTACAATTTGAACGAAAAAAGTAATATTAAGTTTATTATTTCTGTATTTGAAAAGTAGTTAAGCAGCTCGTATTGAATTATTATGGAGATACTTCTCGGCCGCCATTGCGTAAGGTATGATCTGCGAGCACTCAATATTCTCATTAGCCTTACGTAAACGAACGGTCAATGTTTTAGAGTGGACTGAATCTGGGAATGGGGCTGTAGCTGATGTATGCTATGAACTTGGAACAGTGGGAGTACTGAGAGATAGGTGAGAGCCGCGTGTTGGTGTTAAGGTTTCGTTCAGCAAGTTCCGTGCCCATTAAGTAAGCTTGGAACATTACTGTTCATTTACAGTTATTACTACATAATATGTAATAATCTAAACATATTATGTTTATATACATTAATTATTACATGAATTACTGATTGGTTTGTTGAAATATGTTTTATACTTCTTTTTCTGTGAGCAAAATTTTTTACTCCTTATCTACATAGACATTGTCTTAGACAAGAATTAATATCACTTTCATTGGATCTTGATCATACACAAGATGTTAATGCTCGATGACGTTCAGGAAATTAAGGTTTTAGCATTCAAAAAAATGTTTTTAGCGTTGATGCAAGAAAATCTGGTATCGTCCCTCCTGTATAAATACTGAACTAATACAGACGATTCTATTCTCAGATCCAATGCGAAAAAGAATCATATTTAGAGCGTTAGAGCTGCTGATTTATTGGCTGTGTTAAAGGAGCTGCTTGTATGGGAAATTGTTAGGTATCTGCTGAAAGTGAGGCATTGTTTAAAAGTCTCCAGTTGCATTAGCGGTTCTCTGTTGAACAAGTTGTATCACTTGGTGGCTTCAGCACTTGTAAGAATCTTGTGAATCAATGTAGGGTATATTCACAGTAAAGATAGTTTATAGAAATAGACAGGATGATCACTCTAAGCACGATTAAATGCACAGGGCTATCAGATGCCTGCAAATGATGTAGAGAGGAAATGAGCCGTTGAGAGCAAAAGAGGTGTAAATCAAATTTTGGGACATTTTAGTTAGATGCACTGGTAGATGGTTTCAACATTGTTCCAGCACGGGCTACAATGGTGTGACTTAAACTTCAATATTTCTTAGCTAGAGGCCAGCACAGTGCAGACGTTGCTCATAACGCTGCATGCAATTGTGGTGTAAGTCGCAGGTTGGACGAAACAACAGGTTCCAGGGCCTTCCAAGAAATAGCTTCTTGTTCATTTGCACCTTGTTCTGTGATGACAGAAGAAACATCTCGAAAAAAACATTTAATCTCTTGTAGTGGTACGTGCACATTTGCAAATCGCAACTTCAAAATTGCTCCGACTTGGTTGAAACTCGTGACTGTCTTATTTTTCTATCTATCACATTTCTACCACAGAAGAAAATTGTGCATGACAATTATTTGAATACAAGTAATAGTTTTCAGAAACAGTGTGTGCAAAAGTGATGAAAGTCTACAAAATAGTTAATTACTTAATTAACAAGCAATGTTTTAGTCCAAAATATTTGTAGAAAGTTAAAAGAATCTCCTTAACACGTTGATATCACCAGGTCATTTGTTTCTCAGCATTATACTTTTACAGCGTTTTTCGGAAAGTATATCTTTGAGTTACACTACGTTTGCTCTCAACGGCTCAAGTAAAGTAATTGTGTGCACCCACCTCCTTTGTTTAAACCAAGTGCGAACCGCAGCAGCGTTCTTTTCTTAAAGATCGCCAGGTGCGGTCAAACGCAATGGAAATGGCGGCTAGCTCCTGATTGGCCAGCACAGGAGTGACCCAAAAGCTACCTTGCAAAGTCAGTTTGCAAACGCTAGTGGGACTGCTATTCTTAACGCGCGTTGCAGTATTCTAGAACGACCCCAGCGCACTAATGCCCTCGTTGGCTGTCGAACCTGGGAAGAGCTCTCAGAAGCAACGATACGTTCTGACGCTGTAATGTCTTTGTCAGTCTGTCGACCTGAATTCGGTCCCGATCAGCGCGTCCCCGCAGCCGCCGCTATCAACGTCAGAAGAAGCCTCCGACTCGTCCCCTGTCTCTATTTCCTCAATCACGGCCCCAGCGCTGTCTACCATACAGAAGCTCTCTACTACTGCCGAGTTACAGCAGTCGACACTTCCTAAACAATTTAAGTCGTCTCTACGCCTGTCAAAATGTCCCATTTATCACACCACTATCGGGTAACATTCTCTTAGGCACAATTTGTCGAATTCCCCTCCCTTGTGTTCTCACTCTTGCTCCAATGATGAAGTTTTCCCGCTTGAGGGAAATCTGATGGAGTTGCAAACAAACCAAGAGAGATGGAGAGGCTAAGAAAGAGTAAACTCTTCCAATGTGCAGTGTGAATACCTGGGAAATGGGATGTATGGAATTCATTTACTTTATCGAACCCCTATTCATATTAAATATTTTTACCAATCACCCTTATTAAATATTTTTACCAATCACTTTCAAAACAATTAGTTTTGCATTGTCCGCTATACTTCCTCCGAAACAAGAGCTCCAGGGAAATAGTCAGCTGTGGGGAAAGTTACGTCAGTCTGCGAAGTTTCGTTGAACGATTAGTAATATTTCATTTCCCTTCCGTTTGATTTTGTCGTATCTTCATCAAATCTCTATTCAATCACTTCTGTGTGAAGTGTCATCCACGATTTACACTCTTTCTATGTCACTCTCTTCTATTAAAATGCATACTATAGAACACACAATTTCTATTTAATTGTATTTATATATCCCATTAACCAATCAAAATATCGTACATAATACATAATTTTGTTAAACGCGAGATATATTTGAACAAACTTTCAATATGTACTTGTATGAATGTCATACATTTTTGCCGGGATGAGTTCTGCCAGAGCTGATAACCAAGAGGTTATTTACCTACACCAATTTCTACTCATTGTCGGAATATTTAATTCCTGCGTAGGTTCTTTTAACAGAATTTCCTAACAGTGTAACTACGGTAGTTTGTTTTTTATTGATTTACTCATTATTTTTCTGTTTTATGTATGCATTCGAATTTGGCGACGGTAAATAATTACAGAAGGGGAAGATATTAGTTCTATCTAGTTTTTGAAATGATAAAAACCTGCACTTCTTGCTTCACATAGTTTCCCTCGCATAAATTATTTGTAACTTTAAAGTACAATGATAAAGCTATAATTTACTTCGAGAATTGTAGCCAAGAGACTTTCGCTGTGTCGTGACTGTCGGTCTGCGACGTCGTTAGAGATGCCGTCGGGGCCGGGAGCTTTTTTAGCTTTCAGCTCTGCAATGGCCGCTTTCACTTCTGTTTCTGTTGTGAAACTCGGCTCGTCGGCGGGCGTGTGCAGTGTCGCCATTACCGTTTGTCACACTTGGACAACGTGCGGCATCGACGACGCCTCCTCTACTTGCTGAAACTGAGATTCTAAAGCACTAACACGGACTTCAGCTTTCGCCTCATACAATTCTGCGAATTCTCCAGTGCTGGTCCAAAGAGGCGACACTGAAATGGGTGTCCTATAGCTATAAAATACTCGTAATTATTTTCACTTATTTACAAATTTGTTGAAAAAGTTCTTATCCAAAGGTGATATCCATTTCAACATTTGGGCTAAATCGGCGATCTTTTCCTTATCTATTTTACCTTTAGTCACGTACGTCTGCAAAGTCGGATAGTTGGGAAAAGAACTTTTCATCACCAACGTTATGAGAATTTGTGGTCGCACATGAACGAAGGTAAACACTTCACATTTTCAAATGTCTTTTCTTTTGATAAAATGTACTCAATAATTGCCTTAAATATCATTCCCACGTTTTTTCGCTTTGCTTTATCACATCATTAACAATTCCTGGTCCTCTTCTTTCTCTCAGATTTTGTAATTCTATATTTTGTAATGAGCATTATGAATATCACTTTCTTAGGCATGTTTTAAAATTGAATTTTTAAGCAAAAATATTTGGTTTGAATTATTACTTTTTTGTCCTTACTTTTTTAACCTTCCTAATAATTAAATGATTTACTATCGGAAACATTTGTATTTATTCTACATTTATTATTGTAAATCTCTCTTTTTATGTCCTGAAGATTACTTCAAAATATTTTTCAACAAATGAGCAATATTAATTTCACTCATATTCAACCTTGGAAGAGTTTCATTACAGGCATTGACAATAGCATGTTTGTATGTAAAATGTTTGTTAATTGGTCCAGAGGCATTTCTATTCTGGACATAGGCAATCTCTGCAAATAAATATAATATAATTCTTGTTCACTTCTGTGATTTGTTCCCTACATTTCTCTGAAAGTTTACAAATGTCTTGTTCTTCAGAGGAGTTTATTCCTTTACAAATACAACATTTATTTTTGTAAAAAAAATCTACTAGATGCAATTATTATACTTTTGTGACACATTTCTTGGATGAACAATAAGAAATTTTACTTCTTAACAATTCGCAATTTTTAATGTTATTTTAAAAACAAAAAGGGCCTTTAATGCATTTTATTCTCTATTATTTTGAGAAAACAGATCTAACCATGGAATGGCCTACAGTTTCCCATTTCTATTAATATCAGTTTTTTTAGCAATGAAACTGCATTTATTCAAATTTTAACCCTTTGGAAATATCCAATTTAAAATTGTAAGTTAATTTGTTTTGGAACAAAAAAACAACTACAATTTTAAATAGTCATTTCTTATGTAAGTAATGTGATACCTGATTTGTGCCTGCAGATTTGTTAGGGTATATCTTTGTTTCTTTGTATATTGAAAGAAAGTATTCGATATTTTCAGATTATTATATACAGATATGAAAATCAGTGATTTTCCATTATTGTAGATTTTGTTTATACCTTCTCATCCTTCATAATGTGTGTTCCATTGCCTCCATGGGCGTTTCTACCCCCTGCTAGTATAATCTCAACTTTTTTGACATATTGTTACACTACCACTGGGAGGCATTTGTTCAATACAATTGATTGTTTGTCTTTCTTGTCTACCAGTACATATATTCTTATAATTATTCACTATCTTTCACATATTGAGAGTTGCTGTTATGATTTGAGGTGATATGTATTCAAGTCTTTCATACAAATTTGTGCATTTCTATGCAAGAATAATTGCAGCACCTGTTACTGCTCTTTCCTTACAGTTTACTCCAGAGTAAATTAAAATGTGATTAAGAATTGACACATTTCCCTTGTATTTCTTTCTTGTTTCAGATAAAACAACAATGTCTATATATCTCTTTTCACTTTGTGATTAATTAAACACAAATTCAGTTTCTTCTTTCATCTCTGTAATGCTGTCCTCTTATATTCCATGTTGCTTTTTTTATTTTTTGATAGTGAGATCTTCCATTACGATAACAGGTTACAATATTGTAATCGATTATAGGACCAATATTTCATTTTAACAAAATGTTCACTTCCACCATAAAATTAATTTTTTCCAATTGTAAATGTATTTAATTTTCAAGTTTAAGAGAAACACAAATCAATTTACAACGAATTGTTTTAATGCCAATATACCATCGGTGAAATCAACATTTGGTATATGAACTGACGTGTTGAGTAACTTCATATTACAAGCATTTTATGCAACAGCACAAATAAATCATTAAGCAGAGTTCAATATATATTAACCATTTGTAGGAAGAAATCCACACTAGTTGGTGTGAAACAATTTTATTTTATCATCTTTTATTGTAAGTGCAACACAGTTTGCAATAACCCAATACAGTAAGTTTTCTGCATCCAGCATTATTGTATATATATTTTTAATCTTACCAATATAAGCAACAAGATCTAAAAATAAAATAAATTCTAAATCACAGACTGCTAATACAATTAAGGGTTTTAAAAAATAATAAGATTAGATGGATTTGGATTTGAGACAATACAATTTATTTTTTTATAAATTATTAAATAAAAAGTATATACAAATTAAGTGGGAAGAGAGAATTTTAACAACAGTTTGTGTTAGCCTGTTTGTTGCTCACAAAGATGATGCAGAATTAAACTAATTAATCCATTTTCATTGCAATAACGGAGAAGAAACAATAATAATTGATAAAACAAATTTGTTCAGTATAGTTGTCAATTAAGAAAACCCTATAATAACCATATTTATATCAATTTCTTATCTTGATTTAGCATCTAGGTTTCGCTGTACTACTACTTATCAGACATGTCAATCTTAATTAAAGGAAAGTGACAGACTTCATTCTATATTATTTATGTATTTATTTAACAGTTATACAATGAATTAAATCACTTTTCTGTTACTACATTATAAGGTTATATTTATGTGAATACTAATTTTAACAAGTTTTTCCATTTCTCCCTATCGTGATAGTCCTCTTCTTTTAAACTATTTGTTTCTAACAATTTATAAATTTCTTGATTCAAGTATTTTTTGGTCTTCCTATTTTCTTTCTTCCCCAGTTATAGATTTGTTTGGGCATATGATTCACTTCTATATAATTTATGTGACCAAACCATCCTAATTGCATGTAATGTACGTAATCTAAAATTGATTTATTTTGTCTCATTCTTTCCCTTACCATGCTGTTTTTAATTTCTTCCCTCCTTGATCCTCTTACTGATCTTCTTAAAAAGTCCATTTTCACGGATAATAATGCAGATTTTAAGGATTGATTGAATTTCCATATTTCTGCCCTGTATGTAACTGTACTCTGAACTGTTACCATAAACATTTTTAATTTGCTCATTATAGTAATATTTTTCTCCCATACTATTTTGTTAAACATACTTTTTAAACCTATTCCTTTATTTATTCTTGTACGAGTATCCAAATTTTGGGTTGCAGTATTTGAAATAGGAACTCCTAAATCAATAAAATTCTTAAAATGTTTAATCTTACCAAGATTATCTTGTATACTTAGATCTATTAAAGGAGACCCACATGACAAAAAAATGTTTTATTTATATTAATTTTGAGTCCTCATTGCTCATATTCCTTCAGTATATTTCTGTACATAAACTCAATATCATCCACATCATGTGCTAATAATATTTGATTTTCTAAAACCCATTTGAATTTCTTCTTCTTGACTATTGTATTCATTTTCTAAAAAATTCATTCAAATTCATTCATTCAATTTTTCAATACAATTTTGTAAAAATGTCCAAATCAGTGATATCTCTATAATTAACACAATCACTTCAGCTACCCTTTTTGGGTCTTTCTGAAATCAAACCATGCTTCCACTCATCAGGAATATTTTCACCATTGAACATTGCTTAAACATATTTCTTATCAATTCTTTAAGAATTGAAGAGCCATACTTAATTAACTCAGCTGTTATGCCATATAACCCTAAAGATTTCCAATTTTTTAAAGATATTAATTTATAATTAAATAATGTTTAATCCAAATACATTTTATTCTCATTTGCTTGTTACAAATTGAGAGAAATATCTCCTAATTGTTTTCTATTTTTTCGTAATAAGGAATTTAAATGTTCCGATTTCACCATGTTAATTCTATTAACTCTCAATTTATTATTTTTTTGTGTTCTTAATTACCTAAGTATTCATGAAATATCTCTTGTTTTCTTACTTCCCATATATGTTTGAATGTGTATACATTTTTTTCCCCAATATTCAATTTTAGCAATATACACCATCTTATGAATTAAAGCTTGCACTTTATTTTAATGTATTTTATCTTTAATCAATCTAGTTTTTATTCAAGTTCTATATTTTTTCTTCTTATCTTTAATTAATTCTTCAATTTCTTCTGACCAGTAATAAATAAGATGATATTTTTTTTAGTTTCATTCCTAATGCTTCATAAAGCACTGATTGTATACTAGTCGCGCGACTTTTCTTGACGTCTCTCAGCGCGGGGTGTTAGGAGAGGATGTTACTGTGTCCGTCACATCAGATGAGTGTTGCCAACTGTAACATTATTAATCCTAATGGCGCCTCTTTTGCTGTTAATACATGATATTATAGATGATAAAATAGAACAAATAATAAAGTAATTAAGAGCAACCATAAGTGAAAATAATTAATGATAATATTGCTTATTACTGAGATATAATATTAAAGTATGTACTTAATTTTTATTTTATGAATAATTTAATCATCGTTTGAATCTGAAAACAGCGATAGGCAGCCCTGATAATTTTGCCATGCCGTTCCGTGTGACACCAAGATTTTGACCAGGCCATGCTGAATCGTGCTGGGTTGAGCACTAGGGAGCTCAGATGTCAAGAAAAGTCACGCAACTATTACATAGAACTATATATTTATATTGTTCTTCTATTGAATAAAACTCTTTCTGCACTAATTTTTCCTCTAATCTCTTATGAAAAAGAAATTATTCACTGGGAAAGCACAAGTATACAACAACTCACCCATAGATTACAAACATACATTGAAACATTTTAAATTTGGAGTAATGATGTATCTACATTACAGTAGTGGTTAGAAGTTCTTATATAATACCAATTTTGAAGAAAGTATTCTTAAGTAATAAAATAATTAAGAATAATAGTAATAAATAAGTAATAATTTTTTTCTTCCTGAATGTCATTACTTGTGGAAATTCTCAGTTCGACGTGAATTGGTTTGTCAACATCTTATATTCTGTATATCTACCAACTTGTTGTCACATGGTTAAACATTCACGTTGATGTACTGAACAAGAAAATTTACACGAACTGTAGACAGAGACATTATTATTTGATTTGCACTTTTTTTATTTATTTAGTCAAAAAAACAGTAAAAACTGTATATGACGTGTGGGGAAAGAAATTTATCTGCGCACATTTTCTTGAGGGCCAGAATTTTATTAAAAAAAAAAAAAAAAAAAAAAAAAAAAAAAAAAAAAAAAAACCGAAAACGAAAACGAAAAAATTAATTTAGAAAATAATTATTTAAGAAAAATAAAGATATTTGAAAAATGTTTTTTCCCGAGTTATAGAAAATCAATTTCAACTGTAAATGAACTACAAGCAAAAGGAGTGCTCAACAAAACGTGCGCACAGTGAAGCTACATTTACGTCCAGAAGCAAAACAAGGGGCCATCTCAGCATTTGCTCTATGGATCAGGGAAACTGGACAAAAACCTGATCGAGATGGGGGTCATTGACCCGGAAGCTGAAGTACATTACTTGTTACAGGCGTATTAAATATTTTTTTAAATGTATACAATGCAAACATAAACTAATTCATTATATATCTTTGTTTTGTTACATTAAACATTATTTTTCTTTTTCACGATCAGTATAGTCTCTAATTGTATAGAAACAGTTTTGCAGCAGAAAAGATTTTACTTTTAACTTAAATTTGTATACCGACTTTAATTGTTTTATGTCATCTGGCAATGCGTTGTAAAGTAACGTACATGTATTGTATGTTGATTTCTTGTACTGAGCTGTTGATACTGACACTTGATGCACGTGATTTCTACGGCGTGTGTTGTAATTATAAATATCAATATTGCATGAAAATATGTTCCCTCCGTTAAGTAGGTCATTTTTGACAAATATTACAGATTCGTAAATAAATAGACAAGGCAATGGTAGGATTCCCAGCTCAATGAAAAGAGGCTTGCAGGAATCACGTGGAAGGCATTTTTTCATTATTCGAATAATTTTCTTTTGCAATCTGAAGGTCTGAATACTACAGGATGAGCTTCCCCAGAATATTATGCCATATCTCAGGCGGGAATGCACATTTGCAAAATAAACGCAACGAGCTGCATGAAGGCTGACAGAATTTGAAAGAATTCTGAATGCATAGCATAATGAACTTAATTTAGTGTTTAATTCTGTTATATGTACATTCCATTTGAGGTTTGATTGAATTGAAAGACCTAAAAATTTTGTTGCCTCAACATCAGCTAATTGTATATTGTTCATTTTCAATGGAACATGCGATTTCCGATTTGAGATGCAAAAATGCATTGAAACAGTTTTTCTTTCGTTAACAATTAATTTGTTATTATTAAACCAATTTGAAACTTCTGAAATTGTACTATTTACTGCTTCTTTTTTGCAAAGAACATTCGTGTCATCAGCAAACAGAACCGTTCTTCCATTTTTAATAGACGAGGGCATATCGTTTACATATAACAGAAAGAGAATAGGACCTAAGATCGAACCTTGCGGGACCCCATGCACAATTGGCAAAGAATTGGAAATATAAGTATGTAATGTCCTTTCCTGCCAGTATGGTATTTCTACTCTTTGAGTCCGATGTTTAAGGTAAGAAGTTATCCAATCTAGGGCAATACCACGAATTCCATACGAAGGTAATTTTGAGAGCAAGATCTTATGGTCAATAACGTCAAAAGCTTTCGAGAGATCTAAGAATATTCCAATGGGTATTTCATTTTGGTCTATTGATGAAGCAACATCTTTGAGAAAAGAAAAAATGGCAGTTTCCGTAGATTTTGATTTTCTAAAACCGTGTTGTGAGTCTGAAAACGCTCTGTTTTTCCTGAGAAATGATTCCATTCGTAAGTAGAAAAGCCTTTCTAATATTTTTGAGAAAACTGACAAAAGAGAAATTGGCCGGTAATTTTGAATATCATTTTTGTTCCCTTTTTTAAAAAGTGGCTTAATTTTTGCGGTTTTGAAAATATCTGGAAATATTCCTGTACATAAAGAAGCATTGAAAATGTGAGTTAACGGATGTATAAAGGCAGGTGCACAAGTTTTTAATAAACAATCCGGAAATTCATCTAAACCAGATGAATATTTATTTTTTAGTTTACTGACTATTCTGAGGATTTCGTTGGGAGAAGTTTCGGGAATAAACATCGTATCTGAAATTTTTTGGGAAGTGTAAAATGTTGAATTTTGTGATTTTAGTCCCTTCGTGAGATCAGACGCAATTCTGGAAAAGTGTTTGTTGAAGAGATTGGCAACTTTTTCCGGATTACTCGTTTCTCTTTCATTATCCTTTAAAATAACATTCTCTACAAGGTATCGAGATGATGTGGTTGTATTTTTTACAATATCCCACATTGCTTTAGTTTTGTTACTAGCGCTCAAAATGTCCTGACTATTTTTCATTATTTTTGCCTGAACTATTACTTTTCTTAAAATTCTTTTATATTCTCGGAAGTATATATGGAAACCGGATGATACGTTATGATGTTTAGAAATAAAGTAAAGCGTACGTTTGTTTTTACACGATGTTCTAATTCCTTGTGTGATCCAAGTATTACTTTTGCTTGAAATGTTTAATTTTCTCTTTTTAAGAGGAAAGCACGCGTTAAAATGAATTGAAAGCTTGGAGAAAAATAAATTATATTTTTCATTTGTGTCAACAGCGTTATAAACTTCGTCCCATGATTCCTTCATCAAGTAGTCCGTAAATAATTTTATATTAACTTTAGTGAATGCTCTGCACATGCGTGTATTATTTATTGTGTCAGTGTTTATGTTCTTAGTAATTGTAAGAATTTGTGCATCGTGGTCACTGTATCCTAGATTATTCGTTATTATTTCATATGTAGTTGTGGTTTTGTTAATTATAATTTGATCTAATGCTTTTTGTGATTTAAGCGTATTCCGTGTAGGTACATTCACTGTAATGTCTAAATTAAAAGAATGAAGTAAATTGAGAAACTGCTCTTTTTCGTGGGATTCGCTCAGAAAATCAATATTGAAATCTCCACATACAACAATGGATTTAAAAGAGAGTTTACTAATTTTGTTCAGAATTATCTCTAGATTTTCCAAGAAAGTGAAATAATCTGAAGCTCGCTTTGTTGGAGGTCTGTAAATGCAAAGTAAGATAATTTTGAGCGTAGTAAGATGTACTACTGTTGTTTCAAAAACTTTTTCAACTGCATATAAATTGAATTCTGACAAGAAGGTAGAATCAATATAATTTCTTATGTAAATACACGAACCTCCGTAAGCAGGGCCCTTATTTGATTCCCTCGCCCTACAATACGATCCTGCAAGGTAAAAGCTAGGAATTTGGAGTGTATTTATATCATTTTGAGACAACCAATGTTCTGTAAAGCAAAAAACATCTATTTGTCTTAGATCACATTGTAATGCTGCCTCGATAAATTCAATTTTATTTGAAAGAGATTGCACATTATGATGCATTATTCGAATCTTTTGCATGTACCTACACGGATGTTTTTCTGCTGCATCTGACTGTAGTTGCTATTTATTTATTTCATTTTTACCTCGAGTGCGTGGTCGAAGGAAGTATCGTGTCCCAGCAGTGACAAGAGGTGAGGGAGGAGGGGTGACAGATGTAGAGGAATGAATAGTGGGAGAGGTAATACACGGATTAGGTTCAGGGGATAAGGTAATTGGGTCCAAAGGGGTCCCAGGGGATGGAAGAGAACTAGGAGATGTGGGTGGGGATGGGTCTTGGGCAGGACACTGCCAAGTTTGTGAAATGATGTGTTTTTGCAAGCTCACTACCGAGTGCATGTTTTCCGACAAGGTTCAGGTGAAGACCATGTCGGGTGAAGTGTTTTTCTGAGAGAAAGTTTAGCTCAAACAATTTAACATGTGTGTCTCTCAGATGCAGTTTCAATTGGTTGTTTGCGTGACTAATTTCTTTGCATAGTGTGGGCTTGTTGTACCAGAAGGGCAGAGTCGAGACTACAATGTTCGTGTTTTGGGCGGCACGTTGTAATTTGTCAACATGTTCTTCAGGTGTAAAGTGACCACCCAAATTAATGTCATTCTGCCCTCCTATGATAATTACAGTATCCCGTTTGGTGAGGGTTTTTGTGTGCGTGTCCAACTCACTGGTCACGTCGGCAAACCTCCCGTTAGGTTTAAACACACACATGGCAGAGAAATTGGTTGGGAGTTTCTCACTGAGCAGGGAGGAGATTTGTCGCCCATGGCTATCTGCTAAAATGAGTACCTTTTTGATGGGCTCAGTGGGAATGTCCATGTTTTCTGGTGAGCCAGTTTGCGCAACTCTACGTGTCTTTGTTACTTTGCGCTTGCTAGCCTGTTTGCGTTGGTTTGTGAATGGACGTGTCGATGATGGGTGGGGGTGGTGAGGATTTGGAAGGCAAGGAAACTCATTGTAGTAGTCTAATACAGAAAATCTGTTTTGAGTCGTGATTGGTGGTGGTGATTGTGTTTTTGCTTCCGTGAATGGACGGTTTGAGTTTTTTGCGGTGTTGCCTATTGTTGTCCAACCGTCTGTGTTTTGAACGACCTCTTCGAGCCTTCGGATATGTTCATCTAAATTACTGTTGATGTGTGTGAAGGCTTTCAGAAGATCGGCTTTGAGAGCGTAGAGAGTAGAGAGTGTATAACGATTAGTAGCCATGTCACGAATGCGTGTCAAGTGCGTGGTAAATATGAAAATAAGTAAATAGATAATTCAGAATACTACAAAAAAACTACTCCCTAACTTATCTTTACTTACTTACCATTACCATTACCTTACCACTTACCATTATTAGATTCCCAATTCCGACTATCACTTCTACTTTGAGATTTTGGATGTGAAATACTTTCTGAGGATCTCTTAGACTAAGAAAATGTTTTAAAATGTCTTTCTCAATGACTATAGAGATGTATGTATGTCACACATAACTTGGCAAAACTCTTGAACTTAGATCTCTTCAACTCTTACTTGGTTCACATCTCAGGAGTAAGATCTGTTTGTGGGATAGGTAAGGTGCTGATCTTGCCTTCTGATGTGATCTAATATTTTAACTTCACAACAATCCACATTCATGAGGAAGCTCAGTTCGTGCCTTCTCTAAGACCCATAAGATATACTTTTGGTGATTATATTGTATATAAAGCACAAAGAACATAACATATATTTTTTTTAAATGGCTTCGTTTTGTTTGGCTGGAATAGACAACACTGCATTTTCTCATTTTCAGAAAGTCTGATTTTAATCAAATGTGAATTAAATAAGTGCCAAGTCTGGAAAATGTGCTGGATGAGGAAGGAATTCAAATCTCAACAAAGACATTTTTGCCATTGTGCCATCTGATGATGATTGAGTATGAATGTTTTCATGTATTTCATATAATATTATCTTCTTCATTTACAACTTTGTTTATTATTTCTTTCTTAGATCTTATAATACAATTCAATTCTAAATTTTCAAAATGGCAAACATCATCTGCAAAATAACTTGCCCTAAAATAAAACAACAAATACATAACTATCAATTATAATTTTCTTTAAAACTTTTGTTTTGTAAAATCCCAAGTGTACACTATGAGTATCATCTGAACGTTTAATTTTTCCCAAATTAAATCAGATGTATGAAATAACCTACATTTATCACTGCCTGAAGAATAATCTGAATCCTTTTCAAATTGATAAACACACAAAAGAGAACTGGCATTTGAGTCAAATATTTTTATTTCCTCAGGGTGAATTTCTTTTGTGTCTAAAACAAATTTGTATAAAAAAAATCTCAAAAATAAAATCAAGACGAAAATATATGTTGAAAAGGAAAGATAATTCAAAATAATTATTATTAAAATTGCTTCTTCAGGGAACAGATATACTTGTTTGTCTATCATGGTAATTTTCCAACCAACTCCAGTTTTGAACGATCCAATAAGAAAGCGTAATAGGACCCAGTTATAGTCTTACTAGTCTTACGTTTTGCAAATAATCTATCAATATTATATCCTGGGAATCCCAAATCAACGGTGGCCACCACCTTGCCAGCCGCCAAATCCATGTTTCCGTTCTAAGGTGCCTAATACTTTCCCCTTTTTTCTTTTTAAATTTCGGGAGTGTAGTGATGGATCCATGTTCTAGCCTCGGTGTTATTTCTGCACCAAAAGTCTGGTGGATTGCGTCTTTACATTGGCTGATTTACCGGTGTAATGTTATTCCGAGACCGCTTTCGGTCCTAGATGCAAACGCAGCTATTTTAAGATTTTTTTTTTTTGTTCAGGATGAAGATCACTGGTTAAGTTTTAATGCAAACAGTGTTGGCTATCAAGCGCACTTTCATTCTGGAATCTTTTATTGCCAGATCGTTTCAATCGCCACAAGCTTCGTCTTCTGGCTGCTTTCCCGCGCCCCAGCCTTGCCCCAATGTGCCCCCAGAGCTGCTTTTCCTTGTGTCCCGACTCCCCCGTGTTTGTCGCCCCTTCTCCTGCCCCTTTGCCCCTAGTTTCCCTTGCCACCCCATGCCCTTTGCCCCTGTGACACTTGTCACCCAGTGCCTTCTGCCCCCCAATGCCCGTGGAGTCGTACTTCTACTCCAAAGGCGTTTGCCTCCAGTAAACATTGTAACTTGATACCTGTTCGCCAAGTACTGCACTCTTTGCCTCCGCAAGTCGTCCTATTAATGGTCTTGAGGGACCTTAGGTCACGGTCCAGGGGCCCGGAACACCAGAACCGGTTGCGAATTCCGTCGTAAGTTTGGTAGTGGTCTCTCAGTTTTCAGCAACCTGCGATCGCTGCGCTGCTGCAACAACAGCGCCACAAGCTCATTACGTCCCCTTACTTACGAATGTTTTGGGGAAACAGTTCTAAGGAAATAGTTGTGTTCCAGACGATACTGTAGCAGCTTTCGAACTTCTTGACGACGCATAATGTAAATCACGAAATTCGTCGACATATGGGCATATTCATACCACTTTGTGATTAATGAAGAACGAGTTTGGTAAAGAAAGTTTTACGGTAAGACAAAAAGCAACTCAAACTTACAAACTCTCTTAACATGTCGTGTTCCGCTATTTCGAAAACTTTACTGAAGTCCGTGTATACTGCATCTCCATCAGTACATTGATTCACTTGATTAATCACATAGTTAACATATAATTAGATATTTGTAGTAGTAGATCTACCGTTGATAAAACATGTTCTTTTGATGAAAAATATTTTTAAAGGGAAATGTTATTTGAGAAAAAAATATTTTTTTCAAATAGTTAAATATTCTTAATTGAATGCACCCAGGTCTCTCGTTACTGTAGATTTGGATCCTGATTTAGGAATCAGACTAATGTAAGAGACTTTCTACGGTGATGGAAAGAAACCAGATTCTATAGATTTGCTGAAAATGTGAGATAAGTCTTCAGAGAGTCCAACAGCACAATTTTTCAGAAATTGGTTGGGTATACCGTCAGGTCCACCAACATTTTGAACAACCCCCTTACCTAATTCTTCAAACATATCAACAAAGCAGACGTTTCATTCGGTAACGTTGATCCTGATTTGCTAAAGGTTCTTCGTTCCTGTCTGTAATTGTGGTGGTAAATATCGTTAAAATCATTTGCATAAATGCTTTCAAAATATGAGAATAAATTTCCCTTGACTTTCATTTTTTGAAATTTTCCCCCCGGAGGTAGAGAGCGTCCAAGCATTTGATTGCAATACGGAGCCATATGGAGCATTGCCCTCTCTTTCTATCCAATACAATTTTATAGAACACTGTCTCTGTCTATCGCAAGCTCTGTTCCTAATTCACAAGGCTCTGTTATTCGGCTCGTCCGCATATATTTAACATGTTTACTGAACGATTGCTTCAATTGTATTGATCATAGACAACTGAGTTTTTTACCAGTTATTCCCAGAACTCTTATAGATGTGATGGTTATTTCGTAATTGAATTTAAAGGTTTAGTTTCGAAGAAGTTAATTATAAATTATAGCCAAGTGTTTACTTCTACATTTTGACGTCCTTAAATTTCCACCGTTTGAGAAACTTTTTTATTATTGAAGAAAAGCCCAAACTTCCAGCGGATGAAGTGACACGGGAAATCCAAATTTTTCTTATGAGGCCAACCACGTTTCTGTATGAAGCATGGTTTTTGAGTTACACTTCGGTTTTTCTTTCTTGGCGCACGGAGGGGTGTCAATAAATGGAATCTCTCACGGTATTTCACGCCGTTCTCCGTTGTACCGCCAAGAGTCGCATGATCGCCAGCACTGCTCGATACAGTCGCGATCATGCGACTACTAGGGGCACAACCGAGAACGACGCGAATACCGTGAGATATTCCATTTTATTGACACACCCCCGAGCGCCAAGAAAGAAAAACCCAAGTATATGTACTTGGGAGAGCGAGAGATGAAATACAGACACTAGTAGAATTACTAACCTCTTTGATATCAAGTTTATCAGGCACTATTTTTATGACTATGAAGATTGATTTCTAATACATTTACCTTATCTTGTAGAGAACTTGGCTGGGAAATTTGTTGTTCATATATCTCGAGGGTAGCATTTGTACCGCGGAGAAGTGATTTATGTTGTGAACATTTCACTTGGAGGTCACTAAACCGATACTTTACATCTTCAAGTTTCGTGATAAGTGTATGAAATTTCTCGTTTAGGACATTGAAGTATTAATCCAAATGTATCTTCAGGGCCACTTCTGTTAGGGATTTACATCTTGTAGACATAATGGATGAGAGATGATAAAATACAATACACAAAACAGTCTTAAATGTCTCGTAAAAAAAAGTAGAGGTTAGAAATTATATTTTAATGCAAATGCAATCTTCGTGAAGAATGGAGCATGTCTAATTTTGATAGACACACCCCCGTGCGCCAAGAAAGAAATTATTATTCTCAACTTTCGCGAGAACGGCAATTATCGAAATCCTGTGAGAATGAGAGAAAGTTTTTAAGAGCAACAGAGTGTGAATATCGTCGTTCCTTTTAAATTTCCTACTACATGAACTAACCTAAATTCACGTGCACAACAATGCGAATCCCTTCGATTTTCCTCTTCCAATAGTGGATGTGTTTCCCAGTTCTTCGAGCTCATAATTATCACTGGGGTCGAGTACAAGCTGCTGGGGCAGCTATACCGAAAACTACAATATTTACTTCACTGCTGAAACAAACACGTTACGGCCACGCAATATATTTGTGTATTAAGTACAACGCTTGTATAGTATGTATATACTAGTATGTGAAACAAAAATATATATTTTAACAAACTTCAAATATGCTACCGTATAGATGTTGATGACATTTTTTGCGGGGATGATTTCATCAACAAAATATTTTCAGAAGATCAAGAATGCTTATTTCTTGTGTATTCCATTCAGATGTGTCTCTTCTTTGGGACGTCCTGTTGGAAACTGCGACGGTCCTTGGTTTGTGGCTCCTTGATTTCGATTGGTCTTTCTTCGCTTCATGTTGCTCCAAAGACTCACTATTTTATTCCCCTTTATTCACAGAAACTGGTAACACTAGTGTATTTGCTTAAGGATGGTAGGTCAGGAGGAAATAGTCCTCATCAAAGATGTAAACATCATTCCACATGTTTGTACAAGCATTATTATTGATGTTAAATAACACAGCAAGATGGTACTGAATCTTCGATGTATCTTCTACAGAAGAGATCCTAAAGGTATTTTAGTTTTTGTAAGAGTCTATTGATCGTCTTCTTTTTATAATAGCGTCAATAAACTCACTGTCTGAGACAATCGGATTTCTCGCTGCCTGCTGTTTACCTCTGACTCATCAATTACAAGACCTGGAGAGCTTTCTCGAGAATCACGGGAGGGAGTATCATAGTCTAATCGATCTAGTTTGTACGGCTTGTCTTCTGTCACTTCAGAAATCTTCAAAAATATTAAACTTGTGTTTTTCGGGTTCTTCCTTGCACCAGTTTCTTTGACTGCTTCAGTAACAGTCGGAGAAACAACGACTAGATGTAATGCTTACAGTAGTAGCAGCAACAATTGTACTAGTAGAAGTAGTTGTTGCAGCAGCAACTGCTACTGTTGCTGTAGCAGATTTCAAATGACTACAAATTTTTGCAGTTTTTGAGCTAGGAGCTTGTTTTGGATTAGCTACAATTTTTGCAGAAGAGGCCTTACGCGCAGATTCAGATTGGTGGTACTTGCACTTGACACTGAACTTCGAGCCATTATTTTTAAAGCATCATACTTTAATGCTTTAAGTTTTGACAATTCCTTCTATTGACGAGTTTCTTTTTCCCGACAATCATCTGAGAAATTTCTAGAACATAATGGCGCAATTTTGGGTCTCTTTTATTTTCCTTATTTAGTTTCTTTACACCATCAACAGTTCTTTTCAAAGGACCCTTCTGGTACTTCTTCTCTCCCCCGTCACTTGAGGAGGCACCACAAGTGACGAAGAGGGCTGAGGGTTGTTGAAACGTGAACCAAGTGGTGCGTGACTCTGAAGGTTTGCTTTCTCGGGCATGGGACTGGAAGCCAGAAGTGGTCATCACGACACGAGAAAATTTCCCGCAGAGATCGCCCCTCCTCTTCCAGCTCAAACCTACAACAAACGAAAACAATTAGGTTATTGTGGCTATTGAAGAAAGACTGATAAATTTAGTAACCACATAAAGTTTCAAATCACACATCTTTTCTTTCATAACGGCTTTTTTATTAATTTATGAAAAAATAAACATATCTATTGAAATGCAGTAATATTTTGTAAATCAGATAATTAGTATTACTAAGTAATTCAGTATTCCACAAATTATAATCCGTAGAATGACTGTGGCTACTGTAGTAGGATTGCTTTTTAAAGCTAGTTAAGAGGTCAATAGCACATGCCAAGTTGCAGAAGCTTAATATAAAAAAATTATATTTTTGGCTGTTTGAAAGGAATTCCATTCTAGGCAAATGAATCTAGGTTGTGGTCTCTCCCGGATGGCAAAAATATCTATAGACCCTGGCTGCAGAAACCTACGTTTTAATGAAAGAATGGCTACATTCTGTACGAATTTGCAGTGAGGTTTGTCATATATCATATACAATCTTATGCAAAATTCTCACAGTATTTAGATGGAATTTAGAAAGAGCTCTGCTCTTGTGCTTGTCTGTTTCAGTACAATGCAAGAATGTTGAACCCTTCAGTGGTCGCTCTCAAATTGGAACGCGAGTGGTCTTGTGGATTACAATTGAATTTCCATCTTTTAAAGAAATTCGTATTAAGAATATTTTACAAACAAATCGTCTTTAATTTCAAATAATGACGAGTAAAGGTAACTACAGCACTGAACAGTTACAAAATATTAAATAATTTATTAGAACGTCGTCATATTACAAATTCTATGAAATACTACACAAAAATGCATGTATTATGCCTTTAAACAAATATATGCAAATACATGCGAGTAGATATTTGTTATCGAAAACACTTGTGCACGATATGTTTTTTGCATTGCATTAGAATGTTTAAATAAATCAGTTTGACAAAATTGTTTAAACATCTGGAGCCTATATTCTGAATCTCTTTCATTGCCAACATTTGCTAAACACCCCATACAAATTTTCTTAATGGGGCACATTCATTGGACTCAATTTATGCGTACTGTCGAGTG
>JAHLJT010008446.1:262774639-262829821 GCA_031308135.1 Acheta domesticus
TTATTAAGAAATTTAGTTTCTAAACAAGCCTGAGAATTCATCAGGAAAGCATATAATATTGGAGTTAACTTTTCTACCAGTCTGCGCGTGATGTCACATCCAAGCCCATGTTTCGTAGCACAAATTGAAATCTTTTCAAATTCAAAGTACAGCGGAAAATTTCAATACCCATATTATCACATTCCACAATTCAACAAGATTTTGATGCCCTGATTTCACAGATCCAGCCAAAATCCGTAGCCCAATTACTGCCTTCATTTCCACTTTGTCAGTCTTGTAGGTGCTGAGTTCTTTTTTATTCCTCTCTAAATCCATTTATATTTTGATATTGGTGGATTCTGTAATTCTCTCAATCATATCCAAAGAAATAAACAAAGAAAACATTATCCTGGTCTTTTGGATTTGCGTGCAGACTGCTTTTTCCAGGGCGGTGAGTAACGATATTCTGTTCCCGCTTTCAGCAAAAGTTGGCGTATTCTCAACTGCTTTTTTAACATATAAAGTGACCCCAAATGTTCGTAGTACTTCAGTATTAACTTTGCAGTGGAATCCTAACGTAAAAATACAGCATGCAATACGTTGCCAAACTAATAGAATGTACGAGACTGAAGACATCTTTGTAAACGCAGAAGGTAATGCAGTCCCTGGGTACCCCAAACAAAACAACAGCTTGTTACACGGATAAAACTCACGAAATTGGTAAACTGAGAGCACACTAAATATCATGATACAAAACAGAAAGGTACACAAGCAATGGTCAGGGTAGCTAACGTTGGAAATACAAGAAGCGAGAAGAAAGGATCATGGGGGGGTCCCACAGACCCCCGCGTTACCACTCCCGGATTAAATACTGATAAATTCATTCATTTTAATGTAAATAATTCTTCAGAAAGTGCCATAGATCTTAGTTTAGTTTCAAAATATATTGCTTTTAATATTTTATGGAACTCTAGCGATAATTTATATGACAGTGACCATTACCAAATTTTTATCAATTTAACTTTCAATTTACTTAAAGAAGTTAAAAGAATTCATCCTAAATGGCTAATAAATCATGCAAATTGGACTTTATTCACCCAAGATTTAAAATAAAATATTCCTAATCTTCCTGTCCCAGAATTATCTTCATGTTATACTATTCATAACATCACCCAAAATTTTATTAATTTATTATCATCCTTAGCAGGGCTCTCATCCCTAAACGTTCTGGAATCATCCACAAACACCAAGTTCCAAGGTGGAATGATGTAATTCAGCAATCAAAAATCAAAGAAAAGGTTTCAGGAAGTTTAAAAAAACATCAAACCCTATAATTGAAAGTTGAGTATAAAAAGGCAAGAGCAAAAGCTATCATATATATATATATATATATATATATATATATATATATATATATATATAATTTTAATGCTTTTCATGTATCAACTTTAGATATTGACTTCAGCTATCGACATAAGATAACGACTTTAAATAACGAATTTGTGTATCGACTTTAGGCATTTACTTTACATGTCGAATTTTTAATCGACTTTAGCTATCGATTACAGATATCGACTTTAGCTATCCACTGTAGATATCGATTTTTGATATCGACTTTATGTGTCGACTTTAGTTTTCGACTTTAGATATCGACTTTAGAAATCGACTAAGGCTGTCGACTTTAGATATCGACTTGAGCTGTCAACATTCGCTATCGTCATTAGATATCGACTTTAGGTAAAGACTAGCTATCGACTTCAGCTATCGACTTTAGCTGTAAGTGTGAGGGTAAATTATAATTCGTGAAATCATTCTTAGCCATCTCCTGGCGTTGCCACGAAACGCATCACGAAGAATAAGATCCGTACGCGAACATATCAGATCAAACACAAAACATAACAATCACTTGATTGGTGGTCTGAAGAACATCGTGGAAGGAATTTTAATGACATCGGAACCAGTGTTTCTTTACTAAACGTTTTCTTTTAATGAATGCCTGTTGCTATCAATTATGTTTTTTTATTTAAAGGTGATCCTTATTTTAACTATAGGTGTTTTTAGTATCCGTATTTAATAAAGGTGATTCGTATAGAACTAACTTATGGTTTAAATAAATAATTAATCGTCTGCAATTATTCGGCTAACATTCTTAGCCATCTTTGAAGCCTCCACTACAAAACGATTCCCGAAAAATATCCCCAACAAGATTCACCTCCTTTTCGGATTACACGTCAGGCACTGTGTTTTCAACCATCTTATAATATATTCGATTGCAATTCGATTTGATTTTTACACTTCAATTTTAATTTCCATTTTTGATTAATGGATAAAAGAACATTCTGGAATCAATATTAATCACAATAGAACGAGCGTTTCTTTATAGAACCTTTTCTTCTTTAATGTCGATATTACTTTTAATAATAACCAATTCCTTTTAAATTAAGAACATTCCGTTCATTTGAGTTACACTGAGTTACACAGTGTTTCAAAGTCCTTACATATCGGCACCGTTTTAGCAAACATTTCTTGGCCATTCTCAGATGCTCCCACAAAACGCATTACGAAGAAAAATGATACGTACGTCTTCACGTCAACTCAATGCCAAAACATAACAATCACTTGTTAGTGGTCTGCAGCACGGACCAAAAATATATTAAATACCTGTAAAAATTGTTCTAAAATACCATTTTTTTATAACTCTATCCAATACCTGCATTCTTTCATACCGGCAATACACCTTTCTAGGACAACTACACCGGTGTGGACGCCCATAAAGGTTATACCGGTATTTTCAATGTAAAATAATGTCCCTCAAACCATCCATACAGTGCTCACATCACTCACATGCGCTAACTCAGGCGCTTTCACTGTCCCCCTCTCTCTCTCTTCCTCTCTATCTACCTCTCTCTTTCTCTGTCTCTCTCTTTGTCTCTCACTGACTGTCTGTCTCTCTCTCTCTCTCAACACACACACACGCGGTAGAAAATTTGCTGGGGCAATCTCTCAAATATCCGTCGCTCACATTTCGATGCTTCAAACTACGAAAAGAAATTGGCAGCCTGGAATGTGTCGAGTGCTTTATTTTCAGTCTGATGAAGGCCAATATTTGGGACCGAACCGTTGTAGACCGGGAGCCTACAAGAAATCCACGTAAGACATGCTCAAAACTAAAACGTTATGAGAAGTTAGCCAGTGTTAAAAGGAACAAGGAAACACAAGTATGGTGTGCCTGTAGGTGTCGGCGTTGGGCTACACAACTTTTTGAATGTAGAGAAAAAACCTCTGCTATTGGGGAATGAGGTCACCGCTAATTCACTAAGCACCGCAGTAGGGGAGATTT
Organism: Acheta domesticus; assembly: GCA_031308135.1. Classification (NCBI taxonomy): domain Eukaryota; kingdom Metazoa; phylum Arthropoda; class Insecta; order Orthoptera; family Gryllidae; genus Acheta; species Acheta domesticus. Next base: position 262,777,959 of record JAHLJT010008446.1, read on the forward strand.
TTGGGGGAAGGCGGAATTGACATGCTGACATGTAGGTCAGCGCCGGATTTCACGATCTAGCATTTAAGGAACACCTCCCTTGCACTAAACACAGAACTGACAATTGACGTGGGAACTGTCGGAAACATCAACGAACCAATCAATCAAAAAATCCTCAGACGCCGGTGTTCCTCTCCCGATAGGATGTGAAATGCAACGGTGAATCAAATGTCTGCTTCAGCAACATTCCCTCTCACTAAATATATCATGATCAGTCGGAAGAAACTCTTGTGTTCTGACTGATCGTGATGTATTTAGTGAGAGAACAAACTGTGTTCCGACCGGTCTCCCAAGATGCTTCGTAGTGGAATCCGTGAAAGAGTGGTGTATTTAATGCCGAAGGATAAGAAAGAAAAGATAACGTCTGGTCAGTATACTACTCCGGCTACTTAAAGGACTACTCCGGCATTTGCCTGCTACTGATAGGAGAAACCATGGAAATCTACCGTTCAGAATGCCCGACCACTAGAGTTCTTTTCTAGCCAACGGCAGAATTATACTTAGAGTAGTATGGCTAGTGTCGAAAATCCACAACCGCCGAGAGTAGAAACTTAGGACCTCCCAGTCAGAATCTCTGCAGTATCAATAGTTGTTCCTCTGAGCCACCTCAATGGTAAAAGCACAATTTCCCCGAAAATACCGGGATGATTCTTCTAAAATACCGGTACTTCAGCATGAAAATGCCTTTAAATAGAGGTATTTTACTAGTAAAGAAGTGGGATAAAAGTAAAAGCCTAAAAATTCCGGTATTTGACGTCGTTACCGATATTGTTAAAATTGTTTCGAATTAAGATACAATAGATGTGAAGATATTTCAATACCGGTATAAATATTTTACCGATATAATTTCGATATTTGGACCCTGGTCTAGAGAACATCGTAGATACAATGTTAAAACACATAGAAACCAATTTCTTTATAAAACCTTTTTTTATTATATCTATTTTACTATAAATTAAAACCTGTTATTTTTTATTCCAAGACTTGAAGACCCCATCTTCTGTATATAACTGAGGTTTATTGTTTGAATATCTTCACAAGTCGTCATTGGTTTTGACAAACATTTGTTAACTTTTCTCAGGCGATGCCACAAAACGCATCACGAAGGAAAATGATACGTACGCCAACACATGAGCTCAAACACAAAATATAACAATCACTTGGTTAGTGGTTTGAAGAACATCGTGGATTTAGTCTTAAAAACATCGGAACCAGTGTTTCTTTATAAAACTTTTTTATATATGTCACTATAAACTAAAACTTCTTCTTTTTTGTTTTAAAATGTGCCGTATTTTGTACATAATTGTGATTTATTGTTGAAATAAATCATTAAAATTCTGGAATTATTCGACTAAGATTTCTTAAACACCGTGAAGCCTCCTTCACCAAACGCTTCACGAAAAAGATACGTCCGGCATCACATCAACACAGCCACAAAACAGGAATAATATTAAGTTTTACTATTTCGTGAAATTTCTTATCCATATTAAGCCCTTCGCTACAAAACGCTTCACGAAGGAAAATGATACGTACGCCAACACATCGACTCAAACACAAAATATACGATTTATTGGTTAGTGGTGTGGAGAACATCGTGGAATCAATTTTAATCAGTGGAACCAGTTTTTCTTTATAAAACGTTTTTCTTCTTTAAAGCCTACGTTACTAAATAGAAACCAGTTTCTCTTAAATTATAATCGTTCCGATTTTTTGGGTAACACTATGGTTTATTGTCAATGATCTTGGCTGTGACGCCAGGTGACGCGGCGACAACGGGACAGCCAAGATCATTCACATGACACTGGCCGCGGAAACCTACAACTTCACTATGATTAATTGTTTCGGTGAGTCTTTATAAGTGGGCACCCTTCTTGTCAAACGTTTGTTAGCTATGGTTAGGGGTTGCCACAAAACGCATCACGAAGCAAAAAGGTTCGTACGCCAACATCAACTGAAACACAAAACCTAACAGTTACTTGGTTTGTGAACTGGAGAACATTGTGGATCAATTTTAAGCACATCAGAACAAGTGTTTCTTTATAAAACTTTTTTTCTTTTTAAGAATATCTTTATATATTATTTCTCAAAGGGATGTTTGGTCTTTTCAATAAATTGGGCGACATACGAAACCGATCTATATAAAGAAGCAATGGATTGAAAAATCGTGTTTCTTTTCACCTGCACATGTGACATTCGTATTGAAAAAGGGCGTTAAAAATACCTAAATATTAAAAAAAGTAGTAATTCGGGATCTGTAATATCTGATTGCCGCGCGATCTATCGGAAGAAAATTACACTCGGACGGTGGCGGGAAATGCAATCTCAAGCATTTTTGTTTGTTTCAATTTAGTGTAGGTTGTGTAAGCACGTAAACGTGATTTTCTACATTGAATAGAAATCTTGAAATATGAGAGGTTAGTGATCTTAGTGAGGTTAGGTCGTTTATAATGCTGGAATACAAAAAAGAATTTAAGCAGAAAACAGTTTGGTTATTTGACTAACCGTGCGATTTAATCGCACGGGATCTCACTAGTCTTTATTACTATAAATGAAATCCAATTTGTTTTACTTTCTTCTACGGAGTAGAGACGAAGTTGTGTAATGATTAGCGAGAAAACTGCAAATTGTTGGCAGAAAACTTATTACAGGGCCCTGGTAACGAGCAATGGATAAATCCTGTTGGTAAATTTAGAAAAAAATTCTGTAGCACGTGGTATAGCCAGAATCCACGTTTTGTGGGTCCTTCATTTGAAAAAAATTGATTGACGGCAAAAAGCCTGTCTCCTCTGTTCTGTCTGTCTGTTAGGTTATCTGTCCGTCCGTGTGTGAACATCGCTAGCGGCTAAACCGTTCAGACAATTTTCTCAAAAAATGATATTCACTAAATTATCTGGCTGATGTCGCGGCCTCTTGAATTTGAAACCGATATTTTAATTTTGGAGAGTAATTTACATGAAGTCCCTGGGACCTTTTCATAATTTCGAAAAAGGGGCTCAGTCATTTTTGATCAAATTTTGTTGTTAGTGTGAAGGACATTAAAGAAAATGTTGCAGGTCTTATGTTCGTTAAAAACACTAATTTTTCGAAAATTGCAATTGTTCAAAATTTTCTTTTTTGAAATTTTCATTAGAGATTTTTCCTGTAATGAAATCTATTCCTTAAAGATAGATTTTGAAATAAGCTTATGCACAAATTTTCGAAAATTTGAAAATTTGCGCCAGCACAACAAAGTATACAGTGACTTGGTTTGTGGACTGGAGAACATCGTGGAATTAATTTTAAACCCGGCGAAACCGGTTTTTATTTATAAAAGCTTTCCTTCCTTTAAGTTTACTATAAATAAAAACCAAATCCTTTTAAACAAGAACGTTGCACTTCTTTGTATAACACTATGATTTATTATAAAGCATTGAAGGCTTTCACGGCCGGAGTCAATATTCTTGATGTCTTCCGGGCTGATGGGTCGTGGTCCAATTGGCTTGGAACTGCCAAACGTTTCGCCCACGACTGCGGTGGGCATCTTCAGTGGCGAGGTCTCGGGCGAAGTGTCCGGGACAGCGGCTTACAGGCGACTGACGTCGAGCTGTATTAATAGGCCGCGGGTGGTGGTAGCGGAGGGGGTGGTTTCGCGCGCTGGCTTCTGATTGGCTGTCGCTTCGGGGCTGGCTTGCGATTGGGCATCGACTGAGATGGGAGTGGCGCTGGGAATTTTATTACTGTAAGGTTTTGTCTTGGTGTTACGGAGTACGGGATGCCAAACGGAACTGATTTTGACTCCTTCTTCTTTCCTGTTGAAATTGTTCGGATGTTTGAAAATTTCTATGGCTTCCCGTTGTAAGCGGGCGTGGTAGTGGTTTGTTGCGGATAAAATCTCGGTGTTTTCGAATAAGATGTCATGTTCTTTTCTCGAAAGAGCCTATGTGCCTATGTAGACGGAACCACAGGAACAGGGAATTCTGTAAACACCTGCTGAACTTAATGGGTTTCTCCGGTCCTTTGCTGAACGAAACATGTTGCGGAGCTGTGTGGTAGGCGTGAACATTGTCTTGATTTTGTATTGCTTCAGGATCTTGCTGATGCGGTCAGTGACGTTTTTGAGATATGGCAGTGTTGGTGTTGGTTTCCTCTTCCTCAGAACGGCTGCGTGCGCTCTTGTTAGGGTGTAGTGCTCTCTTTACTTCTTGGGATGAGTAACCGTTGACTCGAAGTACATTTTCCAGATGACCGAGTTCTTGGTGCACGTTGCTTTCTTCACAAATGCGTGTGGCGCGGTGGACAAGTGTCTTCTTCATTGCCCTCTTCTGGCTTGGGTGGTGGTTCGACATTTTATTCAGATATCGGTCCGTATGGGTGACCTTCCGGAAAACTTTATGGCCCAGGGATCCATCTTCCCTCTTGTTGACAAGTACATCAAGAAAAGGTAGTTGTCCATTTTGCTCTCTTTCAACAGTAAATTGAATACGGGGGTGAATGCTATTCAGGTGTTGTTGAAACTCCTCCAATGTTTCTTCCCCGTGACTCCAAATGATGAAGGTGTCATCTACGTAGCGCAACCAACACTTGGGTTTGCGCGGCGCGGTGTTTAGCGCTATAGCCTCGAAGTTTTACATGTATAGGTTGGCCACAATCGGACTCAGCGGGTTTCCCATGGCTACCCCATCTTCCATCGTAAAACTCCGCATTCCACAGAAAATAGGTCGTAGTGAGCACATGGTGAAAAAGCCCCTTGATGTCATCTGGGAAAAGCTTTCCAGATATATTAGTTACTAAATTGTCTTTTTTCCGACCGCTTCTTTTTATTGTATTCCTAAGATACATTGTATTTTAATTGTCTTTTTCCGACCACTTCTTTTTATTGTATTCCTAAGATACATTGTATTTTACATACAAATGTGTTGTGTCAGCAGATCGTTTGTGAGCAAAACTTTCTCCTTTAGAAATGTTGCTTTCGTTTCTCTTAATCGAGAACTTTAATTACATTTTAAATGACTCTGTAAGTACTTATGAGTGTCACTGTTGAAATTAGACGAAATAAAAAAAACATCTTCACGGATGCTTTAAAAAACATTCTTCAAAGTAACACCTTAGCCTCTATAAGATAGCAGCAGATATCCATTCTGACATCTGCTGCTCCAGCTCCTGCTGCTCCAGCAACATTGTTTTTGTAGGCCCTACAAGCAAGCAGAATATTTCATAAAACTTATTTCTACATTTCTAACTGACAGTAACTACAACAAATCAAATACTCGTCATGTGGCATGCGTTCTTACGCAAAATTCACTTCAATGTGTAACAGCGAGGATTACTTGTGGTAAGTGGAGCGTGCTCTAAATGTAATCGAATTAGCAAATAACTGCGCATTAAATATTTGGACCTGTAACTATTATGTGCTCATGAATCAACGTATTGTTGTGCAAATTCGGGTCTGCATCTGATGTACAACTGGAGGTAGCTTTGGATCCCGCACTCAGCGAAAACTGCCCACCTGAGCTATGTTAGGGCTTCAGACTGCACAAACCACAAAGCCATTTAGTCCACTCAACTTTCTTAAAGGGCACAGCGGTCTGAAAAAGTAACAATACTAGTAAATACTACAAATACTAATGTTGGGTTTTATGTTGATGACAATAATTATGTTACCAATTTTTAACGTGCGCAGAAATCGAATGAAACCAATTTAGCCTTGGGCCATGTAAGAGGTGTCAATGCGTTTATTAGATGCACAGAAACTCAAGAAGAATTCCAAAACAATGAAAAAGGTTGGTCTTTCCCTGCAAAATGAAAATATTTTTACTGCGCTTTCTCGCATACTGGATCTACCAACTGAGTCCTTGATTGACGATTTGTTAGTGATTCCGAACGCGTCAACCGCTAAGGTCATTAATCCGAAGTGTAGTGCATGTTCTTTTTCCTCGGGAGGTGGCGATGATCCGCTGGGTGGCGAGATCCGTCGCCGTCCTACCGTCGCAAAGTGATTAATTATGCACAGCTAGTTGGACAAGAAATATTTATCGTAATCTCGAGGGTACAGAAAAGCGAAATTCAGTCACTCAGAACATCAATCAAAATGAACTGCAGTATGCACAATTATCATTCTGACTGTTGGAATGGAATAATATTTAGCGAGCAAATTTTCAGTATAGATTCCTTTTTGTCGCAGCTGTAAACGGCTGTTACTTTTTGAGAAAACAATGACATGATAAACCTAAAGAGACACGTTTTAACAATTGCTTATAGTTTTACCATAAGCGTCATTGACTATCCCATGAGCAAGCACAGGCAGCACTGAGTGCTGAACCTTTAAAATTTATATTTTTAGTTCACCTTGCGAGAAATGTTGCTTGTAGGTGTTACGACCTCCACTTCCACCACAATGCCATGTCCAAATCATCTGCTCCACAAGTTTTTCTCCATTTTTCCATCACAAAGTTTCAAAATATTTGAAATGATTACCTCCATTTTGCACAGATGCGTTAAACTGAGGTCTAGAATGTCCTGAAGTTTCATTTGTGCAAACGTCTGTCATAGTAACAGCCAACTTGTCCGAATAACATTCAATTTATGCTTCCAGAATTGTTAATAAGGGGGACAGAGAGCATATTTTTTTCTGGGCGAGAGTTAGAGCTTAGAGTTATTTTTGCGTTACGAGTCATTGTCACGTCCAATCAAAGCTAATACTTCCTCAGGTGAATAGCAATCTGTCAGTGCTACATTGAAATCTGCCGCGTGCTTCCTTCTACCCTCTATTCTAGGAGTATTAGTTGAGGTTTGTTCTATGACATCATATCTTTTTTTTTTAATTTATTTATTTTAATTTGCATCAGCAACTATGGTTATTAGCGACTACAATTTATACATTACATAACATTTTCTTCAGTTATAAAACAATGATAAAGTAAAAAGTACAGAAAAACTATACATATTAAGCTATAATCACACACAGTTAAATATAAACTTGTAATTGAACAATTTTGAAATACATTTAGTAGGATTATATATCATTTAGAATATTACATGATTTACAGAAATGTAGCACATTTTTTTATAATCCTCAGATGTTAGGATTAGTTCTTCCTCATGCACTTCAATATTCTGCTCGCGTCTGTTGTCCTGAAATAGATTACAGTAGTATAGCAAATGATGGATGTTGAGAGAGGTATTGCAGGGCATACAAGTGGGAGGGGGATCTCTGGTTAGAAGGTGCTTGTGACTAAAATTACAATGACTAGTTCTTATTCTTGATATGATCACCTGTTCGTTTTTAGAAAAGTCTTTGCAGGTTTTCAAGGAGTAAAAATGTCTAGTTTTTTTGTGCAAATTGCTAGACTTCAGTGTCCTCCAGTGGTTGTCCCATATCTTCTGCATTCTCTTTATCAGTGACGTAGCGTGACCCGCACGTTTGGGGAAGCTCAATAACACAAAATGTCACTATCAACTACTTCTTCTTACAGATGAACGCAACACAAGGCAAACACACTGGAACTATTTCCATGATCTCGATTGCCTACGACGGTATAGGCGCTGCCCACAAAATCTTCACAGCAGTCAGGACTGCCGATATCTTGATAGCAAATTATACAATGGCTCATCTTTAATTCTTATATGCGAATGCCAATGAGACGACTTGTTAATTTATACATTGCAGACTAAAATAATATGTAATTTATTTAAGGAATAATTCAATTTCTTGGGTATTAATTAAGAAATAGTACACAGGCACTATTTTTACAGTTCGTGCCCATGACCAAGCGGGGACTCCCGAGTGAAAGAGAGAGAGAGAGAGAGAGAGGAGAGAGAATTTACTGACCGCCTGAAGTGTGCTGCGCTCTCGTGCACAAGCGAGTAACTTGCTCGAATTAACCTCACTGGATTTTTCGCAGTGGATGCTAGCGTAAAGCAGTCGAGTTTCTCTGGGTCAGGGGTGAAGAGGGGAGAGGGGATCCTCACCATCTACGCATGCGTCATTGCTCGTCGCGATCTCGCGGCAGACGCTAGAAGCATTTTAGTTTCCAAGCAATCAAAGGCCAGCTTCAACAACCCGCCGAATTCAACCATAGGAAATCAATTTAAAATTAATACAAAATGCATTTCTCTCAACGGACCACTTGTAAGATTAGCAATACAGTATTTAGCGTTCTTTATTAATATTATATACGGGGATGTTCAGCATCTCAGCGTTCCGTGACGCTACGCCACTGCTCTTTATGGAGTGTGACCATTGATCAGTCCATATGTGCGAAGTTGCTAAAACTCTTCCGATTTCTGGAGTTGTCATCTCTTCCTCAACGCTTATTATGTCATCTTCAGGTATCTCTTCATCAAATCTTTCTTTGGCCACTTAATCGGAAAATACGCTGAACGTCATTTGACAGCTCTGAGGAAGTTTCTTTCTGATAAAATGCCAATGACCATTCACCTGTTTCTTTCTCTGCTTTCCTGAAAGTGCTTTTTAGGCATTCCTCGTCTCGTAGTGGGGTATTTAGAACATTTCGATACACAGAAATGCTCACTAGGCAATCAAAAAATATATTTGACAGCTTTTTTATGGTGATACTCCAATGCTTTGTGATATTTTAAGATATAGTCCATATTTTCGTGTGAATTTACTCTTTGGTTGACTTCGAGATTTTACGCCCCAAGTGTGACATGATGTAATTAAATAATTTTTTTTTCTACTGTCAGGACATTATCATTGTATCAGCGCAGAAAGGAGGTATGTAGTAATGAGTCAGTACAATTTTCAAAGCGAAATAAATGAGATTTTTTGTGGAGGTACACAAATTTTGTTTCATGCAATTATATGATAAGTGAAGCAGAGTGTTAAAATAATTGTTTTTATCAGTAAATATTTGGGAAATATCTTCAAGAATTTGTGTTACCAGAGAGCGACATATCTGCGTCAGAATGTTTCCTGTCGACACTGTCGAATTTCAGCTCGCAGAGAACAGAAAAGACATTTATTCACAAGCTTGCTGAATCGCGAATGGAGAGAGCTCGGGCGGAGGCGTACAGACTGCTGATTTCTGGACGTTGCCACATCGTACCTGTTGCTGTCAGTGTGTTTTCAAACACATTTCCTTGTGCCCTAGTTGATGTACTTCAAAGTAAGGACAATTTTACCCTTTTTCAAGAAAGCTGATTTTTGCATTTTTTTTTCAGCTAGCGACGTGAAATGAAGAGCACCGCCCCAGCCGGGACAAGGTCTAAGCTCTAGTCCGGTCTTTTGGCATGTATGGTCTTTTGGCATATTGTACATGTTAAGATATGTATACGTAAGGGCTTAGGATAGGACAATGAAGAAGAAGGAAAGATTGCGCGCTTTCCGTGGCCCCTTTGTTAGGGCACTGCTCCGGCATTTGCCTGATGTTGATCGGAGAAGCCACGGAAAACTACTGATCAGAGCAGCGTGCAACTAGATATCTCCTATAGCACTGGGTTCTTACAGTACGTCACTGTTTATGGCACGGTTAACGTCTTGAATACGACTTTATAGAGGACATTTCATATTTGCTATTTACATGTTGCATTATGAAACAGTATGTTTTTCTATTTTTTGTACGTAATGAATCATTTAATTGTGTATTTTTGCAGTATTCGTGAAGAGCGTTTTATTAAATAGACAACTTACTCAAATGTTATTAACTCAAATCATCAAAATTATATTTTCACACTAGCTGAATTACCCTGCATTGCCTGATATTTGTTATTCATAACCATTCTGTCCCAGCCTGCATTATTATTCCCGTCTTTACATTGCTCTCCAAAGATACCACGCATTGATCATCCTCATTCAATTACGTTGTCTTCACGTAGGTCCATCTTTACTTTCCCGGAGTAATATAAGTACTCGTAGTATAGGAGAAGATATGTAATGGTGCGGAACATCGATTTCTAGATTTTAACGGAAATTCATTATGAGTCCCGTGATACCCAAAAAGTGTTTTTTTTTTAAACGTTCGTCCGTCCGTCCGTCTGTCCGTCCGTCATTTCGTCTGTCCTTCTGTCAGTCTGTGAACAACACTAGGACCTAAACCATATGTACGATTTCTTCCAAAATAGATATTCCCTTGTCGATTTGCTTCCATTCCAAACTCCGCGATTTTGAAAAACTATCTTCAAAATTTGGGCATGAAGCCCCCGGACATTTTCAAAAATTTCTCAAAAACTGCTTCAAATTTTGTCTTTAAATTTATTGTAAGATTAGAGTAAAATACACCTATTAAGGTGGAATACGTCCGATTTTCACAGTTAACTTTAAATTTTTGAAAATTGCAAAAGTTTGAATTTTATTCTGCTTCGTCCTACAACTACAATATTGAAGATAGAGCTTTTTCCTTCGAACAAAATTTGTTCTCCAAAGTAGGTTCTTTCATTAAAGGCATGTACATTTTTTAAAAAAATTAGCAGTTTTCTGGCAATATTGCGCGAATTACTTGCAATTTTAAAAAACTACAAAACAGGATTTTCTTAAAAACGACTCCAATTTTTTTCTTTAAACTTTTTGTAGGGATACTGCTAAATGTACTCTGAGATGCCTTAACGACATATTTATCTATTCTTTTGTTTTTGAACAAATTGAAAAGAATATTTTTTTTTACTTGTCTCTCACGTCGGTAATATTTACATTAGTGGCGATTTTTTCACATTACTATATTTACAAGAACATGTGTTTTAAATAATGTCAAGTAGATTTCTCGAGAACTGAACCGTTTTCTGCGAAAATTAGCTCAAAACTCTGCATTTTTAGAAAGCCTCAAACGCCATTTTCTAATAAATGGCTCCAAAATTTATCTTCAAAATTTTCGAACGGATAGTGCTAATTGCACTCTTAAGTATGACGCAAAGTTCATTTTGGGGTATATTTTTGATTTTGCTAAAATTACGCAAGTGTACTTTTTTGAAAGATCTCTTGCACTTTTAATATGCACATTACCAGCAATTTGTAAACACTATTGCATTTATAAGTTAAAGTGCTTTCATGAAGTGTTACGAAAATTCAAAAAGTTTCTGTAAAAATGCTTCAAATTTCCCATTTTTAGTAGCGCTTAAACGCCATTTTCTTAAATACGGCTCCAATTTTTTAAAAGAAAATGGCCAATTAAGACGACCTGGCAACTTCAGATGGAATAAGAAAATTAGTAGAATCAATGTAATCTCATTATTTTCGCTTCATTTCACGAAGCGTAATAAATTTTGTGCGCAACGGGAACGTTTAATTTCAAGTAAATTACTAGGTACTCATGAATAGTAATACATTTTTTACTGCCCAATATAAAATGCTACAACTGTATATTATTATATTAATTTCCTTTTGTATTAATCTGAAATATCATTACATTAATCTTAAATTACATTCTTTTGTAAGAAAATGTAATTAAGCATTTGGTGAGATATCATCTACAATTTTATTCAGAGATATTTAAGAATATTGGTTAAATAGTTGTGTGTTAAACGTGTCTGTATTATTAAACTTTATTGATGTTAACAGTATTAACCTTATTTCATTCTGCAAAATTTGTTCAGGGTTTTACTAGGGTGTGATTCCTGCTATCTGGACTATCTTCGAGAGGAATGTTTAAAATATTAATGCGTCCCCTTTTGCAGCCAAACGCAATTAAATGTAGCGCTAAGCTTATTGAACCGTTTTATCTGGCTCGTGGTATCAAAGCCCCTTCACTCTTTCCCTCTCAACGCGTTAGTTGACGCATAATAAATCCTTGCGTGTGCTCTTGGTTGCCCGGGTAACGCCGCGTCAGCGATCTCTCTTTTCGTGATCTTCCTCAAGACTGGCCTGCCAACACTTGCAAACAAACACAGCTCGCAGCAGGTCTGCTGCGGAAGCCCTGAGGACGACCACGACAAGATGGCCGAAACGTTGGCATCATAGCCTTCGACGCGGCTTCACCCGGACCGTCAGGAGCACTCGCAAGACTGACCGCGAAGCCTAAGGCTTCACTTCATCAAACAACGGCTTCCCTTAATCAAACAACGGCTTCCCTTAATCAAACAACGACTTCACTTAATCAAAGACCTTACTCTTTTACACTAAAGATCGCGGCTTCCCCCCCCCCCGCGCTAAGAGGCTTAAGCCTCTTTAAGAGCTGCCTTAAGCCTTCTTTTACATCGAACGCAGAGAAGTGCCTCGGCCGCGTCCTCTTCCTCGTCAAGAACAAGTCTGGCAAACAAAATCTCCACGTTAGGCGTTCGCTGACGCTCGTGTTTTCCATCACAAATCTTCCGAGCGCGCTCTTCCCTTTCCGCCGCTTTCTTTTTCGTCACGTGGTCAGACCAATCCTCATCTTCCTCCTCACTACTTGACAATTGGTCAGGTAGTTGAGCCTCCCTACGTGCCAGCGCTCTGGCTTGTCGAATCTCCTCAAGTGATCGATACTCCAATCTCTGTCCTGTGAACCCCAGCTGTAGATCCATTACATGGCGTATTTGCGTCATGGCAATTTCCATCCTATTTTCGGAAATCTTCAACGACGGTCCCTCCAATACCGCCTTCGTCTGCCTAAGCAAAGGTTGCAATTGCTGAGCTATACACTGCGCTTCCAGAGCGCTCATTTTGCTGTCCATGGAGACCAACTTTACGTTCACCAAACGCCAGAATTGCCACTTCACTTCTTCCAACTTGTCTTCGAAAATGGCGGATAATTTGCCCCACATAGCGGCATGAAACTCCCTGCGGAAAAACCTCTTACTTCGACCCTTTGGTCTTCTCAGTTTTCTGTCCATGTATCTCATTTCTAAGATATGACTCTCTTGCCGTTCCTTTGCTTTCATTTTCTCTTCAAAAAGACTGAGGAATGTCTTCTGCGCATCTCTCTTCACCTGCATATGCAAATTGTTTATGCGTTCCATTATTGACAAATACAAGCAGCAACGAAGGTGCCTGAGTATGGGGAACTTCAGTTGCACTGCCTCTAATTTCGCACCCTCCTCAGCGGCCCGGGCCTTCCATGTCCCTTTGTCCGGCCGCAGCTCCTCCAATGGTAGCAGATCGGGATTAACCAGAGGCCAAATTTCATTAATTCTGAGAATCGAATCCAGCATTTCTATGTAGTATTCCATTGCTCCTTTCTCGTTTAATGTCCGAAAAGACACGACTTCTCTCCGAGACGGCGACAAAAGTTTCCAGATGGGCGAATACGAGAATACGAAGGGCTGGCTCTGCCAGTGACCCGAACAACCGAGCGGCTTGAAGAGCAGGGTATCTCTGATAAGTGGCCCACACCATCCGGTCTGTGCCTTTGCTCGGCGTTCTGCGTGACCTCGGCGCTTTTGCTTACATGTGCATCTGCCAGTTAATACTTGCCCTTTTGAAGATCATGAATAGAGCAATTCATAAATGCTCAATGGCAAAATTATACAGAATAACATATTACGTGTGCATGTTGTACATGTTTGTCATACATGGCAAGATTTGAGAGAACAATACACATATCCATATAACTGACAGTACATATATACTTATATGTATATATATATATATATATATATATATATATATATATATATATTACATTGGAATCGATGCGCTGAGTGTTTATGTGAAGAACAAAAGTGGAGAAGAATTGACTAGAAGGGGATTTGTAAAGGATTTCGCTTTGTCCTTCATGAAATCAGAAATGAAAACGATGATCGACAGAAAAATCTGTGCCAACATTAACAACACGCGGGTGACTTCCACTAGTCCAGTCGATAGGTACTGACAAAGGAGGATTACCTGGGAAAGAGTCATAAAAAATGTTCTTTGAGTATATTGTATGTACCGATGCACTAATTAAAGCCCCAGGTTTTAGACCTCTCAGACTCTTGCTAACTCGGGAGTTCTGAAAAACCGGTACCTAATGCTTAAATGCTGTAGAAAAATGATGCAATAGGAAATGTTTTTGCCTTTAATAAATGGATGTCGTTATTTAACACAATCGTCTAGTGAAGCGCTCTGCCCGTCATGGTCAGTGTGTGCCCGCTCAGTGCACATTATACGCGGTATGCGCTTTGCGCATTGCATAATGATTTTGTTTGTAAATATCACTCCCTTTCCATCCATTCTTCTAGCGGAGTCCAACTCTCAGAATATTATTTTCCTCGTAATTACCCAGTAATAATGTATACCAAGTTATTTTGAAATGGTATTGTTCCCGCGTTGAATGAGTTAAGCTAGAAGCCAAATACATACATTTCTTTCGTATATTTTCGGCAGGGGTACATTTGTGTGGCAATGTTTACACTAACAATGAAGTTATTAACATTATTACATGTAATAATAATTATTTTTATTATGGGATGATTATAATATTTGAAACGTGTATTTTTGCACACATTTCTGAGAATTAAAAAAATGCGTTTTTAAGCCGTAGCTCGTTTTGTATAAAGTTTGTAGAAAATGTTAATATCTTTAAAATGGATTCGGGTCGTTTTTTTTCACGACTTAGGTTAAAGAGTTATAGAGAGAAAACCAATATAATACCGAAATATGCCGTTTTTTCGGCCCTCCTGGAGTTAACACAGCATCGGGGAGGTCGAAAATATGGAGTTTTATCAAATACTTGGGTACATAAAACATACAAAAAGAAAAAAAAATATGACATTTTCCCAGGCAAAATGTATATACAGACTGAGAATCCAAGAAGGGACAGAGAAGTTCATCGGAGTCACCAAAGGGCTCTGTGCACATCATCGATACTAGGCCACTTAACTATACTGCGTAAGTTGTGTCCAGTGGGTGTGCCTAGAAGACATTAATAAAATCTTTGTGAGATGTTTATCTGATGGTGACTTTGACACGCATTGAGAATAAAGGCTGCAGATGTTTAATCAATTTAGTGAAAGTGCTTAATTTTATACTTGAAATGCAAAGTTATCAAGTGCACAAAACATATAGGGGACAAGACTTTTCAGAAACAACCATCGCATGTATTTGAGTAAATTGTTTACCCTTTCCTTCGGACGCGCGAGTTTTTATTATTCTCAAAGGGAGTACGGCTATTTGACATGTCAGGGGGGCTTCAGTATTCTCACTTGGCAACATTCAAAACGCAAGGCAGGAATCTCCGTTCCTTTGCCTTCTCCCTATCAGTCGTAAAGACGATTTGAAGATAAAAAGTTATCTGCAGCATTCCGTGCTCTACCGCGCCCACTCATGTAACTATTTTTAGTATTCCAAACGAATATTTTACTAATTCAGATTGTTCGTTTGCCTGTATTTTCGATCACTGTAAGCCAAATCAAAGATATTCACATGTTTTTTGTTGACTTTTTCTATTACTTGCAGTCTCTTTGCTGAAACTTGTGTAACAGAAGAAGAAATCAGGCATTTTCTTGAGTAACTTGAAACGGCTTGTTGAAAACAAATTGATGCTTTCTGCAGTTTAAGGACAGTAGACTGTTTCATTTACTTAATTTGTTTATTTAATAACAATTATCTAGTTAATTTTATTTTAATTTTTCATTTTATTATTTATTTTTTTAATTTCTTAATTTTTAGTCGCATCAACGACTAAGGTTATTAGCGACTACATTGTTTATACAATTATACTTATATCCGTAATTATATTAACAAAAATGTTATAACATATATATAATGAACATTGTATGGCATCATATATTATATTTAATACATAACTTAATTATACAATATCATCATATGTCATTAAAGATGTTACAATTTTCACAAAACTTGATCAGTTGGTTCTGATATTTGATCGAATACAATAAAGTATCTAAAGATTTATTTAGATTAGTAAACTTTCTTTGATTATTGAATTTAGGGCATATTGCTATAATGTGGTATATTGTTAAATTTGCGTTACAAGTATCACAAAGTGGAGGGAGTGTTTTGGTAATTAAGTAGAGATGGGTTAATCTTGTGTTACCTGGTCTTATTCTGGACAGTGTGACTTGTCCTCTTCAGTTGAGCTTTTTGAAGTTTTAATATAACAGAAGTTATTAATTTGGCTGTGGAGTTGATTTGCTTTACATTCTTTCCATGTGCTATTCCATTTCTGTGTCATGCAATTTTCTATAATCAATTTATCGTAGGTAGTATGCATGATGTTATGAATATTATTCTCCTTCCGTAGGTCTATTAATGTTGTAGAATTTTTCTCTGTTATGTCCTCTGGAATTTTAACTTGAAATGGAAGCCAAGCAACAATAATACTTATTCCAGGAGATTTA
Organism: Acheta domesticus; assembly: GCA_031308135.1. Lineage (NCBI taxonomy): Eukaryota > Metazoa > Arthropoda > Insecta > Orthoptera > Gryllidae > Acheta > Acheta domesticus. The sequence goes on from JAHLJT010008446.1 coordinate 262,794,183, forward strand.
ATGTGATAGTATTGTTCTTGAATCATTTTAGCCATTTCAATATTGGAAATTTTGTTGCAGGATTGTTGTATGACCTTTAAGGATTTTGTGAAAAGAATGGTTTTAAAGGAGGATAACTTTTCAGTAACTTTTAATGCAGTCAGAAAGGCATAGGATTCTCCTGAATTGGGACCGATGCTTTGGGGTAGAAGGTATTTGTAGGTAGTGTCAGGGGTGTACACTGCGATTTCAGTTCCTTGTTCCTTTTTCTGGCATTCGATGTAAACTGGCCAAACTTTACGATACATTAACTTTCTAACAAAATCAATAGTATTTTGTAATCGTTCAGTGTTTTATATACCACTACTTGTCTATATTTGAACTAAAAGACGATTTGTTCGTGAAATATTGTTCATAAGTATTTTTAAACAATCGATTTCAGCTGTAATCCATGTGATCACTTGCCTTCGAAATTTGAGTACGACCTCTGAAGGATGAAGGTTCAGTGTTAATAATCAATTTATAATCTTCCCCTACTCACAAGGAAGTTGGGCATATTGTCAGTGGCATCTGAGTTGGCCGCCAGATGTGTACTATCTCCATGTTGCCTCCATTCTCTCTTAATGTCATTCGTTCGTCAGCTGATCGTCAGTTTCATCTTATATTTTGTTTTAGGTTTTCTGAAACAATTTGTTATTTACTATTCCAAACCTGTAACTAGCTACATTTCTGTTATTTGTAAAACGTATTAACATTAAATCGCAATAATTAATATTTGTAAGTTTTCATTATTCCTTCTTTAATTAAATAATAGAAGTTTTAAGGGTGCTAAAGACTGTTATCTCGAGGCAGCATGCAGTGCTCCTACGCGCCCGCTTATTTGAGTATCAAAAGCGCGCCCACTGCAAAGTTAAAGTCATAATACATACATTTTTGTGTAGCATTGCATATAATTTCTAATAGATCATCTTCTTGTTCTTCTTTTACCTTTTTTTCCCGTTACTACGGGGTCGGCTCAATTTTATTAATATTTCCGCCACTCCATTTTTATACAGATTTGGCAATTTTTTTTAGGCCGTATGCCCTTCCTGATGCCAACCACATGGGACACACAAGCACATTACACATAGACAACATACACAACCATGCCCTTGGCATGATTCGAACCCACGATCTTTCGGTCCAAGATCGCCACAGCACAACTGGCTTAGCGATCTCGGCCAACCGGAATCGGCATAATTTCCAATACATTAACTTTCTAATACATTTAATCGTATTTTGTAATTGTTAAGTGTTTTATATACCACTACTTGTCTATTTTGAACTAAAAAACGATTTGTTCGTAAAATATTGTTAATAAGATTTTTTAAACAATGGTTTTCAACTGTAATCCACGTGAACACTTGCCTTCCAAATTAGAGTGCACCTCTGATGGATGATAGTTCAGTGTTAACAATCAATTATAATCTTCCCCTACTCACAAGGAAGTTGGGTATATTGTCAGTGGCATCTGAGGTACCCGTCAGATGTGTACTATCTCCATGTTGCCTCCGTTCTCTCTTAATGTCATTCGTTCGTCAGCTGATCGTTAGTTTTATCGTCAGACGTCGCATACCAACTATTTATTTCAATGACACACTAAGCTGTAATATATAATTTTGTTTTCTTTATCACAATGTCTGCTATTATGTTAAAGTTTAATTGAAAATGCATTTAGTCCTTGCTTTATCTCCTCATTGCTTTTGTATTACTAGTTTCAGCATGATTTACGGTCATGTAACCACCACGTTACCAGAATCTAGAATTGTGAGCCGTTTCTCGTGGGTTTTTCTTTCAGATTACTGTTCATTTAGAAACTCTGCATTAGATTCGCCTTGAAGCGAGCTCGTATTTAAAACGTATAATCTAAACATATAAAGAAAATACGCAATAGCAACAAGTGCATTATGCTATTTCTAATGCCATTTAAAAATTCCAATCACAACTAACCAGAAAATCATGTATATTAATATTTTCGGTATTATTATTATTATTATTTTTCCATTACATCACGACTAAAGATGTTATGAGTCGGCTGAATATAAAATCTAATCCAGGTTGCAACCAGCTACCTAAGGAGCAGATCCGGTGACTATCAGTGCCTCTACAATACTTTACGCAAAATGTGGACTGTTCCAAATAAAGCAATTTCTTGCACTTCCCAGTCTTTTGAATTACCGGGGAGTTTAGACAAGTTCTTACTCAAATTTTGCGGAACAAATCCCAGAGCTCCGATAACTATCGGGACGACCTGTGCTTTTACGCCCCACATTCGCCTGATCTCGATTTCCAAACTCTTGTATTTAAGACGTTTCTCTGCTTCCTTGGTAACGACGTTTTGATCGCAAGGTCAAACATCGACAAGTCATCGACAAGGTCAACATCGATAAGTAAACACGATTTTTTCGCCAAATCCCGGATAACTATATCCGGTTTGTTTGCCGCTATCGTGCGATCAGTTTGAATTTGTTGCTCGTACAATATCGTACACAATCCAACAGACGTCACCGGTTTTGGTGAGTGTTCGTACCACTTGGCGCATGTGTTTGGAACGTCGAGGGCGGTACAGATCTGCCAGTGGAGGTAGCTACACACCCTGTCGTGTCTTTTCAAGTATTCGGTCTTTGCTAGGATTGGACAAGCTGAGACAATATGATCAATGGTTTCTACGTGTTCCTGGCAAATGCGGCATTTGTCATCTTGGGAAATTTTGAGAACCGCTTTATCATAATGTCGTGTTCTCAACGCCTGATCTTGAGCAGCTACTAGAACTGCTTCCGATTCTGGCTTCATTCTTCCCCTTTTAAGCCACATAAATTATTGATCTTTATTGATCTGCACCTTGTCCATTCTTTTTAGGTATTGTCCGTGGAGTGGTTTGTCTCTCCACGATTTCTTTAACATTTTTTGTGTCTCACACTTCATGTTTAGCAGCATCAGAAGTTCAGTGTCTGTGTTATTCGACGTGTCTTGCCTAGTTTTCTTCGCAATGCTTCTTGCTACACAAACAATGCCTCTGTTTCCCATTCTTCGGTCAGATTTCATGACCTGCCTCATTAGAGGGTCATCTTGATGGCTGACTACATACTTCCCCAACCCGACTATTGCGTTGTGCAAGGAGGCCTCAATTTGTCTGAGGCCTCTTCCTCCTTCCTTACGTGACACATAAAGTCTATGTATATCAGCTCGAGGGTGGGAAACATGATGCATTTTTCTGTTTTTTTCGATCCATGGTGCGAATTTCTTGCTCAGTCCAGTCCACTAGTCCAAAACTGTATTCGGCCACAGGTACCGCCAAACTACCTATTGCAGATATTTTATTCCTGGAATTCAGAGCGGACTGCAGGACAAGTCTCACTCTCCTATAATACTCCCTACGAATTCTCTCTTTCATTTTGTCATTCGAGATGGTTTCACATTCTTCAATGCCCAGATATTTGTAAGTTTTACCTGGCTCAAGATCTTGAATCACAGTGTGCGTATCAATTTCAATGTTCTCAGACGTTGTGAGTTTCCCTCTTTTTAAATTGATTTTTGCACACTTGTCAAGATCAAACGTCATTCAGATGTCATTGCTAAAGTAATTCACGACTGACAGCATTTGGGAGAGAATCGCTTCATTCTTAGCAAATTATTATTATTATTATTATTATTATTATTAATATTAATATTATTAATAATAATAATAATAATAATAATAATATCATTATTGTATTATCAGTGTTGTTATTTTAGTTTGAAGGCTTGTCAACTAGGGCTCAGACCCATTTTCCTGATAAGTATTAAAATTAATAGAATATAAAATCACAAAAAAGATTCGCCTGTTATCAGAACTTTGTCATTTGATCGGTTTCTGTCCTGTCAATCGGAAGGACATCCTTCATGTTGCTCTTCATTCCACATCCATTCCTGAGGCATGAGAGAGCCACAAACTCTCCAAAGAATGCTTGACCGTCAGAATTCTTCCGCAACTGCCGATGAGTTTTTGATTTCTCAGCATGTAGGAAGAGGTTATTCCTTTGTCCCGTCGCATTTGATCTCCATGACTTAAATAGGTTTGAAGTGACCATTTGCCTACATCCTGATTCACATTTTGTGTCGAGAGTATTTTGTGTCTTGTGTCACTGTAATGATGCACTTCGAAACGCATCGTAATTTTTGTTCATCCTTACTCTTACTCGGTTTTGCAGCACAGATTGCAGCGTACGAATCTGTTTGCGAAATATGCCTGTGGCAAACAGGCGTGTGGTTGTCCGCCTCGTAATTTTCTTGATGGCAAATTGCCATATATAAATATCTGTTCGTGATTCACGGTGCGTGGAAGCAGAGCAGCGCGCTCAGCACCTTTTTATCTGCAATTTGCACTAATGTGTAAGTGCATGGCTCTCGCAGAGCTTTACGTGGTAACAGTTTACGACACATTTTATAACTTTTCTTTTAAAGAACAATTTCATTTTGCAGTTCGTGTGTGTTCAGTGATGACAGTGGTCGGCTCTTCATAAGTTTCACGGGTTCACGCAACACTAAAAAAATTGAACAAAATAGAATATTCACTTCGTTAGTACAATCTGATTAATAGTATGATTCTTTTCTGCTCATATTTTTATAATTTCCATACCAGAATCACATTGACGAATGATGTGGCTACATCGCTGTTCACTTTTTCGAAACAGTGACCTAAGCTCCCCACAGTGTTTTTATGTCGAACTTTCACGCGGTGAACTTGCCTCCACAGTGATCTTTTTCTCGGAGACAATTGCCTCCAGAGCCGTTTGTGTCGGACTTTCACTCCAGTGGCCTTTGCCTTCCATTGTGCCATTTGTCCCCGTGACCTTTGTCCCTCACATGGCTGTGCTCGAGGTTCTGCTCCCTACACCTCCCTTAACTGTCCCCCGCGATTTTTACGACGTTTCGCACCTTTTCATTTGAACATTTGTTAATATTGAAACTGTTAATGACTGCGATTTTTTTTCATCTCCTTTTTCTTCCTTTAATGCTGAGCCGGCGCTAATGGGTGTGGGCTCATTTTTATTAATTTTCGCACATTGCATTTTTACACGGATATGGTGAAAGTTTTATGGTCGGATGCCCTTCCTGAAGCCAACCACAAGGGACACAAGCGCATTTCACAGACAACACACACACTCACGAAACACAAAACCATGCCCGAGGCGGGATTCGCACCCTCGATCCTCCGGTCCAAGATCGCTACTGCACTACTGCCTTTGCGGTCTCGGCCAACGGATCGGCCGTATGTGGCTGCAACCATTTCTGATTTATTTTTGGAGGTCATTCCTTGAGTTGATAATAAAGTGTCATGACTTCCTCTGTTTCTACCTAGAATTAGTGTTCCATTATGTTTTTATTAATAATTCTTACAACAATATTCGAAGTAGCTGTTAATGAAAATCAGATAATTTTTATACTTTTTGACGATTCATCTGTATTTAATACTTCTTTTTCTATAATTTTCTATTTCATGATTTAAAATATATCTCATTCACAACATACACATCTTCTTTGTTTAGCAATTTATTAAAGTTAGAAATTAAACTACACCTATAGTAGTCACCATCAACAACCTTTGAATAATTTTAAAATATTTACTCTAAAACTAATAAATCACAGAACAACAATATGTGAATGTAATTAACAAGCAACCTTTTAATGTTTTAGGGCATCTTTCATGAGCACTGCAGCATCTTCAATAATGTAATGAAAGTGTGTCTACTTCACTGGATAAGACTTGTTTGGATGTCAGATACATCTTACAGTTATGCATCCTTCTGCATCTTTCTGTTAATCATAGAGTGTTTTCGAAAGACAACGTATCTGAAAGAACTGTGAGGTTTTGAAAGCTACTCCTTCACATTTAAAATATACTAAATCTACAACTTGTAGTTTAGGAACATATTTTTGCACGTCTTGAACAATCAGAAAGTACGGCCTTTTATATTTAAGTAGTTTATGAAGTTTACAAGAGCCTATTCATTCCTTTGAGTCATATCTGTTGAACATTGATCATTATGAACTAAAAAGCAAAGCGGACTTTGCTCCTGTTTTTTCAAAGTTCTTGAATAGACGTTTCATTGTAATATGTTCCCGTGCTCAGCTGTGAAAATGATATTTATTTGGAACTGACATTAAAACAAATTTGAGGATAATGAAAGAAATTGCTGATGTTGAACTATCTGATAAACGAGTAACCATTTAAGTTATTTAAGTGTGTAAACATAATTGGCACAAGAATATATTGATCTCAGAAACTAAAGGTGCTACAACCGTACTTCTTCGCAATACTTCTAAGTTTGCAAAACTCCCCTTCTTCAATATAGTAGATGTTGGAAGACGTCGAAAATACTTCAAAATTTTCAATTTTCGAGAAAGAAGAGATTTCAACAAAAAAGATAGCTTTGCTAGTTTTAACCTTCTTTCTTCTATCCAAGAAAGAATTAAAGGAAAAAATTGGTTCAATTTTTTAGAAAACTTTGAAAATCTAGTTGATGCTAATTTAAAGTATCCCTCAAAATCAAAATGTCCGATTTAAATTTGCAGGATTTTAAGAACGCGCAGATCGGTTGTAAAGTGTCAATCTATAGATGGACGAACGAAAAACCGATTGACAAAAAGATACATCTTGCCGTAATCCTTTTTTGGCTATCATAAACACATAAAACACGGATTCTGATTACACAACATGTTAGAAGTTATTTACTACGGATAGGAGCAAGATTTAATCACTTTTTTATGTAATAGCCTCATACATTTTCTGACAAAAATTTTCCACTTTCCATTTCTTCCAAGGTTATCACATCACTCATTAGTCTCGTATAGTTGTATTGGACATCCTCCATTTCAAGTTTAATATTTTGCAGATCGTTTTAATTATTCTCTTGTATCAACTCAACAACCCGCTTAACTTTCGTGAAATATTCTTAAATTACTTTTAAATAATATTTTGCTCATTTTGTGTTCTTCCAAAACATTTTCCTTCGCCAAAAAAGCCAATTCACTTTGCAATCCGTTTCGAAATTTGTCTACTTCATTCATTCTTAGGTAGCTTAGTAAGGCATTTTACTAGCATTTCTGATTTTGGATCTTTGGAATCATGGTTTTATTTCAACGTCTTCAGAGGAAGATTTAACATCAGACTCGCTATCAGACAATAAAAATATTGCAGTGCAGCGAGAATAGACCTCTCTGTTGTTGTAGCACGATGTATTGACGTAGCATTCGTGCAAGCGACATTTCCACGTTGGCCGCATCACTAATTATTTACATTTGGAAAATATTGGCAATTTTAAATTACCGGCTTCATCAACGTTTCAATATTTACTGATGCGCGTAAGCACCGCAAAGTATACCGCGACAGTAAATACGCAACGAACTCAGGCTGATAAAGGAACGGTTACATTTTGAAGTAAGGCTTTTTATAGCTAATTAAGGGAGTATTATTTAGACAATCGGGAACGAACCGCGTGTCTGTCGTGGTGACTGACGTTTCGGGCAACATATTGCGGCCTCCATTAGAACGTAAGCTCTATTACAATTTTTTTTTTCTTTTTCCCCTCTTCAGTAGCCCTGGCGAGGTGGGAATTTATTCTTTATAGTGGTTTTACATTTTATTGCTACAGCTTGTTTAGCATTATTTATTTATATTTTAAATAACCAATGTTTCATACCAATTAATACATTGACAAAATCAAAGTTAAATTATAGTTAAGATGGAAATTCTGGTTAACTTAATGTTGAAAGTTTCTCCACTTCGTGAAAACTTGCGAACATTTTTGGGACTGTGTTTATGAACATTCTCGATTTTTTCCAAACGATTATTAAAGTTTCAAGTAGGTAATATTTCTGTCCATGAAAATATTTATTACAAATTTTTAAAATAAATTTTGAAAGACCAACAGTTTATGAAAATATACGGAACGAGTCTCTTTTACGCGAATAGTACAGTGGCTTGAAATTCGTTAGTACTTTTCATAAAGGATGAAAGGGCACGTGGAATCAAATGTTTCAAACATGTCATTTTATCATAAAGCGGCATCTTAGCGTCATCGTTATTGTCATGATAATATTTACTTCGAATCGTTTTCAAAACGAAAAGGTAGCGTCTTGACGAGTGCTGATAAAATAGTGCTTTTTAAAATCCAATTTGTCGACGAAATTCGCAGCAGAACCTAAATAAACCCAAAGAAAGCAAATATTGTAAATAACAAATGTGGTCAAACATACGCACCTGTGCAAGCGCATAATGCAACCTAAAACTTAGTATTTCTCTTGGGGTTGTTAACGCGCACAGAAGAGGTTGCCACCCAACACTCCCGCCAAACGTGGTGTCGTCATTCAGGACACCTCTATTGTTTCTTTTTAATCGAGAACTTTTAAATAACTCTATTTACACTTACGAATATCACTGTATACGTTGGACGAAAATTAAAAGAACGTCTTAAGAGATGCTGTACAAAAGATTCTTTTAGTTAATACTGTTGCGGCGGTGTGCGATGAGTTAAATCGCGCGCCTAACCGCCAGCGCACGGCGGCAAGTTGCAGAGCAGCGGACCGTGGAAAGAGCGGTCAAACGAGGAACAGGCAGCCAGTCAGCGAAACCCAGAGCGGAGGTGAGGCTACACCGCCAGGACTAATAAAAGCGGGCTCCGTCACCGAGAAGAGAGACAGTTTCGGACTAGAGTTCTTGGCGAGTGTTAGTGAGTACAACTGTAATAGTGAGATTTTGGACCTGGCAATCATGTAAAGGATTTTCTAACGGATTATTGTAGAACACTGCTTGATTTGGTACATCTTCTGGAATACGGTAACTTAGCTTGGATTTATGGACTTACTTTTTGGTTACCGGATCTGTAATATTGTACTTGATGAATAAAAACTGTGTTGACGTGATTTTTGTGTTTTCCTGGACATAACAAATACATTTGCCCATTTAACATTTATCAAATTTTGACATTTGTTGATTCTGGTTCTACCAATCCTGCTTCTGCTGCAGCACCGAGAGGCAATTCCAAACAATGTCTACGAAAATAAAATGTCACGTTGACCAACTTGAAGGATATGAGTGGTCCATTTCCAAATTCGCCATTGTCTGGGCAGTTTAATTTTACAGAAATTGACAAAAACATTTCAAATGCATTTTGGCTGCAAAAACGTAAACTAAATTTTGGTATTTTGTTTATTTTCAATCGTGGAATGATACATTGAACATTTTCGCTTCATTTTGGAACATGCTGAATGGACAAGAGATTAGTTCTTCATACATTTTGTTATTAGAAAACTACGTTGTATTTTCATCTAGCAATTGACAATTTAAAGATCTTCTATGAAAATAAATTCATTTTCGTCTTCAGAAGTCAACTAAACTTGACTGTCATACGTCATCAGTAAATTTTTGTTCAATGCCAAGTGTCGAAATGAGCTCAGCTCTCGCCATAGTGCACAAGCAGCAAGCGTTGGAAATCAATCGCCTTCGCCAGTTTTATTGGCATCGAAAAATTTATTTTTGATGGGGTAATGTCTTCTGCATCCATATTAGGCTGCTAAACCACTTCTCGTTGTTATACGTGACACATTGTACTGACGTTTTTCCCTGACCGATCATTGTTGCTGTAGTTGTGTGGTTCTACGTTTCCTAATAAAACTGAAATAATAAGTAAGGAATAAACTAGTAATAACAGAAAATCTTCTAAAATGACATTGCTTTGGTGGCTTTACAATTTTCGTAATAGCTGCTGTTTTCAAATCCAGTGTGTCAAAGCATTTTCCAATTTTAAACACTGCACCATACTTTCCTATGAAACTGTAGTATTCTTGTGGTGATGCAATCATTGTAGAAGTTTTCAATTCTTTCTCTATTCTACTACTGAACACCTGATCCGGTGGCATTGGGAGAAAAGTTCTGTATCCTTTATGTTTGGGGAGCCTTTAGGACACGTCAACTGAGCTGCATAATCAATTTAGAACAATGAAAATAATTCCTATTTACATGTTCATAGCGTTGGAAGCTTGGAAAGTGATTTTTAAGTGTTATTTTTGTTTACATTTTTCTTCCATCTGACAGCATTTCTCATTGTTTGCGACCTCTTCCCTCAGGTGAGGGAGTTACTGAATCAGAATCTTCCGTAATCTCGTTCTCAAAAGTTGTAGATGGCTGCTGTCCTTCCTCCTTGGTTTTACAACTTCTGATGAATTAAAACGTAATTTAGTAATAGCAAACATAATGATGAATCTCTGTTCTTACATGTGTAAACTCACGCACGGAAGGAATAAACTGAGGAAAAGTGAAGAACCTGAAAATTACTTGCCTCAATAAATAACGCAACTTTAAATAATGATGATGATTAAATAATGGTGATGTTGAGAAATCACCTTCCTTTCAGCATGTATTTATCTCGCTACTCTCGACAGAGACAGCACGCTATTTCATGCGAGAGAAAAACACCACTGAAAAAGAACTGCGCATCCACCACTGAAGAATCATGAATTTGGCGTCATGCCGTATGAGGATTATGGTAGTGATTAGAAGTTGATGTACAACAGCATTTTTGAAGAAGGTGGCCTTCAGTAGTCGAGAAACGATTGCAATGTAATACGGAAAATATTTGTCTAATTTCAAAACTTCTCGTTAGAAAGATATATATTTCAGTAATGATTCACATTCCTCCCGTCCAATAAAGATCATACCTTTTCGTATGTAAATTTACATTGATGTAATGTAAATTCAGAAAATAATATATGTCAGTAGATATTTGAAATGACTTTCTTTCAAAACAATAAAATTTCTCTATAACAAAACAGCAATTGAGATTCCCGCAATTTACTTATACTGGCATTTTACTGTGTATCATTACCCATCCATGATTATCGGACAAGTTCAATGCCCAATGTATAACAGTATATTTACTCAAATAATAGGTTGAGAGAAATTTATTTTAATCACGCTTTCGCCAAGTGAATAAAAACACTCATTTTTCTTCATAAGTGTGTACAAGTACACGAGTCATATCACATCAGAACGTGAATTTTCTAAAAGAATTGAGTTCATTTATCCAGTGTAGTTATTATTTCTCGTGTATTCCCTCAAAAAACTGAACGGACGTTTTTGTCCTCAGTGAATTGGAAACTGCCTGCGGTGGGCGCTGGGGGGATCGAGTACCTCAGTAGCTACCGTTGCCGGTCCCAAGCCCGGAAAAGGAGGAGGGTTGGAGCATTTGGGCATGCGACCCATCTTCGAGCATAGAATACATGTAATCTATGCTCGAAGGTACCCATTCTCTCTAAAAACATTGGAAACCGTATTTAAGCCTACACAGGAAACTCAGAAAACGGACTATCTCTGTTGGTACGTGGAATATACAATGTTTGAAACCGAAGAAGAGAGAGGTAATAGCGGAAATAGAAAAAGATGGATCTGGATATTGTGGTCTTGTCGGAAACCAAAAAGAAATGTGGAGAAGAAATGTTAGGAAATTATATTACATGTGGAGTAGAGGGCCAAAATCACATGGAGAGGAGAATAGAAGAAAACCATACACTGAAAATTCTCAGATGAACTGAAATGTACAAGAGAAGGAAAGAAAAAGGCACACATAAAATGGATGAATGACAAAACACCAGAGTTTACAAATAAATTTGTTCAGAAATGACAAGAAGTAAAAGCAACAATGAGAATAGAAATGAACTGGGATAGAGTTTGTAGAGACATCAATGGAACAATAAATAATAAATCATCTGAGGTGTGGAAAATTATTAAGAAAATTAGAAAAAATAATATAAAAGACACACAAAAAGTCACACAAAAATTCCTGCTCAGAAATGGATATATTATTATTCCTTACATTTACAAAAAAATAGATTTCGATATGAAACAGAAGATATAAATATTTCTCAGTAATGTGTGGGCAGAAATAACAGGAAAAGATGTGAAAATCACGTTGCAAAAGGCCAAAACATACAAAGCTCCAGGACCTGAATATCTGAGAATGGAACTTCTCAAATATGGTGAAGACAGGGTTATAAAATATTTAAAAACACTGTTCAACAAAATAGAGATAGGAAAAGACCCACCTACAGAGAAAAAACATGTCTTATGTATCACCTATTTATAAGAATTAAATGATGTGCACAAAGAGGCATCAGCGTTATATCATGCAGTCTGCCCCGAACCACAGTGTGGTGCAGATCATTCGTTGCACTGATCGTACTGCGAGTGTAAAATAAACTTTACTAACTGAAGCTGCTTTACCAAAACAGTCATCCTTGTGTAATGGCGTAGAGTAAATTGGCCCTACGAGGCCACCTTTTCTAATCTTCTTGTTAGGAAAAAATATTTCCTGACATATTGTGTCAACTGAGAATTAAAGTTTAATCACACGGTAAAGTGTCCACTCGAAATGTCTTCTGATAAAGAAGCCATCCCATCACTGACCTCGACTACAAATCAAGAAAACCAAGCTATGATCACCGAGAGGAATGTAACTCCTGTCAGTAACTACGGTATTGCAGCTCAGAAAGGTGTTTCTATCCAAGGAACAAACAATAGTAATTGATTCTGTTAATGGTGTCTCCATTGAAAAATATACCCAAGAAAATTGCTGATCCTAGAAACATTTGATTTGCATGAAGATTATTGAAAAACTGACATATTGTGCTTTTTCCTGGCAAGTAAGGAAATTGTTAAACAATTGTGTAGACAACAAATGTTCTATAAACATTAACAACGCATCATTATCCATCCATCCATTAATGTCTCAGTTCAAGCAATTAATAATTTCGAATGCATATTTTATCATCCCCCACATTGTTATTGAAAATGAGCTCAAGAAATTAAGTGTTCAAATAGGATCTGCAATGACCTTCCTAAGAGCTGGTATGTCTAAACCTGGGTTTGCCCACATACTCAGTTTCAGGAAACAACGTTTATGTGCTTCCTGATGATGCACATATGATAACAGAGATATTAAAAGTTGAATACAAAAACAAGTTTTTTTCGGTATAATCCGTCAATCGAAACTCTCACTTGTTTCGTGTGCAAAGAACATGCCCATGTAGGAAAAAACTGTCCTGAAAAACAAGATTCAGCAGATAGGCCTCATGAAAATGTATCTTTGTTGGCAAACTATTTCCCAGCACTGATCGCTATTCAAAATGAAAATATTAACTCTGGAGGATAGAAAATAATTATCCTTAAATTTCCTCTCTCTACACCATCAACATTAATACCAGATACATCTAATGGGAAGGAAAAAAAACACATACACAATGATAAAGAGAGATTGCCAAAGTAAAAGAAAAAGGTCCAGATTAGAAAAACGTTTTTGATGAATCAGAGGATTCAGATAAAAATTGGAACTTCTTAACGGATTACTATCAGATCCCAATAATAAATACCCCTTTAACTTACTTCAACTAAAATGTTTATTTAAAAAAAATAGAAAATAATCCTGTTACTACCCATACTGTTTTAGAATTTCCACTAGATGTTTAAACTACTTATTAAAATGTTAGAAGAAATATACAACAAACTGTCAGATAAAATTATGAAAAGAAGATTAACTAATCTAAAAATGATGCTAAAAAACTATGATGGAGAAAAGACAAATACAACAAATTCAAGGAAAGTCACTAAAGATGAACTAAATTATTAACCTAAGCAAAGGTTGACTGCATCACACAATTGAATATTCATGGCAAAAGATGACAAAAGGAGAATTTATCAATCTTAACCCAATGACTGCCAAAAGTGCAATGAGGGTAACATGTAGGGGCATATGCTAAAAAAGAATATGGTCACTGGGGGCCATGCCATTTTTTTAAATTATTGGTGAAATGACTTTCAGATGTTCCTAAAAATAGTTTTAAAAATAAAATAATGTAATATATGTGATTCACACATGAGGGACATAAGTGACTTACATGGCCTCACACATACATATTTACATGAGGGTCACCAGTGGGCCAGGATATTAGAAAGAGTAAGTACTTAATCAAATTCAGTGATATTCAAGATGTTTCTAAAGAAAAACAAATACATAAACATTAAGTAACTTTTAGTAAGAAAAGGAACTGTAATGAAGAAAAAACTACAACATAAAATACATGGACCGTATCCAATACAATACGTACAATAATGCTGCTACAAGCAGTAATTTAGAACGCTAAGAGTATTCTATAACATATTGCTCTTCTCTCATTGAGAGAAAGTTGAAACTAAATCAATTTGAACCTCGTGAGGACCACCCATGACCTCATGGCAGTCATTTTGTTTATTAACAAATATTCCCCAGATCTGATTTGTCTGCAAGAAACAAGGTACAAAGAAGAACAAAATTACAACATTAAAAACAATAACTCATATATAAAAGAAAAAGAATGAATGGAGAAGTAGCGAGGGGAAGTGTAGCTGTTTATTAAAAAAAATCTATTTTAACACAAGAGATAACTATCAACTCAACCCTTGAATGCATTGCAGTCAAATTTGCCGAGCAAATAAATCTCTAAGTATCTGCAATATGTATTTACTCAGAAGCTGTGTCTTTAATTTTGGAGATTTGCAACAAATAATCAACTAACTTCCAAGTCCATTTCTTCTCTTAGGTGACTTTTATTTATTTTAGTCACAGTTACGTATGGGAATCTAATAAAGAAGACAAAAGAGAGAAAATAATAATGAAAATTCTAGAAGATACAGATTAAGTACTACTTACTAATAATCTTCCTTCCCACCTTAACAGCACATCTAGAACTCTTAGTGCTATTGATTTGCCTAAATGCTCGGTATCAATTGCTCATCACTGGTACTGGATAACTGTGGATGTCCAATATGGCAGCAATCATTCCTCAATTATAATTACACAGAACAAAAATTCCTCAGCAACTGGTGATATGCATTATAGTGCTAGTTAATATTTGATAAAGCAGATTTTGACAAATACAAAAAACAAAATCACAATTCAACAAAAATTAATGAAATTCTAATGAGTAACCACAATTACACACTTAATATTATGGAAAAAATTGAGGATTTGGCAAATTTATATTAAAAGCAGCTAAGGCAACTATTCAAAAAACTACAGGGAAACAAGAAGAAAACAACTTGCATGGTGGATGAAAGTATGTGCAAATGTTCACAAAAAATATAGACATGCATTCTCAAAATACAAAAGACGTCATCTATCAATAACCACATTGAATAAAAAAAGATCAAGAGCAAATGCTAGAAGAACATTCTAAGAAAATAAAATAAAATCATCGATACATTTCTTTTCCTCAATGAGTCATCACTTCAATATGTCTGAAAACTGGAAAAAAAATTAAATAAATAAACAGAATTTAAAAGACACTTACCAATAGTATTATTGTAATTTATAATGACAATCTTGACAATCCAACAAAGAAATAGCCAACATCCTAACATATCAACTTGCCAATAATTCAAATGATAAAAATTTCAGTTATAAATTCCAAACATATGAAGCAAATTCTGAAAATTCAAAGTACACTACAATAAAATACATATAATAATACAATACTAAATGCATCTTTCCAAGTAGAGGAAATCAAGAACATCCTACTTAAATTGTACCAGGAATTTAATCCTAGGACCAGGTGGCATCCACAACAAACTTTTAAAAGGACTCCCTCAAATGGCCATTGAATATGTAACATAATTATTCAATGAACTTTATGCGTCAAGGCATGTTCCCTGATAAGTGGAAAGAATTGGTTGTTATTCCTGTCCTCAAGCCATAGAAAGACCACACCAACCCAGAAAACTTCAGACTCATTCTTAACATCCACCCTTTGCAAATAGATTGAGAAAGCAATAAACAAAAGATTAATTTGGTATCTTGAAAAGAAAGACTTATTATCACTATATCAAAGTGGATTCAGGCAAATTGCTCTGACCATGTAGTTAACATTCACTGTGATATATGTGATGCATTTATCTCAAAACAACATGTAGCTGCTGTAAGTCTGAACATCGAGAAGGCTTATGACCTGTTACAGAAAGACAGAATTATCAACATTCTACTCAGATTACGAATAGATGGACGCATATTAATCTTATTTCCAACTGTATGGAAGATAGTTATATTAAAGTTAAAGTTAATGGTGTCTTATCAACAGATATAAAACATGTAATGACCTCCCTCAAGGATCTGTGCTGAGTGTTTTTCTCTTCCTTGTCGCTACAGATGAAATTAAAAATCTAATTCCTCGACCAATAAAGATATAGTTATTTGCTGATGACACAGTATTAATGAATGGAAAAAATGTCAATACTTCTTAAAAAATAGTCATGAAATAATAGAATTGGCTGATATGTCATATTGTGGTGTGAAGTCAGGGTTTAAGTTTTCTACAACGAAGACTAAATGTGTGTGTGTGTGTGTGTGTGTTTTTTAAAGAGACACACCCAATGATCAACTTAATATTAACATGAAGATCACAAATAATGAAAACATCAAATCAAAGCAAAATTTTGAGAATGATCTTTGACAATCACTATGACCTTATGGAAATCACACATACAAAAATTAAAAATGGAATAAAAATTTGAATGTATTCACAGACTGAATACAATAAAGTGTATTGCAGCCTCCAATTGGGAAGCTGACAAAAATATAATATTGCCTGCCTACAAAGCTCTTATATGGTCAAAGCTTGACCACAGATCTGTAGTGTATTAATCAGCTAATCCAACAGTTTTAAATAGCCTTAATACAATTCAATCATCTTGTTTAAGGCTGGCTTGGTGCTTATACAACAAGTTCAATTTCAAGCATTCTTGCAGGAGCTAACAAAAGTTTGCTTCACATATGTATGCAAATTATCGCAGTCACCACTCAACCCAACATACTAGAATATATTTTTCAGTAGGAACAATGAAAAATACTCCAAGAATTCAAGAACACATAAATCAGTATACTATATACTAAATCAATTTCTCGAAGAAATTCATACAGAGTTTCTATTTAAAAAAAAAATATTATTCTTGAAAGACCCCCTTGGATAACACCAAAAATAAGAGTTAATAATGACTTTTGTATATATGCCAAAAAAAGATACAAATCCACATGTGTGTCAAGCTCTCTACAATGAAGTTAAAAAACAAGCATGAGAATTATGTGAGTATCTTCACTGATGGTTCAAGAACAAAAAAAATGGCCAGGTTGTGCTTTAATGTTCAATAATCATCATCATTATGAACTATTTAGGTATAGGCCCAATGGCCTGTTCCCAATGGCCTTTCCCAGTAGTCCCCTAGTCACTGCCCAGGTGTTGCTGGTCTTCCCATCTCTTCTTTGGCTGGTGTCTTTCTCTTATGCCTCTTGGTCTGTACTTAAGCACCTATTTTGGTATCCTGATTATTTTTATTCTTTTTAAATGGTCTTGCCATTTCTTTTGATATTTTACCAAGTCTTCAATTAAGTTTTTGGTTTTTAGTTTCTGCCTTATTTCTTCATTTCTTATTTTGTCTTTAAGTCTTTCTTATTTAATAGTGGTCTCAGGTACCTCATTTGGGCTGCTTCAATTCTTTGTCTATCTCTTTCTTTCAATATTCAAGTTTCACTCCCATAGAGAAGTGTAAGGTTGGAAATGATGTTGTGGAGTCTAATTATTGTTTCTGTAGTCATGTGTTGGAAGTGTCTTTTTATACAACCATTGATTTTATTGTAGTTTCCCAACTTTGATTCAAAATCCTCTTCCTGTATTGAAATTTTGTTACCTAGGTAGTTAAAACTTGACTCTTGTTCTATTATTTTATTTTCAATCATTATTTTTGTCCTTATATGATACTTGCCTTTGAAGTCCATTGCTTTAGTTTTTGTTGCTTGTATTCTGAGACCATATTTCGTTACAATGTTGTTGAGTCTAGACTAGTCTATTATAGATTAATGGTCAGTAATAACATCGATTATATCAAACTCAATGATATTTCTTCTATTTTTTTATATATTTATTTATAGTGAATCTTATGCTATACTGAAAGCTATAAATTATATATCATTATCACCCAACAATAAATTCATAATATATACAGACTCCCAAAGTGTAACTGAATGCCTGAGACATAACAGAGAAGAACCTACAACCAAAGAAATAAGAAATGTATACTATGATCTAAATCAAAAAGAAAGAGAAGTAATCATTGTTTTGATTCCATCCCATGTTGCCATTAAAGGAAATTCAATAGTTGATAATGCTGCTAGAGAAGCCATTATATTATCACTCCAAAATACCCAGTATCCTATACAGACATTGAAAAAGAGCTTCACCACAGAAATAGAAAATTCTGGAAGGAAGAATGGATTTAATCATCACCAACCAAGCTATTTAAAATAAGTAATTCAATCCTTGATTGGCATGTCCATCACCTTAAAAAGAGAAAAGAACAAAGCATTCTTACTCGTTTATGCTTTGGCCATTCAAAATTAACACAGCAACATCTGATAACCAAAGAAGATCTCAAATTATGTGATTATTACACTAACTATACCATATATTCATATACAGTGCCAAAAATATGACAAACTGAGAAGAAAGTATGTTTTCTTTCCAATGACATTAATGTCTACTGAATGACAATTCTGAAATTATCAAAGTAATGAAGTTTTTAAAAGAAAGAAGCATGTATGACTTCATATAAACTTTAAATGTAAACTTGTGCTTGTGTTATGCTAATTATTATGTAAATTTACTTATTCTGCTATGTAAACTTAATTTCTTCTTCACGCTAAGAATAAAAAAGTGTCTCTACATTTGACAACAGATAGCTGGTAGTACGGCAGCCTTTTCCCCTTGCATAAGTGTAAATAACAATTATAATATTTGAAGTAGACATATTTTTGACTTATTTTAGTTCTTTTCTGTCATAAGAGAAGCCAAATTAACTTACATGCTGTTTCAAAACAACTGAATTTATGTGCTGAAAATATGTGACATCATGTGAAACAATTCTTCTATTTATAACATGTATTATACAATTTATTTTATCTACGTGTTATTGGGGGAAAAAAATCACAAAAATTTGCATGAATTTTAAATTATGCTTAGCTATGGGAGGCAATGAGAAGAGTATAAATATGTGCAAGGATATGTGCATGTAAAAGAAATGTGGATCAACATTGTCAAGAAACTATACAAGAACACTGAAGCAAAAATTAAAATTGGAAAAATGGTAATTCAAAATATATTTGTATACAAAGTACAAAAAGTGTTTGAGGATTAAAATTGAAATTGGAGAGAGCAATTTTCACTCTCTCCTGTATGCAGATGATCAAATATTAATTACTTGAGATGTAGAGAACAATGAATATATGGTAAGGAAATGTAAAAAAGAATATAACAGTTGGGGTTTATATAAAAAATTTCAATTAAACCGAATGCATGTGCATTGGAAGAACTTAAATGGCCATAATAATAGATGATGATAAAATGAAATCCTGAAACAACTATAAATACCTTGACTCAATAAGTAACACCGGTACATATGATAAGGATATTAACTCCAGAATAATAGTGGGGGAAAATGCAACAAAAGCTCTACATAATGTGATATGGAATATCAATATCCAACAAGAAACAAAGGAAAGAATATTCCGTACTGTGGTAGAAAATATAGTCCTTTATTGAACAGAAATGTGGCTCCAGACAAAAACAACTGAAGACAAAATACGAACGGTGAAAATTGACTGTATGAGGAGATGCCTACATTTAACATGGTATGATGAAGTCTGAAATGAGGATGTATGGAAGGAGATGGAGGTAATTTGTACAATTACAAAAATATTAGAAAACAAAGCACTCCAATAGGATGGACACATCCAAAGGATTCTAGAAGGAAGATGGCCAAAGAAAATATCGGAATGGCACCCATCCAGAAGAAGGAAGAGAGGAAGGCGAACTCTAGAATGGGAAAAACACATCGAGAAAGCCATGGAGGACAGAAGTTACAGACCTGGTGATTGGGAAAACCGAGATCTGTGAAGGTCAAAAATGGCCAATTCCCAAAGGGGAAATGCTGAAATAGAAGTGAATTGAAATACTTTTGTGAATATTCAGTAGAATGTTAATCGGAATTGTTGGTGAATAACCATCAATTTCTTATCTCCTAAATACCTATTTATTTGTGATGGTGATGTTCAACAAGTGTTGACTACCAAATAAATAATAACTCTAGGCAGAGACATTAATAAATTCTCAAATATTCACTTCTACTAGAAATAAAAATGTTGCTGGTATTAACTAAAAGCAAAATAAATGTTTTTCGTATAGCTACTTGAAATACTTATTTCAACGTGCAATGATAACTCGAAAAGATTTATATGTTTCAATGGCTCTACAAACTGCAGAAGAAAATTATTGGATAATACCTACAAATTAGAAATGAGATTTCAGTGATCGATTTCGGTGATCAAGACCATTTGAAAGGATTCTAAGACCAAAACTATTTTTACCAAGTTGCCTTTATGATTCAGGGGATGGATAGATTAAATGAGCTTCTTGTAAATTATGTGGGGTATGTGCAGACGCTGCCATTGAGCATGCGAATTGTTGTGAAGGTTATAGTGTGCACATTTCTGAAATACTTGTGGCATTTGTTGCGCTGTCTCCAAGATTTTTTTTTGCCAATGATCAATCGCAATATTTTAACGAAAGCAGCATTTACAGTAGCTATGAATGTGCTACAACGGTAAATAATAATGCGTATATTGTAACTAATGTAGTATTGTGTATGTATTACTTGTATTAAGACGTGCGTGTATTTAGTTGCCACAAAACTTAAATATTTGTATGTTAAGTATGTGCACAAAATTAAAAACGCCCCTGTGCAAATGTGTCACTACGATTATTCCTACATTATTTATTGAGGTTGCCGACGCATTGAACACTTTGAAGTGCTGCTTTGAGGCTATAGCACTGATGCCTTTTTTTTTTTTTCTTTCTTCTTTTTTTTTTCTTTTTTTTCGTCTAGGGTTTATTTCTTAAAAGGGAGGGTTTATTTCTTAATGTCGAAAATACAAGGTAGAATAAGTTAAGGTTCATGTGTTGGGGCTAGCATCCTTGCTCCGTGTAACATCACATCCGTCTACATCTTTTCAAAAGGGGTGTCCCCACAAAGGCTCTTTCTTCTCTCGTTCCGCATAGCCTCGTCTCCCTCGTCTGCTTTCCCCATTCTGAACTTCCGTATACTTCTTACATTTTATTAAAATTGTATTTTGTGTACTTCTAACTTTATAAATAGACACATGATGTTATATATCACATTATGTTAAGTATCATCATGTATCATCTCATTCTAACTTGCCCCTCATGTAATTACATATTACACAAAAAAGGTTTGGGAAATACAAATTTCTATCACTTCTTGCAAGGAACTCCGATAAAATTTTCGTAGTTTTATATATTATTATGAACACAATTTCTACATCAAGTTTTAAAATCTTATGTGTCAAACAAAATTATGTAAATAATATACCTACAATAATATAAGTTATTACTCATCTAAGTATATATCCTCACATTCTCCAAGCATATCGTTTTGTTATTTTTTTACGGAACATTCTCAATTAGTATCTTTCTTCCCGTGCCTTTTCATTACATTTTTTTTTCTACAGACATTCTTATTTGATAATGCAAAATAATTACACCTGAGTGCAGTTGATATTTCTTTCTAATACTGGAAGAGATGGAGAGACAAGCTTTTAATAACTACGTCGCATTGCGTGAGTTACATTTTTTTTTTTTTATTTCTCGCTAGCGCTACCGCGGTAGAGAGAAATTACGTAATGCTGCGCGAGAAACGGCGAAATTTGGGCCGAAAAATCTTAATACAGGAACCTGCCTACGAAAAAATGCATTAATTCAGTTGATACACTTCAAAAGATCGTCTAACGCGTGGAGTCAGAATTCATGTTTCTTGGGTCCTTGATTCCGAAAAAATCGACCAACGTGATAACATCCATCTGTCCATTTGTTCGTTTGGCATTCTGTCTGTGTGTTTGTCTGTGAACAACGCTAGCGGCTAAACAGTTCTGCCTATTTTCTCGAACATTGATATTCCCCGATCGATCTGATTGATGTCGCGGCGTCTTGAATTTGAAATCGATGTTTTAATTTTGGGGGTACTTTACATGAAACCCTTGGAAGATTTTTAATATTTTCAAAAAAAAATCTCCATAGTTTTTAATTAAATTTTATGTGGATAATGTCAAAGTACGTGTAAGAGAATGGTGCAGGTCTCGTTATTGTTGAAAAGTCTGATTTTTCGAAAGTTGCAAAAATTCAATCATTTTTCGGCGCCTTCCTTCAACTAAACTATTAAAGATAGAGATTTTTCACTTAATAAAATCTGTTACTTAATGATAGATTTTGAAATAACTTCCTGTACAATTTTTCAGAAATTTGAGTGTTTTTCGTGTAATTTTGTGTGAAACAGGCAATATTTATTTTTTTAAACAATCTTTTTCTCAAAAACGGCTCCATCATTTTTAATGAAACTTTCTTGCTGGATAATCTGAAGGACTTTTAGGAAAATGTTGCACGTCTCATGTTGATTTAGAACCCTAATTTTTAGAAAATTTAAAATTCAAAACTTTTTTCGCCGTCTTCTTACAACTACATTTATGAAGATATATTTTTTCTTAACGAAATGTGTGCATCAAAGTAGATCTTCAAATAAGGTCAAGGTGAATGTTTCAAAAAACGAGTATATTTTGCGAAAATTTCGTTTTTGAATTTAGAATTATTCCTTGGCTGAAAGACTTGATTATTTTTAGTTAGACTCTATGAAAGAAACGTGTTCTTGATATTTTGTCGATCGCATGTAAATACAAGGAGCAGGTAATCGAAAATAGCTGCAGTTATATTATTTGGCTTAATTTATTTATTAAGTTGTCGAAATCGCTCCAGTCATCCATACCGTGATTTTCATTGCGCAACAGTCGTTCAAGTGGCCGTGTACTGAAAACGCTTGAGTACTGCAGCTTCAACTACCACGTATCAGACCTCCACTCGTAATTGCACATAACAGCAGAGATGTCTTGCTGCCTTTTATATTTGTACACTCAATACCAGTATTCCATGTGATAGGTCAACGAAGAAAAAGCATATACTGATCAGACCTTAAGTTCATCACGCTCAAATTTTTTAATTTGGTTCCGGTAGCCACTAATTTTCGGGATATCCCTGACGATTGATTCTTAGTTCCACTCCACGATATCAGTTTCGGCAATCCCTTGGCCATCACGCCTCTCGTTTGGACGCTGCTTGAAAAAGATTTTCAGCTCTTCGAGTAATTTTTAGATAATTATATCACGGAATGTTCCCTTTCCTCTAGTAAGATTCGTTCCCAGAAATTCTGTATCATTTTCAAAATAAGAGCATCAACGGCTTTTACAGCCGTTTTTCTTTTAAGTTTGTCTCGAATGTCCTGGTTGTCGGTCATGTTTTCTAGAGACTCGGAAATACTTCCTTCAGCAGTTGAGATTTTGTCAATTAAATGCTGACGAATCCTTGGAATGGAAATCTACCACAACGTGTCACTTTATGTTCTTTTGTGTCAGGTGAATGGAGACATCGTTATAGTGTCTGGTACATTAGAATAGAAATACACTACGGTGAATTTAAAAAAGAAAAAGTTCATCATCTGGAATTTTTGTTAAAAGAAATTCAGCCCTACACGCTTCATACCTACACGCACCATAGATATTTGGTTTTTTTCTAATGCTCTGTCTAAGATAGCGGTTTAATCACAAACAAACGCAAGCTCAGTGTAATGTTTTACACTGTCCAACCTGTCATGCTTTCTGGTTTGGAAATGTGGAAGATGGTTCAAGTTTACCATATCAAAGACTACACGCCTCGCGAAGAATATACGGTTCGTCCCAAAGAGTGAACTGAGAATCAATGTCTTATAGATTAGTCTCGTTGACCTTCGTCAACTGCTCTTCTAAAATAGATGCAATTTTCACTGATTGTCACAGTACTCTACGCCACGCTTTGTAGACTTATCTCAGGAGGAATGGTAGCCAAGCAGTCACTGAACGGTGCAAATTTCTACATGTGCTCCAAAAATATTAATTTTTTTCTCTTCAGAGGACTTTCACACTTTTTATCTTGGAAGTTGTTTTTTCGTGCTTATTTTTGTAGTTTCCGGATTGTAACAAACAATCTGGATTGGCAATGCAAAATAATGACACAAAGATGCTGATTTTCTTCTTTAAAAAGTTTTAGAGACCTCTTCTTTCCAAATTACATTAAACTAATACTACGCATATTAAGCTATATCAAATTTCTCTGCAAAAAAAGGTTTATTCGTTTACTGAAAAAGCTCTCCTGGAGTTATTATCACGTGTATGATGAATGGCAACAACATTTTTTGAAATCGACATTGCTACCTCTTCTCGCACTCTGGTATATTAAACAAAAATTTGTATTTAAAGAAACTTAAAATATGTTCCATAATAAATGTGATAGAAATTATTACGCGAATGATTAAAAAAAAAGAACTGGTATCCATGACATCACTGTACTATATAAATTTCCATACATTATCCAAATAGGTACTTTTTGTCTCTCATTTTCATATTGACATCTTGATAGTTTCTTTCTCTTGCATTTTTAAAAATTTTTGTTTTTTCTACAGGCTGTTTGATTTTGTAATGCTAATTAATAACAGAAAGGAGCAGATATTAATTGTTTCTATTTTTGAAGTGATGGCGATTTGCAATTTCATCTTCGCATTTATTTATTGATGTATCATTTTGCATTCAAAATCTTCTATAAAGTGGATGTAAACGAGGGTGGTCTGAAAAGTTCTCGGCCTGATAGGGAAAATGAACATTTTTTTCACAAAAATATTTTTATTTCTCAACATAATCTCCCTTAATACTAATGAAGTTCATCCACCGATGCTCCAAAGCCAACATCCCATCTCTGTAGTGATCTTCTGGAAGTGCTACAAAATACCGGTTTACAGCCGTAATGGCTTCTTCATTACATGAAAAACGTTGACCAGCGAGGTAGATATTTTGTTTTGATGATAACAGATGGAAGTCCGAAGGAGCCAAATCTGGGGAATAGGGTGGATGTTCAAGCACTTCATATCGCAAATCCCTCAATTTTCCCATCGACACAGTACTTTTGGGTGTAGGAGCGTTGTGCTGATAAAAAATGATTTTCTTCTTCTGAAGACCAAGTTTTTTTTTCGAATCTTCGCATCGACGGTCGTTAGGAGTTTGGAATAATACTTCCCAGTTATTGTTTTACCTTTTTCAAGATAATCAATGAAAATAATGCCGTTCGCTTCCCAAAAAGTTGATGCCATGACTTTTCCAGCTGATGGCATTGCTGGGATTGTTGTTTTGACTCTGGTGTGTAATGGTGAATTCAAGTTTCATATGTAGTCACATATCGACGCCAAAATCCTTTTTGTTTTCCTTAAAAAGCGTTAAGCATTGCTTTGAAAGTTTTGCGCGAATGCGTTTTTGATCTGCCGTGAGGAGACGCGGCATCCATCTCGCGCAAAGCTTTCTCATGTGCAATTCTTCATGCAAAATGAGGCCTACACTCTCCTTTGAAATTCCTACTTTCTCAGCAAGTTCACGCACCTTCGTACGTCGACCATCCAAAATTATACCGTGCACTTTTTCAACAATCTCTGGTGTCATTGCAGTTTTTGGACGTCCTTCGCGTGGATCATCTTCGATGCTGACACGGCCGTTTAAACTCGGCCGCCCACTTCTTCATGGTAGAAAATGAAGGGCAAGAGTCATCATACACCGTTAACATCCTTGAATGAATTTCGGTCGGTGTCAAACCCTCTCTTACAAAGAAATTGATCACTGCACGATACTCCAGTTTCTCCATTTCCATGATTACACGCACCGTACCTCATTCAACAGCCAGTTCCATTCCATGTCAACAGTCAATTAGTTTGTTCAGTGCGATATCTTACAAGCTTCATCTACTGCTGTCACGTCCATTCATAATATGTAGTGGTCTGTCAGTCTATACTAACTTACATTTCAGCTCGCCATCTCTAGAACAAATGTCCTTTGTTTTTCTGACAAAAAATATTAAATCTTTTGATAGAATTAATTCTTAAAATATCAAACCGCTTCCAGTCAGAAGTTGGCTTAAGAAAAATTGAGTTTGTCTTGATCTTCTGCCTTTCCAGGATTAGACACGTTTGTTTGTCTTGGATTCACTATCTTCTCTTCGTTCTTTAAGAATATTTTCGTCCGGAAGTTTTATAATTGGGAATTCTTCAGAGCGCAGTACATGTATCTTCCATCTCCTTTGTAATATGTTGCAATTTCTGTTAATGGTTGCACCCGGAATTCTTGTCTTTCCTTCTCGTTTCTAATATCAACTTATTGTGTGCAACATTGTACTCATTATCCGAGGGAGTTCTCAACATAAGACCAAGGTAGCTCTTCACTATGATTCGTAGCACAGTACGGAACAGCAACTGGTGTCACCACCCTCACTGCTTCCTCCGGTACTTACAGAGGTAGTACTTCGACTGCAGTTAGAACGATACACAGACGATTAGCCTGGCAACTGCGCTAAGATAACGTGCAGCGCTAACAAAAAGAAAAATTGACCCCATGAGATGTTTTGCTCCTGCGTGCAGAAACGTCACAAGATCAAATTGGAAAATTATCTCACTAAATGATGTCAATATTCCATACACTCTGCCTGTTTGTATTTCAAAACAGTAGATCCTCTGTGGTCTCCTGGCAGCGTTTTGTGATGATTTTGTATCACTTCCATATTTATAATTTGAATGAGAAAAGCAATATTAAGTATATTATTTTAATATTTGAAAAGTAGTTAAGCATCTCGTATTTAATTATGATGGAGACTCTTCTCGGCCGCCTTTGCGCATGTTATGATCGGCGCGTTCTGAACTTCCTTGATAGTCCCTCGCAAGCGAGTGGTCAACGTGTTATAATGGACCGCATCCCGGAATACGGTGTCGCCTTCTCGTATCTGATGTACGCTAAGGAAAGAGTGCACGGGGAAGAGTGGGAGTACTTAGAGATGGGTGGGAGCCGCGTGTTGGGATTAAGGTTTCGTTCGGCAAGGTCCGTGCCTACTAAGTAAGCAAAGAACATCGATCTCTTGATCGGTATTGGTAAATTGGTGTTGTTGGTTGAAAATATATTTTGTTTAATTCTTTTTACGTGAGCACAATTTTATCCTCCTTACCTTCACACAAGTTGTCTTAGACAAGAATTAATATCGTGATACTTGGAATTCGGTCGTCACAAAATGCTATTGTTTGAAGCATAGCCCGCTAGTATGCTTTAAAAGCCTGGGCGCTTTGCCCACCCCCTTGTTATAGCTAAAAGTTCCGCTACTGACCGCTGGCGCGCTGCTCGCCGACCATTCCGTGATCTGCTGCTGCACTCAAATATACGGAGATACGCATTACAAACACAGAACTTTTCGATTTACAGGCTTTGAATTCAAGTATTTAGGCATTGCATTACTTCTTTAGTAACAGCAGCAATGTTCTTCACGACCTCTGATAAAATGTTCACAAATTATGTCAATGATCGTTATTAAATCTGCCCTCTCGTCACATGCAAGGAGACAGTTTCTTTGCAAAGCTGGTTTAATATATTTTTGAAGGTTTCTTTTCACAACAAACCTTGAAAGTTGTGGTACAGATTTCACAATAAATTGCTCTACCTCATATAACCTTCATGATTATTTAAAGATGAGAATGATTTGTTTATTTATTTAATAACCATCCATGTTAATTATCTTCACATTGTAAATAAATTTTCACATACCTTCTTGATGTTTCTGAACGTTAATAAAATATGTAACCCTTACTTCGGCAACCTAACAATTCAGTTTATTCTCAAAATTCGATACAAATCTTGAAAAAACACTCATAAATAGCACAAACAATTTTTGTTTACGTTCAATAACAACATACTGGCTCCATGTACTGGGAATGATCGTTTGAGACAGTTTTGGATATTTCTCGTATTGTAACACTTGTCAATCAAAAAGTGACACATTTTCTCACAAACGTCATTGGATATCACGAGATGTCTATTTGTTGATTTTTGCCGCGGCTGTTAGGCATGCTAGCGGGCTATGGTTTGAAGTTATTCATGAAATAATGGTTTTAATATTTAAGAAAGAATGGTTGTTGCGTTAATCGAAGAAAGAATCTTTGTGGCGTTATTGTATCGTCACTCTAGGATAAATACCGATCTAAAGCTGATAATTGCTTTCTCAGATTCATTGGGAACCAGAATCTTATTTAGAGCTGCTAATTAAGTGGCCATGTGAGAAAAATCTGCTGTGAATATGAAATTGTGAGGTAGCTGGTGAACAAGAGGGTGTGTTTGAAAGCTCCAAACGCATTATCAGTTGACTCTTGAACAAGTTGTATCACTAGGGCGCTGCACAAGTCGGAATCTTATGAGTCAGTGTAGGGTATATTTGTAGTGAAGATAGTTTATAGAAGTAGTGGACGGCCTCTCTAAACACGAGTAAATGAACAGGGCGATCAGAGACCTTCACATATCAATGATAATAGTTGTTTAATGTAGCACATGTTGAATCATGGGAACAAAGCATTAGAATCACTTCTATTTCCAGGGCAAATCTACAATCTCACTTCCTGGGTATCGCGATTGTGACGAGCGGCCACCCGCTGCCGCCAGATTTGACGTGTGGTCACCGGTGCCACCAGATGTCACGTACCACCCTAGGAGTTGACTGACGTTAGCGTATTCCTGAGGCAGCGCGTCGCTTTGGAGTATTGTGGTTGATTTGGGATGTTTAGTGAGATGGTGTAAGGGAGGGCAGTTTCTCAAGAAGTATTCTTATTCCAGTCAATACAGCATTTATTACAGTTAAATAAAGAGAGAGGGGGATGGGGGAAAGGTAAATTAGATGGAGGAGATGCTTAGAGAGTCGAGCTCAGACCATGGCAGCCGCTTACCCCATCACCCCGCGGACCAGGTGCGGCGGGGACGACAGCAGAGGTGGCGGCGGAGTTCTGCCAGCGAGTTCTCATTGATGAGGGCTTCTGATGTATTGATGCAGGTCACTCCTCGGTCCTCACGTGTGCCTCTGACTCGCATCTGCTACCCCCACTACTACTGCCTCTGCCTCTGCTATCGCGACCGCTATTGTCCCCTCTTGGGTCCTCGCTTGCATGCGGCAGAACTTTTTGGAGGTGTCTCTTGCATGTCGTCCGCCTTGTCGCCCCCTGGCACTGCGTGGTGTAAGGCGGCTCGCCACACAATCAACGAGGCCAAGCGCCCAGTTACCCTCCACTACACGACCACTATTATACTTTTGCCGTCCGATTTTACACTCGTCTGTTTCTACCAGAGGCGGGATTCGGGGGGGGCAAAGGGGGGGCAACTGCCCCCCCAATGTTGGGACATATTTAAAAAAAATATATTTAGACATTGCATTCAAGTTTATGTTAAAAAAGATTTACTTTTTCTGTATTTTCAGAAGAATTTTAATAATAATTAAGGGAATAATAATTTTATTAAGCTAAGATAATACCATACTGCATAAATAAATTGGCAAACTTTAGTTCAATAGTATAAAACGCGCGGGATAATGTTCAGCGTTACTGTGAATATCCCGTATTGAAAAAAACATCCTTAAATTATATTTTACTTTTAAATGATATTTACTTGGAAATTGAACAGTTTCATGCGTAAAATTATGGTAGGTTTGACATCTTGTACTTCCTAATCAGTTTCGAACTTCGAAGAAGAGAGAACGAAGTCTCTGTTCTTTCGGAGCCCTCAACACATCCACAGTACGTGTCCTTTCGGCACTGTAGATCAGTGGGGCCAGTGGCGGGCTTTCTCACGCCACGACACTCACTCACACACACGTACACATACACACCCACACACACACACACACCACATAAATCAGCCCAGCTTATCGGAATGACCAACCTCACAGGCGCTGAAAGAGTTATGAGGAAACAGTGGGCGGCTTGCGGTACGATTCAATATAATCGGTACTATTCACACGTAATTCGTTTAATTCACACTGGTGGAGAGAAATGTCTTGTAAATGATGTGGAAAGTTTATTCTTTGTATTTTGCTTATAGACCAAAATAAATACTCTACTATTAATAATAAAATTTAAAATGTCTTAACGACAGCTGTGAGTGACAGGGACAAAAGAGAGCAAAATAAATCAGTCGTTAATTATAATAAGCCTATTGTCCACCCATTTGGTTTTCTCATTTTTAAATTGTTTTTGCGGGCTGTGAAATAAATGTTTGTCCAACATGAATGCGGACTACTGTCCTGGTCCTCAGTCAGAGGGCTTTCGGTATAGGTGACGATGACATCTCTGCGACGTCATAAGAATAAGAGCTCAGTTGAGTTCTTGCAGTACTGGCGAACGCACGAGCTTTTTTTATAGTGAAACGAGCCAGATCAAGAAAGTAAGAAGATTTCAGCTCTTGTATCTGACAGGTGAGAAATTAATGTTCATCGCGTTTAGTTCAAATTAGAATTTAATCAATAGCTAATGAATAATACAAGTGTTATTGTTTACTGAAGGAAATATGACTTTACCAGACGACAATCTCATAGACACTTTGTTCTCCTAGAAGTTATAGCAAACTTCGGTGGCCATTGACTCACGTTATTCTAGTATCCCCTGGGTAATCGAGAGAATAACATCTCTTCGTTAATGACGACAGAGGAGTGTCAAATAATACGTTAATCTGCTTTGCAGCCTACCCAGGAAAAATGATGATCACGCTAGGCCACTGATAATAACTTCCCTTCTCTGTTATTATGAATTATGGGAATCTGTTGTTTTAATCTAATGTCGGTTGTATTATTATAACAAAAAAGTTTTTTGGTTCTTTTTTGGACAACAGAGCCACTTTTACTACGATAATTTAAAAAAGGTTTGTTATTGCTATGAATCGTTAAAGTTGGTGCATGGTAAAGTTCGGCAAACTGACAGTTTTGACCACTTTCCAGAATGTAGAATGTTTTTATCTCGTCGATTTAGCATTGCGTAGCTAATATTTATGTACTTCAATGCACGCAATTTGTATGTCTTTAAAACTGTAAATTTTAATTACAATTTAAATACTTCAATCATTTAATTCTAATACTGAACACTGATCATTGTTTGTAAAGAAAATTATTTGATCGTCACTTTCCTCAAATAATTTAATTTCAATATTCAATTTTATACTTAACATGTGAAAAATTGCTACATTCATGTAATTATTTAAACAAGAACAAAATAGTGAAAGCAAAATTTTACATATGTTTTGTCAAAAAATGTATTGATGAGTAAAGTTTAAGTGTACCGTCACACAAAATTTGACATTAATGATTATGTATCTTTATTCGATTCTAATAACTAGACCGCGGGATTACATGGAATTGCTTGTCGGTTTTTTGTTATTTGTTAACTGTGACGTTATGGTAACTGTGAAGATGAAATGATATGGTGATGATAGGGGGTGAAAGGACGAATAGAAATGCAACCATGCCCAAGGCGGGAGTCGAACCCGCGATCCTTCGGTGCGAGATCGCTAAGAACTACCTGCGTATATCACATGTTTTTGTCTAGAAGTGGGTCGAACGTTGAGAGGTAGAAGCGATAAGTCGGAAAGTTCCGTTTCATGCAAGACGTCAATACAAAATGTGTCGTGGCAAAAGGAAGCAAAGTTTCTCGTAATATTAGTCCGATAATTTTTAAAAATAAATAGGAAGAACAATTTAAAAAAACAGGAGATAATACAAAATGATTTGTTTCTCAGACATTTTTAACCATGTTAAAGAGTATAATCTACACGGTGAATCATGCAGCTGACTACAAGTAAATTGATAAACGTGTATTTTGAAAATAGATTTCATGAAATTTCTGATATGGATTCAGATAACAAAGTTTTTGCTTTACCATTTTCAATGTTGACAGCGTAAATCACGATTTACATTTGAAAACATTCGATCTTCAAAATGATACAGAATTGAAAGACCAATTCCAACACCAGGAAGATCTACTTCATTTTTAATAAAACATTCTTCTGTTTTACTGCTTTTTACTGTTTCCTAAGCTCCACAAGCATGCTGCCATTATTTTAAGTATGTTTAGGTCTATAGGGGGACAAGTTTGAAATCTCCCTTCTGGGAGGGGCCTAGTTTCGCGGGCTTCTCCCACCACTGCTAGTGTGCTAGAGAAGCTGAACCTACTGCGCGCACATGATTCGTCGCCCTCCCCCAGCAAGGAGGAGCTATAAGTCATCAATGTCGCAGCCTGCAGCCTTCGCTGTGTGACGTCATTGTCGTCCTCAGAGGAACTGCCCCGCAAAGAAACGATAATTTTGTCCACTTTTGCTTTCGTCGTCATGTTTGTTTTCATACATTCTTCTTCGATTTTCTTAACGTGTTCACCACACTTCTTCCATTGATTTGGGCAATATTCAGAAAATAATATTCGGCATACATTTTCTTTAACTCATAGACGAGTACCGATGCTTTCTTTCGTAACATGATTCTTAATGGAACTCCAAACTAATACGATGGAATGGAGATCGGGATGGTAAGGAGGGAGCTTGATGTTCAGATTATATTACCTTCAAACGGTTGTCCCAGTGTTAGAAACAAATACACACAATATTACTCCTGTGAACTTCACTTGAAATTAGGCCTACGCTAAGACACGACACGCTGCACAGCACTCGAAGACGAAAGGGACAGGACTGAGGACCAGGGGCGATGCTTCCTATACATCTATTTCTTTTACTGAATTTTAATACATTAAGAGTCAGCGTTTGTGCACAGACAGCTGAAACTGTTTTGATTTGGATGGCTGACACTTTTACTGCTGCACGGTGGGCCCACGAACAAAGCAGACTGTCTATGCGTTCAGACCCCCCTCCCCTTGACCGGCCACGCCGCCTGGCGCGCAGAGCGAGTGAGAGAGCGATATTTTCAGGGGAAGTGATCGGTTGATGGTGGAAGTCACCCCTCCTGACGCATGCGCACTCGAAGGGAGCTTTCAAAGTTGCTGGCCTGTAGACATGCTTGTAAGCAATATTTGTTGAGAAATGATTCATTGAAAAAAATGTATCGTTGAATTAACAGTTCGGGCCGTTCAAGTAACAATGCGGAATCTCACCGCTGTGTGCAACTAATATAATTAATAACAATCAATAATAATTAAAAAAATTGAAAGCAACGTGTATAATTGCAGCACAATTAA
The DNA here is from genome assembly GCA_031308135.1 of Acheta domesticus. Classification (NCBI taxonomy): domain Eukaryota; kingdom Metazoa; phylum Arthropoda; class Insecta; order Orthoptera; family Gryllidae; genus Acheta; species Acheta domesticus. The sequence goes on from JAHLJT010008446.1 coordinate 262,827,472, forward strand.
TTAACTAAAAGCATGTAAACTAATATTTTGATATTTACAATAGCGCCCAAATTTGCCCCCCCCAATAAAAGATCCGAAATCCCGCCCCTGGTTTCTACGACCGAGTGAGGGCCGCCAATTCTCGGTGCTCTCAAATATCTTCTGTCCGTAGCGTCCGTGCAAACATCTCGCAGAAATGATTGCCACTTTGCAACGAGCGTTTGTGACAATTTTTTCCCTTCGTCGGAACACTGGATTACAGTATCTTCGTAGAAATATTTATATATCAAGCAATACGTAATTCGAAGAGCTTACCCCACAGTTAATCTCACACCTACAAAAATCGTACCTCTTCTTGCAGTAATTTTCACTCTTGGATGATTTTTCTGGCACGAGAAGTCTCCAAATCCCTTTTCTCTGTTCCCAATAGGTTTATTTATTTATTTAGTCAAAAAACAGTAAAAACTGCATATGACGTGTGGGGAAAGAAATTTATCTGCGCACATTTCTTGAGGGCCAGAATTTTATTTAAAAAAATAAAAAAAAAAAAATAAAAAATAAAAAAAAAAAAACGAAAACGAAAACGAAAAAATTAATTTAGAAAATAATTATTTAAGAAAAATAAAGATATTTGAAAAAGGTTTTTTCCCGAGTTATAGAAAATCAATTTCAACTGTAAATGAACTACAAGCAAAAGGAGTGCTCAACAAAACGTGCGCACAGTGAAGCTACATTTACGTCCAGAAGCAAAACAAGGGGCCATCTCAGCATTTGCTCTATGGATCAGGGAAACTGGACAAAAACCTGATCGAGATGGGGGTCATTGACCCGGAAGCTGAAGTACATTACTTGTTACAGGCGTATTAAATATTTTTTTAAATGTATACAATGCAAACATAAACTAATTCATTATATATCTTTGTTTTGTTACATTATTTTTGTTTTTCACGATCAGTATAGTCTCTAATTGTATAGAAACAGTTTTGCAGCAGAAAAGATTTTACTTTTAACTTAAATTTGTATACCGACTTTAATTGTTTTATGTCATCTGGCAATGCGTTGTAAAGTAACGTACATGTATTGTATGTTGATTTCTTGTACTGAGCTGTTGATACTGACACTTGATGCACGTGATTTCTACGGCGTGTGTTGTAATTATAAATATCAATATTGCATGAAAATATGTTCCCTCCGTTAAGTAGGTCATTTTTGACAAATATTACACATTCGTAAATAAATAGACAAGGCAATGGTAGGATTCCCAGCTCAATGAAAAGAGGCTTGCAGGAATCACGTGGAAGGCATTTTTTCATTATTCGAATAATTTTCTTTTGCAATCTGAAGGTCTGAATACTACAGGATGAGCTTCCCCAGAATATTATGCCATATCTCAGGCGGGAATGCACATTTGCAAAATAAATGCAACGAGCTGCATGAAGGCTGACAGAATTTGAAAGAATTCTGAATGCATAGCATAATGAACTTAATTTAGTGTTTAATTCTGTTATATGTACATTCCATTTGAGGTTTGATTGAATTGAAAGACCTAAAAATTTTGTTGCCACAACATCAGCTAATTGCATATTGTTCATTTTCAATGGAACATGCGATTTCCGATTTGAAATGCAAAAATGCATTGAAACAGTTTTTCTTTCGTTAACAATTAATTTGTTATTATTAAACCAATTTGAAACTTCTGAAATTGTACTATTTACTGCTTCTTTTTTGCAAAGAACATTCGTGTCATCAGCAAACAGAACCGTTCTTCCATTTTTAATAGACGAGGGCATATCGTTTACATATAACAGAAAGAGAATAGGTCCTAAGATCGAACCTTGCGGGACCCCATGCACAATTGGCAAAGAATTGGAAATATAAGTATGTAATGTCCTTTCCTGCCAGTATGGTATTTCTACTCTTTGAGTCCGATGTTTAAGGTAAGAAGTTATCCAATCTAGGGCAATACCACGAATTCCATACGAAGGTAATTTTGAGAGCAAGATGTTATGGTCAATAACGTCAAAAGCTTTCGAGAGATCTAAGAATATTCCAATGGGTATTTCATTTTGGTCTATTGATGAAGCAACATCTTTGAGAAAAGAAAAAATGGCAGTTTCCGTAGATTTTGATTTTCTAAAACCGTGTTGTGAGTCTGAAAACGCTCTGTTTTTCCTGAGAAATGATTCCATTCGTAAGTAGAAAAGCCTTTCTAATATTTTTGAGAAAACTGACAAAAGAGAAATTGGCCGGTAATTTTGAATATCATTTTTGTTCCCTTTTTAAAAAGTGGCTTAATTTTTGCGGTTTTGAAAATATCTGGAAATATTCCTGTACATAAAGAAGCATTGAAAATGTGAGTTAACGGATGTAT
>JAHLJT010008446.1:262829921-262882586 GCA_031308135.1 Acheta domesticus
TCTCTTAGGCACAATTTGTCGAATTCCCCTCCCTTGTGTTCTCACTCTTGCTCCAATGATGAAGTTTTTCCCGCTTGAGGGAAAATCTGATGGAGTTGCAAACAAACCAAGAGAGATGAGAGGCTAAGAAAGAGTAAACTCTTCCAATGTGCAGTGTGAATACCTGGGAAATGGGATGTATGGAATTCATTTACTTTATCGAACCCCTATTCATATTAAATTTTTTACCAATCACCCTTATTAAATATTTTTACCAATCACTTTCAAAACATTAGTTTTGCATTGTCCGCTATACTTCCTCCGAAACAAGAGCTCCAGGGAAATAGTCAGCTGTGGGGAAAGTTACGTCAGTCTGCGAAGTTTCGTTGAACGATTAGTAATATTTCATTTCCCTTCCGTTTGATTTTGTCGTATCTTCATCAAATCTCTATTCAATCACTTCTGTGTGAAGTGTCATCCACGATTTACACTCTTTCTATGTCACTCTCTTCTATTAAAATGCATACTATAGAACACACAATTTCTATTTAATTGTATTATATATCCCATTAACCAATCAATCAAATATCGTACATAATACATAATTTTGTTAAACGCGAGATATATTTGAACAAACTTTCAATATGTACTTGTATGAATGTCATACATTTTTGCCGGGATGAGTTCTGCCAGAGCTGATAACCAAGAGGTTATTTACCTACACCAATTTCTACTCATTGTCGGAATATTTAATTCCTGCGTAGGTTCTTTTAACAGAATTTCCTAACAGTGTAACTACGGTAAGTTTGTTTTTTATTGATTTACTCATTATTTTTCTGTTTTATGTATGCATTCGAATTTGGCGACGGTAAATAATTACAGAAGGGGAAGATATTAGTTTCTATCTAGTTTTTGAAATGATAAAAACCTGCACTTCTTGCTTCACATAGTTTCCCTCGCATAAATTATTTGTAACTTTAAAGTACAATGATAAAGCTATAATTTACTTCGAGAATTGTAGCCAAGAGACTTTCGCTGTGTCGTGACTGTCGGTCTGCGACGTCGTTAGAGATGCCGTCGGGGGCCGGGCTTTTTTTAGCTTTCAGCTCTGCAATGGCCGCTTTCACTTCTGTTTCTGTTGTGAAACTCGGCTCGTCGGCGGGCGTGTGCAGTGTCGCCATTACCGTTTGTCACACTTGGACAACGTGCGGCATCGACGACGCCTCCTCTACTTGCTGAAACTGAGATTCTAAAGCACTAACACGGACTTCAGCTTTCGCCTCATACAATTCTGCGAATTCTCCAGTGCTGGTCCAAAGAGGCGACACTGAAATGGGTGTCCTATAGCTATAAAATACTCGTAATTATTTTCACTTATTTACAAATTTGTTGAAAAAGTTCTTATCCAAAGGTGATATCCATTTCAACATTTGGGCTAAATCGGCGATCTTTTCCTTATCTATTTTACCTTTAGTCACGTACGTCTGCAAAGTCGGATAGTTGGGAAAAGAACTTTTCATCACCAACGTTATGAGAATTTGTGGTCGCACATGAACGAAGGTAAACACTTCACATTTTCAAATGTCTTTTCTTTTGATAAAATGTACTCAATAATTGCCTTAAATATCATTCCCACGTTTTTTCGCTTTGCTTTATCACATCATTAACAATTCCTGGTCCTCTTCTTTCTCTCAGATTTTGTAATTCTATATTTTGTAATGAGCATTATGAATATCACTTTTCTTAGGCATGTTTTAAAATTGAATTTTTAAGCAAAAATATTTGGTTTGAATTATTACTTTTTTGTCCTTACTTTTTTAACCTTCCTAATAATTAAATGATTTACTATCGGAAACATTTGTATTTATTCTACATTTATTATTGTAAATCTCTCTTTTTATGTCCTGAAGATTACTTCAAAATATTTTTCAACAAATGAGCAATATTAATTTCACTCATATTCAACCTTGGAAGAGTTTCATTACAGGCATTGACAATAGCATGTTTGTATGTAAAATGTTTGTTAATTGGTCCAGAGGCATTTCTATTCTGGACATAGGCAATCTCTGCAAATAAATATAATATAATTCTTGTTCACTTCTGTGATTTGTTCCCTACATTTCTCTGAAAGTTTACAAATGTCTTGTTCTTCAGAGGAGTTTATTCCTTTCCAAATACAACATTTATTTTTGTAAAAAAATCTACTAGATGCAATTATTATACTTTTGTGACACATTTCTTGGATGAACAATAAGAAATTTTACTTCTTAACAATTCGCAATTTTTAATGTTATTTTAAAAAAAAAAGGGCTTTAATGCATTTTATTCTCTATTATTTTGAGAAACAGATCTAACCATGGAATGGCCTACAGTTTCCCATTTCTATTAATATCAGTTTTTTTAGCAATGAAACTGCATTTATTCAAATTTTAACCCTTTGGAAATTCCAATTTAAAATTGTAAGTTAATTTGTTTTGGAACAAAAAAACAACTACAATTTTAAATAGTCATTTCTTATGTAAGTAATGTGATACCTGATTTGTGCCTGCAGATTTGTTAGGGTATATCTTTGTTTCTTTGTATATTGAAAGAAAGTATTCGATATTTTCAGATTATTATATACAGATATGAAAATCAGTGATTTTCCATTATTGTAGATTTTGTTTATACCTTCTCATCCTTCATAATGTGTGTTCCATTGCCTCCATGGGCGTTTCTACCCCCTGCTAGTATAATCTCAACTTTTTTGACATATTGTTACACTACCACTGGGAGGCATTTGTTCAATACAATTGATTGTTTGTCTTTCTTGTCTACCAGTACATATATTCTTATAATTATTCACTATCTTTCACATATTGAGAGTTGCTGTTATGATTTGAGGTGATATGTATTCAAGTCTTTCATACAAATTTGTGCATTTTCTATGCAAGAATAATTGCAGCACCTGTTACTGCTCTTTCCTTACAGTTTACTCCAGAGTAAATTAAAATGTGATTAAGAATTGACACATTTCCCTTGTATTTCTTTCTTGTTTCAGATAAAACAACAATGTCTATATATCTCTTTTCACTTTGTGATTAATTAAACACAAATTCAGTTTCTTCTTTCATCTCTGTAATGCTGTCCTCTTATATTCCATGTTGCTTTTTTATTTTTTGATAGTGAGATCTTCCATTACGATAACAGGTTACAATATTGTAATCGATTATAGGACCAATATTTCATTTTAACAAAATGTTCACTTCCACCATAAATTAATTTTTTTCCAATTGTAAATGTATTTAATTTTCAAGTTTAAGAGAAACACAAATCAATTTACAACGAATTGTTTTAATGCCAATATACCATCGGTGAAATCAACATTTGGTATATGAACTGACGTGTTGAGTAACTTCATATTACAAGCATTTTATGCAACAGCACAAATAAATCATTAAGCAGAGTTCAATATATATTAACCATTTGTAGGAAGAAATCCACACTAGTTGGTGTGAAACAATTTTTATTTTATCATCTTTTATTGTAAGTGCAACACAGTTTGCAATAACCCAATACAGTAAGTTTTCTGCATCCAGCATTATTGTATATATATTTTTAATCTTACCAATATAAGCAACAAGATCTAAAAATAAAATAAATTCTAAATCACAGACTGCTAATACAATTAAGGGTTTTAAAAAATAATAAGATTAGATGGATTTGGATTTGAGACAATACAATTTATTTTTTTATAAATTATTAAATAAAAAGTATATACAAATTAAGTGGGAAGAGAGAATTTTAACAACAGTTTGTGTTAGCCTGTTTGTTGCTCACAAAGATGATGCAGAATTAAACTAATTAATCCATTTTCATTGCAATAACGGAGAAGAAACAATAATAATTGATAAAACAAATTTGTTCAGTATAGTTGTCAATTAAGAAAACCCTATAATAACCATATTTATATCAATTTCTTATCTTGATTTAGCATCTAGGTTTCGCTGTACTACTACTTATCAGACATGTCAATCTTAATTAAAGGAAAGTGACAGACTTCATTCTATATTATTTATGTATTTATTTAACAGTTATACAATGAATTAAATCACTTTTCTGTTACTACATTATAAGGTTATATTTATGTGAATACTAATTTTAACAAGTTTTTTCCATTCTCCCTATCGTGATAGTCCTCTTCTTTTAAACTATTTGTTTCTAACAATTTATAAATTTCTTGATTCAAGTATTTTTTGGTCTTCCTATTTTCTTTCTTCCCAGTTATAGATTTGTTTGGGCATATGATTCACTTCTATATAATTTATGTGACCAAACCATCCTAATTGCATGTAATGTACGTAATCTAAAATTGATTTATTTTGTCTCATTCTTTCCCTTACCATGCTGTTTTTAATTTCTTCCCTCCTTGATCCTCTTACTGATCTTCTTAAAAAGTCCATTTTCACGGATAATAATGCAGATTTTAAGGATTGATTGAATTTCCATATTTCTGCCCTGTATGTAACTGTACTCTGAACTGTTACCATAAACATTTTTAATTTGCTCATTATAGTAATATTTTTCTCCCATACTATTTTGTTAAACATACTTTTTAAACCTATTCCTTTATTTATTCTTGTACGAGTATCCAAATTTTGGGTTGCAGTATTTGAAATAGGAACTCCTAAATCAATAAAATTCTTAAAATGTTTAATCTTACCAAGATTATCTTGTATACTTAGATCTATTAAAGGAGACCCACATGACAAAAAAATGTTTTATTTATATTAATTTTGAGTCCTCATTGCTCATATTCCTTCAGTATATTTCTGTACATAAACTCAATATCATCCACATCATGTGCTAATAATATTTGATTTTCTAAAACCCATTTGAATTTCTTCTTCTTGACTATTGTATTCATTTTCTAAAAAATTCATTCAAATTCATTCATTCAATTTTTCAATACAATTTTGTAAAAATGTCCAAATCAGTGATATCTCTATAATTAACACAATCACTTCAGCTACCCTTTTTGGGTCTTTCTGAAATCAAACCATGCTTCCACTCATCAGGAATATTTTCACCATTGAACATTGCTTAAACATATTTCTTATCAATTCTTTAAGAATTGAAGAGCCATACTTAATTAACTCAGCTGTTATGCCATATAACCCTAAAGATTTCCAATTTTTTAAAGATATTAATTTATAATTAAATAATGTTTAATCCAAATACATTTTATTCTCATTTGCTTGTTACAAATTGAGAGAAATATCTCCTAATTGTTTTCTATTTTTTCGTAATAAGGAATTTAAATGTTCCGATTTCACCATGTTAATTCTATTAACTCTCAATTTATTATTTTTTTGTGTTCTTAATTACCTAAGTATTCATGAATATCTCTTGTTTTCTTACTTCCCATATATGTTTGAATGTGTATACATTTTTTTTCCCCAATATTCAATTTTAGCAATATACACCATCTTATGAATTAAAGCTTGCACTTTATTTTAATGTATTTTATCTTTAATCAATCTAGTTTTTATTCAAGTTCTATATTTTTTCTTCTTATCTTTAATTAATTCTTCAATTTCTTCTGACCAGTAATAAATAAGATGATATTTTTTTTAGTTTCATTCCTAATGCTTCATAAAGCACTGATTGTATACTAGTCGCGCGACTTTTCTTGACGTCTCTCAGCGCGGGGTGTTAGGAGAGGATGTTACTGTGTCCGTCACATCAGATGAGTGTTGCCAACTGTAACATTATTAATCCTAATGGCGCCTCTTTTGCTGTTAATACATGATATTATAGATGATAAAATAGAACAAATAATAAAGTAATTAAGAGCAACCATAAGTGAAAATAATTAATGATAATATTGCTTATTACTGAGATATAATATTAAAGTATGTACTTAATTTTTATTTTATGAATAATTTAATCATCGTTTGAATCTGAAAACAGCGATAGGCAGCCCTGATAATTTTGCCATGCCGTTCCGTGTGACACCAAGATTTTGACCAGGCCATGCTGAATCGTGCTGGGTTGAGCACTAGGGAGCTCAGATGTCAAGAAAGTCACGCAACTATTACATAGAACTATATATTTATATTGTTCTTCTATTGAATAAAACTCTTTCTGCACTAATTTTTCCTCTAATCTCTTATGAAAAAGAAATTATTCACTGGGAAAGCACAAGTATACAACAACTCACCCATAGATTACAAACATACATTGAAACATTTTAAATTTGGAGTAATGATGTATCTACATTACAGTAGTGGTTAGAAGTTCTTATATAATACCAATTTTGAAGAAAGTATTCTTAAGTAATAAAATAATTAAGAATAATAGTAATAAATAAGTAATAATTTTTTTCTTCCTGAATGTCATTACTTGTGGAAATTCTCAGTTCGACGTGAATTGGTTTGTCAACATCTTATATTCTGTATATCTACCAACTTGTTGTCACATGGTTAAACATTCACGTTGATGTACTGAACAAGAAAATTTACACGAACTGTAGACAGAGACATTATTATTTGATTTGCACTTACCATTATTAGATTCCCAATTCCGACTATCACTTCTACTTTGAGATTTTGGATGTGAAATACTTTCTGAGGATCTCTTAGACTAAGAAAATGTTTTTAAAATGTCTTTCTCAATGACTATAGAGATGTATGTATGTCACACATAACTTGGCAAAACTCTTGAACTTAGATCTCTTCAACTCTTACTTGGTTCACATCTCAGGAGTAAGATCTGTTTGTGGGATAGGTAAGGTGCTGATCTTGCCTTCTGATGTGATCTAATATTTTAACTTCACAACAATCCACATTCATGAGGAAGCTCAGTTCGTGCCTTCTCTAAGACCCATAAGATATACTTTTGGTGATTATATTGTATATAAAGCACAAAGAACATAACATATATTTTTTTTAAATGGCTTCGTTTTGTTTGGCTGGAATAGACAACACTGCATTTTCTCATTTTCAGAAAGTCTGATTTTTAATCAAATGTGAATTAAATAAGTGCCAAGTCTGGAAAATGTGCTGGATGAGGAAGGAATTCAAATCTCAACAAAGACATTTTTGCCATTGTGCCATCTGATGATGATTGAGTATGAATGTTTTCATGTATTTCATATAATATTATCTTCTTCATTTACAACTTTGTTTATTATTTCTTTCTTAGATCTTATAATACAATTCAATTCTAAATTTTCAAAATGGCAAACATCATCTGCAAAATAACTTGCCCTAAAATAAAACAACAAATACATAACTATCAATTATAATTTTCTTTAAAACTTTTGTTTTGTAAAATCCCAAGTGTACACTATGAGTATCATCTGAACGTTTAATTTTTCCCAAATTAAATCAGATGTATGAAATAACCTACATTTATCACTGCCTGAAGAATAATCTGAATCCTTTTCAAATTGATAAACACACAAAAGAGAACTGGCATTTGAGTCAAATATTTTTATTTCCTCAGGGTGAATTTCTTTTGTGTCTAAAACAAATTTGTATAAAAAAATCTCAAAAATAAAATCAAGACGAAAATATATGTTGAAAAGGAAAGATAATTCAAAATAATTATTATTAAAATTGCTTCTTCAGGGAACAGATATACTTGTTTGTCTATCATGGTAATTTTCCAACCAACTCCAGTTTTGAACGATCCAATAAGAAAGCGTAATAGGACCCAGTTATAGTCTTACTAGTCTTACGTTTTGCAAATAATCTATCAATATTATATCCTGGGAATCCCAAATCAACGGTGGCCACCACCTTGCCAGCCGCCAAATCCATGTTTCCGTTCTAAGGTGCCTAATACTTTCCCCTTTTTTCTTTTTAAATTTCGGGAGTGTAGTGATGGATCCATGTTCTAGCCTCGGTGTTATTTCTGCACCAAAAGTCTGGTGGATTGCGTCTTTACATTGGCTGATTTACCGGTGTAATGTTATTCCGAGACCGCTTTCGGTCCTAGATGCAAACGCAGCTATTTTAAGATTTTTTTTTTTTTGTTCAGGATGAAGATCACTGGTTAAGTTTTAATGCAAACAGTGTTGGCTATCAAGCGCACTTTCATTCTGGAATCTTTTATTGCCAGATCGTTTCAATCGCCACAAGCTTCGTCTTCTGGCTGCTTTCCCGCGCCCCAGCCTTGCCCCAATGTGCCCCAGAGCTGCTTTTCCTTGTGTCCCGACTCCCCCGTGTTTGTCGCCCCTTCTCCTGCCCCTTTGCCCCTAGTTTCCCTTGCCACCCCATGCCCTTTGCCCCCTGTGACACTTGTCACCCAGTGCCTTCTGCCCCCAATGCCCGTGGAGTCGTACTTCTACTCCAAAGGCGTTTGCCTCCAGTAAACATTGTAACTTGATACCTGTTCGCCAAGTACTGCACTCTTTGCCTCCGCAAGTCGTCCTATTAATGGTCTTGAGGGACCTTAGGTCACGGTCCAGGGGCCCGGAACACCAGAACCGGTTGCGAATTCCGTCGTAAGTTTGGTAGTGGTCTCTCAGTTTTCAGCAACCTGCGATCGCTGCGCTGCTGCAACAACAGCGCCACAAGCTCATTACGTCCCCTTACTTACGAATGTTTTGGGGAAACAGTTCTAAGGAAATAGTTGTGTTCCAGACGATACTGTAGCAGCTTTCGAACTTCTTGACGACGCATAATGTAAATCACGAAATTCGTCGACATATGGGCATATTCATACCACTTTGTGATTAATGAAGAACGAGTTGGTAAAGAAAGTTTTACGGTAAGACAAAAAGCAACTCAAACTTACAAACTCTCTTAACATGTCGTGTTCCGCTATTTCGAAAACTTTACTGAAGTCCGTGTATACTGCATCTCCATCAGTACATTGATTCACTTGATTAATCACATAGTTAACATATAATTAGATATTTGTAGTAGTAGATCTACCGTTGATAAAAACATGTTCTTTTGATGAAAAATATTTTTAAAGGGAAATGTTATTTGAGAAAAAATATTTTTTTCAAATAGTTAAATATTCTTAATTGAATGCACCCAGGTCTCTCGTTACTGTAGATTTGGATCCTGATTTAGGAATCAGACTAATGTAAGAGACTTTCTACGGTGATGGAAAGAAACCAGATTCTATAGATTTGCTGAAAATGTGAGATAAGTCTTCAGAGAGTCCAACAGCACAATTTTTCAGAAATTGGTTGGGTATACCGTCAGGTCCACCAACATTTTGAACAACCCCCTTACCTAATTCTTCAAACATATCAACAAAGCAGACGTTTCATTCGGTAACGTTGATCCTGATTTGCTAAAGGTTCTTCGTTCCTGTCTGTAATTGTGGTGGTAAATATCGTTAAAATCATTTGCATAAATGCTTTCAAAATATGAGAATAAATTTCCCTTGACTTTCATTTTTTGAAATTTTCCCCCCGGAGGTAGAGAGCGTCCAAGCATTTGATTGCAATACGGAGCCATATGGAGCATTGCCCTCTCTTTCTATCCAATACAATTTTATAGAACACTGTCTCTGTCTATCGCAAGCTCTGTTCCTAATTCACAAGGCTCTGTTATTCGGCTCGTCCGCATATATTTAACATGTTTACTGAACGATTGCTTCAATTGTATTGATCATAGACAACTGAGTTTTTTACCAGTTATTCCCAGAACTCTTATAGATGTGATGGTTATTTCGTAATTGAATTTAAAGGTTTAGTTTCGAAGAAGTTAATTATAAATTATAGCCAAGTGTTTACTTCTACATTTTGACGTCCTTAAATTTCCACCGTTTGAGAAACTTTTTTATTATTGAAGAAAAGCCCAAACTTCCAGCGGATGAAGTGACACGGGAAATCCAAATTTCTTATGAGGCCAACCACGTTTCTGTATGAAGCATGGTTTTTGAGTTACACTTCGGTTTTTCTTTCTTGGCGCACGGAGGGGTGTCAATAAAATGGAATCTCTCACGGTATTTCACGCCGTTCTCCGTTGTACCGCCAAGAGTCGCATGATCGCCAGCACTGCTCGATACAGTCGCGATCATGCGACTACTAGGGGCACAACCGAGAACGACGCGAAATACCGTGAGATATTCCATTTTATTGACACACCCCCGAGCGCCAAGAAAGAAAAACCCAAGTATATGTACTTGGGAGAGCGAGAGATGAAATACAGACACTAGTAGAATTACTAACCTCTTTGATATCAAGTTTATCAGGCACTATTTTTATGACTATGAAGATTGATTTCTAATACATTTACCTTATCTTGTAGAGAACTTGGCTGGGAAATTTGTTGTTCATATATCTCGAGGGTAGCATTTGTACCGCGGAGAAGTGATTTATGTTGTGAACATTTCACTTGGAGGTCACTAAACCGATACTTTACATCTTCAAGTTTCGTGATAAGTGTATGAAATTTCTCGTTTAGGACATTGAAGTATTAATTCAAATGTATCTTCAGGGCCACTTCTGTTAGGGATTTACATCTTGTAGACATAATGGATGAGAGATGATAAATACAATACACAAAACAGTCTTAAATGTCTCGTAAAAAAAGTAGAGGTTAGAAATTATATTTTAATGCAAATGCAATCTTCGTGAAGAATGGAGCATGTCTAATTTTGATAGACACACCCCCGTGCGCCAAGAAAGAAATTATTATTCTCAACTTTCCGAGAACGGCAATTATCGAAATCCTGTGAGAATGAGAGAAAGTTTTTAAGAGCAACAGAGTGTGAATATCGTCGTTCCTTTTAAATTTCCTACTACATGAACTAACCTAAATTCACGTGCACAACAATGCGAATCCCTTCGATTTTCCTCTTCCAATAGTGGATGTGTTTCCCAGTTCTTCGAGCTCATAATTATCACTGGGTCGAGTACAAGCTGCTGGGGCAGCTATACCGAAAACTACAATATTTACTTCACTGCTGAAACAAACACGTTACGCCACGCAATATATTTGTGTATTAAGTACAACGCTTGTATAGTATGTATATACTAGTATGTGAAACAAAAATATATATTTTAACAAACTTCAAATATGCTACCGTATAGATGTTGATGACATTTTTGCGGGGATGATTTCATCAACAAAATATTTTCAGAAGATCAAGAATGCTTATTTCTTGTGTATTCCATTCAGATGTGTCTCTTCTTTGGGACGTCCTGTTGGAAACTGCGACGGTCCTTGGTTTGTGGCTCCTTGATTTCGATTGGTCTTTCTTCGCTTCATGTTGCTCCAAAGACTCACTATTTTATTCCCCTTTATTCACAGAAACTGGTAACACTAGTGTATTTGCTTAAGGATGGTAGGTCAGGAGGAAATAGTCCTCATCAAAGATGTAAACATCATTCCACATGTTTGTACAAGCATTATTATTGATGTTAAATAACACAGCAAGATGGTACTGAATCTTCGATGTATCTTCTACAGAAGAGATCCTAAAGGTATTTTAGTTTTTGTAAGAGTCTATTGATCGTCTTCTTTTTATAATAGCGTCAATAAACTCACTGTCTGAGACAATCGGATTTCTCGCTGCCTGCTGTTTACCTCTGACTCATCAATTACAAGACCTGGAGAGCTTTCTCGAGAATCACGGGAGGGAGTATCATAGTCTAATCGATCTAGTTTGTACGGCTTGTCTTCTGTCACTTCAGAAATCTTCAAAATATTAAACTTGTGTTTTTCGGGTTCTTCCTTGCACCAGTTTCTTTGACTGCTTCAGTAACAGTCGGAGAAACACGACTAGATGTAATGCTTACAGTAGTAGCAGCAACAATTGTACTAGTAGAAGTAGTTGTTGCAGCAGCAACTGCTACTGTTGCTGTAGCAGATTTCAAATGACTACAAATTTTTGCAGTTTTTGAGCTAGGAGCTTGTTTTTGGATTAGCTACAATTTTTGCAGAAGAGGCCTTACGCGCAGATTCAGATTTGGTGGTACTGCACTTGACACTGAACTTCGAGCCATTATTTTTAAAGCATCATACTTTAATGCTTTAAGTTTTGACAATTCCTTCTTATTGACGAGTTTCTTTTCCCGACAATCATCTGAGAAATTTCTAGAACATAATGGCGCAATTTTGGGTCTCTTTTATTTTCCTTATTTAGTTTCTTTACACCATCAACAGTTCTTTTCAAAGGACCCTTCTGGTACTTCTTCTCCCCCGTCACTTGAGGAGGCACCACAAGTGACGAAGAGGGCTGAGGGTTGTTGAAACGTGAACCAAGTGGTGCGTGACTCTGAAGGTTTGCTTTCTCGGGCATGGGACTGGAAGCCAGAAGTGGTCATCACGACACGAGAAATTTCCCGCAGAGATCGCCCCTCCTCTTCCAGCTCAAACCTACAACAAACGAAACAATTAGGTTATTGTGGCTATTGAAGAAAGAACTGATAAATTTAGTAACCACATAAAGTTTCAAATCACACATCTTTTCTTTCATAACGGCTTTTTTTATTAATTTATGAAAAAATAAACATATCTATTGAAATGCAGTAATATTTTGTAAATCAGATAATTAGTATTACTAAGTAATTCAGTAATTCCACAAATTATAATCCGTAGAATGACTGTGGCTACTGTAGTAGGATTGCTTTTTAAAGCTAGTTAAGAGGTCAATAGCACATGCCAAAGTTGCAGAAGCTTAATATAAAAAAATTATATTTTTGGCTGTTTGAAAGGAATTCCATTCTAGGCAAATGAATCTAGGTTGTGGTCCTCCCGGATGGCAAAAATATCTATAGACCCTGGCTGCAGAAACCTACGTTTTTAATGAAAGAATGGCTACATTCTGTACGAATTTGCAGTGAGGTTGTCATATATCATATACAATCTTATGCAAAATTCTCACAGTATTTAGATGGAATTTAGAAAGAGCTCTGCTCTTGTGCTTGTCTGTTTCAGTACAATGCAAGAATGTTGAACCCTTCAGTGGTCGCTCTCAAAATTGGAACGCGAGTGGTCTTGTGGATTACAATTGAATTTCCATCTTTTAAAGAAATTCGTATTAAGAATATTTTACAAACAAATCGTCTTTAATTTCAAATAATGACGAGTAAAGGTAACTACAGCACTGAACAGTTACAAAATATTAAATAATTTATTAGAACGTCGTCATATTACAAATTCTATGAAATACTACACAAAAATGCATGTATTATGCCTTTAAACAAATATATGCAAATACATGCGAGTAGATATTTGTTATCGAAAACACTTGTGCACGATATGTTTTAGTTTGCATTAGAATGTTTAAATAAATCAGTTTGACAAAATTGTTTAAACATCTGGAGCCTATATTCTGAATCTCTTTCATTGCCAACATTTGCTAAACACCCCATACAAATTTTCTTAATGGGGCACATTCATTGGACTCAATTTATGCAGTACTGTCGAGTGGTCATTTTCGTTGACGTCCACAAAGATAATAACATCCCATTTTGCCCATTAGTGACTCCCCTGACCTGAACATCCAGCATGTTCTTTCTCTCGTTATTGGAAACAGCTATGTAATATTGGAATTTTGCATTCGCTGCGCTACAAATACCTCAGTTTTTATTTGAAAACGTGCAACTGAAACAAAGCGTTTGTGATGTATATCTGCATTCATTTTGGTAGTCAGGAGCAGTAATCATTTCTTACTTTGACAAATGAAACAAACAGGAATACATTTGATTGATGCAGTCTTCGCAGAAAATTGTACTGAAGCGCTGTTGCCAGCGCAGCATTGTCAAAACTATGTGCATTTGCTTGGCGAATAATATCAAATCTTGGCAGAAATGCTTATTCCCATCTACATTCAGATTTCAACTTGCTTATCGGCTAGTCAAAGTGCATCATACCCAGTTGATAAATAACTGTAACACTAATGAACTAATTAAATTACTAATATTCTACGATTTATAATATTAAGTTATTTCTTTACCGCCTTTTTTAATATTGACCTAGCGCAGGAAAAGAAAACTCTAAGGTAGTTCGTTAGCTCGACCACAGTGAAGTACTCCCCAAAATACTTTAAATTAAAGTAAAATCTCTGTTCTTCAAGACGGTAAGAAACAATGGGGCCCTTACGAGCCACATTTTTTAACGAAAAATTTAAAAAGGTTCTTATGGATAAACATTCGCGAGCATAGTTTTCTTTAAGATACGGAAGAAGTTATACGGTTTATGTACCTTCTTCTTTTATTCAATACGCAGTAAACTTTTTTAGGGATCAGATGATATTAAATGGTGTATAACATATCTTACCTAGCATTTTGAAGAGTAATTTATAAAAAACTGCTGCGAAATTTATCGCAAACGGAAGTACTGGTTCTCGCCCTAGAAGTTACGCTATACAAATCCTGCTATTGTCAGCACTGGTTATCTTGGGGCACGAGTGAAAAAATGACAAAAAATACGGTATGAAATAAGTTTCAAATCATTTCTGAAAAGTTTATTTGACGTTTATAACTCTGATTTTTTCTTATAATTCATTATTATAGTGTGATTTTTGTAACTCTGCCCATCAAAGCCCGTCTTAACGATGCAATATGTCACGGTATTTCGCGTTCTTTCAGACTTACCGCTAGATATCGCTTGATCACGACCGTATCAAGCAGTGCTTGCGATCATGCGACCTCTACTGCTGCTGAAACTGCTGCGAAAGGCGCGAAATGCCGTGTGGTATTCCGTCGTGGACCTAGGGGTTTAAGGGGCAAGGTTATAAAAAAATCGCACTTTAAAATCTGCAACTGTACGGCTATTATTTCTTAGCCATCTTGAGGCCTTTGCCACACAACGCTTAGCAGACTTCTAATTCATTGGTGGTTTTTCTTTATTCTCGTGCAACTTTAAGGGCGCTCCACTATAATCCGTGAACGGTAACGGCAACGCGAATGGGAACGTAAAGAAAGTTGAAAGGCGGACATCTCAGGCAAGCGTTCACAACACTACGGGAACGCGAAGCATGACGGGAACGGGAAAGATGGTTAACATTTATCTCCACCCGGGAACGGGAAGCCTCTCGACCAATGAGAGTAGAGCGAATTGCGGCGAAGCTTTCCAGCTGATTGAGCACGTGGCCTGTGCGCGAAACTAATCTGGTGCAGAGTTGAGAGAGTTGTGCGATAGTGACGTTAGAGCGTGGATTTGCGAGGTTAGGGTTTGAGGCGAATTAATTAGTCGTTGTTGAATTGTTTTAGTTCTTTTTTAGTGATTTCAGTATAATTTGTTTTCTATTCATATAAATACATAGAATTAAAATTTCCCACAAAGGAAATATTTCTTTCGTTTAAGTACATTGGAGTTGCTTGTTTATCGATAAAATTTTCATTAGTTGTATTTTTCATAAGTTGGAAAGCAGTTTTTGCATTTTATCAATCTGATGAATTCTTTCTCTGATTAATATTCTTTCGTTAAAGTGATCATTATTCATACCAGCACTCGCAAAAAAAAAAAAAAAAATGACATAAGGCAAAGCAAAGAGTGAAAAGAGTAGCGCAGTTAGAAGTGCTTTGGTTTCAGCAACTGTTTCTTGAAGTACTCTTTTTTTTTTGCCGCTACAGGTTCATAGCGCTATTTCTCTTCTCGTTGGCGTTTATTGTGGAGCGCACGTACCTCGCGTTCCCGTTCCCGTCCTCGCCTTCGTGGCCGTTCCCGTTCGCGGGCTATTGTAAAGCAGCCTTTAGGGTCAATACTTCTAATACAAGGTTGCTTTTCAATATTTTCTAAATTCATAATTATCAAGAACGGATTTTTGGCTGAGTAAACGGGAAAGTAGAAGGTTGTAACTTCATGGCATTTTTCAATAGCTCAGTGAATTAAAAGCAATGTCTTTATATAAAAAAGCGCGGAGAGGCAAATTGGGGCAATTTTCTTGACCGTCAAACGCCAATTTGTACACTATGAACGATATATTAGTTACGAAATTGTCCACTTTCGATCGCTTCTTTTTATTGTATTTCTGAAATACATTGTATTTTACATACAAATGTGTCACGTTTGACGGTATATTGTTTGTGAGCAACTTTCTCCTTTAGAAAAGTTGTTTTGTTTCTATTTAATCGAGAACTATAATTATATTTTAAATGGCTCTGTAAGTACTTATGAGTGTCACTGTTAAAATTAACGAAATAAAAACAACAAATTGACGGATACTTCACCAAAGATTCTTCAAAGTAATATCTTAGCCACTGTAACAGATAAGTTGCACGTGTGTGTTCTCATTCGTACTCCTTAATAAACATATGACATGCGCGAAATTCACTTCAATGTGCAAGAAATCAATTCAGCGATGATTACTTGTGCCAAGTGGAGTGTATTCTAAATCTAATCTAAATGCCAAATAATTGTACATTGAATATTTGTACCTGTAACTTTTTTGTTCCCAAGAATGAACGTATTATTGTGAAAATTTGTGTCCTCATCTGATGTGGAACTGGAGGCAGACCTGGACACCGCACTCAGTGAACACTGCCCACCTGAGCTATTTTAGGACTTCAGACTGCACGAACCATAAACTTATACAGTCCACTCAACTTTCTTAAAAGGCTCAGCGATCTGAACAAGTACTATTACTAATAATACTACAAATAGTACTGTCGTGTTTAATGTTGATAACAATAATATGTTACGAATTTTGAACGTGCGCAGGAATTGAATAAAACCAATTCACTCTCGGGCCATGTAAGAGGTGTGAGTGCGTTTCTTAGATACACAGAAACTCAAGAAGAATGCCAAAACAATGAAACAGTTTCCATTTTGGTTGCAAAATGCAAATATTCTGTTTTTGCGCTTACTCGCATACTAGATCTACCGACTGAGTTCCTTATTGCTTGATTGTTAGTGATTCCGAATGCGTAAACCACTAGGCAATTGGTCCGAAAAATGTAAACCATGATTTTTTCATCTGGAGGTGGGGGTGATCTTCGTCGCACAGTGATCAATTTTGAATCGTTAGGTGGACAACCAATATTTCTCGTTATCTCGAGGGCACAGAAAAGCGAAATTTGGCTCTCTTCACTAGAAATTCAGAAAATACACTTGGCAGCTTTGTTTCTATACGGTGATATTATAACGCTTTGTGATATTGTAGGGAAATTATCAGATTTTCGTGTGAATTTACTCCTTAGTTGACTTCGATAATTTCAAATCCCAAATATAGCATGCTGTAACTAAATATTTTTTTTTATTATCTGCTGTCAAGACATTTTGATTGCCAACTCCTCTACACACGACCTATAACAATTTTTTCCGGGTAATAACGCCGCGTGAAAGTGAAGCATGTCTCAAAAGAGAAGCATGTCTCACAAAGTTGCAAATAGTTGCACGAAATATTGCATTAGCTCAAGGAGGGGATATGTAGTAATGGGTCAAAACAATTTTCAAACAAAAGTAAATGATATTTTTTGTGGAGGTACAGATATTTTCTATCATGCAATATCCGCCTAAGCAAAGCCTGGTGTTAAAATAATTGTTTTTATCAGTATAATGTTGGGAAATAAAATTCAAGAATTTCTGTTCCCAGAGAGCGACATACTTGCGTCAGAAAGGGTTTTACAGTGCGTCGCTGTTCATGGCACAGCTAATGTCTTACAACAATAAGACTTAATGGAAGACATTTCATATTTGCTATTTACATGTGGCGTTATAGAACAGTATCTTTTTTCTATTTTTGGTGAGTGTTTATTACTGTTGCTGTGTGTTATTACAGTATTTGTGAAGAGCGTTTCGTTAAATAAATTAATTATTTGCAGAGCTAATAAAGCAATATAGGCTTTCAGAGCTGGACTCACAATTAGAATTGTTTGCAGTGTTACTCGAGAGTTTTTAATTCCTTGCTCTTCAGCACAGTGTGTCCTCCTTTTTTAAAAATCATATTGTGTGGTTGTTTGCAGCAGAAATTTTCATGTTACAGTTCACTTTCTGTATTTTATTTTCCTATTTCTTAAATTTACACCGATTATGGTTGGCATTTTATGAAATTTCATCTGTGCAAGTAAAAACAACAGAAAATCCTAAAAGTCACCAAAATTCTTCAAGAAGTAAGTAAGAATTCTCCAGAAAATTCTCCAGCAAGTAAGAATTTGCTAATTTGAAACAACGTATTCAAATATTATAAAAGCAAATCATCAAATCTATATTTTCACACTAGCCGAATTACCATGCATTATCTGATATTTATTATTCATAATCATCCTGACTCAAACTGCAATGTTTTTCTCTTTATATTGCTCTCCCAAGAACCAACACATTGATTATCCTCCTTAAATGAAGTCGTCTTCACGTCAGTCGGTTTTTCCTACTTAATTAGCACGGCCTCTACAAGGTATTGTGTCGATTGTTTCTTATAAATTGCCAAAACTATCGTCTTTCCGTACTTATGCAAACGATTAGAAAGCTTTAAAAATGATACTTCGTAAGTATATTCCAAAATCAAAACTTTATTGGGTGCTACAACAATGTATGCAAATGTATAATAAACACTTAAATAAATGCACAGAACCGTTGCAGTCATTTTCAAAGTATATTGAAAGTCCAGGTGTTTTAAAGGCGGGAAAATGGTTTTTATTGTTTAACTGCAGCCCAGTAATCGAAAAATTCTGAAAAAAATACACAACAATTTTTGTTTTAAGAGGAACCTTTGACATTTTTTTCGAGCCTGTTCCAGGCTTCTAAGACACAGTAAAAATATTTCTTGATATTTTTTTTCGAAAATATTTTTTGTGTTCGAATTTGGGCCTGAGAAAATATTAAAAAATGTTTTTCTGATAGTTCAAGTTGTGTTCTTATTTATCATATTTTTTTCAGTCTGATAAAATAGTTGTCGAAAAAAATTGAAATTAAAAAAACACGTTTTTGGCTGTATAGGAGTGTGGGTGGTGGGACGGATGCTAAGAAACCTTTCAAAAATATTATTTTTATGTTAGAATTATAGTGTAACCACTCATATGTAATTTGGTTGAGGGGAACTTTTTACCATCTTATCCGGGGGGACCCTTTAAACCCTTTTACCAATAATTTTGAAATCGATTGAAGTTGGATTGTTCATTGTACTCCCTCACAAAATCATTCAAAGGTTGCTGATTAGATAGATACAAGAAACTAAAAGATCTTCCGTTTAAAATAACTTGCTTAAAGATCTGTGCTGGTAAAGTGCGATGTTGCGACTATTCTGTGTCGGGAAATATTTCATTAGATTTTGAATCATTTTTTTCATATCGTTGTGTCTTCTTCGAAACGCATTTATTAACTTCTGTTGAACCTTTAGCTTATAAATCCTACTTCTGAAGTAATACTCCGTTTATACTTTGTCTTTAGTCTTGTTATGCAGTCAATCAATGCCTTTTATTACTTCGATCAGGGTTCGACGTCCATAGTAACCGCAGTTCTCCGACGGCCCCTCGTTCAGGATTTCGTGGTGACTCAAGTTGCTTACTTCCGTGACTTCATGGAGCTTAGTTAAGGAATTTGGCTAGCGACTCCGGCCGCTTCTCCAGGACTCCTCTGAAATCTTTGAAAATATTGTCTGTATACCTCTGTCGTGAAGTCATAGATGCAATTTAGTGTACTATGTTTTGACGCTTATATTACAACTGTACACTTCGTGTAGTTAATACTGCCTCATTTACTTCACGGCCATCTCTACGAAGTAAGTTTCATACTATTCTTTTGGACATTTTTCATACGAATAACTGATATATCAAGTTGTGTATCACATCTATCACTGCGCCAACACTAACGTAGGTCAAGTGATATTTTGTTGCATATCCAGTAGAAGTGCTTGCCGATTTCTTTAACGAATCACATCTATGTCAAATATCATTAATAAAATTGGCACTAATTTTCTTCACACAATTTAGAGAATTAATCCTGGTGTGATAAGTGAGTTTGAAAACCATAAAGATGATTGGTTTAGAACAGAGTTGTCCAACTAACGGCCATTTACTATGACCCGCGAAAGAGTAGAAATACCACTGGCACGAAAGGACACTACATACGAAAGGACATGACATGTTTTCACTTCCTTGCCAATTGAGCATGGGGTCCCGCAAGGCTCAACGTTTGGACCTCTCCACTTTCTGTTATATGTAAACGGTATGCCCTTGTCTATTAAAAATGGAAAAAAAGTTCTGTTTGTCATCAAACGATGTCGGCAAACGATTTCACAAGGTTGAAGTTGGTTTCGTAATAACAATTTTTTTTCTCTTTATTTTTAGTCGCATCAACGACTGAGGTTATTAGCGACTACATTTTTTATAACAGGTATTTACAGACAATCGTGGCTTCATCCGTCATTACATTAACATAAGTATCGTAATGTAACATATCTTAATCAACATATCTTAGTATCTTAACATATATCTTAATCAATTATATCTTAATATCTCAACATATCTTAATCAACAAATTAATTGTTAACGAAAGAAAAACTGTTTCAATGCATTTTTGCATTTCATATCGGCAATCGAATGTTCCATTGAGAATGAACAATATGTAATTAGCTGATGTTGAGGTAACAACATTTCTAGATCTCTCAATTCAATCAAACCTCAAATGGAATGTACACATAACAGAATTAAACACTAAATTAAGTTCATTATGTTACGCACTCAGAATTCTTTAAAATTCTGTCAGCCTTCATGCAGCTCGTTGCGTTTATTTTGCAAATGTACATTCCCGCCTGAGATACAGTATAATATTCTGGGGAAGCTCATCCTGTAGTTCTTACACCTTTAGATTGCATAAGAAAATTATTCGAATAATGAGAAAATGCTATTCACGTGATTCCTGCAAGCTCTTTTTCATTGAGCTTGGAATCTTACAATTGCCTTGCCTATTTATTTACGAATCATTAAGCTTTGTCAAAACTGACTTACTTAACGGTGGGAACATATTTTTACGTAATACTGATATTTATAATTACGTCACGTTCATCGAGTGTCAACAGCTTACTTCAAGAAATTTAAATACAATACATGAACGTTACTTTACAACGCATTGCCAGTTCACATTAAAACAATTGAAGTCGGTACATAAATTTATGTTAAAAGTAAAATCTCTTCTGCTGCATAACTGTTTCTATACAATTAGAGACTTAACTGATCGTCAAAAAGAAAAATAATGTTTACTTTATCAAAACAATGATATATAATGAATTAGTTTACATTTGTATTGTATACATTAAAAAAAGGTGTAATCTGTAGAGAAACACAAATTTCTATCCGAACACAAATAATTATCTGAAGCTATTTATTAAAAATGATAAAATATCGATATTATCGATATTCAATTACGATAGTATCGAAAACTATAGATAGTGAAACAATCGATGTTTAAGAAACACTATCAGAATGTTACAATAATTGGCAACAGTGCCTGGCGGCCGTTGGTCGCATTTCTAACGTCATACTTTCCAGAAACCTCCATCATTTATATTAATTATTCATTATTTAAGGAAAAAATTGTAATTGAGTAGTTGAAGTTGGTTAAGGTATATCGTATGCTGTCATTTCTTACCCAAAAGGTGTTGCTCTGCGGTATCCACAGTGTATTTCTTCTATTAACATTTTCCGCTCGTGGTAATTTACTGCATTTGCTGTTTCAATAATTATGGATTTCTATAACTGTGGATTGGACGCTATGTCGATAATTGTGGATTTTAGTAATTAATTTAATTTAATATAATTACTTTAATTTAATGCGGGAAACCATGGTAGAATGGTAGCATTTTATGGTAAGGGCCTTTTAACTAGTTAAAAGTTAAAAATTGGGATTCGCCATTTTCGAGTGTGGAGAAGAGGGAGCTGGATCACAACGGAGCCTGTGGAGGAATGGTTTTGGTGGACCAAGGATATTCGTCGGTCAAGAAGGCAGTCGGAGGCCAGCGAAAGGAAAGTGAAATTTTCAAAAGAGAGTGAATTGTAATATGGTTTTCTTGAGATGTGCATATAAGACTATTACAACAATGGCTATTAACAGGCAATCGGTTTGTAAAATGCACAGATTTGCACGTATGACGGATAAGTGGATTTAATTCTATTTTTAATTTTGTGTGAATGTACTTCTACTTTCTAGTTAGAAAACGTGTTATATTTATCTTATTTGTGCATTACTTGTCTGGTTACTCCTGGAGTAGATGAGTAATAATAACCTTCATACCATCCCTGGGTTCCTTTTGAAGCCTCAACATCAATAATTAGTCAATGTTTTTCTGAATATTTTCGGGAAAGTTCAGTTTGGTAGATAAGCCTTCATACACTTATTAGCCAGGTATGAAACAATTTTCACATTATTTCCAAATTTCATTAGAAGTATTATTTTTTACATGTGGGACAGGGTTGACCAAAGGGATGGCCCGCTATATTATTCCATTATAATTTGAAACATTTTGGCATGAATTTCAAAAATTGTGTCTGATACCATCAGTATTTCATATATCTTTAAATATTTTTCACAAACTCTTTTAATTTTTTGTGAAGCATTATGATCATCAGTGTAGGATATGGATGGTGGAGGTTATTCTTTATATAAAATATTTGTTATGAATCAATTATATTTATTGTGTTATTGAAATTAACTTAAAAAAGTAATTGTTGTAATAAACAATTTTACACTCTGTATATTGCCATACATATTTCATCTTATCACTTCCAGCTATCAGTAAATGTTGGGGTAGAAAAAAACCCCAGATGAAGTACATGATAGGTAAAAAAAATACGTTTTGAAGGTTCAATTGTGCAACCACGAATTGTTGCATTAAAATATTTTTAGTAAATTATTCATTTAAGTAAAAATTAATGTTGCCATTGAATATATTCCAATGTAAATGTTATATCAACAGAGATATCATAGAATGAAGTATTTTCAATATCACATCATTACAATAGGGTAGCGAATCCATGAGATAAAATTCCAATAGAATAAGAAGAAACATTGAGATAAAAATAATAAATGAGCTACCGAGAAAAAAGTTTGGAATAGATTAAAAAATATTAATAAAATAGTTGTGTGTGAGAGAGATACAGATTGATATTTCAATATCGTACAAAATTTTGTTACCTTTATACTTGCAGAGAAAAGTAAATATTATCGTGTTGCATGAAAGAATTCCTTCAACATAAAATCACTATATTAATGAATCAACACTCTTACTCCAATTTTATTTTCACAAATTATACAAAGTGTCTTAAGAATATTTGTTGCTTTGCAGCTTCCATTTGTTTATATATTTTATTACTTGTTACATGAATAAGCACTAAAATAAACTTCCTGTGTAAATAAAGAAAGCTATTCAACTTGTCCAAGAACAGTTCCAGATGCATATAAGGCTTTCGTCATTTAATACAAAATAATGAAATGTGTTATTAATATTCTTTCAATGACAAGAAATTTTCTAATAACAATTTTTACATTTAGTTTAGGTTTCTGTCTTGTAGAGAGTCTTCCTCTTTGTGTTTCTGTTTATTGTAAGTAAAATACTTGTTTGAAACACACAGTAACTGATTTACATTGAGTATTATACTCAACTTCAACTTTTTTCTCTTCAAATTATTAAGTACACAAAGTTTATCAGCATTTTTCCTTTATTGTTGACTGTGGCTTCTCCTTTGATATTTTCTATTTCATTGTTTTCTTTTCATGCTGATAGAATTCCATTGAGTGTTCCTCTTTCCCATGTATCTGTTCTTGTATGCCTAAAATATTTTTTATTTTTTCCTTGATGTTCTAAGTTATTGTTATCATAGATGTAATCCATTTTAATTTTCCATTTTTTTGCAACAATAGTTGCAAACCCAAGTGCTGCACTTTTCTCACCATTTAATACAGAGTAAATTAAAATGTTAATAAGAATTCATTCTGTTGCCTTGTTTTTCTTTTTATTGTCAAAACTCACAAACTGTATTTCTTTTATGAGAGTCTGTTTTTAATTCTTCTTCTTTGTAAAGTTTAGGCTCATACTCCATGTTGCTATTTTGATTTGCTGATATTGTGTAGAAGTAACAACATTTTGTATTATTGAAATGCGAACTTTCACTGTAACAAAGTAAAACATATAATGGTAGATACTTTTAATCAGAAAGATGATGTTTGAAACCAATGACTAACGTTACAATTGTAACTAAGCTGTTCATTTCAAATAATTATAGATATGTAAAGAGACTGTCCTCACTACTTTTCAACAAAATTTTGCAATGCTCAGAAAGTTAAGTGTGAATGATTGGTGTAATATCGTAATGAAATAACACTGGTTTATTTGTGTTGTCCATATCAATATATTTATCATTTGTCTCTCTATATTACGCAATTATAATTCTAAATAAAATCATATAAATTCTAAATAAAATCAAATTCATTAAATTAAACAAAATTATAAAGCAACAAACAAAACCACATATGACTCGTCTTTCTCTGGATATTCTTATTGTTTTTGCTTAGTTCATTTATTTTTCCAGGTAAAATTTTGCTGAACTTTTGAAGTTTTAATGTACAGTTGATGTCTAAATGGGTTTAATGCTGAATATTATGATGATATTCTTCAAAGAATACAACTTTAAACTTTTTCATATGATTGATACAATCTTTCTTAAAATGGAGGGTTGCAACCTTACTTGAACATGCGAAGGATATGGTGCTTGTTGATTTTGACAAATCCATTACCGAGGTATCTTCATTTCATAATCATTTGATCTTCTGCTTGCATAAGATCTTGCTCTCAAAATTACTTCGTATGGAATTCGTGGTATTGCCCTAGATTGGATAACTTCTTACCTTAAACATCGGACTCAAAGAGTAGAAATACCATACTGGCAGGAAAGGACATTACATACTTATATTTCCAATTCTTTGCCAATTGTGCATGGGGTCCCGCAAGGTTCGATCTTAGGTCCTATTCTCTTTCCTGTTATATGTAAACGATATGCCCTCGTCTATTAAAAATGGAAGAACGGTTTCTGTTTGCTGATGACACGAATGTTCTTTGCAAAAACGAAGCAGTAAATAGTACAATTTCAGAAGTTTCAAATTGGTTTAATAATAACAAATTAATTGTTAACGAAAGAAAAACTGTTTCAATGCATTTTTGCATCTCAAATCGGAAATCGCATGTTCCATTGGAAATGAACAATATGCAATTAGCTGATGTTGAGGCAACAAAATTTTTAGGTCTTTCAATTCAATTCAAACCTCAAATGGAATGTACATATAACAGAATAAACACTAAATTAAGTTCATTATGCTATGCATTCAGAATTCTTCAAATTCTGTCAGCCTTCATGCAGCTCGTTGCGTTTATTTTGCAAATGTGCATTCCCGCCTGAGATATGGCATAATATTTCTGGGGAAGCTCATCCTGTAGTATTCAGACCTTCAGATTGCAAAAGAAAATTATTCGAATAATGAAAAAATGCCTTCCACGTGATTCCTGTAAGCCTCTTTTCATTGAGCTGGGAATCCTACCATTGCCTTGTCTATTTATTTACGAATCTGTAATATTTGTCAAAAATGACCTACTTAACGGAGGGAACATATTTTCATGCAATATTGATATTATAATTACAACACACGCCGTAGAAATCACGTGCATCAAGTGTCAGTATCAACAGCTCAGTACAAGAAATCAACATACAATACATGTACGTTACTTTACAACGCATTGCCAGATGACATAAAACAATTAAAGTCGGTATACAAATTTAAATTTTGTTTCTAAATAGAATTGGTCATAACTAATATTTCCAACACATTGACTTATTTAGTTCAGTACATTCTTACTCACTCAGTGATACTTCTCTTTCATATGTTCCTTCAGACTGATGCAGAAGAGGGCTGTTTTACAGATTTAGGGGCTTTTGGGCCTACTCTAATTTGGTGGTTTTCTATTCTTACTTCCACTGATCTCGCCTC
Source organism: Acheta domesticus (assembly GCA_031308135.1). Taxonomy (NCBI): domain Eukaryota; kingdom Metazoa; phylum Arthropoda; class Insecta; order Orthoptera; family Gryllidae; genus Acheta; species Acheta domesticus. The sequence goes on from JAHLJT010008446.1 coordinate 262,855,772, forward strand.
CCCCTATGTTTAAGACAAATTTTAATAAAAAAAACAAACTAAACTAATCATCACAGAGTGACAGTCTCACATCAACCAGCAACATTCCATATTATAAATATAATCCATTGACATGTGACACATCACTCAATGAAAATGTTTTTTTTATGCATAGTTTAATATTATACACAACTTTTTATACGATTTTTTATTTTTTTAAAATTTAGTATAAAATAGTTTTTTTTTAAACTGTCGGGAGCCCTGGGCCCGGGCCCTTCGGGTCCGTGCCTTAGCACGGAACTGGATGCAGATAAATAAAATCTAAAATCAGTGTAGTATATCTACATTTTCCTAGTAGCCATGTTGTTGTTAGCGGTTGGTGTATATTATATTAAATTAAGTCTGTTATACCTCATTATCTCTACCTCTTTTGAAAAAAACTGACGGAAAGGAAACAGATGAGGGAGACAGAACCGTTTTTGATACGTCGAGATAATTCATTTATTAACGTTGTGTAATAATTAGGATGTAATGTATTTTCATTGTTGTTGTTCGATATTTAAGAAAGGGACTGAAATATAAAAACAATAGAAATCAAACTGGTTGATACATTTCTAATTGTAGCTCGGACGTCTTTAATAACAACTTGGCAATATTCAAATACAGTACAGCTTTAACGTTTACGCAATTTACGTGTTCCTGCAATTTACATCGATTTTCCTGCTCTCTTCAATTTTCCTACGTTCTTAATATTAAATCATCGTCGCTATTACACTTTCGAAGTAAATATTTCCCGGCGTTATCGCTTTTTGAAACCATCACGTATCTGGGAACGCCATTTTTTCATATTTGCTTTCTCTCGCAAAGTATTCTCTCTCTCGCGATGAGATTTATCTCGTATGGCATCGAATGCTGGCCTAGTTTGGCGTGTAGCAACGTGTTGGTTATCGTAACATTCTGCTATTTTAAGAATGTTTCATGTTTATTTTCTCTTATAATTATTTTATTAGTTCATCTCTGCTCTGCTTTTTCAAAACCATTAATTAGAAAGAGGTGCGGTATTTTCAATCCCTCTCCCTCCCCTTCCGTTGCTTCCCCTTCTCCTAGCACCAAATAACGGTCTCGGCCAGCGACCTCTGGAAAACATTCTCCGCCATTCCAGTGCCCTCTGGAATACATTCTCCTCCATTCCAGAAAGCGCTGTCTCCGCCATTGTTTCATCATTCGGTGGCGACTGTTTGATCCTCTATATCCAACTGCCAAGTTGAAAGTGCATTTGCACAGGCTAGCGTTCCTATTTCCTTGGAGATATTAATTAACTTTTGTGATTAAAATAATGAGTATTCATATAGAGACTATTATACGGAGAACCGCTGTTTTATTATAATTGTTTCATCTTTTTTGTGTTTTCCCGTCCGTTTAGTTTAATGTTAACTAATATTTTCCTGTAAATTCTGTGTACTGTGCGAAGATGGGAAAAAAGCTTGATCCCCAAAACGTCAGAGCAAAAGTTTAATTAAAGAAGAATATGCTACAAGCTTTAAAAGAATGATTCTATATTTTTTTTTCTAAATTTTTAATTTTTTCTTCTGTCAAGGAAAAGGCAATTATCTTTCAATTTTGTTCGGTCGTGGATTTGGTACTTTTGTGTGTGGAGGAGAGTGAGCAGGATCACAACAGAGCCTATGGAGAAATGGTTTTGGTGGACCATGGACTTTCGTCGATCAAGAAGGCAGTCGAAAATCAGCGAAAGGAAAGTAGAAATTTTCAAACAAGACTGAAGTTATGTACTTGTCCGGAGACCTGCATAAATTTTAAATATGTATGTAATATTGGCCATAAACTTCCAATCACTTAGTAAAATAAACCGAGCTTGCCCATGACATAGAAATGAATGTAAATTATGTTTTTAATTTGATATGAATGCAACTTTTACTTTATAATTTGAATTCTTGTTATAGTTATTTTATATGGTTGTATGTTATTTGTCTGGTAATATCTAGAAGTGTGGAAGAGTTGAATAAGAATAAATTGCGAAATGAGGCGTTGTTGTGTGTAAGATTTTGTTTAAATAAATTAAATTTTGTTTGTTTAAACAAATTCTTTCGTTTAAATAATAATTAATGATGCCATCATATATTTCCTAGTGTAAAAGTTATGTCAATCGAGACTTCATACAGCGGTGTATTTTCAAGAATATATGATTAGAATGGAATAAGAAATTCCTGGTATGAATTTCTAATAGTACCTTCGTTTGTTTAGTAATGTTAAAAATATTTATTATCTGCATTAACCACCCCCGTTGCAGTTCATATTTTGCCATTTCATTTGTAGCTAGTCTGTAATGATAATTTCAAATGTATATATTTTTATATTCATCCCCCCTTTGCACATTATACTTTTTAATTTCATTTGGTATTGGTCTCTGTATTGATACCCCCCTTGTATTTCATATTTTGTAATTTAATTTGCTCTGAGAATTTTAACTGTAACTATTATATTTTATTTTTTGTATCTTTAGGCTGATGCTGACGACAAGGCCGTCGAAAGCCGGCTCTCTCTCAATAAATAAGTTGATAGAGGTGACATCTTGTATTACTCCGTTAATAAATTGCGAAGTACAATACTTCGTATGACTGAAAAAATTAAATTTTCTATCAAAATAATTTTCATTCACCTCCAAACGTTTATCCCAACGTGAAACAATTGCAAATATTCCTATTTGAAAAAATGGGGAGATCGAAAGTCAATAAACTTTGTGTTCTCATCTAGCAATTGACAATTTAAAGACCTTCCATGAAAAGCTATTCATTTTCGTCTTCAGAAAGCAATTAAACTTAACTGACACACGTCATCAGTTATATTTTGTAAAATGCCAAGTGTCGCAAATCAGCTCAGCTCTATCCATAGTGCAGAAGCAGTAAGCGTTGGAAATCAATCCTCTTCGCCAGTTTTATTGGCACCGAAAGATTTATTTTTGAAGGGGTCTATTTTCGGCCGGCAAACCTTCTCGTTACTGCACGTAACCCAAATTTGTACAGAGGTTCTCCCTGAAGGTTCATTGTTGCTGTAGTTGTGTGGTTCCACGTTTCGTAATAAAACTGAAATAATAACTATGTAATAAACTAGTAATGACTGAAAATCTAAAATGTCATTGGTTTGGTGGCTTTACAACTTTCGTAACAGCTGTTTTCAAATCCAGAGTGTCAAAGGCTTTTCCAGTTTTAAACATTTCACCATACGTTGCTAAGATACTGTAGTATTCTTGTGGTGTTGCAATCATTGTGTAGGTTTTCAGTTCTTTATCTATTCTACTGAACACCTGATCGGGTGGTATAAAGGAGTGTCCGAAGATTGGGAAAAGAGTTCCTTATCCTTTATGTTTGGGGGAGTCTCCGAAACACGTCTACTAAACTTCATTATCAATTTAGAACAACGAAAATCATTCCTATTTACACGTTCATGCGTTGGAAGCTTGGGAAGTGACTTTGTTGAGTACTAATTTTTTTAAAATGTTTCTTCTGAATGATATTATAGATGATGTATATAAACCAACAGAATTGATCATTATGGGCGATTTTTATAGTAAAGTTGGAAGCTCTGAACAAGATGTAGTGAGTCGGTTTGAAGAAACAATGCAAAATGATTATGGAGAAAGGCTAATTGATTTATTCAAAGAACAAGAATGTATTGTAGTCAATACCATATTTCAACATAAGGACATACACAAGTACACGTGGGAAGAAACCACAAGAAACCGTAAATCTCTAATAGATTTGATTGTGATGAGACGGACGAGAAAAAACTTTGTAACAAGACTGAATGTGCTATAATCATCATATAGTAGTAGGAAAGATTTGTTTTAGAAACAAAATGGGAAGCATAAAGCATATGGAGAAAGAAGTTACAAAATTTAAAGAACTAGTCTACAAAACCGACCTTCTGAAACAACATAGCATGAAAAAGCTCTACTAAAATCGACTAGGCAATAAACTTGATTTAGAGAAGGGAGGAACTCCTACAAAATTTTTGGACACTTGAAAGTGTTTCTGAAGCAGCAAAGCTAACACTTGGAAAAGAGAATAGAAGAAAACTATACACTGAAAAATTCTCAGATAAACTAGAAAGTACAATAGAAGAAAATGAAAAGGCATACGTGTGGTACTATTTTTGAACTTTTTGAACTTTTGTGTTGGTCGCCCTGGTTACTGTGAATATTGTTTTGTTTAGTGTTTTGGTGGCTCAGTCAGTCGGTCGCCTGCCATGTATTGTGAGACTGTGGATGTTTATTATGTAAAGTGTTATCAAAGTCAAGTTTCTTTGTGCCTAAATTTTTGTATGTTAAAGCCTTGAACAAAAGGTAATTATTTTCACAACAATTTAACATACAAAAATTAGAAGAACGTAAGCGGTATGGATAAATACTTGAAGCCGGAAAGATTCGATGTGGAACTAACCTCAATCGCTGCGTATAAGAAATGGTTACACTGGAAACAAACATTCTCAAATTTTCTAATCCATATCGAAGATGCATCAGATGAAAGTAAGCTACAGCTCTTGACAAACTACGTAGCTCCTAATGTGTATCAGTATATTAGTGAATCTACTACCTTTAAAGATGCTATGGACACTTCAATCTCTATACGTAAAACCTAGAAATGAAATCTATGCTAGACACTGCTTGGCGACTAGAAAACAGCATGCTGGAGAATCTGTAGATCAATACCTCCAAGTCTTGAAACAAATGAGCAGGGATTGCAACTTTAAGAATGTCACTGCGGAACAAAACAAGAATGAATCCATTAGAGATGCCTTCATCGGTGGTTTGATTTGTTCTCGGATTCGACAAAGATTGCTTGAAAACACAACGCTTACCTTGGATGCTGCTTTCGACCAAGCTCGAGCTTTAGAAATGGCTGAACAACATTCAGCATCGTATTCTGATTCCAATACTATTGCATCTACTATTAATGACGCTGATAATCAAGATTTAAAGACATCCACTACTACTGCGGCAGTTTTGTCAACAACTGAGAAGTGTTATTTTTGTGGAGGAAGCCGCCATCCCAGAACGTCGTGCCCTGCGAGAGCTGCTGAATGTAGGTCCTGCGGTAAGAAAGGACATTACCAACGTGTGTGTAGGTCGAAATGGTCCAAACATCCTTTATCAAATACATCTGCGACTACTGGAATGTTAGCATCCGTCACCTCTGCGTTGCCAAACGGTCTTCAAAAATCAATAGTGGAGATCAAAGTAAATGGAATGAAGTTGAACGCGTTAATAGATACAGGAAGCTCTCTAAGTTTTAACAACCATTCTTTTGTAAGGAAATGTGGCATGCAATTGCTGCCATATTCTGGCAGAATTGCGATGGCAAATTCTTCTTTATCTACTGAAATATCGGGACGATGTGAAGCCGATATAGAAATAGAAGGTTTTATTTACAACAATACTCCAATACTGATAATGAAGAACCTTTGCTCAGATGCTATAATTGGCCATGACATCCTGCAGTATCATTCTTATGTGAACATAGCTTTTCAAGGTCCGCAGCCTCCTCTCGAGATCTGCAGTTCGGCTGTTGCACAGGTACCTCCAGTTTCGCTTTTTGCTAACCTAACTTCTAATTGTGTTCCAATAGCTACCAAATCTAGGAGACATTCTCACGAAAATAACCAATTTATAGACTGAGATTAAAAGACTATTGCATGAAGCCTTAATAGAACCTACCAATTCACCATGGCGCGCTCAAGCTTTTGTTGTAAAGGGAGAAAATGGTAAAACAAGAATGGTTATTGACTACTCACAAACTATTAACAAATTTACAATGTTAGATGCTTACCCTCTTCCAAAGATAGAAGAAATAATTGCTAAAGTGTCGGTGAATGAAGTATTCAACACCATAGGTCTCAAGAATGCCTATCATCAATTACCCATTCTGGAATCGGAGAGAAAATACATAGCTTTTGAAGCTTGCGGGAAACTCTATTATTTTCTACGTGTTCCATTTGGAGTAACAAATGGAGTAGCTTGTTTTCAAAGAGCGATCGATCAAATTGTTCAAGATGAAGGACTGGAGGGGACATATCCATATCTAGATGACGTTACAATATGCGGAAGAACCCAAGAGGAACACGACCGCAATCTAGAAAGATTTCTAGCTGCATCTAAGAAATATAATTTGACACTGAACAAGGAAATATGCAAGTTTTCTGTTAAGTCTGTAAACTTACTTGGGTACGTAATTTCTAACAAGACAATCAAACCTGATCCCAATCGCCTTCAACCTTTACTTGATCTGCCTGTTCCTCAAGATACAGCTTCTTTGCGGCGAGCTTTGGGTATGTTCTCGCATTACTGCAAGTGGATACCTCAATTTTCAAAAAAAGCTCATCCTTTATTGATAAAGAATCCTTTCCCACTCTCAGAGGAAGCTATCTCAGCTTTCAAGATTTTGAAGGATGATGTGGCGAAAGCAACGATAGCTGCAGTACAAGAGGATGAACCACCGAACGAAATGTAACTGCTAGTAATTACTGTATTGCAGCTCAGAAAGGTGTTTCCATCCAAAGAACAAGCGGTAGCAATTGTTTCTGTCAACGGCGTCTTGTTTAAAAAACATACCCAAGAAATTGCGAAAATTACTGGTCCTAGAAGCATTCGATTTGCACGAAGAATACTGAAAAACTGTGTTTGTTTTTTCCTGGCAACTAAGAAAACTGTTAAACAACTTACAGACAACAAATATTCTATAAACATGAGCAACACGTCATTATCCATCTATCCATTAATATCTCAATTCAAGAGATTTATAATTTCGAATCTATATGCTCTCATCCCCGACATCGTTATTGAAAACCAGCTCAAGAAATTAAATGTTAAAATAGGATCTATAATAACCTTCCTAAGAGATGGTATGTCTGAACCGGGGTAAGTTTCCGGAAACAAGTTTATGTGCTTCCTGATAATGTATATATGATACCAAAGATATTGAACATTGAATATGAAAACACAGCTTTTTGGGTATACCCGTCAACTGAAACCCGTCACTTGATTCATATGCAAAGAACATGGCTATGTAGCAAAAAACTGCCCTGGAAAACAAGATTCAGCAGATACGCCTCATGAGAATTTATCTTTGTTGACAAACGATTTTCCAACACTGATCGCTATTCAAAATGAAAATATTAACTTAAGCAAAGAGACAATAAATAACCCTAAACGACCTCTCTATACATCAACATCAATACCAGATACATCTAATGAAACAGAAATAATTAAAACAATGATGTAGAAGAACATCACTTAGAGATTGTCCAAGTAAAAGAAAAAGGATAAAAAAGGTCCAGAATAGGAAAAAAGTTTTTGATAATTAAGAGGCTTTAGATAAAAAATTCAAACCTCTTAATGAATTACTATAAATACCAATAATAAATTCCCCTTACACTAACTTCAAATAAAATGTTTATTTGAAAAAATTGAAATAATTCTGTTGCTAACCATACTGTTTTAGAATTTACACCACATGTTAAAAGAATGTTAAAATGTTAGAAGAAATATAAAACAATTTGCCAGATAAAAATATGAAAAGAAGATTTACTAATCTAAAAAAGAAGCTAAAAAATTTCATCACAGAAAAGATATATACAACAAATTCAAACGAAGTCTGTGAAGATGAACTAAATTAATTGATGTAAACAATTACACCATGCAATGGAATATTAATGGCTATAGATCACAAAATGGCAATTTATCAACCTTAATTAACAAATATAACCCAGATGTGATTTGTCTACAAGAAACAAGTTACAAAGAAGGATAAAAATACAACATTGAAAACTATTACTCATACTTATACAATAGAACCAATGCGGAAGTAGCAAGTGGAGATGTAGTTGTTTATTAAAAGAAATCTCTAACAACACAAGAGATTACCATCAACTCAACCCTTAAATGCATTGCACTCAAAATGTGCATAGAAAATAAATCTCTAAGTATCTGCAATATTTATTTACCCAAAAGTTGTGATTTTAATGCTGGAGATTTGCAACCAGAAATCACCCAACTTCAAAGTTCGTTTCTTCTCGTAGGTGACTTCAATAGTCACAGTTACATATGGGGCTGAAACAAAGAAGACAAAAGAGAGAAAATTATAATGAAAATTCTAGAAGATACATACAGATAATGTCCCAATTATAATTACACAGGAAAAAAGTTCCTCAGCAATTGACAATAGCCTATGATAATACAGAGACTATGACAATAGATTATGCTACTAGATGGAAATTTCATAAAGCAGATTTTGACAAATACGTAAGAATAATAACAAGAATAAATGAAATCCTAATGAATAACCACAATTACACACTTAATGGTATTGACAAATTTGAGGATTTGACAAATTTAATATTAAAAGCAGCTAAGAAAACAATCCCCCAACTACAGGGAAACCAAAAAGAAAACAACTTCCATTGTGAAATGAAGAATGTGCAAAAGCTTACAAGAAATATAGACATGCATTCTCAAAAGACAACCATCTATTGATGAAAACCACATTGAATTTTGAAACCACATGACTGATTGAGATATCCACATTGAATATAAAAGATCAAGAGCACATGCTAGAAGAACATTCTAAGAAAATAAAAGAAACTCATGGATACAGTTTATTTCCTCAATGAATAATCTCTCCAATATTTCTGAAAACTGGAAAATAATTAAATCAAGAAATAAAACTTTAAAGCTACCTACTAATATTATTACTATAATTTATAATAACAATCTTGGAAAGCCAACAACAAATAGCCAACATCCTAAGAAATCAATTTGCCAATAATTCAAGTGATAAAAATTACAGTGATAAATTCCAAACATACAAGGCAAATTCAGAAAAATAAAAATATACTTCAATGATGTAAATGTAATAATACAATATTAAATGCTTCTCTCTAAGTACAGGAAATCAAAATTATCCTAATTTGTACCAGGAATTTCAGCCCAGAACCATATGGCATCCACAACAATCTTTTAAAAGAACTCCCTCCAACAGTGGAAGACTACGCCAACCCAGGAAACTTCAGACACATTCTTCACATCCACCCTTTGCAAATTGATTGAGATAGCAATAAGGAAAAGATTAATTTGTTATCTTGAAAAGACAGACTTAGTATCACCCTATCAAAATGAATTCAGCCAAAACCGTTCAACTACTGACCACGTGGACAACATTCACTGTTATATATGTGATGCATTCATCTCAAAAAACATGTAGCTGCTGTAAGTCTGGACATTGAGAAGACTTAGGACATGTTATGGAAAGACGGAATTATTAACATTCTACTCAGTTTAAGAATGGACACATTAATCTTTATTTCTAACTTGATGGAAGGTAGATATATTAAAGTTAAATTTAATGGTGTCTTATCTGACAGATATAAAATATGTAATGACCTTCTTCAAGAAGCATTGCTTCGTGTTTTTCTCTTCTTTGTCACTACAGATAAAATTAAAAAGTTAATTACTTGCCCAATAAATATATATTTGTATGCTGATGGCATCGCAACTTTAAGTGGAAAAAAATGACAAAACTTCTAAAAAAATGCTACAAAATAGTTTAAGTAATACACAAGAATAGGCTGATAAGTCAGGGTGTAAGTTCTCTACAGGAGACTGAATGTATACACATTGAAAAAGAAACACTCCCAATAATCAACTTAAATTGACATTAAGATCACAAATAATTACAAGCCTCAAATGAAATCAAAATTTTGGGAATGATCTTTGATAGTAAATTAACATGAAAATGTCACATACAAAAGTTAAAAAATGGAATGACTTCACAGACTGAATACAACAAAGTGTATTGCAGACCCCACTTGGGGAGGAGACAAAAATATAATAATATCTTCCTACAAAGCTCTTATATGGTCCAAGCTTGACTACGGATCTGTAGTACATAAATCAGCTAATCCAAGAATTTTAAATAGCCTAAATACAATTCAATCGACTTGTTTAAGACTGGCAATTGGTGCTTATAAAACCAGTCCAGTTTCAAGCATTCCTACAGAAGTTAACAAAGAACCACTGTACATCAGAAGAAAAGTTTGCTTCACATATGTATGCAAAATATCTCAATCACCATTCATCCCAACATACAAGAATGTATTTTCAACCAGGAACAGTGAAAAATAATCCAAGAATTCAAAAACTCATAAACCAGTATTCCATATACTAAATCTGGAAATTTTCTGAAGGAAATACATACAGAGTTTCCATTAATAAAACAAAATATTCTTCTTGAACGAACCTCATGGATAACACCAAAAATAAAAGTTAATAATGATTAATGTATATAAGCCAAGAAAGACACAAATAGAGAAATGTATCAAGGTCTCTACAATGAAGTTAAAAATAAGCATGAGAACTATGTGAGTATCTTCATAGATGGTTAAAAAACAAAAAATGAGTCAGGTTGCACTTTAATGGTTAATAATAATATTGAATATATCAAACTCAACTATGTTTGTTCTATTTTTTATTGTAAAGCTTGTGCTAGACTGAAAGATTTAAAGAGTATTTCATTATTACACAACAATAAAATTATAATATACATAGACTCCTAAAGTGTAATTGAATGCTTGAGACATAACGGACAAGAACCTATAAGCAAAGAAATAATAAATGTATACTATGATCTAAATCAAAAGGTAAAAGAAGTAATCCATTGGATTCCATCCCATGTTGGCATTAAAGGAAATTCAAGTCGATAATGGTGCTAGAGAAGCCATTATACTACCACTCCAAGAACACTCAGTATACAGACATCAAAAAAGAGCTTCACCACAGTAATAGGAAATTCTGGAAGGAAGAATGAATTTAATCATCTCCAACCAAGCTATTTAAAATAAGTAATTCAACCCTTGATTGGCATTCTCATCACCTTAAAAGTAGAAAAGATCAAAGCATTCTCACTCCTTTATGAATTAGCCATTCAAAATTAACACAGAAACATCTGATAACCAAAGAAGATCCCAAATTATGTGACTATTGCAAAATTACACTAGACCACATGTTTCTATACAGTGCCAAAAATATGACAAACTGAGAAGAAAGTGTGCTCTGTCCAATGACATTAAAGTTTACTGAATGACAATACTGAAATTATGAAAGTAATGCAGTTTTTAAAAGCAATAAACACGTATGACCCCATACAGACTTTCAATGTAAAGCTGTGATTGTGTTATGCTAATTACAAGGGTGAATCAAATATAAACGATTCTCTATTTTTGAAAAAAAATTATTTGGTGTAATGTAGCAGCTAAGTACATATCATTTTTCCACATAATCTCCTGCTTTAGAAATGCATTTTGACCAGCGGATTGGAAGATTTTTAATCCTGACATCGTAAAAGGAACTGGAATGTGCCATGAGCCATTTGTGCACGAAGGCTTACACTCCCGCGTTGTCTTGGAATCATAGCCCTTCCAGTGCTTTTTCATGCGGCCCAAAGAGATGAAACTTGCAGGGTGATATGTCAGGGCTGTAGGGAGGATGTTCAAGTGGAGTCCATCTCGTTTCCTCTAATTCGGCGCAAGTCAGAGTTGCAGTATGGGACCGAGCGTTGTCGTCAAGCAGAAGGAAGTTTAAGGAACCCTAGGTCTTTGTGATGAATTCTTGACAGCTCCCATGACTTATTCCAACCTCTGCTGCAATGTCTGAAACTCTGCGACATTGATCCTCTTAACATGTGCACATGTTCTCCTCTGTAATGCTGGTCCGAGGACAGCGATCATGTTCCTTGGCTTCAACACGTTCACGTCCTTCCTTGAACTCCTTATGCCACGCGAACACGCAAGCCCTTTACAATGTTTTGTCTCCGAACTGTGCAGTTAATCTTTGCAAAATTTCCACTGTTCATTTGCCTTCACGAGTAAGAAATTTAATAATAATGTGTTGCGTAGTAGGAGGGTGCACCTGTTATCCAGACATTGTCACTGCCACTGCCGGACAAGTCGGAACAGGTCACCAAATAATCTGCAGTCCTCACATCCCCAAATGTGTCCATTAGCGATGGCCGCCCGAACCAATCGAAATTACGCACGCAGTATGAAAAGTCTCGTTCATATTTGATTCACCTCCGTATTATGTAAATTTACTTCGGCTGCTATGTAAATCTAATTTCTTCTTCAAACTAAAAATAAAAAACAGTGTCTCTACTTTTGACACAACAGAGAGCTAGCAGTACCTTTTCCCCTTGAATATGTGTAAATAAACTTTTGTGTAATATTGAAAGTAGACATATTTTTTTACTTATTTTAGTGCTTTTCTGTCATAAGAGAAAGCAAATTAATTTACATGCTACTTCAAAAACACCATATACAAGTACTTATTATGTCCTGAAAATATGTGACATCAAGTGAAACAATTCACATTATAACATGAATTATAGTATAATTATTTTACGAATTTGTTATTGAAAGAAAAAAACGGAGGAAACACACACACACAAAATGTACTTGCATTTTAAATTATGCTTAGTATCTTAATTGACAAGAGACTGAAGTTCTTTATTTTTAAAATACATGATGGTAGTTTATTTAATCTTATGTATAAAGTTACAATTGATAATTGATAAGTTACTTTGGCTCAGATACCCAGTTTCATTTATTCACTCCAAAATGACTAAAGAGGAAATTTCTCATTAAATTTACAATTGTACATAGGTCATACAATTAGAACTAGTGGTGCTTCCAACGCACATACTTTCTCGCTCTGCTTCTGTACGGTCCTTATTGCTATTCCACTACTCCATAAACAAGCAAAAGTGTACTATACCAGCAAACCATTTGGGTACCGAGACCCGACAAACGAAACTCAAATTCAACGAACCGGAACTTATACCACTATGCAACACCAACACCGCCTCTGTCGAACAGAGCCATAAAAGAATAGAACCGACCTATAAAATGGTAAATGCATGACAAAGAAACAATTGATACGATCGTATTACGCTTTACAAATATAAGAAGAGAGATAAAAAATTGTTAAAAGTTAAAAATTTGAACAAATATATACAGACATTTCCACGACATTTATCGCAATTACTTATATTTTAGTCAAAACGTAATTCTATCAATTTTATCATTAGGAGCCGGTAATTTTCAACATGCGAAAAACATGTCTTTCAAACATGACTAAGAAAGGCAGCGATAAACCGCATTACGAAGTATTCGTAAGCCTAGAAATTAATAATAATTTCCAAACCGTTAGGGATTGTAAGTTTATCGCATGCCTTCTGGTTATATTGTATTACAATTTAGCGTTAAAATGCTCATAATTTTACTTAAATTGGTTCATACAGATATATACTAGACAACTGTTGATTTGACATGTCATACGCTTCAGAAATCGAATAACAGAGTTGAAAAATTGTTTAAAAGACGCAGTTAGGAAAAACACAGACAAGTCCTGTCTATTTATCTATATTGAATCTATTTGTGAGTAGAAGTACTTCAAATGATTTTCAATAAAGTATCTACACTCTTTAGTGTGTTTTCCTGCAACATCACATTCATCAAATTAAAATCCCCCTCGGGGGATCGAACTCGGCACCTTCCTTATTGAAGATCTCAACCCGAAGGTGCATTAACCAACCACGCTACGGGACCGACTTGCGGAACAACTGCTTATATTTCAGTCAAAACGTACTTGTATCAGTTCTATCATTAGGAAGCCGGTAATTGTCAACATGCGAAAAACATGTCTTTCAAAAAACATGAAAAAGAAAGGCAGCAGTGAACTGCTTACTCCACATATTTTATCGGATGATCGGCATTTGGAAAATGACTACTGTGAGAAAGTACGTGCCATTCTGTAGCACCACTAGTTTATTTATATATTTACCTTCCCTTCTTACACACGTGCAGAAAATTTAAAGAAAAAATTTGGAGCGGTTTTTGAGAATTTTTTTTTGTAAATTTGAATCGCAATTTATGCAAAAACTATTCGTTTTTCCATAAACTGGTACATGACCTTATTTGAAGTGGTAATTTTGTACAACCGACTTTGTCTGAAAATCTCTATCTTCAATTTTGCAGTTTTTAAGCAGTTTTTTGCAATTTTCGAAAAATAGGGCCTATCAACGAAAATGATGCCTACGTCATTCCCTTCAACGTTCTTCGCACTATTCAACAACAAAATATAATCAAAAAATTTGGAGCAATTTTTTTATAAAAAATCTCAAAATGGGCTTCATGTAAAGTATCCTCAAATACTAAGATATCGGTTTCAAATTGAAGAGGCCTTGAGACGAGTAAAAACCATCGGGGAATATCAATTTTGAAGAAAATCAACCGTACGGTTTAGGCGGTAGCGTTGACCACAGACGGACAGACGGACGGAATGCCGTCAATCGATTTTGAAGTATGAAGAAGCAACAAATCATGGATTTTGACTACACCACGAGATAGAGGATTTTCTTTTCTAAATTTAGCAACAGGTTTTATCCACTTTTTTGTCACCAGACCCCTGCTATAAGAGATTTTCTGGCGAAAATTCCCCGTTTTCCGCCGCACGATTACATAACTTTCTCTTCTTACGAAGTATTCGTAAGGCGAGAAAGTAAAAATTGTTAAGAATAATAAAATATAAATAAATTGCCTCAGGAAAGTGATGTTTATTGCTGCTGCTCCTGCTGTATGTGTGCTGGTGTGTTTAAAGCAAGCATGTTATACCATTACAAATTAGTTTATTTTGAATGTTTATAGGAAGCATATTATACTATCACAATGTGATCATATGATAATGTAATATGAATTGTTCATATTTTTGTACCATTTTTGTAATACTTCTGTTTACATCATATTATTTTACCGTTTTGTAATTTTTGACTAATTGAAATATTGTTAATCTTTTGTACTAACCATGTGGTCACTCATGAACAAGACGTTTATGTGACCTTCATACATAAAATAACAAAAAATAGTGTTATATCACCTATAGCAACATTGTTCTCTAATATTTTGAGTAAAAATATAGAAAAAGAAATATCTCTTTTGAGTGAGGAGCAAAGTGGTTTTAGATTGGGATGATCATGCCTGGATAACATTACCTCTCTAAAGCTGGCTAGCCACCTTTAGCGGACCACAATAATCTATATGCCATCAATTACTACTAATTAATTACTCTTAAATGATCATAATTTTAAATTAGTTACGCCACACATATTCTAAAAAATCGAGAGTCAGCTAGCTTCAGTTTGAAGCTAACTAGCCATGCAACAAAATAGAGCAAAAAAAAACTAGAAAAAATTAACAATAAAGTATTAATTAATTACTATTTAATTACTCCATTTTAACATCATTTCAAACACAAATTGTTTAAACAAATTGAAAATTATCACAAAAACACACAAAAATGAAAAAAATCGTAAAACTTTTCCTTACCAGCGAAATACTAAATTACTTCTGGCGATTCCTTCACAACATTCCTTTTTTTAAAAATTAATTTGTTTAAATTAATTACTCCGGACATTTGTTAAAAAATCGCAAAGAGCTTTGAACCAAAAACTCCTGCTTACCGTCACAAATTTCAAAATATCATAAAATATAATCATACCAGCGGACCACAGCTTTATTAAAACTACTTTGTTTAATATACTTCATATTTATTTACTAAATGGCTCACGAATTAATTACTGCATTCAATTGTTTATAATGAGCCCTGAAGCATCACAAGGACATACTCACGTTCATCTTTTAAAAAAATATCCGCAGAAAAAAAACTATTCGGCGGAATACAGAAATATTGGTCTAGGGCTCATTGCAGGATATCCATTGAATTAGATACATTTTGTTTATATTAATTACTGTGCCGAAAATGCTCTAAAATGGGCATAACTTTTGCACCGAAATCGTATTTTCTACAATAATAATTTAAAAAATTAGATAATAAACTTCTCCCGGCAAACCACAGTATTATCAACTGTAGTTTGCTACAAACACTTTATATTTCACGATGAAATTACTCCAGAATTAATTACTGCTTGCAATTGTTTATAATAAGCATCCAAACTTCAGACACATAAACCTACTACAACGTACGAGGCAAAAAATCGCAGAAAAACACCTAACCAGCGGAATACTCAAATGTTATTACCGATTCCATTACTATCACTATGGCAATTGAGATGACTAATGGTCTTCCACAATGATCGGTGTTAAGTGTAATACTCTTCCTCATAGCAATCAATGAAGTGAGCCTTATGGTGAAGGAACCTGTGAAAATATTCCTTTTCGCAGGCGACATCACCATACTCTGTAGTGGTAAACGTCTTAATGTTACCTCAAACATTATTCAATATACCATAAATAATATCAGTAATTGGGCAAAGAATTGGAGAATATCTACTTAAAAGGACATACACATGTAAAATCTTTGGAATGATCTTCGACTCCAAATGCTCTTGAAAACATCACGTATCTGCTCTAAAAGTGGATTGTGTTAGGAAATTAAATGTTATTAAAATGTTGTCCTCTATTAAATGGGGCGCTCAGTATGAATGCCTAATCAAAACATATAGGGCAGTAATTCAATCCAAGCTGGATTATGGAGCAGTAAATTATAATTCAGCTTCAGAAAACATATTGAAAACACTGAATCCAATAATTAACAGTGCTTGTCGATTAAGTCTTGGTGCTTTTAGAACTAGCCCCAGCAACAGCCTACTAGTGGAAGCAAGTCAAATCCCACTAGCACTAAGTCGCAAGCTACAATGTCTGAATTATGGATATTCAACGTTCAGTATCCCTTACAATCCCACAAACTCTACCATTTTCCAACAACCAAAAACAAACATGTACGAAACACATCCAAAACCCCCACTACCCCTGAGAGAAAGACTCCTTAAATACATGAATGGATTTAATATTGTTAAACCACTCAGCTTACCTAGATGTTTACATCCAATCCCACCATGGCAAGACCTTAAGATTACCATAAACACCCAACTAGGAAGTACTTCTTGTACTTCCTTCGAATTTATTACAAATGCACAAGATGCGATAAAAGAAATGCTCAAAAAAATATGACAATTTCTACCTAGTTTACACATCAAAAAGAGATGGAAGAGCTGGTTGTGCAATAATTCTAACAAATGATAATGAAGTCATGCCATTTCGTCTCCCGGACTACTTTTCCATTTTCACATGTGAAGCATGGGCAGTGCTCAAAGCCATTGAAAGCAATATCAGATCCGCAAACAACATGCCTATTGTCATCTTTTCCGACTCGATGTCAACACTTGAAAACCGTTACACCAGCAATCCAATAATCCAAAATATCCAAGAACTTATATTTATCCAAAACACAAAAGGAGTCAAAATAGAAATAGTTTGGATTCCTTCTCATAAAAATATTGCTGGAAATGAGAAGGCAGACACAACTGCAAAAATGGCAACATCATTACCAAACGTTGATCATCAAATACATGGTACCCAAAAAGATATAAGAAATCTTTTCAAGGACTCTTCTTTGAAGTATTGAAACTCACAATGGAAGATGGCGTCTACAAAGCTACACCGAGTAAGAAATTCTATCCTGGAACCAGGTCTATTGAGATCAAACTTCAAAAGAAGAGAAGATGTCATTACAAGATTAAGGATCGGTCACTTTAACTTAAATTACTGTCATCTGTTCAAAAATTCCAACCCTGAACCCTGTCCTAAATGTGGCGCCACCGTGTCTACTCCACATATTATTCTCGAGTGTCAAGGACTTGATAATGTTAGAAAACCATTAAAAATAGAAGGCAGCTTATATTCACTGTTCAAATCAGAAGAAGGTTGTAAAAAAATTTGAAACTACTAGAAATAAGTAAGTTGTTTAAGGTAATATAACAATTATGCAAATTTGGTTATGATATATTGATATAATGCTTATGGTGTAATGATACCACTGTTTGTAAACGTATCTAATGTAATGTACTGATGTAAACAAAATGAGGTCGCTGATGACCTGAGCTGTTATAAAGCGACCATAAATAAATAAATAAATCTGTAGTTGTCTGACAACCAAAAGAACATAACGGTAATTCTCCTTCATAGAAAAAGTAATATTTTTATAATAAGTTTATGGAATTCTAAAATTGCTTATACATATTTATTAGTACACAGTGTATTTATTATGACAATAACGTAAGCATTTGTTAGATAATCAAATATGTATTTGCGACAACTTTTGTAATATTTCAGTTCGCAGAGGTTGTCAAACTCTACTTCAGTTAGACAAATATCAAATTGAATTTTTTTTAACACGGCGTAGTTCCTTCATCACTGTTGATGGAATTTGACTCTGTGGAATCTTCGATCGAAGATTCATCTTCTCCATTATCTGAATCTTTTGAATCTAAGCTACAGTTGAAAAGCTTGCAAGCGTACACGTACAAAGTTGTTGCTTTTAACTTCATATTAACGTCTTTCGAAATTTCGTTCCATATTGGATGTAGTTTCGAAACTCATATTCGTGAACTTGGATTAATGATGTTTTCGTCGTACCTTTTTAATGTACTTATAATCAGTGCGCGTTCAACAGTTGAACGTCTTCCAGGATGTACATCCAAACTCATTTCACTTATTGATTAACCCTCGAGCGGGCGCGCCTAATTTAGTCACACCAGCGGGCGCGCGTTGCACTGCGTGCAACACCATGATTTTTCTATTTTACATGCATGGCGAGTAAATATCTGATTATATAACTATAGTATAATAATATTTAACACATTTAGAATGAGTGTGTGTTGTAACATTAATAATTTTTTTTTATTTCTACGAGTAATACAATTTTTAAAAAATCCTTTGCGTAATTACAAATGGTAAACTTACATAACTTCAAAATATGATTTATTCAGTATTAGAACATGTGATGCAGTGATAAATACACTTTGCATGCTGTTTGCAAGTGAATTGTCCACACATTTGACATCTGAGTGTTGTTGTCGTATTCTTCACCCGGCCGCACTTCACGCATTTGCCGCGTTTTCTGTTTGCTTCTTGCTCTTCTGTGGACTCTTCCTTGCTATACCGGCTCAGAAATGCACGGATGTCCAAAGGAAGTGAAGAAATTTTTGCTCTTCTAACCATATGGTCTTGAAACAGCGAAAATGCCAAATTGTGTAAAAATTTTCTGCGGCTTCTTACGCAGTCTTGCATGTTGCTTTTCAAAAGAACGTGTGCATTCACACCTGCAATATCCAAAACTCTGAAGAAAAGAGACATTGGCCACCGTCTAGTAATTCTTGACACGGAATACCAACTGCACATCTGATCCACAGTATCCACTCCTCCTTTTGTAGCATTATAATCCATGATGATGCATGGCTTTCTCGTATCACAGTCAATGTCAGGTTTGTCATGCATTGTTGAAAGAAGCACGACCGCTCTACTTTTCTTGGGCACATAAGAAACTAGAGTAAAATCTTTCTGGAATCCAAAAGTAGAGGATTCTACTTCACGTGTTTTGTTTGGTAGACATTCTGGAGGTATTTCTTTTTTGTTTTTTTTCAAAGTCCCTAATGTTGTCAAACCAATATCTAACAGCCGTTTTGACAAACAATAGCTTGTGTAGTAATTGTCTGTTGTCACGTTTCTGTTGGTCTTATGTAAATGTGAAACTAGTCTCACAACAATATCATCCGGAGAATTTGACATTTGGTAAGGGCTCCCTTCGCTCTTCACTATGATCCGTAGCACAGTACGGAACAGCAACTGGTGTCACCACCCTCACTGCTTCCTCCGGTACTTACAGAGGTAGTACTTAGACTGCAGTTAGAACGATACACAGACGATTAGCCTGGCAACTGCGTTAAGATAACGTGCAGCGCTAACAAAAAGAAAAATTGACCCCATGAGATGTTTTGCTCCTGCGTGCAGAAACGTCACAAGATCAAATTGGAAAATTATCTCACTAAATGATGTCAATATTCCATACACTCTGCCTGTTTGTATTTCAAAACAGTAAATCCTCTGTGGTCTCCTGGCAGCGTTTTGTGATGATTTTGTATCACTTCCATATTTATAATTTGAATGAGAAAAGCAATATTAAGTATATTATTTTAATATTTGAAAAGTAGTTAAGCATCTCGTATTTAATTATGATGGAGACTCTTCTCGGCCGCCTTTGCGCATGTTATGATCGGCGCGTTCTGAACTTCCTTGATAGTCCCTCGCAAGCGAGTGGTCAACGTGTTATAATGGACCGCATCCCGGAATACGGTGTCGCCTTCTCGTATCTGATGTACGCTAAGGAAAGAGTGCACGGGGAAGAGTGGGAGTACTTAGAGATGGGTGGGAGCCGCGTGTTGGGATTAAGGTTTCGTTCGGCAAGGTCCGTGCCTACTAAGTAAGCAAAGAACATCGATCTCTTGATCGCTATTGGTAAATTGGTGTTGTTGGTTGAAAATATATTTTGTTTAATTCTTTTTACGTGAGCACAATTTTATCCTCCTTACCTTCACACAAGTTGTCTTAGACAAGAATTAATATCGCGATACTTGGAATTCGGTCGTCACAAAATGCTATTGTTTTAAGCATAGCCCGCTAGTATGCTTTAAAAGCCTGGGCGCTTTGCCCACCCCCTTGTTATAGCTAAAAGTTCCGCTACTGACCGCTGGCGCGCTGCTCGCCGACCATTCCTCGATCTGCTGCTGCACTCAAATATACGGAGATACGCATTACAAACACAGAACTTTTCGATTTACAGGCTTTGAATTCAAGTATTTAGGCATTGCATTACTTCTTTAGTAACAGCAGCAATGTTCTTCACGACCTCTGATAAAATGTTCACAAATTATGTCAATGATCGTTATTAAATCTGCCCTCTCGTCACATGCAGGGAGACTGTTTCTTTGCAAAGCTGGTTTAATATATTTTTGAAGGTTTCTTTTCACAACAAACCTTGAAAGTCGTGGTACAGCTTTCACAATAAATTGCTCTACCTCATATAACCTTCATGATTATTTAAAGATGAGAATGATTTGTTTATTTATTTAATAACCACCCATGTTAATTATCTTCACATTGTAAATAAATTTTCACATACCTTCTTGATGTTTCTGAACGTTAATAAAATATGTAACCCTTACTTCGGCAACCTAACAATTCAGTTTGTTCTCAAAATTCCATACAAATCTTGAAAAAACACTCACAAATACCACAAACAATTTTTGTTTACGTTCAATAACAACATACTGGCTCCATGTACTGGGAATGATCGTTTGAGACAGTTTTGGATATTTCTCGTATTGTAACACTTGTCAATCAAAAAGTGACACATTTTCTCACAAACGTCATTGGATATCACGAGATGTCTATTTGTTGATTTTTGCCGCGGCTGTTAGGCATGCTAGCGGGCTATGGTTTGAAGTTATTCATGAAATAATGGTTTTAATATTTAAGAAAGAATGGTTGTTGCGTTAATCGAAGAAAGAATCTTTGTGGCGTTATTGTATCGTCACTCTAGGATAAATACCGATCTAAAGCTGATAATTGCTTTCTCAGATTCATTGGGAACCAGAATCTTATTTAGAGCTGCTAATTAAGTGGCCATGTGAGAAAAATCTGCTGTGAATATGAAATTGTGAGGTAGCTGGTGAACAAGAGGGTGTGTTTGAAAGCTCCAAACGCATTATCAGTTGACTCTTGAACAAGTTGTATCACTAGGGGGCTGCACAAGTCGGAATCTTATGAGTCAGTGTAGGGTATATTTGTAGTGAAGATAGTTTATAGAAGTAGTGGACGGCCTCTCTAAACACGAGTAAATGAACAGGGCGATCAGAGACCTTCACATATCAATGATAATAGTTGTTTAATGTAGCACATGTTGAATCATGGGAACAAAGTATTAGAATCACTTCTATTTCCAGGGCAAATCTACAATCTCACTTCCTGGGTATCGCGATTGTGACGAGCGGCCACCCGCTGCCGCCAGATTTGACGTGTGGTCACCGGTGCCACCAGATGTCACGTACCACCCTAGGAGTTGACTGACGTTAGCGTATTCCTGAGGCAGCGCGTCGCTTTGGAGTATTGTGGTTGATTTGGTATGTTTAGTGAGTTGGTGTAAGGGAGGGCAGTTTCTCAAGAAGTATTCTTATTCCAGTCAATACCATCAGAACCATCAATATATACACTTCTTGCAGAATGAACCATCAATATATACATTTCTGGTGTTGGCAAGACTATAGTGACATATAAAAAACAAAATTTGCTATCCCCGCCACTGGTACAGAATAGCCCTAGTGTATGTACAAATAAAATACAGAATATATTTTTCCTAGTTGTTTCCCTAATTAAAATCAGTTCACAAAACGTCTTATCGTCTGTAATTAGGATTATAGTACACAAGATATCGTAGTTTTCTTTCTTGGGTGAAAGCAAAATGGCAAATGAAAACTGGAGAAAAATCCATGTCCTCGAAATGTCACAGAACTTTGAATAATTAAAAATAAAAAACTTTTAAGTTTAAAGTTATGTGATTCTGATTTTTTTTAAGTTTTTAAAAGTACTGAATGTTACAAAGTCTGTGACCAAATTCATCGAATACGATTAAATTTAAGAGTGGCAGACACTTTCCTGTTTTTTGTGTATAATATTTATAGGCACCTTTACCTTAAGATTACAGCTAATTTTGAGCATATTATATTGAAATATTAACGAAATACGAAACTTAGCATGCTAGCCTGGGTATTACTAATTCCCAATGTCCATGTAGAACTATTACATTAACGCTGTTGGATGACGTCAGTGATTGTAGGGCAATATAAATAGCATAAAAGTCATAAAATTTCACCATTTCATTAAACTAAAATATATTGACAATAAATTGAAAGTGCAGATCTCTGCAAGGTCCCAAACACTGCGGAAAAGCAGGGAAAACCTGAGAAGACAGATTTGTCTTTAATAGTACGCAAGCCAAATATGTGCGATCAAAATCATTACTTTTAAAATGCACTTAACATAAGGTAGAGCAATACGTTGTGGGTCCAAATCTCCTCTCTGACAGCTGCAATTCATTTCCGGCGTATTTGCAGATCTTTTGGAAAGCTGAAAAAAACATTACTTTAAGAATATTGCACATTTTAAAATAATTATCAAAACAAATCATAAACAATACTTACGTGTGGAAAGTTGCCCAGTACATTTTTTGTGCCTTTTTTTCGCGCAACCGAATGCGACACAAGTGAGCATGGTCAATTACACTTTCAAGACAGCACCTATCAATAGACAATCAGTATACCCCTCGACAAATTCTTCTAAAAATAGACGAAAGAAAATACAGCATTTCGTCGCTGACTTAAATAGTACTCGGAAAGGCTGAAGTGGGTTGTACCAATATGGCCGCCGCGCGAACTCCTTGGCTTCATTGGAAAACTATGGGCGACACTATGTATAGTATTCTTGGTCCCCGCAGCCGCCGCTATCAACCTCAGAGGCTTCCGACCCTCTCGGCCTTAGGCCTCATTCACAATGCAAACTTAAACGTAAACGTAACGTACCCGCAAAACCTTGAAATGTGTTATTAAGCGAGACCATTCACAATGGCTTCACGTAACCGTTGACGTAAGACCGTAAACTTAAGAGTTCGCAAGCTCCAAGCTTTTACGTTAAGTTTACGTCAGAATTCTACCGAAGACCAATCAGAGAGCAGCATGGAAGTTCAATTTCAGATTGTGTTCAGGTAGTTTGTGGTTATGTCATTGTTATTGTAATGTAGAGGACTAGTTTACGAATGGCTTTTATGCGTGTAGTGAATTCAATGTAAGAATTGGGACATTTTTTATTGTGACTTTAACTTGAGATGGCGAATAAACTAATTACGTTCGACGAATTACTCATGAATTTGGTTCATAAGATGAAGAAAAGTGAGCACTACTACATCTACTCGCATGTATATAAAGACAAATCGATAGAAATCTCGAAGAAAATGCTAGAAACCATGGTGGAAAGATCTTTTCACCATGTTAGAGACGAATCGATCAAGTTTCAGTACATTGAATTCTGATTGGTTCAGGCGAAACTTACGTTCGTCATTGTGAATGCTTGTTATTACGTGTAAATTTTGCGGCCAAGTTTACAGCATTACGTTACGTTTAAGTTTGCATTGTGAATGAGGCCTTAGCGTCACTATTTTGACGCTCTCGGCCTCAGCGCTATCTGTTGAAGTTGTCTACTACTCCCAACTCACAACAGATTCATAATCCAATCGATACCTAAACAATATAAGTTGTTTGTACGTCTGTCAAAATGTCCCATGTAATTATCATATCACTCTTGGATAATATTGTCTTAAGTAAATTTGAAGAGTTACCCCCCCTCTGTGCTGTCACTCTTTCTCCTATGATGAAATTTCCCGCTTGAGGGAACAACTGATGGGATTGCAAGACAAACCAAGGGAGATGTGGAGGCTAAGAGAGAGTTAACTCTTCCAATGTATTCCAATCACTTTAATATAAATTAGTTTTGCATTGTCCACTGTATTAACTCCGTAACAGTATCTCCAGGGAAGTAGTATTCAGAGACAGACAACTTGCTGTAATTATATTCGGAAATGCTTATTAAAAGGTTTGGGTGTCGGGGAAGTTTCGTCAGTCTCCGACATTTCAACGTATCGGTTAGTAATATTTCATTTCACGTCCACTTTAATTTGTCAAATCTTCATCGATCGCTATTCAATCAATTCTCAGTGAAGTGACAACTATTCGATTTACACTCTTATCGTGTCACCCTCATCTATTAAAATACTTTCTGTAAAGTACACAATTTCCATTTCATCGTATCTATAAATCCCATAAGTCAATCAAAAAATTGTACACAGGATGGTTCAGTCCTTGTTGCTAATATGCCGAAACCTTATCCCATCTGTAATGTTCACACTGAATTTGCCAAAAATGGATACTCATCGTCATTTCGTTTTGAAAATAATTAACGTTAAACTTTGGAGTAAGCGCTTGTGCTCGTGTAACTTGAGCTACGGCATGTGAGCGAGCGGCTTCGCCTTGTGTTAGGGCTCGCTCCTTCTCTGGAAAACTCAATTGTCAAAACTATCCGGAAAGCCCCAGAAACAAGCACAAGCCAAAAAACCCGCGAGGCCAAACCAATACAGTCCGTTGTTTGGCGAACAATTCTTGTGGGGAGAATACGACTTTTTCATTTCAGCGGATGGAGCATTTGCGCATTACACACTTATAATGTCGTTTTCAATTCTCTAGGCATTTTCCACGCATATGTAAAGAAAACCAGGAATTTCGTTCTTTGGTCAGGTGAACCGTGTTTTACAAGATCTGGCACAATTAATGCACAATTTGCATACGAGGACACAGGAAATCCGCATGTTGCACGTAGTGTAGCTCACCAAGAGCGACTTTCTGTAAATGAATCGATTTGCATTGTGGATGAATTCATTCTGGGACCTCACATTTTAGGCGTTTAGTATCTGAATTTTATATTTCAGGTACTCTTAACGCTTTCGGAGTTGGAGGTTAATGAAAGACCACGTTTATGCTATCGAAGTCGAGGATTATGATGACCTTCGTCGGCGCATTGAAAGCGTGGACGCAGAAATATAGGTAGAACAGCAGGGCAAAGTTGTACGCGTCACGGAGGCCGTGCGGCACAGATGTCTATGTTACCTTGAATAGGGTTTACACTATTTCCTTTTGAACTCATGAATAACTTAATGTACTCTATTACTGGGTCCTGTATGAGCAACGAAGACTGAATCACTTGTATAATATACAGGTGTCCCACCAACTATGGACCACCCCCATAACTTCTAAACGGTTTAGGATATCGAAATGCAGTTTTCGATTAACAATGCGGAATCATGGGGCAAGTAACATGCCGTAGAGAAATTGTCTATAATATTTTTAGTTTTCGAGAAATTGGTGGTGCCAAAACTCAATTTTGAAAAATTTGGTTATAGTGTGCTTTTTCTCTGGAATACAAAATAATTTTATCCTTTAGCAGTGAAAAGCAGAGAATGGATATTTATTGTAGGTAGTAGTATATCCTGAGATGTTAGAATAAAGGTATAGTATATGAAAAGGAGTTATGAACAGTGGATGTGCTCCACAAGTAGCTTTGACAATTTACTGTTCAAAATGGTAATACTAATTACAAGAGTCCATAGTTACCCATTTCCTGACAATAATGTTATCCCCATCACTTTTTTGAATATGACATGGTTTTAATTTTTGCAAATGTGCTCCAAAACTCTCATTTATTTTCATTTTTGCGAATGTATTCTACTTCTTGGAAAATACTTGTATATAGGAATTCTTGGAAAATGTTATATAGGCTGTTATATCATCCAGTGCCCCTTGCTCAAGTCTATCTTACAAATTTACAATTCGGTGCTGTTTTTATTTTAAATAGAATTTTGCTTTATGGAAAGCAAAGATGTATGTGCTGCAAAATAATATATATGCTTCGTTTTCATTATTATCACTTTATTTTGAAGTCCAGTAAATGACTTCTCTTCAAAATATTGAAAAATCCTGTCTTTATTATACACATAATTTTTCTAACAAGAGGAAATTTTTCATTCATCTGGCAAATTTTTCATTTATTCACATGCCATATAACTTGAAAATTCATGTTTGATGAACTTCATTGCTATTTCCTTCACTGCAGAACAATAATATGCTGTAATGGTTCAAAATGAAAACTTACAACCCTTTTACCAATTCCTATAAATGCACTTGTCAAGTAAATGTCATTTTTTTCCTGAATGTCATTCCTTGTGGAAATTGTCAGTAGGATGTTGACAGGAATTGGTTTGCTA
>JAHLJT010008446.1:262883586-262897664 GCA_031308135.1 Acheta domesticus
TTATCTGTAGTGACAAAGAAGAGAAAAACACGAAGCAATGCTTCTTGAAGAAGTCATTACATATTTTATATCTGTCAGATAAGACACCATTAAATTTAACTTTAATATATCTACCTTCCATCAAGTTAGAAATAAAGATTAATGTGTCCATTCTTAAACTGAGTAGAATGTTAATAATTCCGTCTTTCCATAACATGTCCTAAGTCTTCTCAATGTCCAGACTTACAGCAGCTACATGTTTTTTGAGATGAATGCATCACATATATAACAGTGAATGTTGTCCACGTGGTCAGTAGTTGAACGGTTTTGGCTGAATTCATTTTGATAGGGTGATACTAAGTCTGTCTTTTCAAGATAACAAATTAATCTTTTCCTTATTGCTATCTCAATCAATTTGCAAAGGGTGGATGTGAAGAATGTGTCTGAAGTTTCCTGGGTTGGCGTAGTCTTCCACTGTTGGAGGGAGTTCTTTTAAAAGATTGTTGTGGATGCCATATGGTTCTGGGCTGAAATTCCTGGTACAAATTAGGATAATTTGATTTCCTGTACTTGAGAGAAGCATTTAATATTGTATTATTACATTTACATCATTGAAGTATATTTTTATTTTTCTGAATTTGCCTTGTATGTTTGGAATTTATCACTGTATTTTTATCACTTGAATTATTGGCAAATTGATTTCTTAGGATGTTGGCTATTTGTTGTTGGCTTTCCAAGATTGTTATTATAAATTATAGTAATAATATTAGTAGGTAGCTTTAAAGTTTTATTTCTTGATTTAATTATTTTCCAGTTTTCAGAAATATTGGAGAGATTATTCATTGAGGAAATAAACTGTATCCATGAGTTTCTTTTATTTTCTTAGAATGTTCTTCTAGCATGTGCTCTTGATCTTTTATATTCAATGTGGATATCTCAATCAGTCATGTGGTTTCAAAATTCAATGTGGTTTTCATCAATAGATGGTTGTCTTTTGAGAATGCATGTCTATATTTCTTGTAAGCTTTTGCACATTCTTCATTTCACAATGGAAGTTGTTTTCTTTTTGGTTTCCCTGTAGTTTGGGGGATTGTTTCTTAGCTGCTTTTAATATTAAATTTGTCAAATCCTCAAATTTGTCAATACCATTAAGTGTGTAATTGTGGTTATTCATTAGGATTTCATTTATTCTTGTTATTATTCTTACGTATTTGTCAAAATCTGCTTTATGAAATTTCCATCTAGTAGCATAATCTATTGTCATAGTCTCTGTATTATCATAGGCTATTGTCAGTTGCTGAGAACTTTTTTCCTGTGTAATTATAATTGGGACATTATCTGTATGTATCTTCTAGAATTTTCATTATAATTTTCTCTCTTTTGTCTTCTTGTTTCAGCCCCATATGTAACTGTGACTATTGAAGTCACCTAAGAGAAGAAACGAACTTTGAAGTTGGGTGATTACTGGTTGCAAATCTCCAGCATTAAAATCACAACTTTTGGGTAAATAAATATTGCAGATACTTAGAGATTTATTTTCTATGCACATTTGAGTGCAATGCATTTAAGGGTTGAGTTGATGGTAATCTCTTGTGTTGTTAGAGATTTTTTTAAATAAACAGCTACTTCTCCACTTGCTACTTCCGCATTGGTTCTATTGTTTAAGTATGAGTTATAGTTTTCAATGTTGTATTTTTATCCTTCTTTGTAACTTGTTTCTTATAGACAAATCACATCTGGGTTATATTTGTTAATTAAGGTTGATAAATTGCCATTTTGTGATCTATAGCCATTAATATTCCATTGCATGGTGTAATTGTTTACATCAATTAATTTAGTTCATCTTCACAGACTTCGTTTGAATTTTTTGTATATATCTTTTTTGTGATGAAATTTTTTAGCTTCTTTTTAGATTAGTAAATCTTCTTTTCATATTTTTATCTGGCAAATTGTTTATATTTCTTCTAACATTTTAACATTCTTTTAACATGTGGTGTAAATTCTAAAACAGTATGGTTAGCAACAGAATTATTTCAATTTTTTCAAATAAACATTTTATTTGAAGTTAGTGTAAGGGGAATTTATTATTGGTATTTATAGTAATTCATTAAGAGGTTTGAATTTTTTATCTAAAGCCTCTTAATTATCAAAAACTTTTTTCCTATTCTGGACCTTTTTTATCCTTTTTCTTTTACTTGGACAATCTCTAAGTGATGTTCTTCTACATCATTGTTTTAATTATTTCTGTTTCATTAGATGTATCAGGTATTGATGTTGATGTATTGAGAGGTCGTTTAGGGTTATTTATTGTCTCTTTGCTTAAGTTAATATTTTCATTTTGAATAGCGATCAGTGTTGGAAAATCGTTTGTCAACAAAGATAAATTCTCATGAGGCGTATCTGCTGAATCTTGTTTTCCAGGACAGTTTTTTGCTACATAGCCATGTTCTTTGCATATGAATCAAGTGACGAGTTTCAGTTGACGGGTATACCCAAAATGCTGTGTTTTCATATTTATGTTCAATATCTTTGGTATCATATGTACATTATCAGGAAGCACATAAACTTGTTTCCGGAAACTTACCCCGGTTCAGATATACCATCTCTAGGAAGGTCATTATAGATCCTATTTTAACATTTAATTTCTTGAGCTGGTTTTCAATAACAATGTCGGGGATGAGAGCATATAGATTCGAAATTATAAATCTCTTGAATTGAGATATTAATGGATGGATGGATAATGACGTGTTGCTCATGTTTATAGAATATTTGTTGTCTGTAAGTTGTTTAACAGTTTTCTTAGTTGCCAGGAAAAAACAAACACAGTTTTTCAGTATTCTTCGTGCAAATCGAATGCTTCTAGGACCAGTAATTTTCGCAATTTCTTGGGTATATTTTTTAAACAAGACGCCGTTGACAGAAACAATTGCTACCGCTTGTTCTTTGGATGGAAACACCTTTCTGAGCTGCAATACAGTAATTACTAGCAGATACATTTCGTTCGGTGATCATAACTTGGTTTTCTTGATTTGTAGTAACGGACAGTGGTGGGATGGCTTCTATATCAGGAGACATTTTCAATGGAAACTTTACCGTACGACCGAACTTTACTTCTCAGTCGACACAATATGTCAGAAAATTTGTTTCTAACAAGAAGACTAGAAAAGGTGGCCCCCTAGGGCCTATTTTCTCGAGGCCATTACACAAAGATGACTGTTTCGATTTGGCAGCTTCAGTTAGTTAAGTTCCTTTTACGCTCG
The DNA here is from genome assembly GCA_031308135.1 of Acheta domesticus. NCBI lineage: Eukaryota > Metazoa > Arthropoda > Insecta > Orthoptera > Gryllidae > Acheta > Acheta domesticus. Next base: position 262,886,826 of record JAHLJT010008446.1, read on the forward strand.
CACTACGAGCACTGCAACAAACGATTCGCACCGCACTGTGGTTCGGGGCAGACTCCACGATATAACACTGATGCCACTATAATTTGAGTACATCATTTTATTGCCCTTCTTATAAATCTGTGTTATATAAGACACGTTTCACTCTGTAGGTGGGTCTTTCCCACCCTCTATTTTGTTGATCAATCTTTTCAAATATTTTATAACCCTGTCTTCGCCGTACTTGAGAAGTTCCATTCTCAGATTTCTAGGTCCTGGGGCTTTGTTTGTTTTGGCGTTTTGCAACGCGATTTTCACATCATTTTCTGTTATTTCTGCCTCACATTACTGAGAATTATTTACATCTTCTATTTCATATCCAAATTTTCTTTCTTGTAAAAATACAAAGTAGCCTAATGATATGTCCATTCGTGAGCAGGAAATGTTTGTGTGACGATCTTTTAACATTATTTGTCTAATTTTCTTAATAATCTTGCAGTCCTCAGATGGTTTATTATACCATATTGTTCTATCGATATCTTTACATACTCTATCCCAGTGTTCGTTCATTTTCACTGTTGCTTTCATTTCTCGTCGTCGTTTCATGTCTCGTCTCTTTCTGAACATATTCATTTCTAGATTCTGATGTTTTCTCATTCAGACATTATACGTATGCCTTTTCATTTTCTTCTATTGTACTTTCTAGTTTATCTGAGAATTTTTCAGTGTATAGTTTTCTTCTATTCTCTTTTCCAAGTGTTAGCTTTGCTGCTTCAGAAACACTTTCAAGTGTCCAAAAATTTTGTAGGAGTTCCTCCCTTCTCTAAATCAAGTTTATTGCCTAGTCGATTTTAATAGAGCTTTTTCATGCTATGTTGTTTCAGAAGGTCGATTTTGTAGACTAGTTCTTTATATTCTGTAACTTCTTTTTCCATATGCTTTATGTTTCCCATTTTGTTTCTAAAACAAATCTTTCCTACTACCATATGATGATTATAGCACATTCAGGCCGCCTAAGGACTCTCACGTCTTGTTACAAAGTTTTTTCTCGTCCGTCTCATCACAATCAAATCTATTAGAGATTTGCGGTTTCTTGTGGTTTCTTCCCACGTGTACTTGTGTATGTCCTTATGTTGAAATATGGTATTGACTACAATACATTCTTGTTCTTTGAATAAATCAATTGGCCTTTCTCCATGATCATTTTGCATCGTTTCTTCAACCGACTCACTACATCTTGTTCAGAGCTTCCAACTTTACTATAAAAATCGCCCATAATGATCAATTCTGTTGGTTTATTTACATCATCTATAATATCATTCAGAAGAAACATTTAAAAAAAATTAGTACTCAACAAAGTCACTTCCCAAGCTTCCAACGCATGAACGTGTAAATAGGAATGATTTTCGTTGCTCTAAATTGATAATGAAGTTTAGTAGACGTGTTTCGGAGGCTCCCCCAAACATAAAGGATATGGAACTCTTTTCCCAATCTTCGGACACTCCTTTATACCACCCGATCAGGTGTTCAGTAGAATAGATAAAGAACTGAAAATCTACACAATGATTACAACACCACAAGAATACTACAGTATCATAGCAACGTATGGTGAAATGTTTAAAACTGTAAAAGCCTTTGACACTCTGGATTTGAAAACAGCTGTTACGAAAGTTGTAAAGCCACCAAACCAATGACATTATAGATTTTCAGTCATTAGTAGTTTATTACTTAGTTATTATTTCAGTTTTATTACGAAACGTGGAACCACACAACTACAGCAACAATGAACCTTCAGGGAGAACCTCTGTACAAATTTGGGTTACGTGCAGTAACGAGAAGGTTTGCCGGCCGAAAATAGACCCCTTCAAAATAGACATTACCCCTTCAAAAATAAATCTTTCGGTGCCAATAAAACTGGCGAAGAGGATTGATTTCCAACGCTTACTGCTCCTGCACTATGGATAGAGCTGAGCTGATTTGCGACACTTGGCATTTTACAAAATATAACTGATGACGTGTGTCAGTCAAGTTTAGTTGCTTTCTGAAGACGAAAATGAATAGCTTTTCATGGAAGATCTTTAAATTGTCAATTGCTAGATGAGAACACAAAGTTTATTGACTTTAAATCTCCCCATTTTTTTAAATAGGAATATTTGCAATTGTTTCACGTTGGGATAAACGTTTGGAGGTGAATGGAAATTATTTTGATAGAAAATTTAATTTTTTCAGTAATAAGAAGTATTGTACTTCGCAATTTATTAACGGAGTAATACAAGATATCATCTCCCTCAACTTATTTATTGAGAGAGAGCGGGCTTTCGACGGCCTTGCCGTCAGCATCAGCCTACAGATACAAAAAATAAAACATAATAGTTACAGTTAAAATTCTAAGAGCAAATTAAATTACAAAATATGAAATTCAAGGGGGGTATCAATACAGAGACCAATTCCAAATGAAATTAAAAGTATAATGTGCAAAAGGGGGATCAATATAAAAAATATATACATTTGAAATTATCATTACAGACTAGCAACAAATAAAATGGCAAAATATGAACTGCAACGGGGGTGGTTAATGCAGATAATAAATATTTTTAACATTACTAAACAAACGAAGGTTCTATTACAAACTGATACCAGGAATTTCTTATTCCATTCTAATCATATATTCTTGAAAATACACCGCTGTATGAAGTCTTGGTTGACATAACTTTTACACTAGGATATATGTGATGGCATCATTAATTCTTATTTAAACGAAAGCATTTGTTTAAACAAACAATTTAAATTTATTTAAACAAAAATCTTACACACAACAACGCCTGATTTCGCAATTTATTCTTATTCAACTCTTCCACACTTCTAGATATTACCAGACAAATAACATACAACCATATAAAATAACTATAACAAGAATTCAAATTATAAAGTAAAAGTTGCATTCATATCAAATTAAAAACATAATTTACATTCATTCATATGTCATGGGCAAGCTCTGTTTATTTTACTAAGTGATTGGAAGTTTATGGCCAATGTATTTGTATTACACTTGCGTACCCATGCGAGAACTCTCGCATGTTAAATCCCACCCTTTCCCTATCCATTTGTCTATCCGTTCCATAAAGGAGAGGAACTACTAATGTACTTACAGAATATCAAACAAAATAACAATTGATGTTTGAAACAAATTTTCAATTAAAGTTTATTCCACATTATAGAGAGATGTTCTTGGAACAATTCACTCTTCTTTAAAAACAACATTTGAAGAAATTTTTCAATCTTCCTTGAGAGTTAGCTTTTCGCTTTCCTTGATATTCAAATAGTAGAAAAGGTTTTTACTCTTGAGAAAGCCAAGTAAAGTAGTGCAAAAATACCGGATCGAGCAAGAACAGACCTACTCGTTGCAATATTATTTAACTTTCCTTGATTTGTTATGAAGAACCGAGTGGGTTTTGGAGAGTCAGGGTGCCATCTTGCTGGGGTGAGAAAATTGAAAAACATTTGTTTGAAAAATATTTGTTTACTAAAAAGTATTGAATTATTTTCTGCGTCCTTACGTACCTCAAGAAAAACAATTCCGAGCCAAAAAATAATCAAACTAAAGTTTTCACCTTTGAGTACTAAATACCATTTGTTACCATTAGAAACAATTTAGTAGGCATTAGTAAGCCCACTTCGGTACATGGGAATGTTGCTCAAACTATGTTTGCATTCTTAATATCTTAATGAACCGACACCTTGAGTTTAATATCAAACGGTGTTTTATTTACAATATGAGTTTGCAGTTGGGCGTTAGTGTACATACTTCCAGATATCGCCAATATTTAAATTGTGCGTTTGGACTGCGATCGTTGGCAGTTGTCGGGTGACTTGCACTATTCTTTCTATAATTTTAAATTTTGTTGTTTTTTAATTGATTCACGTAGTACTGTAGGCTAGCGCGTTTTGATTTTTGTTTTTCATTTATTTCAAGCTATTTTACTTTAGCTACTTTAAAAAGTTTGTTCTTTGTGTTGTGCCATAGCACAAGTTTTCTCCCACTACCTCTGCGTACCCGTGCGAGAACTCTCGCATGTTAGACCCCACACTCATCCCTATCCTTTTATTTTCATTCTAAGAGGGAAAGTAGTTAACGAAACGTGTTTATTTGTATCTATACTACTTACTACTATCTATACTGCTATACTTTTATTTGTATCTATAAAGGTAACTTGCAATGTACTAACACAATTACAAATAAAAATAAAAAACAATGCAATTAATGTGTAAAAGAAATTTTCAATAAATATTTATTCAATATCATGGAGAATTTGCTTGGAACTATTCCCAACACTTACTTAAAGACATTTGAAGTAATTATTCAATATTCTTTGTCAATTAGGTTTTAGTTTTTCGTGATAGTCACAAAAATATTAGCTTTTTACTTTTGAGAAAGCTACGTGTCTGAACCCGTTGACTTGAAAATTTCATCGAATGATAACGAAAATATTGGTATGGGTAAAACACAAACACAATCTTCACTCTTCACTGAACACCCATATCCTTCCACAATTAAGTACACAGCACTTATAGACCATGAAAAAACGTAAATTGAATAGTTTCACTACACGCATAAGAAACAATCTTCATAGGTATAGGTATCAAGCAACTATAATAGTACTTCTAGTTGTTGCTGGAGAAAAAATCTTGAATTTTACTGCAAATAAATTTCGTCAGACTGCACAAACTACGGTGTTAACAGAAAGCGTAAATAAAGATTGTCGAATCTAAGCCTTCTAAGCGTGTCGCCACAAAAATTGCTACCAGCAGGAAGGGTTGAAATATTGAGGTGGCCTTGATGGTATTAAAGCGTAAAACCGAAAAGTTAACTGAATGGATTGGAGAATGTCTCATCTTGTAGATTACGGTGTGAAAAAACGTTTCTTTGAGGCCTGCAAACTTCAAAATTTTACTTTTTAAGGCTCTAAAACGCTTCGTTTATGAGTTATTTGCCGATATAGGTTGACGTGTGATGCAGGTTGCATTTTACATGAATATTTCGATGCGTTTTTTTAAAGAAATCATCCATATTTTTAAAGTCACAGTAGAATTCGTCAAGTCTCCGTGAAATTCTCTTTCTTTGGAGCCCTCATTTATAAAGATTGGTTGCGTGTGAGAGCCGGAACCCAAAGGTATACTACTGAAATAATACAGGAGACGATTCATATTTAAAATTTATGCAGGTCTCCGGACAAGTACATAACTATTCAGTCTTGTTTGAGAATTTCTACTTTCCTTTCGTTGGTTTTCGACTGCCTTCTTGATCGACGAAAGTCCATGGTCCACCAAAACCATTTCTCCACAGGCTCTGTTGTGATCCTGCTCACTCTCCTCCACACACAAAAGTACCAAATCCACGGCCGAACAAAATTGAAAGATAATTGTCTCAGTTTCCTTGACAGAAGAAAAAATTAAAAATTTAGAAAAGAGAAATATAGAATCATTCTTTTAAAGCTTGTAGCATATTCTTCTTTAATTAAACTTTTGCTCTGACGTTTTGGAGATCATGCTTTTTTCCCATCTTCACACAGTACAAAGAATTTACAGGAAAATATTAGTTAACATTAAACTAAATGTCTTGTTACGGACGGGAAAACACAAAAAAGATGAAACAATTATAATAAAACAGCGGTTCTCCGTATAATAGTCTCTATATGAAGACTCTTTATTTTAATCACAAAAGTTAATTAATATCTCCAAGGAAATAGGAACGCTAGCCTGTGCAAATGCACTTTCAACTTGGCAGTTGGATATAGAGGATCAAACGGTCGCCACCGAATGATGAAACAATGGCGGAGACAGCGCTTTCTGGAATGGAGGAGAATGTATTCCAGAGGGCACTGGAATGGCGGAGAATGTTTTCCAGAGGTCGCTGGCCGAGACCGTTATTTGGTGCTAGGAGAAGGGGAAGCAACGGAAGGGGAGGGAGAGGGATTGAAAATACCGTACCTCTTTCTATTTAATGGTTTTGAAAAAGCAGAGCAGAGATGAACTAATAAAATAATTATAAGAGAAAATCAACATGAAACATTCTTAAAATAGCAGAATGTTACGATAACCAACACGTTGCTACACGCCAAACTAGGCCAGCATTCGATGCCGTACGAGATAAATCTCATCGCGAGAGAGAGAATACTTTGCGAGAGAAAGCAAATTTGAAAAAATGGCGTTCCCAGACACGTGATGGTTTCAAAAAGCGATAACGCCGGGAAATATTTACTTCGAAAGTGTAATAGCGACGATGATTTAATATTAAGAACGTAGGAAAATTGAAGAGAGCAAGAAAATCGGTGTAAATTGCAGGAACACGTAAATTCCGTAAACGTTAAAGCGGTGTTGTACTTTATTTGAATATTGCCAAGTTGTTATTAAAGACGTCCGAGCTACAATTAGAAATGTATCAACCAGTTTGATTTCTATTGTTTTTAAATTTCAGTCCCTTTCTTAAATATCGAACAACAACAATGAAAATACATTACATCCTAATTTATTACACAACGTTAATAAATGAATTACCTCAACGTATCAAAAACGGTTCTGTCTCCCTCATCTGTTTCCTTTACGTCAGTTTTTTTCAAAAGAGGTAGAGATAATGAGGTATAATAGACTTAATTTAATATAATATACACCAACCGCTAACAACAACATGGCTACTAGGAAAAATATAGAAATACTACGCTGATTTTAGATTTTATTTATCTGCATCCAGTTCCGTGCTAAGGCACGGACCCGAAGGGCCCGGACCCAGGGCTCCCGACAGTTTAAAAAAAAAACTATTTTATACTAAATTTAAAAAATTAAAAAATCGTATAAAAAGTTGTGTATAATATTAAACTATGCATAAAAAAAACATTTTCATGGAGTGATATGTCACACGTCAATGGATTATATTTATAATATGGAATGTTGCTGCTTGATGTGAGACTGTCACTCAGTGATGATTAGTTTAGTTTGTTTTTTTATTAAAAATTGTCTTAAACGTAGGGGGAGGCGAGATCAGTGGAAGTAAGAATAGAAAACCACCAATTTAGAGTAGGCCCAAAAGCCTCTAAATCTGTAAAACAGCCCTCTTCTGCATCAGTCTGAAGGAACCTATGAAAGAGAAGTATCACTGAGTGAGTAAGAATGTACTGAACTAAATAAGTCAATGTGTTGGAAATATTAGCTATGACCAATTCTATTTAGAAACAAAATTCAAGCAGAAGATCAAATGATTATGAACTGAAGATATCTCGGTAATGGATTTGTCAAAATCAACAAGCACCATATCCTTCGCATGTTCAAGTAAGGTTGCAACCCTCCATTTTACGAAAGATTGTATCAATCATATGAAAAGGTTTAAAGTTGTATTCTTTGAAGAATATCATCATAATATTCTACATTAAACCCATTTAGACATCAACTGTACATTAAAACTTCAAAAGTTCAGCAAAATTTTACCTGGAAGAATAAATGAACTAAGTGAAAACAGTAAGAATATCCAGAGAAAGGCGAGTCATATGTGATTTTGTTTGTTGCTTTATAATTTAGTTTAACTTAATGAGTTTGATTTTATTTAGAATTTATATGATTTATTTAGAATTATTATTGCGTAATATAGAGAGACAAATGATAAATATATTGATACAGACAACACAAATAAACTAGTGTTATTTCATTAAGATATTACACCAATCATTCACACTTAACTTTCTGAGCATTGCAAAATTTTGTTGAAAAGTCTCTTTACATTTCTATAAAGTTTGAGGATAGTCTCTTTACATATCTATAATTATTTGAAATGAACAGCTTAGTTACAATTGTAACGATAGTCATTGGTTTCAAACATCATCTTTCTGATTAAAAGCATCTACCATTATATGTTTTACTTTGTTACAGTGAAAGTTCGCATTTCAATAATACAAAATGTTGTTACTTCTACACAATATCAGCATATCAAAATAGTAACATGGAGTATGAGCCTAAACTTTACAAAGAAGAAGAATTAAAAACAGACTCTCATAAAAGAAATACAGTTATAATTGTGAGTTTTGACAATAAAAAGAAAAACAAGGCATAAAAATGAATTCTTAATAACATTTTAATTTACTCTGTATTAAATGGTGAGAAAATTGCAGCACTTGGTGCAGCATGGATTACATCTATGAATTATAACAATAACTTAGAACATAATGGAAAAAATAAAAAATATCTTAGGCATACAAGAACAGGTACATGGGAAAGGGGAAGACTCAATGGAATTCTATCAGGAACCCCAAATGGTAGTAAATTAATGTGCAAGAAAGGGCCTCATTATATTAGCAGGAAACGTTAAGCATGAAAAGGAAACTATGAAATAGAAAATATCAAAGGAAAAGCCACAGTCAACAATAAAGGAAAAATGCTGATGAACTTTGTGTACTTAATTTGAAGAGAAAAAAGTTGAAGTTGAGTATAATACTCAATGTAAATCAGTTACTGTGTGTTTCAAACTAGTATTTTACTTTCAATAAACAGAAACACAAAGAGGAAGACTCTCTACAAGACAGAAACCTAAACTAAATGTAAAAATTGTTATAATAGAAAATGTCTTGTCATTGAAAGAATATTAATAACACATTTCATTATTTTATATTAAATGACGAAAGCCTTATATGCATCTGGAACTGTTCTTGGACAAGATGAATAGCTTTCTTTATTTACACAGGAAGTTTATTTTAGTGCTTATTCATGTAACAAGTAATAAAATATATAAACAAATGGAAGCTGCAAAGCAACAAATATTCTTAAGATACTTTGTATAATTTGTGAAATAAAATTGGAGTAAGAGTGTTGATTCATTAATATAGTGATTTTATGTTGAAGGAATTCTTTCCTGCAACACGATAATATTTACTTTTCTGCAGGTATAAAGGTAACAAAATTGTGAACAATATTGAAATATCCATCTGTATCTCTCTCACACACAACTATTTTATTAATATTTTTTAATCCATTCCAAACATTTTTCTGGGTAGCTCATTTATTATTTATATCTCAATGTTTCTTCTTATTCTTTTGGAATTTTATCTCATGGATTTGCTACCCAATTGTAATGATGTGATATTGAAAATACTTCATTCTATGATATCTCTGTTGATATATCATTTACATTGGAATATATTCAATGGCAACATTAATTTTTACTTAAATGGATAATTTACTAAAAATATTTTAATGCAACAATTCGTGGTTGCACAATTGAACCTTCATAACGTATTTTTTTTAAACCTATCATATACTACATCTGCGGTCTTTTTCTACCCCAAGATTTACTGATAGCTGGAAGTGATATGGAAGTGATAAAATATGTATGGCAATATACAGAGTGTAAAATTGTTTATTACAACAATTACTTTTTTAAGTTAATTTCAATAACGCAATAATATAATTGATTCATAACAAATATTTTATATAAAGAATAACCTCCACCATCCATGTCCTACACTGATGATCATAATGCTTCACAAAAAATTTAAAAAGTTTCTGAAAAATATTTAAAGATACATGAAATACTGATGGTATCAGACACAATTTTTCAAATTCATGCCAAAATGTTTCAAATTATAATGGAATAATATAGCGGGCCATCCCTTTGGTCAACCCTGTCCCACAAGTAAAAAATAATACTTCTAATGAAATTTGGAAATAATGTGAAAATTGTTTCATACCGGGCTAATAAGTGCATGAAGGCTTAGCTACCAAACTGAACTTTCCCCAAAATATTCAGAAAAACGTTGACTAATTATTCATGTTGAGGCTTCAAAAAGAACCCAGGGATGGTATGAAGGTTATTCTTACTCATCTACTCCAGGAGTAACCAGACAAGTACCGCACAAATAAGATAAATATAACAAGTTTTCTAATTACAAAGTAAAAGTACATTCACACAAAATTAAAAATAGAATTAAATCCACTTATCTGTCATACATGCAAATCTGTGCACTTTCAAAATTGATTGCCTGTTAATAGCCATTGTTGTAATAGTCTTATATGCACATCTCAAGAAAACCATATTACAATTCACTCTCTTTTGAAATTTTCACTTTCCTTTCGCTGGCCTTCGACTGCCTTCTTGACCGACGAATATCCTTGGTCCACTAAAACCATTCCTCCGCAGGTTCCATTGTGATTCAGCTCCCTCTCATCCACACTCGAAAATGCCGAATCCCAATTTTTAACTTTTAACTTTTTTTTTATTTTTTATTTATTTACGTCAAAAACAGTTAAAAACTGCGTATGACGAGCTATGGGGAGAAGTGAATTTTGTGCACGTTTTCATAATTCTGTGGTCTCTATCCTAAACCATATTCTAGTCGAATTTTGAATACAGAAAAGAGAGTTTTTTTCGAGTTTTGTTGACAAAATATTCGCTCCTATATAATAAAATATATTTTCAAAGGTAAATTAGCTATAAATTTCTGCCTGAACCCTCATGTTCTTCATGAAAGAATAATACTTTTTGCCGCGATAATATGAAAAACGATAATTTGAATAACTATATTTCCCACTGAAATTCAGAAGACGTGCACAAATAATGAAGTTACATTTATGTCCAGAAGCAAAACAAGGGACCATCTCAGCATTTGCTCAAGGATCAGGGAAACTGGACGAAAAACCTGATCGAGATGGGGGCCATCAACCCAGAAACTGTGGTACAATACTTGTTACAGGTTCTTTAGAATTATACAGTCCAAATGATAAATAATTACATTAACTATCATTGTTAAAATTAATTCTACTTTCCTTTTTGATGCTCGGTATAGTCTCGAATTGTATAGAAACAGTTATGCAGCAGAAAAGACG
>JAHLJT010008446.1:262898664-262963963 GCA_031308135.1 Acheta domesticus
GAGGCAATGCGTTGTAAAGTAACGTACATGTATTTAGATTTCTTGAAGTGAGCTGTTGACACTTGATGAACGTGACGTAATTATAAATATCAGTATTACATAAAAATATGTTCCCACCGTTAAGTAAGTCAGTTTTGACAAAGCTTAACGATTCGTAAATAAATAGGCAAGGCAATTGTAAGATTCCAAGCTCAATGAAAAGGAGCTTGCAGGAATCACGTGAATAGCATTTTCTCATTATTAGAATAATTTACTTACGCAATCTAAAGGTGTGAAAACTACAGGATGAGCTTCCCCAGAATATTATACTATATCTCAGGCGGGAATGTATATTTGCAAAATAAACGCAACGAGCTGCATGAAGGCTGACAGAATTTTAAAGAATTCTGAGAGCGTAACATAATGAACTTAATTTAGTGTTTAATTCTGTTATGTGTACATTCCATTTGAGGTTTGATTGAATTGAGAGATCTAGAAATGTTGTTACCTCAATATCAGCTAATTACATATTGTTCATTCTCAATGGAACATTCGATTGCCGATATGAAATGCAAAAATGCATTGAAACAGTTTTTCTTTCGTTAACAATTAATTTGTTGATTAAGATATGTTGAGATATTACGATATAATTGATTAAGATATATGTTAAGATACTAAGATATGTTGATTAAGATATGTTACATTACGATACTTATGTTAATGTAATGACGGATGAAGCCATAATTGTCTGTAAATACCTGTTATAAAAAATGTAGTCGCTAATAACCTCAGTCGTTGATGCGACTAAAAATAAAGAGAAAAAAAATTAATTTAATACGAAACCAACTTGAAACTTGTGAAATCGTTTGCCGATGACAAACAGAACTGTTTTTCCATTTTTAATAGACAAGGGCATACCGTTTACATATTTCAGAAAGTGGAGAGGTCCAAACGTTGAGCCTTGCGGGACCCCATGCTCAATTGGCAAGGAAGTGAAAACATGTCATGTCCTTTCGTATGTAATGTCCTTTCGTGCCAGTATGGTATTTCTACTCTTTCGAAGGTCATAGTAAGTGGCCGCCAGTTGGACAACTCTGTTCTAAACCAATCATCTTTATGGTTTTCAAACTCACTTATCACACCAGGATTAATTCTCTAAATTGTCTGAAGAAAATTAGTGCCAATTTTATTAATGATATTTGACATAGATGTGATTCGTTAAAGAAATCGGCAAGCACTTCTACTGGATATGCAACAAAATATCACTTGACCTACGTTAGTGTTGGCGCAGTGATAGATGTGATACACAACTTGATATATCAGTTATTCGTATGAAAAATGTCCAAAAGAATAGTATGAAACTTACTTCGTAGAGATGGCCGTGAAGTAAATGAGGCAGTATTAACTACACGAAGTGTACAGTTGTAATATAAGCGTCAAACCATAGTACACTAAATTGCATCTATGACTTCACGACAGAGGTATACAGACAATATTTTCAAAGATTTCAGAGGAGTCCTGGAGAAGCGGCCGGAGTCGCTAGCCAAATTCCTTAACTAAGCTCCATGAAGTCACGGAAGTAAGCAACTTGAGTCACCACGAAATCCTGAACGAGGGGCCGTCGGAGAACTGCGGTTACTATGGACGTCGAACCCTGATCGAAGTAATAAAAGGCATTGATTGACTGCATAACAAGACTAAAGACAAAGTATAAACGGAGTATTACTTCAGAAGTAGGATTTATAAGCTAAAGGTTCAACAGAAGTTAATAAATGCGTTTCGAAGAAGACACAACGATATGAAAAAAATGATTCAAAATCTAATGAAATATTTCCCGACACAGAATAGCCGCAATATCGCACTTTACCAGCACAGATCTTTAAGCAAGTTATTTCAAACGGAAGATCTTTTAGTTTCTTGTATCTATCTAATCAGCAACCTTTGAATGATTTTGTGAGGGAGTACAATGAACAATCCAACTTCAATCGATTTCAAAATTATTGGTAAAAGGGTTTAAAGGGTCCCCCCGGATAAGATGGTAAAAAGTTCCCCTCAACCAAATTACATATGAGTGGTTACACTATAATTCTTACATAAAAATAATATTTTTGAAAGGTTTCTTAGCCTCCGTCCCACCACCCACACTCCTATACAGCCAAAATTAAAACATGGCCCGAGTGTGAATTGGTTTTATTCAATTCCTGCGCACGTTCAAAATTCGTAAGATATTATTGTTATCAACATTAAACACGACAGTACTATTTGTAGTATTATTAGTAATAGTACTTGTTCAGATCGCTGTGCCTTTTAAGAAAGTTGAGTGGACTGTACGGGTTTATGGTTCGTGCAGTCTGACGCCCTAAAATAGCTCAGGTGGGCAGTGTTCAGTGAGTGCGGTGTCCAGGTCTGCCTCCAGTTCCACATCAGATGAGGACACAAATTTGCACAATAATACGTTTATTCTTGGGAACAAAAAAGTTACAGGTACAAATATTCAATGTACAATTATTTGGTAATTCGATTAGATTTAGAATACACTCCACTTGGCACAAGTAATCATCGCTGAATTGAATTCTTGCACATTGAAGTGAATTTCGCGCATGCCATATGTTTATTAAGGAGTTCGAATGAGAACACACACGTGCAACTTATCTGTTACAGTGGCTAAGGTATTACTTTGAAGAATCTTCGGTGAAGTATCCGTCAATTTGTTGTTTTTATTTCGTTAATTTTAACAGTGACACTCATAAGTACTTACAGAGCCATTTAAAATATAATTATAGTTCTCGATTAAATAGAAACGAAAAAACTTTTCTAAAGGAGAAAGTTGCTCACAAACAATGTGCCGTCAAACGTGACACATTTATATGTAAAATACAATGTATTTCAGAAATACAATAAAAAGAAGCGATCGAAAGTGGACAATTTCGTAACTAATATATCGTTCATAGTGTACAAATTGGCGTTTAACGGTCAAGCAAATTGCCCCAATTTGCCTCTCCGCGCTTTTTTATATAAAGACATTGCTTTTAATTCACTGAGCTATTGAAAAATGCCATGAAGTTACAACCTTACCCGTTTACTCAGCCAAAAATCCGTTCTTGATAATTATGAATTTAGAAAATATTGAAAAGCAACCTTGTATTAGAAGTATTGACCCTAAAGGCTGCTTTACAATAGCCCGCGAACGGGAACGGCCACGAAGGCGAGGACGGGAACGGGAACGCGAGGTACGTGCGCTCCACAATAAACGCCAACGAGAAAAGGAATAGCACTATGAACCTGTAGCGGCAAAAAAAGAGTACTTCAAGAAACAGTTGCTGAAACCAAAGCACTTCTAACTGCGCTACTCTTTTCACTCTTTGCTTTGCCTTATGTCATTTTTTTTTTTTTTTGCGAGTGCTGGTATGAATAATGATCACTTTAACGAAAGAATATTAATCAGAGAAAGAATTCATCAGATTGATAAAATGCAAAAACTGCTTTCCAACTTATGAAAAATACAACTAATGAAAATTTTATCGATAAACAAGCAACTCCAATGTACTTAAACGAAAGAAATATTTCCTTTGTGGGAAATTTTAATTCTATGTATTTATATGAATAGAAAACAAATTATACTGAAATCACTAAAAAAGAACTAAAACAATTCAACAACGACTAATTAATTCGCCTCAAACCCTAACCTCGCAAATCCACGCTCTAACGTCACTATCGCACAACTCTCTCAACTCTGCACCAGATTAGTTTCGCGCACAGGCCACGTGCTCAATCAGCTGGAAAGCTTCGCCGCAATTCGCTCTACTCTCATTGGTCGAGAGGCTTCCCGTTCCCGGGTGGAGATAAATGTTAACCATCCTTCCCCTTCCCGTCATGCTTCGCGTTCCCGTAGTGTTGTGAACGCTTGCCTGAGATGTCCGCCTTTCAACTTTCTTTACGTTCCCATTCGCGTTGCCGTTACCGTTCACGGATTATTGTGGAGCGCCCTTAAAGTTGCACGAGAATAAAGAAAAACCACCAATGAATTAGAAGTCTGCTAAGCGTTGTGTGGCAAAGGCCTCAAGGTGGCTAAGAAATAATAGCCGTACAGTTGCAGATTTTAAAGTGCGATTTTTTTATAACTTTGCCCCTTAAACCCCTAGGTCCACGACGGAATACCACACGGCATTTCGCGCCTTTCGCAGCAGTTTCAGCAGCAGTAGAGGTCGCATGATCGCAAGCACTGCTTGATACGGTCGTGATCAAGCGATCTAGCGGCAAGTCTGAAAGAACGCGAAATACCGTGACATATTGCATCGTTAAGACGGGCTTTGATGGCATAGTTACAAAAATCACACTTTAATAATGAATTATAAGAAAAAATCAGAGTTATATACGTCAAATAAACTTTTCAGAACATGATTTGAAACTTATTTCATACCGTATTTTTTGTCATTTTTCACTCGTGCCCCAAGATAACCAGTGCTGACAATAGCAGGATTTGTATAGCGTAACTTCTAGGGCGGAACCAGTACTGTCCGTTTGCGATAAATTTCGCAGCAGTTTTTTATAAATTACTCTTCAAAATGCCAGGTAAGATATGTTATACACCATTTAATATCATCTGATCCCTAAAAAAGTTTACTGCGTATTGAATAAAAGAAGAAGGTTTCTTTATGTAAAGAGAGATATTAAAATAAATTTATTTTAATAAATTAATTAATATTTTATTAATAAATTACTGGACTTTCATAAGAATTATCAAAGAAGAAGGTACATAAACCGTATAACTTCTTCCGTATCTTAAAGAAAACTATGCTCGCGAAAGTTTATCCATAAGAACCTTTTTAAATTTTTCGTTTAAAAAATGTGGCTCGTAAGGGCCAAATGGTTTCTTACCGTTTTGAAGAACAGAGATTTTACTTTAATTTAAAGTATTTTTGGGCGTACTTCACTGTGGTCGAGCTAACGAACTTCCTTAAAGTTTTCTGTTCCTGCGCTACGCTTGAGGCTGGGTCAATGTATAAAAAGGCGGTAAAGAAATACCTTAATATTATAAATCGTAGAATATTAGTAATTTAATTAGTTCATTAGTATTACAGTTATTTATCAACTGGGTACGATGCACTTTGACTAGCCGATAAACAAGTTGAAATCTGAATGTAGATGGGAATAAGCGTTTCTGCCAAGATTTGATATTATTCGCCAAGCAAATGCACATAGTTTTGACAATGCTACGCTGGCAACAGCGCTTCAGTACAATTTGCTGCGAAGACTGTATCAGTCAAATGTATTCCTGTTTGTTTCATTTGTCAAAGTAAGAAATGATTACTGCTCCTGACTATTAAAAATGAATGCAGATATACATCACAGACGCTTTGTTTCAGTTGCACGTTTTCAAATAAAAACTGAGGTATTTGTAGCGCAGGAAATGCAATATTCCAATATTACATAGCTGTTTCCAATAACGAGAGAAAGAACATGCTGGATGTTCAGGTCAGGGGAGTCACTGATGGGCAAAATGGAATGTTGTTATCTCTGTGGACGTCAACGAAAATGACCACTCGACAGTACTGCATAAATTGAGTCCAATGAATGTGCCCCATTAAGAAAATTTATATGGGGTGTTTAGCAAATGTTGGCAATGAAAGAGATTCAGAATATAGGCTCCAGATGTTTAAACAATTTTGTCAAACTGATTTATTTAAACATTCTAATGCAAACTAAAACATATCGTGCACAAGTGTTTTCGTTAACAAATATCTACTCGCATGTATTTGCATATATTTGTTTTAAAGGCATAATACATGCATTTTTTGCGTAGTATTTCATAGAATTTGCAATATGACAACGTTCTAATAAATTATTTAATATTTTGTAACTGTTCAGTGCTGTAGTTACCATTACTCGTCATTATTTGCAATTAAGACGATTTGTTTGTAAAATATTCTTAATACGAATTTCTTTAAAAGATGGAAATTCAATTGTAATCCACAAGACCACTCGCGTTCCAATTTGGAGAGCGACCACTGAAGGGTTCAACATTCTTGCATTGTACTGAAACAGACAAGCACAAGGGGCAGAGCTCTTTCTAAATTCCATCTAAATACTGTGAGAATTTTGCATAAGATTGTATATGATATATGACAACCTCACTGCAAATTGCAAGAATGTAGCCATTCTTTCATTCAAAACGTAGGTTTCTGCAGCCAGGGTCTATAGATATTTTTGCCATCCGGGAGAGACCACAACCTAGATTCATTAGCCTAGAATGGAATTCCTTTCAAACAGCCAAAAATATAATTTTCTTATATTAAGCTTCTGAAACTTAGGCATGTGTTATTGACCTCTTAACTAGCTTTAAAAAGGCAATCCCACCCGCAGTAGCCACAGTCATTCTACGCATTATAATTTGTGGAATGACTGAATTACTTAGTAATACTAATTATCTGATTTACAAATATTACTGCATTTCAATAGATATGTTTATTTTTTCATAAATTAATAAAAAAAGCCGTTATGAAAGAAAAGATGTGTGATTTGAAACCTCATGTGGTTACTAATTTTATCAGTTCTTTCTTCAATAGCCACAATAACCTAATTGTTTCGTTTGTTGTAAGGTTTGAGCTGGAAGAGGAGGGGCGATCTCTGCGGGAGATTTCTCGTGTCGTGATGACCACTTCTGGCTTCCAGTCCCATGCCCGAGAAAGCAAACCTTCAGAGTCACGCACCACTTGATTCACGTTTCAACAGCCCTCAGCCCTCTTCGTCACTTGCGGTGCCTCCTCAAGTGACGGGGGAGAAGAAGTACCAGAAGGGTCCTTTGAAAAGAACTGTTGATGGTGTAAAGAAACTAAATAAAGAAAATAAAAGAGCCCCAAAATTGCGCCATTATGTTGTAGAAATTTCTCAGATGATTCTCGGGAAAAGAAACTCGTCAGTAAGAAGGAATTGTCAAAACTTAAACCATTAAAGTATGATGCTTTAAAAATAACGGCTCGAAGTTCAGTGTCAAGAGCAGTACCACCAAATCTGAACCTGCGCGTAAGGCCTCTTCTGCAAAAATTGTAGCTAATCCAAAAACAAGCTCCTAGCTCAAAAACTGCAAAAATTGGTAGTCATTTGAAATCTGCTACAGCAACAGTAGCAGTTGCTGCTGCAACAACTACTTCTACTAGTACAATTGTTGCTGCTACTACTGTAAGCATTACATCTACTCGTGTTTCTCCGACTGTTTCTGAAGCAGTCAAAGAAACTGGTGCAAGGAAGAACACGAAAAACACAAGTTTAATATTTTGAAGATTTCTGAAGTGACAGAAGACAAGCCGTACAAACTAGATCGATTAGACTACGATACTCCCTCCCGTGATTCTCCAGAGATCTCTCCAGGTCTTGTAATTGATGAGTCAGAGGTAAACAGCAGGCAGTGAGAAATCCGATTGTCTCAGACAGTGAGTTTATTGACGCTATTATAAAAAGAAGACGATCAATAGACTCTTACAAAAACTAAAACTCCTTTAGGATCTCTTCTGTAGAAGATACATCGAAGAGTCAGTACCATCTTGCTGTGTTATTTAACATCAATAATAATGCTTGTACAAACATGTGGAATGATGTTTACATCTTTGATGAGGACTATTTCCTCCTGACCTACCATCCTTAACAAAATACACCAGTGTTACCAGTTTCTGTGAATAAAGGGGAATAAAATAGTGAGTCTTGGTAGCAACATGAAGCGAAGAAAGACCAATCGAAATCAAGGAGCCACAAACCAAGGACCGTCGCAGTTTCCAACAGGACGTCCCAAAGAAGAGACACATCTGAATGGAATTCACAAGAAATAAGCATTCTTGATCTTCTGAAAATATTTTGTTAATAAAATCATCCCCGCAAAAATGTCATCAACATCTATACGGTAGCATATTTGACGTTTGTTAAAATATATATTTTTGTTTCACATACTAGTATATTAAGCACATATTATACAAGCGTTGTACATAATACACAAATATATTGCGTGGCGTAACGTGTTTGTTTCAGCAGTGAAGTAAATATTGTAGTTTTCGGTATAGCTGCCCCAGCAGCTTGTACTCGACCCAGTGATAATTATGAGCTCGAAGAACTGGGAAACACATCCATTATTGGAAGAGGAAAATCGAAGGAATTCGCATTGTTGTGCACGTGAATTTAGGTTAGTTCATGTAGTAGGAAATTTAAAAAGAACGACGATATTCACACGCTGTTGCTCTTAAAAACTTTCTCTTATTCTCACAGGATTTCGATAATTGCCGTTCTCGGAAAGTTGAGAATAAGAGGTTCTATCAAAATTAGACATGCTCCATTCTTCACGAAGATTGCATTTGCATTAAAATATAATTTCTAACCTCTCCTTTTTTTACGAGACATTTAAGACTGTTTAGTGTATTGTATTTATCATCTCTCATCCATTATGTCTACAAGATCTAAATCCCTAATAGAAGTGGTCCTGAAAATACATTTGAATTAATACTTCAATGTCCTAAACGAGAAATTTCATACACTTATCACGAAACTTGAAGATGTAAAGTATCGGCTTAGTGACCTCCAAGTGAAATGTTCACAACATAAATCACTTCTCCGCGATACAAATGCTACCCTCGAGATATATGAACAACAAATTTCCCAGCCAAGTTCTCTACAAGATAAGGTAAATGTATTAGAAACCAATCTTCATAGACATAAAAATAGTGCCTGATACACTTGATATCAAAGAGGTTAGTAATTCTACTAGTGTCTGTATTTCATCTCTCGCTCTCCCAAGTACATATACTTGGGTTTTTCTTTCTTAGCGCACGGGGGTGTATCAATAAAATGGAATATCTCACGGTATTTCGCGTCGTTCTCGGTTGTGCGCATAGTAGTCGCATGATTGCGACTGTATCGAGCAGTGCTGGTGATCATGCGACTCTTGGCGGTACAACGGAGAACGGCGTGAAATACTGTGAGAGATTCCATTTTATTGACACCCCCCCCCCGTGCGCCAAGAAAGAAAAACCGAAGTGTAACAAAAAAACCATGATTCATACAGAAACGTGGTTGGCCTCATAAGAAAATTTGGATTTCCCGTGTCACTTCATCCGCTGGAAGTTTGGGCTTTTCTTCAATAATAAAAAAGTTTCTCAAACGCTGGAAATTTAAGGACGTCAAAATGTAGAAGCAAACACTTGGCTATAATTTATAATTAATTTCTTCGAAACTAAACCTTTAAATTCAATTACGAAATAACCATCACATTTATAAAAGTTCTGGGAATAACAGGTAAAAAACTCAGTTGTCTATGATCAACACAATTGAAGCAATCGTTCAGTAAACATGTTAAATATATGCGGACGAGCCGAATAACACAGAGCCTTGTGAATTAGGAACACAGCTTGAGATAGACAGAGAGAGTGTTCTATAAAATTGTATTTGATAGAAAGAGAGGGCAATACTCCATATGGCTCCGTACTGCAATCAAATGCTTGGACGCTCTCTACGTCCGGGGGGGAAAATTTCAAAAAATGAAAGTGAAGGGAAATTTATTCTCATATTTTGAAAGCATTTATGCAAATGATTTTAACGATATTTACCACCACAATTACAGACAGGAACGAAGAACCTTTAGCAAATCAGGATCAACGTTACCGAATGAAACGTCTGCTTTGATGATATGTTTGAAGAATTAGGTAAGGGGCTTGTTCAAAATGTTGGTGGACCTGACGGTATACCCAACCAATTTCTGAAAAATTGTGCTGTTGGACTCTCTGAACACTTATCTCACATTTTCAGCAAATCTATAGAATCTGGTTTCTTTCCAACACCGTAGAAAATCTCTTACATTAGTCTGATTCCTAAATAAGGATCCAAATCTACAGTAACGAGAGACCTGGGTGCATTCAATTAAGAATATCTAAACTATTTGAAAAAAATATTTTTCCTCAAATAACATTTCCCTTTAAAAATATTTTTCATCAAAACAACATGGTTTTATCAACGGTAGATCTACTACTACAAATATCTAATTAAATGTTAACTATGTGATTAATCAAGTGAACCAATGTACTGATGGAGACGCAGAATACACGGACTTCAGTAAAGTTTTCGAAATAGCGGAATACAACATGTTAAGAGAGTTTGTAAGTTTGAGTTGCTTTCTGTCTTGCCGTAAAACTTTCTTTACCAACTCGTTCTTAATTAATCACAAAGTGGTATGAATATGCCCATATGTCGACGAATTTCGTGATTTACATTATGCGTCATCAAGAAGTTCGAAAGCTGCTACAGTATCGTCTGGAACACAACTATTTCCTTAGAACTGTTTCCCCAAAACATTCGTACGTAAGGGGACGTAATGAGCTAGTGGCGCTGTTGTTGCAGCAGCGCAGCGATCGCAGGTTGCTGAAAACTGAGAGACCACTACCAAACTTACGACGGAATTCGCAACCGGTTCTGGTGTTCCGGGCCCCTGGACCGTGACCTAAGGTCCCTCAAGACCATTAATAGGACGACTTGCGGAGGCAAAGAGTGCAGTACTTGGCGAACAGGTATCAAGTTACAATGTTTACTGGAGGCAAACGCCTTTGGAGTAGAAGTACGACTCCACGGGCATTGGGGGCAGAAGGCACTGGGTGACAAGTGTCACAGGGGGCAAAGGGCATGGGGAGGCAAGGGGAACTAGGGGGAAAGGGGGAGGAGAAGGGGCGACAAACACGGGGGAGTCGGGGCACCGAAGGAAAAGCAGCTCTGGGGGCACATTGGGGCAAGGGTGGGGCGCGGGAAAGGAGCCAGAAGACGAAGCTTGTGGCGATTGAAACGATCTGGCAATAAAAGATTCCAGAATGAAAGTGCGCTTGATAGCCAACACTGTTCGCATTAAAACTTAACTAGTGCTCTTCATCCTGAGCAAAAAAAATCTTGAAATAGCTGTGTTCGCATCTAGGACCGAAAGCGGTCTCGGAATAACATTACACCGGTAAAACAGTCATTGTGAAGACGCAATCCACCAGACTTTTGGCACAGAAATAACACCGAGGCTAGAACATGGATCCATCACTACACTCCCGAAATTTAAAAAGAAAAAAAAATGTTAAGTAGTAGGCACCGTCGAACGTAAACCCAGATTTGGCGGCTGGCAAGGTGGTGACCACCGTTTATTTGGGATTCCCAGGATAAAATCTTGATAGATTATTTGTAAAACGTAAGACTATAACTGGGTCCTATTACGCTTTCTTATTGGATCGTTCAAAACTGGAGTTTATTGGAAAATTACCTTGAGAGACGAACAAGTATAACTGTTCCATGAAGAAGCAATTTTAAAAGAAATTATTTTGAATTATATTTTCATTTCAACATATATTTTCATCCTGATTTTATTTTTGAGATTGATTATCTAAAAAAATTTGTTATAGACACAAAAGAAATTCACCCTGAGGAAATTCAAATATTTGACTCAAATGCCAGTACTCTTTTGTGTTCTTATCAATTTGAAAAGAATTCGGATTATTTTTCAGGCAGTGAGCAATGTAGGTTGTTTCATACATCTGATTTAATTTTGGAAAAATTAAACGTTCAGATCATATACACTTTGGATATTACAAAACAAACATTTTAAGGAAAAAATATAATTCATAGTTTTTTTTGGGGGGGGGGCAGGTTAATTTGCCGATTCTGTTTTCCATTTTGAAAATTTAGAATTGAATTGTATTATAAGATCAAAGAAAGAAATAATAACAAAGTTGTACATGAAGAAGATAGTATTATATGAAAAACATGAAAACACTTCAACTAAATCACCAGAAGGCACAATGGCAAAAATCTCTTTGTTGATATTTGAATTGTTTTCTCATCCAACACATTTTCCAGACTTAGCACTTATTTAATTCACATTTGATTAAAAATCAGACTTTTTCTGAAAATAAGAAAATGCAGGTTGTCTATTCCAACAAATTAAAATGAACCAAGTAAGAATTGAAGAGATATGAGTTCAAGAGTGTTGCAAAATTATGTGTGACATTTTAAAATCACTTTTTTAGTCTAAGAGAACATCAGAAAGAATTTTACATCCAACATCTGAAAGTAGAAGTGATTGTCGGAATTGGGAATCTAATAATGACAGAGAATCTAATAATGTCTCGGACTACATTTTATGTAAATTTTCTTGTTCAATACATGAACGTGGATGTTGAACATTGTGACAACAAGTTGGTGGAGATACAGAATATAAGATGTTGACAAACCAATTCCTGTCAACATCCTACTGATAATTTCCACAAGTAATAACATTCGGGAGGGGGGGGGTGAAAGAGAGAGAGAGAGTAAGTGTTTTTATTTGCAGTGGAAAAAGAGTAATATTTAATATTCCTGTTAATGAATTATCTGAGTTATTAAATAATGTTAAACTTTGGGCATTGGATCAGTCTATTAAACTTGGAAGAATAATGATATACAGTAAAATATCAATGGGACAAAAATGTGGGGACCTCAGTGACTATTCTTTTATAGCATAATTTGATTATTTTGAAGAAAGTCAATCATCTCCTAAATTATATCTATTTCAAAAGCAACATTGAATCAATTGTATATACAAATGAAAAATCGTAAAACTTATTGGATAAGCAGAAAATTGAAAATGATGTTAAAGTATGTATGTTGCTAGCAAGAAGTTTCACAATCAGATGAATATTGTCTGTTTTACATATTCAACATAAATTTATTACTAAGGAATACTTTCTTCAAAATTGATGCTGTATAGGAACTCCTAACCACTAATTTAATGTAGATTCATCATTAGGCCTATTCCAAATTTAAGATGTTTCAATGTTTGTAATCTATGGGTGTGTTGTTGTGTACTTGTGCTTTCCCAGTGAGTAATTTCTTTTTGATGAGATTAGAGGAAAAAAATATAGCAGAAAGAGTTTTATTCAATAGAAGAACAATATAAATATATAATTCTATGTATACAATCAGTGATTTATGAAGCATTAAGGATGAAACAAAAAAATATCATATTTATTACTGTCAGAAAAAATTGAAGAATTAATTAAAGATAAGAAGAAAAAATATCTAACTTGGTTAAAAACTAGACTGATTGAATATAGAATACAATATTATAAAGCACAAACTTTAATACATAAGATGGTGTATATTGCTAAAAATGAATATTGGGAGAAAAAAATGTATATACATTCACGCATATATGGGAAGTAAGAAAACAAGAGAAATTTCATGAATACTTAGACAATTAAGAACACAAAAAAATAATAAATTGAGAATTAATAGAATTAACATGGTGAAATGGGAACAACATTTTAATTCCTTATTACAAGAAAATAGAACACAATTTGGGGATATTTCTCCCAATTTGTAACAAGAAAATGAGAATAAAATATATTTGGATTCAACATTATTTAATCATAAATGAATACCTCTAAAAAAAGGGAAATCCGTAGGATTATATGGCATAACAGATGAGTTAATCAAGTATTGCTCTTCAATTCTTAAAGAATTGATAAGAGATATGTTCAAGCTATGTTTAATGGTGAAAATATTCCTGATGAGTGGAAGCATGGTTTGATTTCAGAAATATTCAAAAAGGGTAACTGAAGTAATTGTGTTAATTATAGAGATATCAGTGTTTTGGACATTTTTTTCAAGATTGTATAGTAGAATAATTAAATATATTTTAGAAAATGAATACAATAGTCAAGAAGAAGAAATTCAAATGGGTTTTAGAGTGGGACATTCAACTATGGATAATATATTCATTTTAATGCCTGTGGACAACAACTTCACATTATCTTCACAGATCTAGAAAAGGCATATGATAGGATACCACTGAAATAATTATGGGAAGTATTGGAAGCATATAATATTAATTGCATAATTGCATTAGCTTAATTGTAATAGCTTAATTGCATTAGCAATCTGTGATTTAGAATTTTTTTATATTTAGATCTTGTTACTTATATCGATAAGATTAAAAATATATATTTAATAATGCTGGACGAAGAAAACTTACTGTATTGGGTTTTTGAAAACTGTCTTGCACTTTCAATTAAAGATGATAAAATAATATTATTTCACACCAACTAGTGTGGATTTCTTCTTACAAAAGGTAAATGTATACTGAACTCTGCTTAATGGATTATTTGTGCTTTCATATAATTGCTTGAAATTTCAAATTACTCAATGCATCAGTTCATAAACAAAACATTGATTTTACTGATGGTATATTGGCATTAAAACAATTTGTTGTAAGGTGATTTGTGTTCCTCTTAAACTTGAACATTAAATACATTTACAATTGGAAAAAAAAAATTTATAGTGAAAGTTAACATTTTGTTAAAATGAAATATTGGCCCTCTTATTGATTGCAATATTTTTATCAGTTACCGTAATGGAAGTTCACACTATCAACAAATAAAAAAAGTAAAACGGAATATAAGAGGACAGCATTACAGAGATGAAAGAAGAAACTGAATTTGTGTTTAATTAATCACAAAGTAAAAAGAGATATATAGACATAGTTGTTTTATCTGAAACAAGAAAGAAATACAAGGGAAATGTGTCAATTCTTAATCACATTTTAATTTACTCTGGAGTAAACAGTAAGGAAAGAGCAGTATCTGGTGCTGCAATTTTTCTTGCATACAAATGCAAAAATTTATACGGAAGACTTCAATACATATCACCTCAAATAATAAGAGCAACTCTTAATATTATGGGAAAGATAATGCAAATTTAAGAATATATGTACTGGTAGACAAGAAAGACAAAGAATCAATGAAATTGAACAAGTGCCTCCAAGAGGTAGTGTAACAATATGTCAAAAAAGTTGAGATTATACTAGTAGGGGGTAGAAATGCACATGTAGGCAATGAAACACACATTATTATGGATGAAAGGGTAAAGACAAAATCTACAATAATGGAAAATCACTCAGTTTCATCTCCATATTTAATAATCTGAAAATATGGAATATTTTCTTTCTATATAGAGAAACTAAGATATACCGGAACAAATCTGCAGGCACAAATTAGACATCACATTACTTACATAAGAAATGCCTTTTTAAAATTGTATTTTTTTTTCTAACCAAATTAACTTACAATTTTAAACTGGATATTTCCAGAGGGTTAAAATTTAAATAAATGCAAAGTTTCATTGTTAAAAAAATCTGATATTAATAGAAATGGGAAACAGTAGGTCATTGATTGTCAGGCCAGTTTTTTCAAAAAAAAAATAGAGAACAAAATGCATCGAAGGCCCTTTTTGTTTTTAAAATTAAAAATTGCAAATTGTTAAGAAGTAAAATTTCTTATTGTTCATCCAAGAAATGTGTTACAGAAGTATAATAATTACATCTAGTAGGGTTTTTTTTTACAAAAATAAATGTATTTGTAAAGGAATAAACTCCTCTGAAGAACAAGATATTTGTAAACTTTCAGAGAAATGTAGGGAACAAAACACAGAAGTGAACAAGAATTATATTATATTTATTTGCAGAGATTGCCTATGTTGCTGTTGCCTTGGACGCTATAATGCTTCTAGCGTCTGCCGCGAGGTGGCGACGAGCAATAACGCATGCGCAGACGGTGAGGTTCTCCCCTCCGTTCTTCACTCCTGCCCCAGGATTCTCGAGTCCTGAAAAGCTAGCATACGAGTAGCTGGTGACTAAGTCTTATGAGAGCAAGTTGCTCATTTGTGCACGAGAGCGCAGCACACTTGAGGTTGTCGGAGAAATATTTTTCTTTTCACTCGTGATTCCGCGCTTGGTAATGAGCACAAATAGTAGATATAGTGCTTGCCAACTAATTCTCAATTGATATCTAAGAAGTTGAATTCTGACTTAAATATATTAAATTTTATTTTGGTTCGAAATATATCAATTCACAAGTGATCTCATTGTCAATCGCGCGTGAGAACTATAGCGGAGCTATTTCATAATTTGCTTTCAAGGAGTCTCCTGACTTAAATCTTTTGATGTAGTGTAACATTTGTTTCAATAACCTAGATTCTAGATAACATTAAGAATCACGATGTCTTCAGTTCGCATTATTATTGAGCATCCCCAAACGCACGAGACACGCTACGCCACTGATTATTAGGAAGGTAAAAAAAAGTAAGGACATTGTGCATTGTAACAAAAAATAATCATTCAATCAATCATATTTTTGCTTAAAAATTCAATTTTAAAACATGGCTAAGAAAGTGATATTCATAATGCTTATTAAAAAATATAGAATTACAAAATCTGATAGCAAGAAGAGGACCAGGAATTGTTATCGATGTGATGAAGCAAAGCAGAGAAAAGGTAGGAATGATATTTAAGGAAATTATTGTGTACATTTTATCAAAAGAAAAGACATCTGAAAATATTGCAGATGATGATGGGGTACAAATAACAGATATGTCTCAGTATATCAGAAGTGTCTCTGTTTACAGGGATTATGTTGTACGTTGGACATTTCATGACCTTATACATTTTTACTCTCTTGCTTTTTTTCTTTTTTTTGGTTTTAAATATTAAGAATGATAAAGACATTCAACAATATACAAGGAAATGGCACTGTAGTCATTTACAATTTTGACAGTGAATGATATAGGATTACAGAAGAAAGCTTACAAATTTCAATCGCATAACGACCCATTTCTTTCATGAGGATACTTTTGGTAAAAAGAGAAAAGAGCCATTTAATGTTATTCAATTGCAAACATTGCATTTCGAGAACTTCGATAACAGCAGCAAACATCTGCATTTTAAGAAAATTCAATCTCTAATGCTCTTTATATACACAGTCCGTCCCACAGAAAAGGTGTCTGATTTTATATTCGCGAAACCACAATTGCAATTTGTGATCTGATGCGGGAATTAAGTAGAGTTGTGTTTCGACTACCTTCCGTTTTAAATGGAACAGCACTGGCATCACAGACTGCTCGCAGTAAACAAAACTGTAACCGTGCGTTTTGACCCTCCGTCGTGAAAAGAGCAATGAAGCGACGAGCGAACATTAAGTTTTGTTTCAAAGTGGGTAAGAGTGCCACAGAAACTTTTGGAATGATACGTGTTTATGTTAGTGAAGCTATGAATAGTAAAAACACTTTTAAGTGGTATGCAAGATTTCGTGATGGAAGAGAGAGCATTGAAGACGATCCAAATCCAGGAGTATCAGCGACCGTTAAAGTCGAATAAAATGTTCAAAATGTGGCTGAAATCCTTCGCAATGATTGTTGTGCATCTACCAGGTTAATAGAGGAGCTTACGGGAATTCCTAAAACAACTTAGCAAAGTGACTGAAACTCGGGATAAAAAGATCTGTGGTCGCTTTGTTCCCCCCTATCACCCACGGATAATCAAAAGCTTTGCAGAGTGGAACACTGCAGAGATATGAAACGATCGGCCGATGGGGGCCCGGACTTTCTGTCATGTAGTGTAACAGGTGATGAAACATGGTGTTTTAAATATGAGACACATACAAAGCGCCAGAGCACGGAATGGAAAGGTCCAGAATTTCCGAGATTGAAAAATGTGCGAATGCAGAAAAGTCGTGACAAGACACTGCTCACAGTTTTCTTTGATTCCAAAGGAATTATCCATAAAGAATTTTCTCCAGAAGGTCAAATGGTGAACGCACATTACTACTTGGGTGTTCTATCTCGTTTATGGGCGAGGATTGATCGGGTGAGACCTGAATACCGCAACCAATGTTCTTGGTGTTTGTTGCATGATAATGCTCCAGCGCAAAAAAGCAAAATCGTTCGCCAATTCTTGGCTGAAAGAAGAATTGTTGCGCTTGACCATGTTCTTTATTCGCCAGATTTACCTCCGAGCGACATCTCGCTATTTCCCAAACTGAAAATTGCCATGAAAGGACGGCGTATCGGACACGATTTCCGATATACAGAAGGCTACGAAAACGATTCTGCACGCAATTCCAAATGTTGACTATCAGAATTGTTTTGAACATTTTCCCCAAAGCTTCCAGTTGTGTACTGAATCACAAAGAAACTATTTAAAAAAAAGCATGTACACTACGAACACACCAACTTTTTGTATTTTATTTCACATCAGTCACCTTTTCTGTGGGACGGGCCGTGTAAAATTCACTAAAGATGAAATGAAGTAGAAATGAAAGTTTAACAGTGTTTTACTCCGTTCATGTGCAACCACAAATTCTCATAACGTTGATGAAAAGTTCTTTCCCATCTATCTGACTTTGCAGACGTACTTGACTAAAGGTAAGATAGGTAAGGAAAAGGTCGCCGATTTAGCACAAATGTTGAAATGGATGCCACCTTTGGATCAGAACTATTTCAAAGAATTTGTAATTAAGTGAAAATAATAACGAGTATTTTATAGTTATAGGAAACCGATTTCAGTGTCACCGCTTTGGATCAGCACAGGGGAATTCGCAGAATTGAATGAGGCGAAAGCTGAAGTCCGTGTTAGTGCTTTAGAATCTCAGTTTCAGCAAGTAGAGGGGGCGTCGTCGATGCCGCACGTTGTCCAAGTGTGGCAAACGGTAATGGCGACACTGCACACGCCCGCCGACGAGCCGGGTTTCACAACAGAAACAGAAGTGAAAGCGGCCATTGCAGAGCCGAAAGCTAAAAAAGCTCCCGGCCCCGACGGCATCTCTAACGACGTCGCAGACCGAAAGTCGCGACACAGCGACACTCTCTTGGCTACAATTCTTGAAGGAAATAGCTTGATCATTGCACTTTAAAGTTACAAATAATGTATGCAAGGGAAACTTATGTGAAGCAAGAAGTGTAGGTTTCTATTACATCAAAAACTAGATAGAACTAATATCTTTCCCTTCTGTAATTATTTACCGTCGCCAAATTTGAAAGCATATATAAAACTGAAAACTAATGAGTAAATGAATGAAAAACAAACTACCGTAGATACACTGTTAGGAATTCTGTTAAAAGAAGCTACTCAGAAATTAAATATTCCGAGAAGGAGTAGAATGTGATGTAGGTAAATAACCTCTTGGATATCAGTTCTGGAAGAACTCATCCCGGCAAAAATGTATATGACATTCGTACAAATACATATTGAAAGTTTGTTCAAATATATCTCGCGTTTAACAAAATTATGTATTATGTACAATATTTTGATTATTTTATGGGATTTATTAAATAGAATTAATGGAAATTGTGTGTTTTATATAATGCATTTTAATAGAAGAGAGTGACACAAAAAGAGTGCAAATCGTGGATGACACTTCACAAAGAAGTGATTGAATAGAGAATCGATGAAAATAAGACAAAATCAACCGGAAGTGAAATGAAATATTACTAATCGTTCAACGAAACGTCGCAGACTGACGAAACTTTCCCCACAGCTGACTACTTCCCTGGAGCTTTTGTTTTCGGAGGAAGTATAGTGGACAATGCAAAACTAGTTGATTTCAAGGTGATTGATAAAAATATTTAAAAAGGGTGATTGGTAAAATATTGAATTACTTAATGTAAATAAGGGTTCTATCAAGTAATGAATTCCATACATCACATTTCCCAGGTATTCACACTGTACATTGGAAGAGTTTACTCTTTCTTAGCCTGTCCATCTCTCTTGGTTTGTTTGCAACTCCATCAGATTTCCCTCAAGCGGGAAAACATCATCATTGGAGCAAGAGTGAGAACACAAGGGAGGGGAATTCTACAAATTGTACCTAAGAGAATGTTATCCGACAGTGATGTGATAAACGGGATATTTTGACAGACGTAGAGCCGACTTAAATTGTTTAGTAAGTGTCGACTGCTGTAAGTCGGCAGTAGTAGAGAGTTTCTATATGGTAGACAGCGCTGGGGCCGTGTAAGGTAGACAGCGCTGGGCTTGAATTTGAAACAATCACAACTGAATGTAACAATGATTGACAATAAATACTTATGCAGTCCATCGAGAAAAACGAGAAGAATGCACTTGCAGTGAAGTGCTAAGCATGCCGTAGTTGACCACTTGATTAGTAGTTGTGCAACCAAACCTTGCAAAGGCTTCATTGGAGCCCACATAAAGGAAGCGCCATGAACCCATAGCTTTGGCAGTGGGCGCCGGCAGACAGCAGGAGTGAAGCCTGGCTGAGGGAGTGGCTGGTGCAAAGGCGACTGATGCGCTGTGTCGGTTGGTCGGCGGCGGAAGCGAGGGAACGCAGCGGTCCCTCGCGCAGAAAGGCTCAGAGCTGCTGGGAGGGCCAGTTTGTGGCGCAGCGCGGAGAGGGCAGCGCTGGCGCTAGGAAGGGTGAGGCTCTCCCAGGGAGCGCGAGAAAAGGCCTGACCCTATGGTCAGAGGACACCGGGTGCCAAGCTCAGCATGGTAACGCGAAAAAATACAGAACCATGATGAGAAATAAATAAGCAAATAAAATGGACAAAGAGTATGAGCAAATTACAAGATGAGTTGAACGATCCCTCAGGTGAGTGCGAAGTTAGACAACTAGATAGAATCTACATAACATGAAATGTCCCTTGGGTGAACATATTCCGTTGAAAATGCGTGTCGTACTGAAGTAAAATCAAATGTATGAGCAGCCAGAAACAAATGGAGGAGTCTTAAGTACTAGAGCCATCGCTGAAAAACTAGATTAACACTTTCCGGCACGCATTAATGTGCTGCTCATTAAGGCAAATGTTGACATTTAAATGGGTATGCAGAAAGAACTATACAGCGTTACAAAAAACTGGATTTATTTAATCATTGTTGATTTGACTTCAAAGTTTTCACATTGTATTCATAAAACATTCCACGAATATTTGATAATCTCATTTATTACTGACAGCAATACAACAACACTTAAGGAAGCAACCTACGTTGCACAGAGGCATCACATTTCGCTCTGTAATTTCGTCTTCTGTAATTTAATTCTCCACATTAACATCATTACTATATGTAGAAAAAACTGTCACAGAAAACTTTTAACTCGTTGTCACTATTTTCTTCTACAAACGACTTATTCAGTTTATATAAAATATCGTTTTCACTGCTCAATCTCACGTGCGCCATTTTATATCCACAACACGAACGATACTGCTTCACACTAACAGAAGATCTAAAAATATATTTAAAAAAGACAAATTCAAAATGTTATTTCAAGGAGAAAGTCTTAGGAAATGATCAGTACGGAGAAGAATTAGGCTTGTATACAAGCAAGAAAGAGCGTGCAGTCATCGTTTCAAGAAGATGTACGTGTTACTACGCGTTTGGTACGAGGCATACTTTAAACGAAGAACGTTCCGGAGAAAAAGGTTACCATTAACTGTCATAACAAATTGGTGGAGGTAATCACCAATGTAATGTGGCTGAGCATACACTAATATGATGCTGTGCAATCAGAATTGATCATCAGTCAAGTGAAAAAGAAAGGGAGAAAGGAAATATTTCCCTTTATAATTGCAACTGGTAAAACATCATTAAGAAAATAATTGAGCTTATCACACAGCAAAAGCGAGGATAAGTGGTAGAACATACATAAACAAATTTTAAAAATGTGTAAGCATGAAATTAATTCATAATGGTAACTGGTAGTCGAGTAATGAATGAATATTGCCTTGACCGACAGGATGACTGCCAGGATCGTAGTCTATCATCTAGCCAGTTTGGTTCACCCTGGATATTTAATTTATGTGGCACCCACCCGAAGGTAGAGTGTTCCCCAATCCGCCACCGGGATGGCGCCCAATGGGGGGCTAGCACCTACAAGGGGGGCGTGGTTCTGGAGGAGGGAGGCTGCTGGCGAAATGACTGTCGGCGACGGTGGATGAGCATCGGTCGTTGCAAATAGTCGTTGCTGGGATTTCTCGTTTCAGCAAAGTGACATTTTAAGTATAAGTTTCTGACGAAAAATGACCCTCGGAACGAAAGTTTGGGTGAATTTTCTGGAAGACCAAGAAAGTTCACTACATCAGTTTTCTGTTCATTATCATTTTGGAGATAGTACAGTGTGGACTTATTCAATGGTTTTGTATTTGCTGAACGTTCATCAATGAGAGAAATCCAGTAATGATACCGTGGCGATCATCTGAACGATGACTTGTCTGCGTAGAAAGACGTGTTAGATGATAAGAGCCCTATCAACTTGGCATTGTTTTGATATGATGGACAAATTAATGATTTGAAAGTTTATAGATTGCAACGTGGAAATTTGGGACGTCAAGGAACCTCTGTACTAGAGGTTCCTCTTACTTCGGCCAAACGCGCCCACCCCACTCAACCTCGCAAAATTCCAGCCGTCACTGTTCCTCACTACCTGTGAGGTACTGCTAGAATACCTTTCTACCAGCTATAGTCATGGTGTATGGTTGTGGGGTGAAGAGGTATTAATGTTCCTCACGACCTGTGAGGTACCTCAGTAACCGCATTATGTAGCAGATTTATTATGTGTACACTCAATTGCTGGTTGAAGCCCTGAGGGTAGAAATATATTTTCGTTGGCAACCTTGGTTTAAATTAATTCTTCTCCACTGACCAAGCCCCATTAACCTGACTCCAATATAATATTTGGGTCGTTAAGCATTTACTATAGCTACGATATATAATACCGATACCATATAACATCATAGACGCTTTTAATGCAAATCACTGTGCTACAACTGATCACAACGTCAAAAGAGATATACAATGATATTTTGTCATTATTGCCATTTCTACAATCAAAGTGTCATGTGTTGTACAGAAACCTGAAATATGCTAAGAACATTAAGGACTACCCAGAAGATGGTTACAATGTTGACTGAATTGTGGGCATTCTTGCCATATTTGTATGTCTATTGAGTTTTTACTGTTATTCATCATCATTACTATCATGTAACTGAATATGTGTAAACTGCTAAAATAATTTATAAGTAATTACGAAGTAAACAGTAAATAACGGTTTTAGTTTTAAAAAGTTTACACATCAAGTCACTTCTAAGATAATTCTGTTCAGCATTTTCAAGATTTTATCAACAAGAATTATATTTTGATGAGTTGAGGAAGGTGGTGTTCCTTTGACGTGACATTTAACCAGTCCTTGTCTGAGTGTATATTACAGATAAATTAAAAAAGTTGATTAAGAAATTAATTGACACAAAGATATCACAAATGTACTCTTAACATGTATATGAAAAAATGCATGAAGAATTATATTTAACTTTTTCATATATTATTCTATTTATTGAACCAGATTCTTTGTTTTGAATATTGTGAAGCATTTACTAAGCTAAGAGAATTTTTTGTCTAAGAATGATTTTTTGAAATTTAAGCAAATTAAACTTTTATTTTGAAATATGTTAGCACAGTAAACAGCATTAAAATTCATAAAAGATTTTTTGATTTCTCAAAAAAAATGAAAAAATGAAGAGGTTTTATCATTTTAAAACAACCGTATTCCTGTCACCATGCCAAGAATAATTTTGTTTGAAAATTGCAACAAATTTGTTGCTTAAGTAGCCCTTATCATTTTGAAACTCCTCACACTGTTATTGGTAAATCTGATTTCACCCAAAAATTGAAACAGTTTTCATATACAAAATTGTAGATAGTGATGAGAATAACAAAGAAGTCTGTTCTGCTTTAGGTAAAAATTCAACCAAAATATACTTAGAAAGCACCTTCACTAAATATCATTTTTCTCGGTTTCATTATGATCATTTATGAATGGATAGATAGAGAAAGATGATCGTATATTACTGGGTCAATACTTCATCACTTCTGCCACATTCTATCACTTCTGTCACATTGAGTGCTTTAGAACAGCAAGCCCTTGAATTAGGGTCTGTTGATGGATAAATAAATAAACAGAAGTCATCCTTCTGGATTGGGGTCAGAGTGAGGCAAAAGGCATTTACACCGAAAAAATTCATTATTATATAAACAATGACACATCAGTGTTTGGCAGAACATGATTGCAAGTTCTAACATACCATCAGTGGCGGCTGGTGCCCAAACAGACTGAAGGTTTTACCAACATCGCACGACGAAAATGTAATTTCCAAATTTTAAAACTCGATTATATAATACAAGTGTATGCAATTGAAGTGAATAAATTAAAACTAAGTTAAATAAAACATAATTTTACGCGTAGTGTGCCTGTCAGGTGTATACACCTACCACGCAGGTGCTTCTGGCTTTGATTTCCACTGGGCACAGTTCGTCTCCAGCACATTGTAATAAGTACTATTGCTTCGATATGTTTCACACAAATAAAATTATTTTATTTCCAAAATTTCACTACCCTGGTGTATTTTGTAATAAAGACCCTTCCATTAACACACACATGTTCGTATACCCACCAGCGCCCTCCACCTGTAACTGCAGGAAGAAATATGCATCCACCGTCAGACACAGGAAGGGACTGTGTTCCAGAACGGCCAACTTTATGCAAAGAATTCATCATTTGAATCAATAAATCTTATATAAAATGAAAACAATTTCTCTGAATGGTCTCTATCATATGTAATGCATCTATAATCTCTGCATCATAAATAATGCATTAACTGCCATAATTGATTGAACTTGTAAAGTTGTAAACTTTCAATAAGAAGCGAAATTCATAAAATTACGTTCCAGCAAGTCAGATGAAGACAGATTACTGGTATTCCCCTGAGACTCTCTCGGTCGCCGCGCAGCTCTCGACCCCAACCAATTTGGTTGCGCCTCCAAAGGCCGCATGTTCCCCGTGTTAAAGCAAAGGGCCAAAGAGTAAATGTAATAACGCAGTATCAGAGCAAAGAACGCAGTGCAATACCTGGGAAGGCACCAAGCACCGGAGAGAGCGCCTGTTGGACGTTCCTTGATTTCAAAATGATTTCATATATATCGATATTGCTACAATATCTTGAATGTTGTATGTCTTTAAAAGGAAAATTTATACTCCTTAGATATTATAGGGAATTGTTAGATACAATGGGGTTGTGTAACCTAAGCACGAGCCACCACTTCTTTCTATTATCTAAACAAAAGGACAAGGACGAAAATGTTCCATTTTCCATACTTTCGAATACTGTACTGTTGGCACAAATGGAGCCCTCCACATCATCTCCAGAAAATTAACAAAGTCGTCTAAAGGAAAAACTACAATATGTGAGGAAGTAGATCCACTTACTATTGTTGTTGAAATAATACTCAATGAAATAGTTTAATGTTCTGACTACTTTCATAGCTCACACTCCCAAGCAGAATGAAACAGTAATGAAATTCAGCAAAGTAGATCAAACGCACAATAAAGTTCAAAGAAGATGAAAGTAAAATGTTCCTAAATATATGGGTGGAATATGCATCCGTTTACAGCGCTGTCTGATGGTGTTAGAATTGTGATCGAAACACGTTTCCCAAGGTGGGACGGAGTAGAATGGCCCAGCTGAGGGAAGATAATTTGACACTTTTTAAATATGTTATATGCTATTTTATTACATACTTTTTAACTACCTGGTACACTATGCAATCCTACAACGAACTACAAATGATATTTTCCATTCTTTGCAGATGATGATATTCCAAACGCATTCCACTCGAATAGGAATAAAGGCATAAAGCAAAATGAGAAGTAAGAAAGATACATGCTGTGAGAAATACGTTTGCGGTGTCAAATGGCTGTTTGGTAACACTATACAAAGTATTCGTTCAACGAACGAGAGAACTACAAATAATATTTTCATCTTATTACAGATGTAACTACTGCACAAAACATTCCAATTACTTACGGAAGAAAGATAACCCAGATGGAACTGAACATTGCTGTGGAGAATGTGCTCCCAGTGTACTACTCCTATCCAGTAACGCTGTACAAACTATTCCTTCTTAAACGAGAGAACTACAAATAACATCTCCTACTCTTTTCAGACTATGCTCTTCCAACTGCATTCCACTTTGTCAAGGAAGAAAGGGATAATGCAAATGGAGAGGTAAGAAAAACTATGCTGTGGATGTTAACGGTGTGGAATGACTGCCCGGTATCACTGTACAAATTAATCCTTCAACGAACAAGGGAACTAGAAATAATATTTTCCTCTCTTTGCACTTGATGTTTTTGCCCTCTACACTTACTCAAGGGAGAAGGTAATGTAGATGCAGAGGTAAAAATTAATTATGCTGCCGAGAATATGCTAGCTGTCTTGCATCGCCTTTTAAGTACAATGCACAATCTATGTTACTTGCACATAAAACAATAACAAATGACAAGAAAATAAAATTCAAAGTAACCCTCCGGATTGATGGGGATAAGTATCGTTAAAGGTATAGGCCCAAAACATTCCAATTATTTACGGAAAAAAGATAAGACAGATGGAACTGAACATAGCTGTGGAGCTCCCGGTGTGCTACTCCTATCCAGTAACATTGTACAAACTCTTCCTTTTTACACTACAAATAACATTTCCTACTCTTTTCAGATTATACTCTTCCAACTGCATTCCAATATCTCAAGGAAGAAAGGGATAATGCAAATGGAGAGGTAAGAAAAACTATGCTGTGGATAATAAGTTGACGGTGTGGAATGGCTGCCCGGTATCACTGTACAAATTAATGCTCCAACGAACGAGGGAACTAAAAATAATATTTTCCTCTCTTTGCAGTTGAAGCTTTTGCCCTCTACACTTATTCTAGGGAGAAGGGGGAATGTAGATGCAGAGGTAAAAAATAATTATGCCGCCGAGAATATGCTAGCAGTCTTGTGTCGCCTTCTAAGTACAATGCAAAATCTAAGTTATTTGCACATAAAACAATAACAAATCACAAGAAAATAAAATTTTACAGTACCCTCAGGATTGAGGAGGATAAGTATCGTTAAAGGTATAGGCGCAAACATTCCAATTACTTACGGAAGAAAGATAACGCAGATGGAACTGAACATTGCTGTGGAGAATATTCTTCCCGTGTGCTACTCCTATCCAGTAACACTGTACAAACTATTCCTTCATAGAACGAGAGAACTACAAATAACATTTCCTACTCTTTTCAGATTATGCTCTTCCAACTGCATTCCACTTTGTCAAGGAAGAAAGGGATAATGCAAACGGAGAGTTAAGGAAAACTATGCGGTGGATAATATGTTGACGGTGTGGAATGGCTGCCCGGTACCACTGTACAAATTAATCCTTCAACGAACGAGGGAACTAGAAATAATATTTTCCTCTCTTTGCACTTGATGCTTTTGCCCTCTACACTCACTCACGGGAGAAGGTAATGTAGATGCAGAGGTAAAAATTAATTATGCTGCCGAAAATATGCTAGCTGTCTTGCATCGCCTTTTAAGTACAATGCACAATCTACGTTACTTGCACATAAAACAATAACAAATGACAAGAAAATAAAATTCAAAGTAACCCTCAGGACTGAGGAGGATAAGTATCGTTAAAGGTATAGGCGCTTTGTTTCACAGGAGTTCAAATTGCAAAATCGAACGGCTCTAAATTTCACAGACTACCCGAACACTGCTCTGCCGGGTTGTCTTAATTTTTTTTCTTAAGTAAACCTTTCAAATAGCTAAATTTAAACAAGTTAATAATGTGTGGACTTTATTTTATGCATGCCGTAGTTGTCCACTTGATTAGTAGTTGTGCAACCAAACCTTGCAAAGGCTTGATTGGAGCCCCACATACAGGAAGCGCCATGAACCCCATAGCTTTGGCAGTGGGCGTCGGCACACAGTAGAAAATGAAGCCTGGTCGAGGGAGTGGCTGGTGCAAAGACGGCTGATGCGCTGTGTCGGTTCGTCGGCGGCGGAAGCGAGGGAACGCAGCGGTCCCCTCGCGCAGAAAGGCTCAGAGCTGCTGCGAGGGCCAGTTGTGGCGCAGCGCGGAGAGGGCAGCGCTGGCGCTAGGAAGGGTGAGGCTCTCCCAGGGAGCGCGAGAAAAGGCCTGACCCTATGGTCAGAGGACACCGGGTGCCAAGCTCAGCATGGTAACATTGCGAAAAAATACAGAAGCATGATGAGAAATAAATAAGCAAAGAAAATGGACAGAGAGAACAAGACCAAATTACATGTTGGGCTTATCTGTTGGCTTAGGACATGAACCCAGACACAACATACATGACATGACATGTCTCTGGTCCGAACGCAGTCCGGAGGAAATGTGTGTCTTACTGAAGTACAATGAAATGTATACACAGCAAAAAGCAAATGATGCGTTCTAAAGCAATAGGCTCGTGACCGAAAAGCAATGTTAAACGATTGAGTAACATAAAAATGTAATGAATGGAAGTACCAATCTAATGTGGTTGGGCGTACACTAAATATGGTTGTAAGCAATAAATGATTATCATCACAGTGAATGTGGCATTGAGAGACAAATCTCAAAAAAGAATTTGATACCGAATAAATAATAGCACATATTACACCTAATTACGAACCTACAAAACAAAGGGGAGAATGAAAAATCAAAGACGAAGTAGGAGAGAAGCCGAAATATCTGCCGAAGTCTCTTATAATTACTGGTACGCCCTGTGACATTATTTTAAATTATCATCCTGCACAAGGCCCCAACATCGGCGATTTTGTGTATTAGTTGGAATTGGTCAGAGTTGAAATAATTTAAGTGCTGGTTGCAAACAAAAGTGTGTTGATATGGTTTTCTCGGGAAGAATATCAGAATTAATATCAAAACGCTTTCATTTCCGCTCAATGGATGGATACAATTGATGCTATTAACTTCACGACTGATATTTTAAGTCGTTGAAATTGAAATATCTCGTTAGTTACCAGAATTTACTCGTAAAATATTTCCCTTCAAATGTACTAAACACAAGAAATTTTAATGTCGCTAATTCTTGTTTTAGTTTGAGGTTTTTGTATTATTGATTACAAATCAACATCAATTCCTGATTACAACATAGTGCAATATGTTAAAAGAAGTATTCTTGTAAACAAAATCTACCTCTCATCAACTACACTTTAAATTAATTAATAATAAACCGATAGAACATGTAAAAACATGATCATCAGAAAATACCACATACAATTATTTTAATTAATAGATATCTACGGTATTTTCTCAAAACTGTTCAAAATTTTTTCTTGTATATAATACATGACGCTAAATATATAGTGCAAGTTTCAATTTAAACAAACTCTTCGGATTTTCGAAAAAAGCCAAAAGTAAAAAAGTTGACATTTAAAACTACAAAACTGAAGATAGCCCTTTTTGCCTTAAACGAAGACCGTTCTAAGAAATGAGCTCTTTGAAACAGGTCACGTATAATTTTTCGAAAAGAAGAAACAGTCAATTATATATTGTGACAATTACATTTTTAAGCGACGGTCCGAGCTCGAACCTGCGGCGTTCCCATGGCATGGAGATAACGCTCAAGGCAAGTCAAACTCCGATGACCACTAGTTTAATATGGTCTGACCAGTCCTGTCAAAAATACTCGTTGCTACCAGTATTCATTATTCAACTTAGTATGTATGAGTTAGTGGCAGAGATCCCAGAGTTAAAGAAACTGTGCACAGATTGCACCTCTCGCAACTCTTCACAGGAAACGGACAGAGTGAATGTTTCTATACTTTTCACTGAACTGAAAACCTTGATTAGTAGGTGGATTATGTGGTGTTGGTGAGCTACCAGAGTATTAAGAAGATAAGATTCATCA
Organism: Acheta domesticus; assembly: GCA_031308135.1. Taxonomy (NCBI): domain Eukaryota; kingdom Metazoa; phylum Arthropoda; class Insecta; order Orthoptera; family Gryllidae; genus Acheta; species Acheta domesticus. Next base: position 262,928,210 of record JAHLJT010008446.1, read on the forward strand.
CAAATAAAACTTTAAAAAGTTGTTATTCTGAGACTGTAATATAACTGCACCGGCAGAACGCTAATGCACGCGGCAGTAAGGTGCTGAGTTCGCGAGAAGCCCAGTGACTGGGAAATACCATCTGGTGAAACACTGATTGGCTAATGGGAAGATGATATTATGCAGTGGTGGAGTTCATTTAGTGGCTAAACAGATTGTGTACGTGTTGGTGTAATGTATGGAATTTCAGCGGGACAACTCCCACATGTCGCTATCAATAACAATTTTCTGATACTCTTTGTGATGGAAAAGGGCAATTTAAGAGATGGTTTATAAGCTTTCCGCGTAATAGTGCATACATTCTGAGCATCGCATAAAAGTAAAGAGAGAAGAAGAACCTATTTTGTCGAAGTCGTGAATTCTTTGAGAGTGTAGTACGACACTCACCAAAAATTCACGGATCATTTAATGAACTTACAAACTTCTTAAATACCCAGTGAGAAAATTGCGTGGAGAGAAGAGAAGCAAAATGACTTTCTGGATATATGTTGTTGATGAAATCATCTAGGCAAAAATGTCGTCGACATCGACACAGTAGCTTATTTGATGTTTGTTAAAATACATATATTTTTTAACATACTTGTATATTGTGAACATAATAGAGAAGCGTTGTACACAATATACAAAAATGTCCGTGGCGAAGTGTATTTTTTTCAGTAGTGAAGTAAATATTGTAGTTTTCGGTATAGCTGCTTCAGCAGCTTGTCCTCGATTCAATTGTAATTATGAGCTCGAAGTGGAACTGGGAAATACATTCATAAATCGAAGAGGAAAATCGAAGGGAATCACGTTGTTGTGCGCATGAATGTTTGGTTAGTTCATGCAATGCGAAATATTAAAGACACACGATAACATTTGATTGCCTCTTAAAAACTTTCTCTGATTCTCACCGAATTTCGATTATTGCCGTTCTTGGAAAGTAGAATACGAGGTTCGAAGGAAATTAACAAGCTCACTTCTTCAGGAAGATTGCATTTTCATTAAACTACAATTTCTATTCTCTACTTCTTTTACGAAACATTTAAGACAGTTTTGTATATTGTATTTCTCATTTCTCATCAATAATGCCCACAAGATCTAAATCTCTGACAGAAGAGACCCAGAACATTCATGTGGATTAGCGTCTACATTGGACATTCAGAAACGCATATTTGTGGTGTATGACTGAACCTTGGGCACTTGCACCAGTGCAAAGATTAAGCACGTACTGTCGCACTCAAAGGTCGTAAAACCTGCAACCTATCTTTTCCGGGAAGGACGGAAGATTAAACCCAATAATGAGGGTCGAAAATAGGGATCACTTTTCCATTCGACTTCAATTTGATCCCGTATCCCTCAGTGATCCCTGATTCTTGAAGAAAGAGAGTAGATCTTCTGCATTCTCTGAAGAGAAGTACTCATTGTTTTAAAACCTTCCTTGTTGATATTCAGGATAGAATCAGTAGTGACTGCCACCTCGAGGCCAGCATTCGGCATGGTTTTCGCATATTCTTGTTTTTCATTGGAGTTCAGCCTTGTAGGTGCCGCTTCTGAAAGTACACAGACAAAGTTCCTTGTCCACCATGGTTCAAACCGGAGATGAACCATTAATATGTTCTTTGTCATTCTATCATCTAACAGATATCGTTTTTATCAACATATTGAAACATTGCTTCTTCAGGCCTGTGCAGATTTCAAATATTCGAAGTTTAAAATAATGTAGAGATGATCTTGAATCCCTTGACCACACTTCTTAAAGTAAATAGTTTTATCATAAAAATACTTTAAAGATAAAAATAATTTGTGTGAGGGAAACCTATGGGAAGTAATTGATGTTCGTGATTCTGGGCGCGTCAACTACAGGGGTCATTAGTCAGTAAGGGTAGTGCGGGTATTTTCCTAGGGAAGTGACGGTAATTTTCCCCGCTGGATGGGGAGATCAAGCGCCGACCTATCGTAGACTAATGGGGTTTCCCCCACCAGGTATCTCCCACCAGCACGGCCTCAGCTGGGACAAACTCTAAGCTCCCAACCAGTCTCCCGGCATGTGTGGTAGTATAGTGTATGTTAGTGTAAGTGTCTGTGTGTGTAACGGGTGAGGATAGGAAAAGGAAGAAGGAGGGAAAGATCGCGCGCGGTCCGTGGCCCGTTTGTTAGGGTACTGCTCCGGAATTCGCCTCGTGTTGATCAGAGAAACCACGGAAAACTACCGATCAGAGTTATGTGAAGTGGAAAGTGCAGGTTTCTATCATTTCAAAAACTAGACAAAAATAGATAGAACTAATACCTTTCTCTTCCTCTAATTATTTTCCGTCACCAGATTCGAATGTATATATAAAAGGGAAAACTACAAAGTAAATGCATGAAAAACAAACTACCGAAGTTACACTGTTAGAAAGTTCTGTTAGAAGAAGCTACGCAGAAATTAAATATTTCGAGAATGAGAAAAAAACTGATGTAGGCAAATGACCTCTTTTGTAGCACCTCTGGATAAAATAATCCCGGCAAAATGTATATGACATCCATGTACATACATATTTAAAGTTTGTTTAAATGCGTCTTTCGTTTAACAAAATTATATATCATGTACAATATTTTGACTGACTTATGGAATTTCTAAATACGATGTAATGGAGATTGTGTGTTTTATAGTAAGAATTTTAATAGAAAGAGTGAAACGGAAAGAGTGCAAATGGTAGATGACACTTCACTCAGAAGTGATTGAAGAGCTTCAATTAAGATTAGACAAACTCCACCGGAAGTAAATTGAAACTAGCTGAACCCGTGCGATTACATCGCACTGAAGGGAAACCTGTAGGACGTTAAAACAGAACATATGAAATGTTGAAACAACACAATTGATAAATAGTCGCACACATGTTTGTCTTAACGGAACGCACAACAGATTTCCGCTTCCCGCCGCTTCGATTCACATGCGACAACCACGTGAGTTCTCCTGTGGCGGATGGTGTGCGCATAAACCGCCATCTTGACAGGGCAGCGCGCGGAGGGCACGCTATCCCAGCCGCAAAGTTCAAACAACAAAAGTTTCCTAGCTTTTTATTAATAACGAAAAGCTTCGTGATTTGCAATATTTAGTGACCTCCATTCCTGATTTTTTTATCTTTTTTTTTGGTACCTCATTTGTTAAAATCCGTTCACTATGAGCCGAGTAGGAGGGACAACAAATTCACGGTTTTAACGAAAATAATATATATGATATTACTAACCGTACAATGAAACTCGCAGACTGATGGAACTTCCACCACAGCTGACTAGTTCCCTGGAGCTTTTCGGAGGCAATGTAGTGGACAATGCAATCTAATTGATTTTAAAGTAATTAGTAAAATTATTTGCATTTTGTTCTCCAGTAGCACAAAGTAAGCACATCAAGTAAACGAATCCCAATCATCACATTTCCTACGCATTTACACTGTACATTGAAAGAGTTTACTCCCTCTCTCAGCCTCTACATCTCTCTTGGTTTGTCTTGCAATTCCATCAGATGTTCCCTCAAGCGGGAAATTTTTTTTTCATATGAGCAAGAGTGAGAATAGTAGGGAGATGAATTCTACAAATTTTGCCTAAGAGAATGTTACCCGACAGTGATGTGATAAATGGGACATTTTGACAACGTAAAGACGATTTAAATTTTTTAGTAAGTGTCGATTGGAATCTGTTGTAAGTCGGGAGAAGTTAAGAGCTTCTATATGATAAACGGACCACGCTGGGGCAGTGAGCGTTAAAACAGTGACAAGTGTCGGAGGCTTCTGACGTTGATAGCGGCGGCTGCGGGGACGCGTTTGTCGGGACCGATTTCAGGTTGAGTGTCAAAGAGATTGCAGCCTCAGAACCAATCTTTGCTGCTCACAGGTCTCGGATTCGACAGAGAATAAGGTGGATTAGTGCGCAGATGTCGTTCTGGAACCGTTTTTGCCATTCCTTGGCGCACGATTACAATAGTTTCTCTTCTTACGTTAGTAAGTCCGAAAGAAGACAAGGAGATTGTTTCTCACTAAAAACAAAGCACAAATTTTGGAATATTGCCAGATTTCAGTCATAGATCCCCTAAAACAAATAATTTACATCTAGAAACGCTGTTTTCTCTCTTAATTCGTTAGACACTTTCTTCATTACTCAAAAAAATACGACCATGTTCCCCACCGTACAAAAGAAAACCTCGTCTGCTCTCTCCCCACAGAATACTTCCGTCTCCACCGCAACTCAAAAGAATCATTAAAATTCACATCCTCTCTGTTTGGTGACAAATGTCACCTGATCCCTTACCGTCCATTAGCTCATGTCCTGTAGAGTGCTACAGTATTTATTTTTTATTTTGGAAACACTTGAATAATGTAAGGTAAACTGTTATGGGTTATTGCTCCGTTCCTTGTTGCAAAACTACTCAGGGTAAAGAAATATCGTATCATAAATTCCCTATAGGCATTGAAAGCAAACGACTGTGGACAATAGCCGTATCCAGTAAATACCAGAAGACCAACAGCAACACCGAGTTCAAAGTGACTGTTAAAAAATGCGACAAAAGTGCGAACAGAGGAAGAACAGGAGGGGGAAGATCTCCCCTCAAAATTCCACAAGGAGTGAGGAGAAAAAACAATGAAACCCACAGAAATGAAGGTGAAACAGTACTTCGCATGAAAAGAATAGACTACAAAGAAACAAAATTGTACCGGATTAATTACATGATTACAAGAAAGAAAAAAACAAGAACAAAAGCAAAAGACTTGAAAAACAGACAAACATCTTCTGAAGGAAAAGAAAAAAAAACACTAAGAAGAGGAAATGCTAAAAATGGTAGCAGATAGGAAAATAAAATTTGTATGCAGAAACCGCGCCAAACATATTTGTACAAGTTATGAAAAACTCTGTTTGTGAAAATTGTATTTACATGTAACACATTTTATATGTAACAATTTAATCGTAGCAGATAGGAAAATAAAATTTCTATGCAGCAAATACGCTAAACATATTTGTACAAGTAATGCAGAATCAATTTGTGAAAATTGTATTTACATGTAACAAATTTTATCTATTTCTAATGTAAATTATCACATTCCTGATTTTTTAAAAACACTTTTAAGTTCTTAATGAAATTTCATTTAATAAAACCGGGTCTACCCGGGCCCCACAAGTGAAGGAGAGTAATTCTTTTTCACCAAATCAGTTAAAGGATAGCGATGAAAACTTGGGGAGAACACTTTGAAAGAATATTAGATCGAAAGGGAGTGCAACAACCACTAATTCACAACATGCCTGTAGAAAATATAGAACCCTAGGTGCGAATGACAAGAGGAGAGGTGAAGAAAGCAATCAAGACCTTAAAAATAAAAAAAGCTGCAAGATCAGACGAAATACGCAACGAACACCTGATAGAATCATTAGAGACTCTCCGTGAACTATGGACAGAGATCTTTAACAAATGCGCGGACTTAGAGACCATCCCGTCAAGGCGGAGAAAGACCACAATTAAAGTTGTACACAAAGGGATAGGGGTCTGCACAGACCCAAATTGTTTCAGACAGCTATAGATGTTTTTTTACCCAATTAAAATATTTAAAAAATCTTGCGTTCGCCTTGGACCATTTACAACAAAAAATGAAAATTCTGAGTAGCTTGCATGTCCCATTTCTACAGTCTTATCACGACTCTGAGAAAGAATTATGTTGTACCGACCTGAGTTACGAAGGAACCAACCTAAATTTTTGTCTTTGTGATTCAGCAAATATTTTCGTGCGAATGCAGCTTAATCAATTATATTAAATTTCGATACTTGAGGGAAATTCGGGTAGGAATCAGAAACATGCAAATCAAAAGATGAATTTTGATTCCTCGTTTATCAACCGCAGGCTGGGATTTATACAACGGTATGCGGCGGAGAAAACAATTGACGAAACAAAGGACTTGGTAACCCAGAACAGTAACAACATAAAGCTAATTCCTTGAAAATAACATTGCATTCATAGTCTAATTATACTAAATGAATAATTGAAACTTCTGAAAAGTTAGAAAACATGTTCACACTGGGTGCATCATTTTGACCATTTTATAATTTCTTTACCTTTCCATGTACAATACCGGATGCTTAGTCGGCGTTCACTCTTGTCGCACATCACCATTTAAGCTCCTTAGCTTTCGTTCTTCACCAAACATTTCACACTGAAAGACACTAAATTACTACAAACTCCTATAAAACTTCTGAAAATTAAATATATGATACTTAATCAATTCTGTAGATACTATTATTCGTTTCTAATATAAACTATTTCCTTTCATAACATTAAAACTTCATTTTCTCCCGATCGACAGTCTAATCTGTCCGTCCTGTTCTCTAGTCAACATCCTCTACGCTGTTAAACAAGAGAATGAAGTAGTTGACGTAAACAAACTGGAATGTATCCCTCCGCTGAAACCCAAGGTCTGGGGCAAGAACATCTTCAATCTGAGTATTGAAGATGGTCTTGTCTGGGGCCATTGAGCTGTCATCTTACCAGCTGTTGCACAATACCCTTCAATCGTAATGTTTAGAATGTGCAAAAGAAAGGGTCAGAAGCTTCATTGTACATTTGCTCGCCATTTTATTTCTAAAGCTATTATAAAAATCGTCCATAAGATGATACGAAACTTTTCAACACCAGAAAAAACAAGAGGGTCTGGTCTCGCAAATGTTACAGTAACTTTTACTACCGAGAAACCCAAAATTGGAACCGAACTGTAGTAATCATTGAGTTGACATGATATTTACTTAAGTGAAAATCCTGTTATCGTTACATGAAAAAAAGTCGGTAATTCTGAATCTGATAATGGTACTACCATGTGTCAACTGCTTAGTATTTCGAATTCATGTTCCGAAATGAACTGAGTACATTCAAAATAATTTTAGAAAAGCAGTGGTTTTACACATGCTGTCGCTTTTTCAAGGGAATGTTTATGCTTAACATTTTAAGACCTTGACGGCAATGGAGATGATTGTTTAGTCATGACATCTTACTAAAAATTCACTACACTACACAGAATACACTCAATAGTCACGTCACGTACACCATCACATAACCACAATTTTAAAGTACCGATTTTGATCCTGTAATGATTGTTTCTTTTACGCTTATTCATTCGGCAAAACTCATATGGTTTCATACAGTATGAGTACGAGCACACATTTATGTGGTGCTCTACTCATACTGTTCCTTGAAATTACTTCTTCGTTTACGGTACCCCTCTCTTTGTATCTTCGTTTACCCTCTCGTGTTTGAAAAACACATATCATCTAATGTAAATCTATACTTATTTGAGTCGCTCACATCTGATTTTCTACTGTATATAATGTGCAAATACTTGAATTTTACGGAAATATTTTATTACGCGTTAACTTAAAAAAATAGTGCGAGGAAGAATATGTATCGCGAACTTGCAGCCAATCAGCGACTACCGAACCACGTGGCAACGTTTACATCCACTTCGTTCTCTTTTGGATAAAAAAAATAGTTCCTAGGTCCTTCATTTTATCCCCCCTCCCAAAAATACCTAAATCTTCGTAATCGAAGTAGGAGTTAGCCATGACTTGTCCCTTCCCCGTCATTACTCAGAACTGCTCATTTGGTCTAAATTCTTGTTCGTATTTCGTCGAAATAGCTTTCCGATTAGTTCTCGATATTAATCATTATTACATTTCACTGGTAGAACCCAATTTCTTTAACTGATGTACGGTACGCTAAGTGTTATTCACATTTCCTCTTAGATCTTACTCTATTTCTTTTTAATTTATCAAAACTCCTCCTAACCTATCCAACCCGAATTAATTACATTCCAGCGTATCTATTGATTAGAAGATATAGGCCTATACGTGTGCAGAAACTCGACAGCGGCGGAAACATTTAAAATTCATTAATGTTAAATCACAGTATATTTATTAATACTGTAATTAGCTCACCCCATTTTCTGGCTAGGTAGGAATGTGTGCACGAACAGCTAGCGATCCTAGCGGAGACCAAGTAAAAACTATCGAGAGCTGTTATTAAAGATTAAGGATTTGTCAGTGAAATTGCCTTTATTAAGAGCTGATTAAAAACTTAAAAAATAATCCGTAGTTTCTTGAACTTGTGGTTTTATATTCCTGTAATTTCAAGGGCAAGTCATTAAATAACACGTAAAATTACATAGAAATAAAGTTTTAACCTTACATCTGATATCTATCAGGACATTTTTTATGTACACCAACTGAATTCTTATACCTTTCCACTTAAGGCGAATCCTTAACGACTATAAATAATATAGGCCTACTAAAGTCAGGTTAATGGGGCTTTGCCAGTAGGAACAAAAACATTTTATAAACATCGTTGTTTGCCTACATTTCGGATAATGTTTTTTTCAGTCTCAGAGCTATTCAAAAATGAGACAGAAGTAAGAAAAATTACATAAGGCCACCAGAAACAAAGTGTCAGATATAATTATAATATCCTGATACAGTTGAACACATTTTAAAAGGAATATACGAGTTCCATATATTACAATCACTAAGAGGGTACACGCATAATTAAAAAAAAAGCTATATACTATTCTTGATTATAGGGCACCTCACTTAATGTGAAGAACATACATATTTCTTCATACCATGACTATAGTTTGGATTTGGATTTGAGTTAGAATTTCAGTTCCAGCGTTGTTCTATTTGAATTTGTCACCATTTTTGTGTTTTTTTTCTTCCTATTATTTTCAAGAGAAGTAGATTAAGATTTGAGCTGATCCTAGGGATTTATTATATTTTTGAGTTGTCTAAAAGATTTTTTACCGGCGTTTAATCCTGTTTCTTTTTCTTTTAGATGTGGTGTGTATATCCCAAATTAAATTCATTGTCATCCTTTTTGTAACCCAGAAAGTGGATTGAAAATCACCAGGCGAAACAAATGTAATGTTACCGTTTTTAGTTCCTTGCTTACTACTTATTACTACAGAGAAAATGGGATACAATCAACTGTGATGAGAGGGAAGGAGACATTAAATATATTTCACAGACTCATTGGGACTCAATGTACTGAATGTTTCCTTCTCTCTCATGATAGTTGATTTTATCTCACTCTATCTCTTTATTTTTCTTATTTCATCACCACTTCCTTGATGGTTAAACCATAGATTCTATGGTTAAACTACATCTAATGAACTTCAATTGCCATCATTGACAGATGTTTCTGACCCACACAAACAGCTTGAGTATGTTCTCTTTTCACAGCTATTCAAGTTATTGTATATATTGTAAATATTTTTATTCTGATTTTAAATTTGTTACATTCCTACTTAATTACTAATACATGTAAGTTTCTGTCTGCTAATCCTGGAAATAAATACTTTAAATGTAATACACAATTTTTCTAAATTTTAACAACTTTTGATCTATAGTTAAAAGTAATTTGAAAAAATTGTTAAAATTATAATGATGTTTAATTAATCTGTCTCTTGTACATCACTTCAATATTGTAAACAAAAAAATGTTTCTCTTTAAACAATAGACCTGATAACAGCTAAAAAATGTTAGCCAAAAATTCGCCGTCTTGTAATTGCAAATTGAAATTGAATAAATCACATATATTTATAAAAAACATAATGTATTTAATTAAAATAGGAACTGTTTTGTTTTAATAGATAACTATTAAGTTTCAAAAACATGTTGAATTCATTTAAGCTGTAAGAAACTTTTCCAGGCATTAATTTGTTCCATAAATTGAGAACAGTTATTTTGCAACCAATGAAGAAAGTATTATTTGTTTGTGAAATGCTGATGATTTATTAATTATACTGTTCTACAAAGTTTATTGAAATAATGAGAGCACTTAAAAGATACAAATAAATATCACCAAATAAATCTATTTGAAATTGTTATTCTAGTATATATATCAGTAACATATTACAAAAACTAGAATATTTAATATTGAAAATGAAGTGATTGGAGAAGCATGCCATCTGTTTTTTCTAAACTATGAAATAAAGAATTCCCAAAATGATTTAATTCTTTAATAAACAATAATAGAGACATAGTACTCAACAAAACTATATAATCAGTAGCTAATGAAAAAGTGCTAACTAATAAGAGACATAGATCAGTATTCCATACAGTTCAGGCAATTTTCAATAAATTACTAGAGAAAATAAAGCAATCTATTTAAGATGGAAAATTTGTGAGTAGTTTAGGTCTCATGTTCCAAGGTAAAAATTATACAAATTTAAGAAATTGAATTATGTTAAATAAAAATTTGCTCTAAATTTAATATGTAGGCTATTTTTTTTATAATTTAATCAATTAATTTCATGAAAATTTTATATTATTCCCTTAAGTTACCCTCGTAAAAATAGATTTTGTATTTAATTTGTATGTTGCAAGGTTATCAGTACACAAATAAACTATCGTTTACATTCTATAATGAAACACTTGTTGACAACTTCAATCACTTCTATATTATAATCTAAAGATTTTATACACAACAATCGTTAAACAAATTAAAATATTCATGGAAAAATATACTTCATTGTTTCATAAGAGTGTAAAGACACCATATAATTATATTTTGTATTCACAGATTTAGAAATTTTTATTAAAATTGTGGCAGAATCTGCAATAGTCTGAAATATACAATATTCTTTCCCTTTGATTTCCATTAAAAACAATTTTCAACAATTCAATTTATTGATGTCTTTACTCAGAACATTGCTATTTAGAATCATTTCATACCTTTATATCATCATATTCAATGTAGTAATATATATTCACGAATAAAAATTATTCTGTGATTTCAAGTTAAAAATCAATGTGCTATCTGATTGCAAAGGCGGAACTACAGAGGGAGGATATGGGATCACCTCCCCCCACCATCTCAGTTTTTGTAGTGTAATTTTTTCATTTTCATGATTTCATTAGACTTTAGGAAGAAATAAAATTATTGATATATTTATCATTCTGAGAGAACTTTGAGTGAACCGAAAATCAACTGTGAATATGTCATTATTCAATTTGATTGTATGTAATCATTTTTTTTTAATTTACTCTAATGTCCAACCCGAGATAATAGATTTATTCCCAATTTGTGCAAATTTGGATTAATTTGTTGTTAAATACTTTAAATTGATGGACATTTTGCATATATTTTATTTAACTAACACCATTATTTGACCACTACCTGGTGTGGGTGAGATTATGACAGCAAATATCCGCAGTTGGAAGAACTAAGGACAAAGAGTTAAAAGAATTGATGTTGAGGAATTAAAAAATGGAATTATAGCAAGGGATTATAGAGTAAGCATAAAAGACACAGTGAAGGATCTACCAGAAATCAGGAAGAATATTTGAGAAAACAGAAATGGAATAAGAGGAACAATTGGTTTGATGAAGAATGTAAAATGGCTTGAATAACAGGAATAAAGCAGGGCAAAAAATGCTACAAAGAGCGACACGTTATAATTCTTACAATTACAAAGAAGCAAGAAAATTGGCAAAAAATATTTGTAAAAAGAAGAAAAAATTATATGAAGAACAAAAACTCGAGGAATTGCAGGATAAGTTTAGAAACAATTATAGCCAAAAGTTTTATGTCAGAATAAGAAATATAAAAGAGAGTTTCCGCCCACGAACAAGTTTTGTAGAAATAAAGATGGAGATCTAATAGGTGGAGGGAATGATGTGTTAAATACATGGAAAAACTATTTTAAAGTGCTACTGAACCCTCAGCAGGAGGAACAAACTCCTAAATAGAAAGTGATGTACTACGGATCTGAGCAATCACAACCACCACCAACATTTCAAGAAATAATGAAATCAATAAGAAATATGAAGGGAAATCGAGCACCAGGAGAAGATATGATAACAGCAGAGTTGATTAAATTTGGAGGCAGACAGCTGTGGAAACACATTTATTATCTATGCCAAAAGATTTGGGAGATGGAAATAATACCAAAGGAATAGAGCACTGCAATAATTTGCCCTGTTTACAAGAGTGGTGATAAACTAAATTGTATGAATGACTGTGGAATACCGCTTCTTTGCCCAACATATAAATTATTTACAACTGTATTATCATGGTGGCTGGAACTATATGTGGAAGACTGCCTTGGAGATTATCAGTGCAGATTTAGGAAAAATAGGTCTACTACTGATCAAATCCACACTTAAAACAATTTTAGAGAAAATATGGGAACAGAATATTGAAATATGTCAGTTGTATGTTGATTATAAACAAACCTATGACTGTGTTAATAGGAAACAACTCCTATAAATAATGTTAGAATTTGTTTTCCCAAGTAAATTGCAAAGGCTAGTGAAAATGACATTAAAAAACACAATTAAGAAAGTTAAAGTACAAAACATGCTATCAGAAAGTTTTGAAACTATGGCTGGTTTTTGTCAAGGTGATTCACTGTCCACACAACTATTTAAAATTATGCTTGGAAAAAGTAATAAGAGTCGTCAAAATAATCCAAGAGGTACAATATTTAATAGAACTGTACAACTTTCAGCATATGCAGATGATGTTGTCTTAAGCACAGCACAATTATCGTATGTCGAAAAATTGATGTAATATAATTATTTAACTATTGTATTCATAAATATATGTTGAAGCAGAACCTAATAGCCTTATCTGATTCTTCATCAAAGTTTTGTTGGAGAAGAAAAATTGTAATTGTTTCCCCTTACACAATTTATGGATCAACCCTTGTCTCTTTGTCTATGAGCAATGGATTTTGTTACTCACATTAACCCGTTTTGCGCCAGTGGTGCGTATACGCACCATTTTATATAAGAATTTTTTATGGTAAGTATTTTTTACATAAATTGACGCAGTTTGTGCCATAGAAATATAGAATATCAGATGAACATATGAGTATTTTTTTTCTTGAATTTATCTTCATGTAATGAAGGAAAAATAAAGTAAATATTTGGTAATTTTCACCTGAAATGAAGATGGGTTGGATTATTTCTTGTAATTTGAAAAAATATAATTCTGAGTTTTATTTATGGTTGTCGATTATAACGAACAATTGTATTTTCGTGTAATATTCATGTGAATTATTTTCATTCTTTCATTTTCATTAAAATTTTATTTTATTAACCATGGTGCGTCAACGCACCACTGGCCCATACCGTTGTATCTCCAGATACCTCTGCTGCCCGACCCTTCGAGTGTTGCTGTTTGGAATGTTATGAAAACAAATGCTCTACGAGGGAGGGGAGCGCGAGTCGAAACAAAGTGGGCTCTGTTCATTCCCAGAAAACTATTTCTAACGACGCAACAGAATTTTTTGGATTCTACAGTTGAGAAGTTCAGTTGCTTGGTAGGCGCGAATGGAGTCTCACGTCTACATGTTGCAATTGGATATCTTTGTCAGTGGAGATAGAAGGTGGTGGTGGACAGTGTGTCCGATTCTAGAAGAAAATTAGTGTGAAAGTAATCGATTTTAATTAGCTACAACTAATTATCTGAAATTCATTAACATTTAATTTCATAAATAAATTATTCATCACATCTTACAACTTTCTAATTTCTTCTGGCTATGAGGTAAGTGGTGGTAATGTTCATATAACAAAAATTCCGAAAATAATTTATTATAACGAAGCAGATAAGTTACCTTCCAAAATAGCGTATTATATAATTATGTTATTGCAGATGTTCAGTTACTGTGGTTTGACTACTGAAGAAATAACTGCAGAGCTCGAGGCTATTGATGTGGAATGTGCGAATGTTGTAATTCCCCTAGACGTTGATGATTTGCCACGAGCAGAAATAGATTTAGGGCAATCAAAAGTAATATACATTGCGCAGTTAACAAGAATTTGAATTTAGATGATAGGTTCAGTATGTTGAGTCCTTTATTCAATCTTTTGGACAAAAACTTTATGCAGTTTGGAGTTTTCCCATATAATTTGTCCATTGACGAACAAATGCTTCCATACTTCGGACGACACTCTGCAAAGATGTTTATCAAGGGTAAGCCTGTCCGTTTTGGCTTCAAAATGTGGTGTCTGGCAAGAAGTACAGGTTTTTTTTCAGTTTGGGGGTTTCAGTATGGGGGTTCAAAGTCTCAGATAAAGGAAACTACTTTAGGGCTTAGCGCAGATGTCGTCCTTCATTTACTGAAAGTTGTCGATCGTCCAAACCATCACAAAGTTTTCTTTGATAAGTTTTTTACATCCTTTAAATTATTCACTGTCCTAAAAGAACGAAGCTATTTTGCAACTGGAACAATTCGTGAAGATAGAATTCCAGGCACTCCCTTCAAACCATCAAAAGTTGTAAAGAGGGAAGCAAAAGGATTTTACGATTTTTTTTCGACAAAAAATATGAAGTACTTATCATAAGATAGAACGATAATTCTGTTGTAACAGTGGCAACAAATAATGGTAAGGTTTTGCCCTTAGGAAATGCTCAAGATATGACAAGAAAGAAAAAAAGCAAATACAGGTTCAACAGCCAAATGTGATTTCAGAATACAACAGGTATGTGGGAGGAATTGATTTGCACGACAATGTGGTCGCGAATTATTGCATCAGTTCTAGGGGTAAGAAATGGTGGTGGCCACTGTTTATCAATGCCATTGATAGCTCCAGTGTAAATACATGGAAAGTTCATTGTTTGGTATCTAGAGAAAATTTCACAAATTGATTTCAGGTCATATGTAGCTCGCACTTTACTGCAAAGCTTCTTCTTTCGGAATCAGTCCAAAAACACGTAAAACTGGCAAAAGCAGCATCATTCCAGAAATAAGGTTTGATAACATTGGCCACCTCATTAGGAACCATGAACAAAGTACCCGGAGAAGATGCGGTGTGTGTAGAAACCACACAATGTTTTTCTGTATAAAATGTGAAAAGCATCTTCATCCAGAATGTTTTGAATATTTTCCAAAAACTATTATTTTCTTTTTCTAATATTATGTAAAACTTATATTTTTGTTTAAATTTATACAATAAATAAAAGTTTTAATCAAGGAGTTTAAAAAATTTTATCATTTTGATGTAAATTGTTCTCTAATTAAGATCGCAGATACCCCACGAAGGGCCAGTGGTGCGTGAACGCACCATGCTGTAAATCATTGTTGGTTAAAGGAAAAAAATGTCTGGCAACATATATGTCATATTTGTCAATAACTGAACATACACACAGAAATTCAATACATTTGTATGATTATTTCTGTCATTGGCCTAAAATGGGTTAAATGTTGATGGCATGACCAGATGTCACATAAAATCAGATTGAATTTGCAAAAACATTATTTATTCACCATCCCATACTACACACTGTCGTATAACATGTCACTGTTCCAGAAGAACATTTGTGTAACTGCAAAATTTTGAAAAATTGATTTGATTGCACAATTAGGACCAACAGCTAATTACAAAACACCATAATTGTTCTAATGGTTATGGCCAATGTCCAACAAAATTGATTTCAATTGCAGAGTTTATGATATAAAAGCATTCTTTGTTGACTCTGGTGTGAAATTGCCTTTCTGCAGTAATGTCAATATTCATCTGGAATAGTGATATATTAATTTAATTTCTGATAGTTCATTCACTGCCAATTAGAAATTATTATAATAAATGTACTCAGTATCTAACAATCCAAAAATCTTCCATTTCAAGATTTTATCATCAACAATTTCTTTTGAAGGTGGTGTTCCTTTGAGCTGTTGCACCTTCAACCAGTACTTGCCAGAGTGTAGCTGACTCCAGAAGCCAGAGGTACAGTATGTCTTATCTTTGGAAAATTCTCTAGTGTCATGTATAAAAGAGAAATGCGTTTGCGACCGTCAATAGTAGATATTTGGTTTGGATTATTTTGTGTTATAACTTGAATTACATTTATTCTATTTTATAGTGAAAAATATAATTATGTACAACAGATATTCTTAATGAAATAAGCAGTTTACTATTTGAAACACATTACTTCAAATTCAACATGCTTGGTTTTGTGAAAAATGAACTTGTGTTGTACCTTTCAACATCTACTATTGTACCTTTGACCAGTGAAGGGTACAACTGATCCTACAGTTACTTCGCTTCAGATTACTTACTTATTCTTTTTTATAAATTCTGGAGAACTGGATAAGATGCCTAGAAGCAAAGATGATATTGTATTCAAGCTTCCAAATGCACCACAGACAGGTGGATCAGATCATCTCCAACAGCATTTGTTATTTAGTGTCAATCTATCCCAGTACAATGTTGAATAGATGAATTTTTATTCTGTATTGCTCAATAGGATTTTGTTTTTATATATCACAGCATTATAATGTGTTTATAATGTAATTTAGATAATTTAATTATTTTAAAGTTAGCCTACATTTGTTCAGATTTGCACAGTTTGCATTCTCAGTGTTTTATTCCATTTGGTCGCTTTTTTCACAGTTCCTGTAAACTTTATTTTAGCTGTGCATCATACTTTCATATTAAATTGTTAAAAATTAGTTTTTATTAATAAAATAGATAAAAATTAACTGATTATTACAATTTGTGTGTAGTAGTCAAAGGTGCAAATGCCTTTGGGCAGAAGTACAACGTTGTGTTGTACTTTTGATCAATAGCCATTTATTTTCTCCTAAAATAATTTCGACCATTTTTAAAATTATTTTCAGATTTTGAGAAAGTGAGATTTTATAGACAACATTTAGGTGCTTATTTTTAAATCTTAAACACGTTTATAAATACAAAACTCAAGGGAAAAAAATTAAAGTAAGAAAAATTGTCAAAAGTAGAACACCTTCTACTACAGTCGGCATAAATATTCAAAGATATGTGATTCATTTTAGAAATGCCGCCCGTCATCGAACACAGTATATCCTCTACGATCATACACGTAAAAACAATGTTCATAAGATAAAAAACACAAGATTAAGTTTCTACATTAAAATAGCACAATGGTACAACTATGTAGAAATAATAATGGAAACATACTCAATACTTACCAATTTCTCTTGGGTTTCGCGACCCCCTCGATATGTCCACAACACGACACTACCTGAACTGGTGAAGCAATATCGCCTCTGGTTTGCAAGTGTCAGTTGCTGAATGCCACAAACAATGCTAAAACCTTTAGATAATAATCTCTATATCGTTCATCTACCGTAAGGTCTATGTCTTATGCGCCAAGTATATAGTTTTCACCCTTAATGACAGGTTAATTGTTGCTGAATGGATAGTTATTAGATACGAATATATTGAAATGCACAACCATTCTTTTATATTTGACGAAAAGGGAAATATCTTGATAAATGTCAAGTCTGTTTTGAATGGTAATAATTATTAAAAAATCGAAACACTAATTCTTGTTGAATAGTTAACCATTATCTTTGAAAGCATTAGATAATATATTTCCGACGAATACTTCGGAAGCATTTCATGAGTACGCATGACCATTGCTGGTCCATTCCCGTGGCTTTGGAATTATTTTAGTACGTTGTTTCAACGAGCGTGGTATGCAAAATGATGACGCATTGCTCATGTCTTCACAGATATTCTAAAACCTGTACTAAAAATGTCCTTCAAGGAACTACTAAAAAATGCCTGCAGGTAAATTTGACTTGCCTTTTGATTATGTGGATGGCAAGCAAGCATTTGAGAATTTGGGGGAGACTCGGATGCAATGTGATGCAGCGTTGCCAGACGATTAAATGTGTTTCCCAGTACAAACCTTCGAAAATCCTCGTACTTACATTACAATTCCTGGTACCAATTACAATTGATTCTAATATTGTTCATATTATAATTGTATTGTTTTTAACGTGCACAGATTTTTTTTTAAAATTTAACTCAAGATATTTACATCAATAAACTAAATAGAAGCACGGCGGAAAGAAAATAGTATTTCTATAATAAATGGCAGACTAAGACCTGTCCTTTCCTCCTATAGTGTGTACTGAAAAAATATCATTCTACGTCACTCTCAATGTTTTATTGCAGTGTTTTCACAAATATCAGTTATTTGTAATATTGAAGTTCGTGCTAAATTATTGAATAAAAAAATTATAGGAATCTTAAATCGTTCGTCATAAATTACGTAAACTTAATCCTTCGGCTCTTCGTTCATTATATTTTCAACCGGACGACACTCAAATCACGATTTCAGACATTGCCGATCGTCCGTTACTCATTAGTAATTCAAACTGTGCAATGGTTGCAGCACTTCGTACCGTACGCACTTGGTCATGAAAGAACTATATTTGCGTATTTTATTCATTAGAATTCTTACTGAAGTTTTGTTATTGAGCTTTATGACACAGATTTTGGAGTACTAACTACTAATTCAAATCTAAATGCATTGTTTCTGAAGAAACGTAAGAAAGCACGTTTACACCGTATTTAGTCCCCTTCATGTAACACGTACCAAGACAAGGAGGGAGCGAGTGATAGATTCTTATTAATATTGTTATTTTGTATGCAATTTAGTTAGTTATTATGAAATAAAATGTATAAAAACAAAAATAAAGAATATTTCTTTCAGATTCAATAACAAAAGTAATAACTATTGACGCGAAAATGAAAGTTGATAAATGCGGCACGGAGTGCCGCACGCGCCTGCTGGTGGGAAATAATGGGACGCGCCAGCCGGAGGGTTAAAATCCTGGTATTTAAGCGTACCACGATGTCTTCATCCTGGTACATGGTATCTTCATTAAAATCCTGGTAAAAATACAAGGATCCTGGTACGTCTGGCAACACTGTGCGGATGATGCTCTGCAGGTTGCATTTCCCACATTGCGGGGCGTTCAAGAGTCATGAGACTTCGACGATGATTCTCATATTTTTAAGCATCTCCTAAAATAATTGCGCATGACATTCGTTTCTGAAAGTGACGAAGATGATGATAGTGATGATGATGATGATGGTGATGATGATGATGGTGATGACGACGGTACCTACAAAACCGTTACTTCAAATTTCCATATGGGCTCCCCTGCCGAGAAATTTCTTCTGTATTTAGAGAATTCTATATTAGAGCCTATTGCTAACCAATTGATTTCATAGTTTCCAAAAAAGATGTGTTCTGAATCTGAACATGCAAGAACAGTTACTGAGCATTTGACACTATTTTCCATCATATTCGTATGTTTTTATTAGTTACAATGTAAATGTCATGTCCGGAAAGAGATATTTGAATATTCTTCGCTACTTGCATCTAATCAATTCGGAAAACAAGTCCAAACTAGTGATATTTACAAAATCAAATACTTATCTCATTATTAACTATTTGATATTATTTGGTAAGTAACATCTGTAAACATTGAGGAAGAAAATAAATTGTTTTGACATTTATATTTATATTTCTAACTTTTATAATTTCCAAATTTTCAGGGGGTTCAACGAAAATAAGACCTTCGCTATTATTATTATTATTATTATTATTATTATTATTATTATTATTCCACTACATGACGACTAAAGATGTTATGAGTCCGCTCAAAGTAAAATCTACTCCAGGTTGCAACCAGCTACCTAAGGAGTAGATCTAGGGACTGTCGGTGCCTCTACAATACTTTGCGCAAAATGTGGGCTGTTCCAAATAAAGCGATTTCTTGCACTTCCCAGTCTTTTGAATTACCTGGGAGTTTAGACAAGTTCTTACTCAAATTTTGCGGAACAAATCCCAGAGCTCCGATAACTATCGGGACGACCTATGCTTTTACGCCCTACATTCGGCTGATCTCGATTTCCAAACTCTTGTATTTAAGACGTTTCTCTGCCTCCTTGGCAACGACGTTTTGATCGCAAGGTACAGCAACATCGACACGTATATTATTATTATTATTATTATTATTATTATTATTATTATTATTATTATTATTATTATTATTATTATTATTATTATTATTATTATTCCTCTAAATCACGACTTAAGATGTTATGTGTCAGCTGAATATAAAATCTACTCCAGGTTGCAACCAGGTACCTAAGGAGCAGATCTAGGGACTGTCGGTGCCTCTACAATACTTTGCGCAAAATGTGGGCTGTTCCAAATAAAGCTATTTCTTGTACTTCCCAGTCTTTTGGATTACCTGGGAGTTTAGACAAGTTCTTACACAAATATTATTATTATTATTATTATTATTATTATTATTATTATTATTATTATTATTATTATTATTGTTGTTGTTGTTGTTGGTGGTGGTGGTGGTGGTGGTGTTTCTTCTTTTATCCGTAACAAAACAATTAAGATAAGAAAAATGACAGTTTCTGAACATTTGATGTTCTAGCTCTCTGTTGGAAGTGCCAAAACTTTTCGTTTTTCCTGAGAAGAATTTCCATTTACAAACAGAAAAGTCTTTTCAATTTTGTTTTAAAATACTCTCGAAAGGGAAGTTTGTTACGTTGGACAATACATACGTATATTTCATTCATATTAGACATGCCCCGCGGGTGGGTTATGGACAGCGTGCAGGTTTTCCGTGAGGCGGTCCCAGGTTCGTTCCCAGGCAGAGGCAAAAATGATGTAGCTTTTCTGTACAAATCGTCTGTTTCTATAACTGTGAGATTTAAGTTCAGACAAGCCAAATAAACTGGTTACAATAATACGATATACTCGCCCCATGTCACCCTTAACACTGAGTAATAAAAACAAGGTCTGTGAACACGCTAGCTGAAAAAGGCGGATTAATTTGACCCTAAAATTCCAAATACGTACATATGCTATAGGCGAGAAAGTAAAACAGCCATAGGCAAAACAAACTTTAAAACTTGTGTTTCTACAACAGCACACACTTTCTCGCAATATTTCTAACTGCTCTATTATACTACTACATAAACGTTGGATATGTAATGTGACGTATAAGGAAAGAAAACGTGTATTGTTTAGGGATGAAAACGTGTTCAGTTCAGATGGTTGTGATGGATTTGGTTTCTATTTGCATGATCTCAGAAAGGAAACAGAATGTTTTCACAGAGAGAAGGAAGGACGATTAGTTATTGATTGGAGTGTGTTCAATAGCAGAGGGACAACATCTCCAGCTTTCCCTACTTGTCGAATGAGAGCAACAGACTATCATAATCTGCTTGAAAAACATCTTTCCTTGTTGCAACAAAATATTGGTACAGACGTTTCAATATTTCAGCAGGACAACGCATCTATTCACACTGCTAGGTCAACAAAGAATTCGTTTTCTCTTCTTAATGTGAATGTCTTGAAATGGACAGCCATTTCCACAGACCTTAACGCCATGGAGAACTTTTGGAAAATTGTGTACACAGATATATACAAAGATGGGTAATTTATAAAGATGGGTGTTGCAAAATGAACTGATAGATGATGTATCTACAGAGTTGGGCAGTATCGAAAATACATGTATTTAAAATAAGTATTTTCGACACTTTTGTAATTTGTATTTTGTATCGAAAATACATATTTGATCATGTATTTTGTATTTGTATCGAAAATACTTTCTAATAGTATTTTGTACAAATCAAAATACAAAAATATTTTTATTGATCCGTCGTTAAAAATTTGAATTTCAATATACAGTCAAATCTGGATAATACAAAGGTTGACAATACAATTTTTGTATATTTAGAAGCAAGTGAGCTGAAAAATTTGTTTTTGGAGGTATTGGTTAACGGATTTTGAAGACCACCACACGGACGTTACTTTATATTGTCACATTATGCATCACTATCTGGAAGGGAATTGGGCTCACTGGTTAAAAGCTTGTACTTGCGCCGTTTAAACAGCGAATCTTACGATTAGCCCGCGGATTTTTAGATTTTAAAATATGCGTTTTGTGTGCCTAAAATAGGTTCTTTCAGCATTTGTTAGGATTTTTAAATGCTAGAATAGGCAAAGAATGTAAAAGAAACAAGTTTTTATCATTTAGTATGTATATCTCAACGATAAAAACATAAATGTATGTAGAATCAGAAATGTATGTAGAAACATTATGTAGAATCAGAATTCTATATACTATTTATGAATAAGTTTAATTTTTTGTCATGTAGTTAGAATTATTCGTACCGTATTTTGCCTCAGAATAAATTACTGATAATTCTCCAAGTTTTCAAGAGAAAATTAATGTCTCTTATAGGTCAAGATCACTTTTCTTTCGCGGAAATTCAATAGATTTATTTTAGTAGCGGAGGCGGATTTTTTTGTTACATATTTTTTCATATTTTGTACTAGACTATTAGTCTTTAGTACTACTATTTTACTATTTTCACAAATTACTTTTTATTCTATCAATTATGTTCAATTTTATTACATTTTTTTTACGAAAAGAAGTCTTTAAAAAAAGTCCGCTTTTTTCCCAGCAGCATTATTACTGCGTGCTGTGTACTCAAGATGAGCACGCATTTGCATGTTCTCAGCGCGCCCGCTTCACTTACTTCAGAGGCGGAAGTGCGCGTTCGCCATTGAGATCTTTTTCACCTTTAGATATGAAAAGTATCACTGACGCCGAGTTTCGTGATCTCCATCCTTGATTTCCGAGAAACTTCGGCGATCGACCATGTGTAACACTTTGATTAGAATGCTGCACGCTGCAAATTGTTTGCTGGTCGTAGATACCGCCAGTTTGTACGATTGCTTCTACTGCGTCTACTCTGGCCTGCTAAATTACGACCGTGGGTAGCAAAAGAAGCTTTCACAGCTGGCAGGAAAGTTGTATGGTGTAAAGTGTGCATCAGCTTATTCTCCCCAAATGATTTTTAAAACATTTTTATTATTTTTAAAATTTGCTAATGAGTTTTTTTTATTAATGTAATTTCGTATAATGTAAATATATTCTATAATTAGCGTATTTACATCCAATTTTACATATTTACTAGGAAAACCCGGCAGACGTTATTCTGACCTTCATCTCACTTTTTTCCCCATCTATCTCTCTTTCTCACTGTCTGTCCCTGTCTGTCTCTGTGTGTCTGTGTCTCTTCCGCTCTGTCGCTCTCATTCACATTTACTTACAGATTCTGCACGACTCTGTGCAGGTGAGATATCGGGAGCAGCCGGACCAGCAAAAATGTAATCCATGTGAGGCGACAACATTGTGCGCCCAGCGCACGCGCCCTGTGGGGGTCAACACCTAAATGTAGCTAGTGCTGCTAAAACAGTACTTTCTCGCCCGTACTTTCACGCGAAATTACGCGAAAAGTACTTGAATTTTCGAAAAATTGTACATGATCTTATTTCAAAATGTATCTGTAAGGAACAGATTTCAGTATGGGAAAACATTTGTATCTTCATAGTTATTGCTGTAGGAAGACGCCGGAAAAAAGTTGAACTTATGCAAATTTTCGAAAAATCAGAGTTTTCAACGAGCATGAGACTTGTACCATTCTCTTGACGTTCTTCACGCTATCCATCAACAAAATTAAATAAATAACGATGGAGCCATTTTTTTGAAAATTTGGAAAATGTCCCAGAGTCTTTATGTTCACCCCCAAAATTAAAATATCGATTTTAAATTCAAGGGGCCACAACGTCAGCTATATCTATTGGGGAAGATCAGTTTTGATGAAAATCAGCTGAATGGTTTAGGACGCTATACTGCGATTTTTCTAAGAAGAGCTCTCAAGATATCTCAAATCCCATCTTCGCGATGGAATATGTCACGGCATTTCGCGTCTTTTCTCGATCTTGCCGGTAGAAGTCGTATGATCGCAAGCACTGCTTCATACGGTCGCGATTGTGCGAAATCTAGCGGAACGACTGAGAAAGACGCGAAATGCCGTGACATATTCCATCGCGAAGATGGGATTTGAGTTATCTTGAGAGCTCTTCTTAGAATAATCGCAGTATAGCATTGATCATGGACCGGCAGACAGACGTTTTGCTTTCATTCGATTTTTCTGTATCAAGGACACACAAAACCTGGATTCTGGCGACACCACGTGCTAGAGGATTTGTTTCTAAATTTAGCAACTGGATTTATCCACCTTTTCGCTACCGTAATAAGATTTTTTCTGCCCAAAATTTGCCGGTTTTCGTGCACAGCATTACATGACTTTCTCTCGACTGCGTAAGCGATAGCAAGAAAATAAAAATAGATTAAGTTTATATTTAAGAACTTTTTTCTAGTAAATTCAGAATTTCAAAATCATTCTACGTTTTCATCCTTGCGTTATGCATGGTACGACCTGTTATCAGTCATGATTCCATTCTCCCCCCTCGGTTTAGAGCAGCCGGGCAAATTGCTGAGATGAACAAACAATACGTGGACGTCAGTTGTGGATCGCCCGAGTAATGTTTTAATTGTAGCCCTTGAGGCCTTGCAAGTTGCACATCCTTGGTCTATAAGATCAAATTCACCTAAGAGGAAAATGAACATACTGTAACTGACAGTAGTGGCACTAATGGCAAGAAGTTAAAACAAACAAATTTAACATCTGGTTTCTTCAATACGTTGGGAAACAGGAAAAGATCAAACAAAATTTGATGATCTTGTTACAGAATTTAAGGGAATGAGATCCTTATCAATTACAAGAAGAAATATTAGTGATTCATTATCTGAAAAACTAGTAGTGTTGAAAGGAAACATGTCCAACTGTATACAATCATAACCAAGTTTTGAGCAATAAATTGTGTCTCTGGGTCACTATTGGCTCTATTTTGTATTTCCAAAAGTATTTTAAAATACTATTTTGCATTTTGTATCTAAAATACTTTCATGGAAGTATTTTGTATTTGCTATCTAAAATACATTCGAGGGAGTATTTTGTATTTTGTATCTGAAATACTTTTTTTCAAGTGTTTTGCCCAACTCTGTGTATCTATCAGTCACCGATACGCGCGACCACATCGACCAAGACCGCATCGAAATAGATACACTTGGTATCTGAACGCGCCCACCCGTATGGCTGCGCCGGCCCTATACTGCGATTTTCGTAACTTTGTCCCTGACAAAAATCAGCTGTTCATGGTTTCATCCAATCGGGAGCTTGAACGTCACCGTAGTGACGTCACTGTCGCGAAATATAAGCTCCTGATTGGATGGCAGCGAAACAGCTGATTTCTGTCAGGGACAAAGTTACGAAAATCGTAGTATAATGCCCGTCCTCACACGCGGCCCTGCCCCCACGCGACGTGCGTGCCATCGGCGCGTGTGGTCACTGTTTCCACCGCCCCTGACGGAGACCTTGACTTCACGGAGCTGCTAGAAACTATACGATACTCCTCAAAAGCCTCCAGTCTAGGACGAAGATGCGCCTGTTGACATCAACGAGCAAAACAGCATTTTGGGAAGAATACAATACTCGACGACACACAGGGCGAAGAAGATCCGGAAGCCGATGAAGGAGACAGAGAGGACCACGCCACCTCCATGTGGCCCGGTCCTATTTCATTTGCCTCGGTGAAGGCGGACGTTGTTTTCCCCTCCGACCCACAGATCACACAAGGCGCCCACGCGCATGGCTGCGCCGGCCCCACACAACTCCCCACAACCCCACACAACTATATACTCTCTGGGCCCACTGGCCGACCCCACGCAACCTGCGTGCCACCGGCGCGCGTGCACCGAGCATTTGCTTTTGTCGCCTAAAATTTCGACTTCGCGAGACCACCCGCGGCGTCAGCTTTCTTGGCCACCCCCACGCTATGTTTATACGTGCGTGCCTTCAGCGCGCGTGACGTGACCAGAGTTGGGCAAATACTTGGAAAATGTATTTCAGATACAAAATGCAAAATACTTCCTCGAAAGTATTTTAGATACCAGATACAAAATACTACCCTAAAAATATTTTAGATACAAAATACAACCAAATAATTTGAAAATACACTTGAAAAAACAAAATACAACCAAAACTGATCCAGAATCACAATTTATTTCTGAAAACGTGGTTATGATTTACAGTTGTTTACAGTTGGACACGTTTCCTTTCAACACTACTGGTTTTTCAGAAATTGTATCACTAATATTTCTTCTTGTAATTGACAAGGATATCATTCCATTAATAACGAATTTCGTAACAAGTTAATCAAATTTTATCAAAAATATTTATGTTTTTCCTTCGTATTGAAGGAACCAGATGTTAAACATGTTTGTTTTGACTTCTTGGCATTAGTATCTCTATTCCCAATGTTGTTCATTTTCCTCTTGGGTGAATATGATCTTATAGACCAGCGATGTCCAACTTGCAAGGCCTCAAGGGATGCAGATAAAACTTATTACTCGGGCTACCCACATCTGACTTCCACATATTGTTCATCTCAGCAATTTGCCCGGCTACTCTGCAACGAATGGAACCATGCGTGATATCGGTCGTACCATGCATTACGCAGGAAAACACATAGGATGCTCTTGAATTTCTGAATTTACTAGAAAAAAATTCTTAAATCTAAACTTAATCTATTTTTACTTTCTTGCTACCGCTTACGCAGTTGCGAGAAAGTCATGTAATTCTGCGCGAATAAACGGCAAATTTTGGCAGTAAAAATCTTATTACAAGGCCCTGGTAACGAAAAAGTGGATAAATTCAGTTGCTAAATTAAAAAAAAATTCTCTAATACGTGGTGTAACCAGAATCCATGTTGTGTGTGTCCTTGATACCTAAAAATCGAAAGAAAGCAAAACGCCTATCTGTTCGTCCTTCTGTGAACAACGCTAGCGGCTAAACCATTCAGCTGATTTTCATGAAAACTGATATTCCCCAACAGATCTAGTTGATGTTGCGGCCCCTTGAATTCAAAATCAATATTTTAATTTTGGAGGGGTGAACATGAAACGCCTGGGACAGTTTCCAAATTTTCAAAAAAATTTCTCCATCGTTTTTGATTTAATTTTGTTGATGGATAGTGTGAAGAACGTTTAAGAGAATGGTTCAAGTTTCTCGCTCGTTGAAAACTCTGATTTTTCGAAAATTGCAAAAATTCAAATTTTTTTCAGTGTCTTCCTACAACTATAATCATGAAGATAGAGATTTTTCCCATAATGAAATCTGTCCCTTAAAGATAGAGTTTGAAATATGTACATGTACAATTTTTCGAAGATTCAACTACTTTTGACGTAATTTCGCGTGAAAGTACGGGCGAGAAAGTACGTGCTGTTTTAGCAGCACTAGTTACATTTAGGTGTTGATCCCAACAGGGCGCATGCGCTAGGCGCACAATGTTCGCGCCCGACATGGATGCAAGGGAATTCCACTTTTGACTAATGACCTAATAATAAATGGCCGCCAGTTAGACAACCCTTTCTAGACCAATTATCTTTATAGTTCTCAAATTCACTTATCACACCAGGATGAATTCTCTAAATGTGTGAAGAAATGATCAATTTTGTAGTAAAAAGAATTACCAGTGAAAGTCTCAGTCCATTGCTCATCATTCTGTGCATTTAGAATTTATGTTGCTTTATTGCTCACTGCTATACTGCTTATTATTAGCTTCAAATATGTCTTAAAAGTTGTGGTCGCATTTTAGAAACCACTTATTATTGTCTGTTTGGCAGGCTTACAAATTTCATATGACCACTTTCCCTTTTGTACCTAAATCAACAGCAGTGAAGGATGTTGTATCCAGAATAGGATATTTTGAACTAAGAGTGATCAACGATTCTGTTAATTCCGGGCGTTCCTCATCCCGAACGTCTGGGCGGAAGGATGTAATTCTAAACCTTCTTCGTTTTGGCCACTACCACTTTCCTCATGGTTTCTTCTTTGAGGTGAATCCACTTCCAGCTGCGACTATTGCATGACGGTTCTTTCTGTGGAATATGTCCTCCTGCATTGTACGAAATTTATTGGTAACCGACGAAGACATGGCCTGGGTACACCTCAATGAATCAATTAACGACAATGGGCCAGCGCTATGCCCACTTCCACTTGTATATGGTTCCACGTGTATACGGTTTAGGTTGGGGGATCTCAGAATTAATACAATATTTCATACATCGTTATCGTCCTCTCTAACTCCGTCGCCTTCCGCATCGCTTTCGTCGCCCGGTGTGTCGCCGCTTTGCACAAATGCGGTGACGTCAGCTGATATCCCGTCCAGAGTTGGGCAATATCGAAAATACATGTATCTAAAGTACGTATTTTCGATACTTTTGTAATTTGTATTTTGTATCGAAAATACATATTTGATCAAGTATTTTGTATTTGTATCGAAAATACTTTCTAATAGTATTTTCAAAATACAAAAATTTTATAAAAATTTTTATTGATCCGTCGTTGGAAATTTGAATTTGAATATACAGTCAAATCTGGATAACGCGAAGGTCGATAACACGAATTGAAGAAGAAAATGTTTTTGAGGCATCGGTTAACGGATTTCGGAGATCACTACACGGACGTTACATTATATTGACACATTATGCATCACAGTCTGGAAGGGAATTGGGCGCATTTGCTAAAAGCTGGTGCTTGCGCCGTTTAAACAATCTTATAATTAGACCGCGGATTTTTAGGTATTAAAATATGCGTTTTAGGTGCCTAATATAAGTTCTTTCAGCACTTCAGTTAGGCTTTTTAAATGGTAGAATAGGCACAAATAAAACATGAAACTTAAAAGAAACACGTTTTTATAGTTTATTGTATATATTTTTCAACGATAAAAACATAAGTTAATATTATGTAGAATCAGTATTCTATATTGAAGTACATCAAAATTCCTGGGGTATTTTGGACATAAAAAATATTAGAAAACTTAAAAATGAATTTACGT
This sequence comes from Acheta domesticus, assembly GCA_031308135.1. Lineage (NCBI taxonomy): Eukaryota > Metazoa > Arthropoda > Insecta > Orthoptera > Gryllidae > Acheta > Acheta domesticus. Next base: position 262,956,862 of record JAHLJT010008446.1, read on the forward strand.
GATAAGGGACGATAGTGGCAGGGTAAAGTATGAAGAACAGAGACCTTAATATAAAAGGCCTTCGAGTCACGATATTATTCGGACAAATAAATAAATTATTAGAATTTATTTATGTTATTAATTGGTTCGATAGTAATGGCATTGTTTAAAAAGAAAAACAGAAAAGCATAATAAAAGAATATGCATATGGAAGATATTCTCTCAAAGACATCAACTCAATCGACTTTTCAGAACTCACACGAGCGCCCACACAAGTGCCAAGACTGCGGGAAGTGCTTTTCTCGATTTGACAAATTGATTGTGCACTTGCGGACACATACTGGGGAGAGGCCTTACGGGTGTGAAGAATGTGGTAAAAGTTTCTCTCGCTCTCAGAAACTTAGCATGCACTTGTACGTTCATGTTCGGGATCATATGCGGGGGATGCCAGTATAATTTCCTGTGGCTTGGAGAACATTGAAACAGAGCAAGTGGTTAACCTGAATAGTTGAATTGCGGAATATTAATATTTAGGTATGATTTCATATTTGCAGAAAAAATGCATGCCTATTGCTGATGTGTAAAGATGATAAATATTTGTATTAGAATTTTCATTTTGTGGATATTTAGTCACTTGACATTTCCGCAAGGCGTATGATCAACTTGTCTTGATTTTGGAACTTGGAAGCAATCGCTTGGCTTAATATTTATCTGAAGAAAGTTTTAAATAAAAGGGAAGAAGAAAAAGTCAGGATTGTATAAAATAACGAAAATGAATGATGGGGAGAAGAAAGATAACTGGTGAAAGAAAAGAATACCCGACAGCTCTCCCTGTATCCCCCGTCAAGACGTGGACCGCCCCATCTCGATGGGTAAACAACAAGAAAAGAAAGTATGAAAGAATCACTCTCCAATGCAATGTTCGAGTTGGACCCTACATTTACAACGTGTACGTTTAGGTGTAACAAACGTGGGCTTGTAGTGCAGCAGTTTTCCACGTTTCTTAGACAGATAACCTTACAAGCTGAAGAGGATCGTTACACGATAGAGTTACCCGAATCTGATATTGTATTGCGTGTGTAGTCTCCATCTGGGGAGTACATGACCTTCACGTTGGTGGTGGAGCTTAAGTGCCCCCATGACCCTGAGAGCTATGCCGGCGGTAGCGTAGCAACTAGTGCCTCCCTGCTGTGCAGGTCAAAGGAGAGGGGTCAGACGAAGAGGAAATGCCCTGCCTTGTGAGTATGGATGATCCCAAAGGCTAAGGGTAGGAAAACCCTGACAGAAAACCATGGGTGGAAGGAACCCTGTAAGTTGAAGCCAATTCTTCGAGTAAACCTTAGACGAATACCTGTCCTGTAGGATAAGAGGTTGGACGTGAGGCCAGCTACCTTACTCCGAAGAAAAGAAATGTTACGAATTCTCAACTAAACAAAGCCGGAAAGAACCCTATATATCGATTTTTGCAACTTCCAAGGATAATGAAAAAGGATATTAGAATGGCCACTTGGAATGTCAGAATCATGCTCCAAGCTGGAAAGTTAGAAGAAATAGTAGAACTAAAGAAGAAATATATGCAAATCACAGCTTTACAGGAAATACGATGGTCAGATAGTGGGTAATTATGAATGAAAGACTACACATTTATGTGTAGTGGAAAAAGAAAAGAGGAACTATAGAGAAACAGGATTTCTTGTAAGAGATGTAGTGAGAAAGTGCATAACGGGATTTGAACCGATCAATGACAGAATGTGCAAATTGAGGATGAAGGATAAGCTTTGTAACATAACAATAGTGAGTGTTTACGCCCCAACGGAAGAAGCGGAAGCAGAAGAAATAGAGAAATTCTATAGTGAAGTAATGAATATTTGTGAAAAGTTACCCAAATATGGCATGTTAATGGTGATCGATTTTAACGCAAAAATCGGGAAAGAGGTAGAAAATGAGAAAGTAGCAGAGACACATTTGGTACATACAATAACGAGTGAAAATGGAAGAAGATTGATAAACATAGCACAATCGCAAGATCTTATTGTGAGTAGCACCAAATTTGCACATAAAAATATACATAAGGGCGCATGGAACGCACCGAATAAGCAGGTGGTGAACCAAATAGCTAACGTACTAGTTATCAGAAGAAGAGCGGGATGTGTTAAAGATGTTAAAATCTGTAGAGGGAAAATTGTGATTTTGACCATTATTTGGTAGGGCAAGACAAGGAATTAACTCCAAAAGTCCAGGGAAATACAAAAGAACAAAAAGATGGAATGTGGACAAACTTAAGGAAAATCAATTACCGTACACTGCCGGTATTTAAACTCAATCATTAGAGCGCTGGAAGAAATTGAAACAAGCTTGGGTTACGAACTAGAATGAGATAATATCAAGAATGCGATAGAGGAGGCAGCTGAGGAAAACATAGGGACAAAATACAGTTTAAGGCATTCAGAATTGTTTGATAACGAATGTAGAAATGCAGTCAAGATGAACCAAGCAAGACAAAAATGTCTTCTTAAGGATACTAGAAAGAATACAGAAATATATGAAAGAGAGAAAGAACAAATGCAAAGAAAATTTGCAAAAAGAAAAAACGTAATATGTTAAAAATGGAAACTGAATCTCTATTGCAGGAAAATTACAAAAGGTCTATAGAAAATTTTATGAAAGGATAGAATACTAACGAAATATCTGAAGAAGGAACAATGCTTTCAGAAGAAAACCAAATATATGACAGATGGAAATATTACTTTCAGGGAGATCAACTGTATAATTATGAATGGGGATGCTATGGAGAAGATAGAGAGGAAGGGGAGATGAAAATAGAAGAGCCCACATACAAGTATGAAGAATATCTAGAAATTTTAAAAAAATCAAAAGCACTTGGAAATGACAATATAAATGCGGAGCTCATACAAAAAGGAGGGAAACAACTGCAAAAAAGAACATATCATTTAATGAAAGTAATTTGGAATAGAGATCGAATGCCCAATGAATGGAATGCAGCAAGTCTATGCCCAGTACATGAAAAAGAAGAAAAATAGGAATGAAAAAACTACAGACGCATCTCACTACTGAATATCGTGTATAAAATCCTTGCAGTGCAATAATAAACTGACTAAATATGCAGATGACATAATTGGGGAATGTAAAAACAGGTTTTACTAATAACAGGGCAACCACGGATAACAAAATATATAATTCGCCAGATAGTTGAAAAAATGCTATGAACATAATATCGAACTACATATTCTGTATGTGGATTTCAAGCAAGCATTTGATAAAATTAAACAGCCTAGACTAATGGAGAGAATGCAAGAAATAGGAATACCAAACAAACTAATTAAACTTATTGGAATGATATTAAAAGATACCATTGGAAGAGTCAAAATTGAAAATCTGGAATTGGATTCATTTGAAATGTACTCAGGAGTAAGACAAGGAGGTCCATTATTGACCATTCTATTTAATACAATATTACAAACAGTAATTAGGAAATTAGACCTAAGAGGAGATATAACTTTTGAAATTACGCAGCGTATTGCTTGTGCAGATGGTATAGCCATACTAAGCAGAAACAAGAAAGCACTTACAAAATTATATAACAAACTGACAAAAGAAGGTGAAGAAGTGGGTCTTGCAGTAAATGAAAAGAAAACTAATAGCGTTTTCCATTCGCCGCACTGGTGCGCACCCAGTGCACACTCAGGGCAGCTTTCGTGTTCCATTCGGCCGCTAGGGCGCACCAGTGCAGAGAAGCCCATGTTCCATTCGCACAATGACACGGAACCAGGGTGCACTCGGGGCGCCCTAACCTGCACTGACGAGCTCGACGGTGCAGTCCATTGCACTGGGCCATTTTGAGGTTAGGTACGGAAGTTATGAATGTTGATTTGGATTCGTGGTGTAATTGTAAAGGCAATTGAGGATTTCCTGTCACATAGGGACACTATAAATGGAGTATACCATGTTTTACAAGAAATGCTTTAAAATAATTTTGTGAGTTCCTCGAAGTTCGGAAAATCAGTTTGTGTTTTCGTAAAATTCAACCGTAAACTGCATGTTAACAAATTCAGTGCTACTTAGTAATCAAACCTATCCCCTTACAAAATCATCCAAATATACAATGTGCTAAGAAACAGTTTTTTGCATGCGCAAGCGGAAATGCATATATTAATATTTTATAGTTTTCAATAACCAAATAATTCTGCAGAAGCCTTTCGGTTCGAAATGTAGTGTACTATGTTCGAAATCAATCACTGACAAATCTCGAGAAATGAACTTTCCACAGATTCGCTTTTGAAGTTTTCGGTAGTTTTTAAATAAAGAATCACACGTTAATACTTTATGAATTAAGGAGTAAACAATTACCAAAGACTTCGTACAAGATGTGTTTAAAATAACAATAATTAGTCATAAAAATTATAACAACGATCACAAATCAAAAATTCTTATTTTTCGAGTTCTGTCAGTGTGGCAAGACGAAGAACAGCTGTCTATAATCTCATTGCTTAGCGTACACGCACCGACTCAGTTCCGAAATATGATTCATTCGTGGCTGCCCCACGACTGCCCTTCACGCGTGTGGGGCAGCACAGTTGGCGGAGCGATGACGTATTTGCCCTGCAACTAGGGTGGGTTTCAGTGCAACGAATGGAAAACGCTATAAGTTTATGCATCTGACAAGAAAACAATCATCAAGTTTTAAAGAATTACAAATAAATAATAATCATTTCCAAAAATGGAGAACTTTAACTGTTTGGAATATATCCTAAATGAAAAGAATACAAGTTGAAATAAATGAAAGATTTAAAAAAGGTCAGAAAGCATATTCTGCAAATCAAAAACTATTAAAATCAAAACTCCTCTCAAGAGATATAAAAATTAGGATATATAAACTCCAATAAGACCAGTCGTTACATACACAGCAGAAACATGGACACTCTGGGACAAATGTATAAATCAGCTGAAAACATTTGAAAGACAGATATTGCATAAAATACATTTAGAGATTAGGAACAAATAAAAAATTAGAAAATCTGATTAAAAGGAGAAAATATAATATGATTTATTAAGGCTTAAAGAATCAAATGGTTGAGACACATTCAGAGGAAGCAAATGAATGGACTTCCAAAGAAGATCATGTCATGGATGGCAACAGGTGCGTGCAAGAAAGGAAGACCAAGAACTAGGTGGATGACATATGCCAAGATCTTCGAGTGCTGCACAAGAGAGAGTGGAGAGTGATACTGAATGACAGGAAAAAGTGGAACGATTTAATTGAGAAAGCCAAGACCCAACAAAGCGTAGTAGTGCTAATGGAAAAAGAAGTGTGTGTATGGTTGAATCGCCATCTCGGATACAGAGCATTTATAAAATAAAATAGGTAATGTGAAATTTGGGAGCGTGTAGGGCTGAATATCATTCAACAAAAACAAATGGTCATCAAATGTATTTCTTTCTAAATTCTGCATACTGAAGTTATAAGCGTCAATATTGGACACTGATGGTATGTTGGTTAACTCGACACATTAGTCTGTAAGAGGCAGTCGACTTTAGGGATCAAATTTAAAATATTAGTACAGGAGGGAAAACACTTTGTTATAAATAGATGTGGCAGAGTAGGGCTTATTTCATTAGGTGTGAGAAAATGAAATGATAATAACTGACACCTTATTCAATTATATAATATTTATGTACTGGAAACCGTCTCCTGGTATTACGATATTACGAAAGGAATGCCATTATTTTTAACAAAAACATATTTTAAAAGAAGCAGGTTTTAGAACTATAAACATTTTTATTGCAAGAGAATTACATTAGAAGAAATGGTGAAAAAACATACGAACACTGCTTGAAGTTACAAATTGGAAAATGAAAAACAATTGAGATTATAATTAGATAAAATGAAACACGAGAGTTTCGACAAGAAAAGATTCCAAGTAGCCGAATAGATGCAGTATGCAGGTGTAACTAAAAGGAAATAGGCCAAATATGGAACACTGAAAATTCAGTCTTGTGGTTGCATATTAGCAGACGCATATAGCTTGTATATAGCTTGCCTATATCTTTCAAAAGAGTCGTTCAGTAAAAGAAGATGATTTACTATTTGGACCTCATTAGAATTTATGATGGAATCACTAATCATATACTTTAACAGCAAGAGAGTGTGACTTCAAAAACCTAGGAAATGGCATAGCCTCAAATTTAGATCGCTGTGCAAGGGAATCATGCAATAGCAAAGGACGAAATATCTCCATCACCAGTAACTAAATTGGATCATTCAGAGCGGTTTTCCCAAAATGTAAATTGCTGATAAAAATTATTTTTTTGAGTCACACGAGATTTCTAATCATGGTCAGTGTGGTGTCCGTGGATACGGCACCACAATAAGCCGTAAGGGGGCGCTACCGTCTGCGGGTGCAACACAACGCGCCGCGCCCGTAGTTCGAGCGGTCGCAGTAGTCAGCGCCAGCGGCAGCTCCGCTGGCGACGCGACGGTGGGCCGAGGTTCCGCTGAGGTGGGTCCGGCGAACCGGAGAGCGTTTCCCCTCGCCGCCTGGGAGGGGCTAGCAACGCCCTCCCCTTCGCAGCGGCGCTTGATAAGCGGGGCGCAGCGCCCCCCGGGGCAGTTGGGCGTATTGAGGTGAAACGCACCTGGCCGCCGCGGAGGACGGACCTCCGAAGAGCTCCGGTCGCCGCGGGAACAAACAGCCCTTCTAAGGGCTATGTAAGAGCAAAAAGCCTTGCTTGCTCTTTTCAGGGCCCAAAAACAAATCAGCCCTTTTTAGGGCTCCTAAGAAAAGAACAAAGATGTCGTCGACGCCGGCATCTCCCACGCTCTCCTTCTCGACCCCTACGGGGGGAGGAAGCGAGGAGCGTTGAAGGACCGTGCTACGGCTCCAGTGGGGGACGGTGAAACGCAACCGGTTCCCCGTCCACTGACATGTTATGTCGAGCACGAGCATTCCCCTTCTGTTTCGCAGGAGGATTGCTGCAAACGCGGGGGCCATCCACGTCGGGCACCGCGCGGGACGCCGCTCCACCGGCCGCCGTGACGCCGCTACCGCCGACGCCGACGCCCGCCGCTGCGGGTGCCGACTGGCGTGACTCGACGCCGCCCGCC
>JAHLJT010008446.1:262964963-263019102 GCA_031308135.1 Acheta domesticus
GGGTGCTAGCTTTAACCGACGTAGTGCGCCCTGCCTATTACAAGCACACCGTCCAGACCTGGTCCCTGCCGAATACCGCCGTGTGTGTAATAATAAAACTGTGCCCGGCGGGGCCGCCTCGGCCGCGGGCATCGTCTGGCGGAGGTCAATCCGCACCTAAAAACTCCCGTGCCACCACCCGGGGCCCCTCGATGCCGCTACACCCTGTCAAAGAGGATGGCGCAGTGATGGAGCAGTTAAAATGTAAATAGTGTAAATAGTAATCAGTGCACAACAAGGACGTGACAGTGACACTTGTGCTTAGTGTCAGGTCATTTCAGGATAAGAGAATTTCGAAGATAAAAGCAATAAGGACGCGACAGAGTCGCTTATCAAGTAATTGTAATTAGATGTAGGTTGTTGAAGTGATGATAGTGTAAATAAAACAAAAGAGGAGCGTCAGTTACACAAGAGAGGAAAATCCTCAGACTATTATAAATAACGCAAGAAAGGTCAAAACAATCTTGAACTCTCCAACCATCCAATATATACATGCTATGTAGTGCAAAACTACCACCATGTATAAAAATTGTTCTGTCGACAATAAACGCTACTTAAATACAGAGTAATATGCGTAGTATACGGAAAGTTATATAATGCTGCGGGGAAAATGGCGAATTTTCGCCAGCAAATAATTAGTTGTCTGGTCGTGATGACGAAAAAGTGGATAAATCCAGTTGCTAAATTAAGAAAAAAAATCCCTTAACACGTGGTGTAGCCAGAACCCGTTTTTTGTTGGTCCTTGATTCCCAGAAACCAACTGAAAGGTAAACATCCGTCCGTCAAAACTGCTAGCACCTAAACCATACGTACGATTTCTTCCAAAATGGATATTCCCCGCACGATCTGGTTTGAGTGAAAGCTTTGAGATTTATAAAATTTTGGGGTACTTTACATGAAGCTCCCCGGACGTTTTTAAACTTTTCTCAAAAACTGCTCCAAATTTTTCTTTAAATTTCTTGTAAGAACATAGTAAAATGCACTTATTATGGTGACATAGGTACGATGTTCACGGTAAACTCTAAATTTTCGAAAATTGCAAAATTTTGAATTTTATTCAACGTCTTCCTCCAACTACAAAATTGCAGATGGACATTTTTCCTTCAAATATATTTTTTTCTTCATAGTGAGTTCTTTCATAGTGAGTGGTGTTTATTCGCCCGTAAGAACCAATGTTAATTGTTTCGCTTTGTACAGCCCTGAATTTTGGAATTTGAAGGCGGGGATAACTTTTTTCCAAGAGCCTAAAATTATTCTTAACATTCGGGAGGCGTTTCCGATTTTTCCTAAGGTTTTTTTGATTTTGGTGTTTATTCACCCGTAAGAACGTATGTTAAATGTTTCGCTTTGTACAGCCCTGATTTTCGGAATTTGAAGGCGGGGATAATTTTTTCCAAGAGCCTAAAATTATTCTTAACTTTTGGGAGGGGTTTCAGATTTTTCCTAAGGTTTTTTGATTTTGGTGTTATTTCACCCGTAAGAACCAATGTTAATTGTTTCGTTTTGTACAGCCCTGATTTTTGGAATTTGAAGGCTGGGATGATTTTTTTCCAAGAGCCTAAAATTATTCTTAACTTTTGGGAGGGGTTTCAGATTTTCCTAAGGTTTTTTGATTTTGGTGTTATTTCACCTGTAAGAACCAATGTTAATTGTTTCGTTTTGTACAGCCCTGATTTTTGGAATTTGAAGGCTGGGATGATTTTTTTCCAAGAGCCTAAAATTATTCTTAACTTTTGGGAGGGGTTTCAGATTTTTGCTAAGGTTTTTGATTTTGGTGTTATTTCACCCGTAAGAGCCAATGTTAATTGTTTCGCTTTGTACAGCCCTGAATTTTGGAATTTGAAGGCGGGGATGATTTTTTTCCAAGAGCCTAAAATTATTCTTAACTTTTGGGAGGGGTTTCAGATTTTTCCTAAGGTTTTTTGATTTTGGTGTTATTTCACCCGTAAGAACCAATGTTAATTGTTTCGCTTTGTACAGCCCTGATTTTGGAATTTGAAGGCGGGGATGATTTTTTTCCAAGAGCCTAAAATTATTCTTAAATTTTGCGATGGGTTTCAGATTTTACAATTGATTTTGAGATAGATTCTGGGTGGGCGCTGCTATACTGCGATTTTTGTAGGAAGAGCTCTCAAGGCCACTCAAATCCCATCTTCGCGATGGAATATGTCACGGCATTTCGTGTCATTCACAGTTGTTCCGCTAGATTTCGCACGATCGCGACCATATGAAGCAGTGCTTGCGATCATGCGACTTCTACCGGCAAGACCGAGAAAAGACGCCAAATGCCGTGACATATTCCATCGCGAAGATGGGATTTGAGTGGCCTTGAGAGCTCTTCCTACAAAAATCGCAGTATAGCTTTAGACTAAAGCTAGCAGCGCCCACGATTTTCGGGAATCCAGAGGAGCCTAAAATTCGGGAATAGAGCATTTAATTAGCCTAAAATTTTGGATATAGTTTGGTTGAGATTGGTTTCTGGGCGCTGCTAGCTTTAGATGGCTACTTTCGTGTGGAATTGTGACGCTTCGCTACCCGTGTCCAAGTTGAGGACGAGGCTCGGGCCTTCGGCCCTCGCGTTAACATAAAACATCCTTGAGTCTGTCCAACGCATAATTACCAACGCATTTTATGCATTTAACATTACGCATGCAACGCATTTTATGCATTTAACCATTGTAATTCTCCATTACACATTCGCACCACACCGCACAATGCACAATGCAAGCACAAAGGCATCTTCCCGCTCCCTGAGTGATCCGTTCTCGTGGTCCGCGCGAGTGAACCATGCGCAAGTGAACCGTGCGCCGTTGTTTTAGTGAGCCGAACCCTGTCCTTAAAATCAGCCTATATCAGTATCTAAGAGAGTAGAGATTCTAATTACCCTGCAATTCTCATTCTTTTGTGCAAATATATTAGTCTTTTAACTAAATTTATATCCTTTAAAATTGGCTGCATCTCTCGTCGCATTCAGGAGTTCTAATGGCTGCAGTCAAGGAGTATAAATAAGAAACGGTGCTCAATGTAAAATGGGAGGTTTTGTTTGCCCAGCTTCTGGTAGCATTATCTCTTTCTGTATTGAATCCTATGGGGTCTTCTATCAGCCAATGGTATAGTAGTAAGGGAAATTTGAAATTAACATTATATGGACATTTCAAAATTCTTTCTTCTTATGTTGGATCTCCATTTTTTCATGTATTAATACTGTGCTTAGGTGGGAAAATGAAGTAAGTTGCATTGTCACGACATGAGACACAAAAAGATACAAGTCACTCTTATTTGTTAATGTTTAGAAGGAGGCAAAACGTGCATTTCTCTTGTAGTTTATGAAAAAACAATGGTGGCGAATTGCAATAAGACAAAAGACACAGAGTAATTTTTCATGACATATTCATGCTTAAAATTACTGTCATGGAAAATTTTTAAAAAGTGACATAACATTTTGCCACCTCAACACAATTCTTAATTACTGTAATTGAACATTTTCATTTTAAGATTTTTGTACTTTGATTTTTACATCATAGCCATTTTATATTGATGGCAATACACTTGATGGTAATATATTATTTCTAGTACTAATAGTAATAGTTTAATTCCAATTCTGTCACAATACGGATATGCATTTAAAAAACAGTTTCACAAACACATCAACAATTGAACAGGAAATTAGTTCTTTTTCAAGTTTTGTTTCTTGTGTTATTTTTAATCACTATGTTAATGCTACACTTTTACATACTGCGCAAATATGCCAAAAACACAATTCAAAATTATTATAATGGATTGGTAAAAGCAATACAAAAGACATTATTTGCATCTATCCAACATGAAAAAGGAACATTGTCATAAACTGACCACAATAGAATTCAATTACATTTTTTGAAGTGACAGTCTCATTCTTGATATAAATTAAATTGGGACTATTAGTTACCACTATTTAACACAATGTCAATTTACTTGAATGAATTATATGGTATTCTCAGAAGGAATAATAGTTTAATGTTTTTTTTATTTCAGTCACTAATTTAACAAGATTTTTCTTCCTATATTCTTCAAAATTTCAAAATTATACTTCATCATTTTTAAATTTTTTTATGAAGAAAGTTTTTAATTTTTCACAAACAAGACAATTGTATGAAAAACTCTCTTTCTCCATTGTAAATAATTTTCCCCATTAAAAACCAAGATCTCCCGATAATGACAGAGGCAATGCTATCGAAACCTTATTTTGTGGCAAATTGAAAATGACCACCCCATTAAAAGAAAACCACTAAATATTTTTTTGCCTAAGAACATTTTCATTATATATTTAAGTAATATGTGTTATCAAGAAAGTAATCTTGATTGAGATAGAAAGTAATATATAATATAATTCAAAATAATTTTTGAAATCATTATATAAATGAACTGAACAAAATCATTGCTGATAACATATATTTCATTTTTGGAGTCAACACAAAATAAAAGCTAAATGATTCAAGGCTGCTAATATTTTTGATAACAATAAAAAAATGTTTAAGACAATATGTTTCACTGGAACTCATAACTCAACATAGTAAATTTACTTTAAAATATTTTCTAAATCCTGAACTTGTCTTCCTAACTACCACTGTAATTGTTTTCATTTCATACATTTTTTCAACATTACAGGTTTCCATATATGGTAATTAGTCAGCAGAATTTGCATACTTGGCATGTAAAAAAAAAATTCTGCACTTCCTTACATTAGACCCACACAAGTTTTTATTTACAAACATACAGTAATATAATAAACATCCCACAAATGTTTTTGCATGAGCATTATATATAATATTTTAATGAGTCTTTACATTAGCATCTAACAACCTCACTGAATGACAATTCAAATTGGAGTCTTAAATATTCAATTTTTTCCATTAATCTTTATAAAATAATTCACTTGATAACCATTCAATAATTCAAATAAAGACCAGAAATGGCTTATCTAGTGACACAGGTCTGGCTGCAATCAGATGATCTCCAGTAGTGAATTGTAACCAGGGGAGAAATGTTGAAAGAGTAGTTGCAAAGGGAGTCCTGGACCATTATTGTTTTTTGTTAGATTTCATCACATTAACAATTCAACCAATCCTCGCAACTGAAACTATTTGATGGCAGGCAATGCATTACACTGACATCCTGATTAAGAGCGTCAGCACAAATAGTTTTGGAGATATTGTTAATTAAGATGTATGCACAATGTGTATTCAGAGTTTGTTTCTGAGTGGACATGCACAATAATATCTCTCCTTGAATACTGTTCCATTTCACTCACTATATGAGTTAATGTATATAATTCTTCAGGTAGAATTTCATTTTCACTTCTGACTACTTTCATTTCTTTCTTAATAAGATTAACTTTAGCAAAGAGAAAGTCAAATTTAGAAGACATAAAATCCACTAATCTCTTCAAATTTTCAATGCTTGTTTGAATTGAAAATTTGAAGTTGTTAAATACATCGTCAAGAGCAGTAACAACTTAATTTTGTTTTTCTTCTTAGTCATCATTAACTGAGGTGCACTTTTGTTTTCCCTATCCAAAAGAATTGTTGGTAATGCCCAATTAATACGAAAAAGTGTCCTCCTGATACAATTATTCATGCCTCAAGTGTGCTCACGATGACAATCAGATCCTGTTAATTTGAATTGACATTTTCAGAATGATAAATACACTATTTTTGAATTTCTGATATAAAAAAAAATTTATAAAATTTATTTATGAAGGTTGTAAATTGTAGTTGTCTGGATCAGTCATTGCTTTTCCTAGAGCAATTACCAAAGAACTACAAATTCAATTTAGGCCATACCTAGAGGTGGGTTACGATACACAAACCTGATAGTCATTTACAATGAAGAACACTGCTCGTGTATACCTGCCCTTTGTATGCCAACATAAACGGACATTATTTTTCAATGTCAATTGAGTGTGAAATTCAGCAAGGATATTAACTTATGCCTATTCTTATTCCATAGAGATAAAATATTTTAAATTAAAATTTATTTTACAAAAAAATTTGCAATTACCAATTTTGGGGATTATTCTTCACAATTGTTTGCAACAATGGAATGGAAAATGTTTTAAATTTACTTTGAGGTAATAAAAAAGTACATTATACTTTAAAAATCAATTACAATTATTCCCACTTATTCAAGGAATTATTTCCAAAAATAATAGATTTTTAGGGAGACATCATGTCAATTTCCCATGGGCTGTACATTTGACCTATTACAAAAATACGTTAAAAAAGTGCATTTCTCAATTATGTATATATCATTGTATTCAGATAACTCAATATTTAGAAAATGTTAAAATCCCCCAAAAAATTGAAAATTAGGATTTTTGCTTAGTGTTTCCCTCTTAATTTGAATTGAATTACAAGCATACATCTTTTTTCTTTCTTCTGGGGCCTTTCTCCAGCTTCAGGGGATGCTGATTATGACTATACACTCCAGGTACCCACTATGTCCCTTGTGGGGACACATTAACCTTTATACTAGACATGGACACACCTGTGGGCTCCTCGGTCTGTGGTCAGCACCCAAAAGACCTTTTGTGACAACACACATACACAAGGGACAAACAACCATGCTCATGGTGGGATTCGAACCCATGACTTCTGGCCAGTATATGCTCTAGCCTCTTTGAACATCCAGGTCAGCAAATTACAAGTAAAGATCTTTAAATCAATTAGAAAATTATTAGTTTTTCAGATATTATAAATTTGTTATTTTATAAATAATTACAGGTAATTATATTATAATGATAATGAACAAAGGAAATATACCAATTAATAATCACAATATAATATCTATTACCATGTAATTTGTATTGTTCATTGGTACTTATCATTATTATACATTTGCTTCTCATTGATTTTTATTTTGCTTTATTTTCATACTTTATAACATATTTTGACATTTCATATTTTGTGAAATCACAGAAAATAAAAACAGCTAAGTATCATTATAACTAAAATTGTCATACAATATTACAGAATAATATTGCTAAGCAAGTATTGAATTTACAGAAACGTGTTATATATTGTCCGAATCTACATTATACTAACAATCGCTAACATAATCTAAGGGTTGGTGTCTTTCATAACAAATAAGATGGGGAATATCTTTAGTTTTATTACTTTTGGTGCTGATGGTATGAAATTATTAATTTTCTTTTATTTCATTTTTGACAATTTAAATGTAGACAGATTTTAGCGGCATAAATAAATGTTTAAATCATATATGTACTGACAAGCACTTAGATGCTCCCATCAATCTACTATTTAAATCAGTTATTCTAAACTTAAACATTCTAAAAGATTTAATTACAACATTAAAAAATTTCATAATTCCTAAATTTTACACTCTATAGCAATTAGTACTACAATGTATTTACTGGAGTGTCATTCGTAAGTGTAATGTACAAAATTACAATGAGCAAACGTTTTGATATTTTCATTACAAATTTGTTTTAATAATAATGATATTAACATTATGACATAAAGAAATGTGTTTAAGGACAGATATATTTAAGGATGGGGCTCATGACTATTTTAGAAATTGTGAAGAATATGTGTTATTTTATATATAAATTAGCTGCATAATACTTAGCAAGGTAAAACAAGAAGCAACTGTTACATAATTTAAAATATCGTGCTTTATTGAAAATGTTCTGTGATAGAGAATTTTGCCTCAAATTAGATACTTAATATTTTTTGAAAGATGTGAAGATCATTTACAGAAAATTCTAACTTTAGATGAATGTAATGAAACAATTAAAACATTCAATTATTCTTCACAAAATTCTAACGAGAAGATTTCTCCAGGCTGACAAAAAAGTAAAACAATTTCATGGAACATTTTTATTGTAGCAGATACAGCAGAAGTTGCAATCAATTACACCAGAATTGAGACATTTCTCATACCGGGGATCAACATTTGTATCCTTGCATTGAAGACGTCCTGCCGTCTGTGAAAGGTACCAGAATTTTGACAGCCACTTGCGAATCTGCGTGATTGTGGTGCACATAATGTTGATAGGAATTTATTGAGGTTTAAGAAACGATGGAAATCGCTGGGAACGAGATGCCGAATGTAGGAACTATCGTCAAAAACATCTCAGCGGAATTACTGCTCATCTGTTGTAAGCCGAGCAATGTGTAGCTGAGCGTTATCGCACAGGAAGACCTTTACTGGACATCACGCATCACGTGCTGGATGGTGTCAATTGCTTCGGAACCCACCTCTCATACACATACTTACATATTTTGTGACAATTTCGTTAAATAAGAAACTCGATATGGCTTCTGAGTTCCTTAATCATGAAACAAACAACGGTTCTTTACTACGCGCTGCTGCACTTGGTCCATAAGATCGACCATCACAAAAGTTGGCTGCTCCTTGCACTCCACATTATGCATATTTTGTCAACCTTCTGACAATTCCCTACATCAGCAACGCACCATCTGTTTGTTCATGATACGCACCATCTGTTTGTCCATACACTAAACAGCTGACGATGGATTTTGATCGGCGGGATGTCCTGTGCATTGATAACCTTTATTACGGACCAAACTTCTCAAACGGCCTAAGATGGTATTGGAGTATTCAACTATGATTTTGTTCTAAACAAATTTCAACATGAAGCTCTTCGAAGTTAGTAATGTTGTTGATGTCGAAAATGATTTCGATCGATTAATGATTTATGTCAGATATGATCATTGTTATCACTGATCACTGTAATCACTGTAATCATTGTAATCGCTGCTCTGTTCAACATTGAGATCACTGTAATCACTATAATCACTGCTATGTTCAGCATTGAGATCACAGTCATGCTCGTCTTCTGTGTCTTCCCTATAAAAATCATAATCCCAATAATCATCTGGGACTCCTTCATAGGAAGCTTCTACGCGTCCTAATCCCCAAAAATAAATGGTTGCAAATATCACAAAATCAGGTGAACTGTACAGTTGCCAGAATAGTTTACACAATAGTGCCCACAATAATTGGCATATTTGTTGCAACACTCTTACCAGCCACGGGGACCTTGTCATTTCCAATGGTATCCACATGGTTCTTGCGTT
This sequence comes from Acheta domesticus, assembly GCA_031308135.1. NCBI lineage: Eukaryota > Metazoa > Arthropoda > Insecta > Orthoptera > Gryllidae > Acheta > Acheta domesticus. The sequence continues at coordinate 262,974,104 of JAHLJT010008446.1, forward strand.
CACTTCACTAATCAAAATGATACAATGTGCGCAGGAAAGCGATACTAGATACACGTGAGGTATACTCCGGTTAAAACAGAAAGTCTCTTCAAGGTCATGAGCTGGCAGGAGAGAGGGGCACTGTCATCCAATCGCGACCTTCGTTACAATTTAATTTTTTAGTATTGAAACTCCCGATTGGATGACAGTTACCCTCTCTTTTCAGCTCGTGACCTTGAAAGAACATTCAGTTGTAATAGAAGAATAGGAAAACGAACAGAGAGGGTTGCGTTTACAAATCTTTCTACCATTGCCTTCTGATGCCAATTTTGATGGAAAAAGCAACGAGGGCACTCGTGAGCATGCGCAGTAGCAGCCAATCAAACGTCTCTCCACATACCGAATCAAAATGGCGGGCGGACATATTATTCAGTTTACGTTTGCAATCCCATTGTATTGTTAAGGCCTATATACAGGGTATAGTTTTCGTGTAGATTCTTCATGTAGTTCAGACTTTACGCTTTCTACATGAGAAAATTATGAACATGTTCGTAATTTTTCGTGTAGAAAGCATACAGTTTGACTCCAGCGCATCTAGCGGCAGAATCGTTCACTAACAGTCGAAACCACTAATCGGCCATGTCGATTGTGTGGTTAGGTGTGTCAAGGTGCGATTGTATGAAGTGATATATTGTGATAAACTACTTCTTTCCTTATCCCTGCCTTCCAATTTTTATTCTCTATGCCCCTCATGGTTAATTAATACTAAATCAAGGTCACAGTCAGAACGCACGCACAGAAATACCATCATTGAAAGTACTCGGACGGCGCAATTCAGTTGTTTCCCGCAAGTGCCCCTGGCGGTGGCTTGTGGCGATTCATGACGAAAGCGTATAGACCGTGTATGCGCTACTTTTTGGCCTTTATATGTTCAGTTTGAGATCTTGACGTTTCTATAAAGAAACTGTATGAGAATCTACATGAAAACCGTACCGTGTATATCGGCCTTTAAAGAATTTATTGCGCCTTTTTACTTTCTCGTATACTGCTACAAAATATAGAGATAGTACTGTAATGCAGCAGGGAAAAATGCCAATTTTCCAATAGAAAAACTAATTGTCTGGGTCCATGAACAGAAAAAGTGGATTTTTCTTGTCCATGTGTGTAGTAAATAACTTTTTCGAATACATAGTGTAGTTAGATATCATATTTTGTGGATCTTAATACCGAGAAAGTGGTTTTCGACAATCCGCCTGTCCGTCCGACTGCCGGGAATGTTACTAGCACGTAAACCGTACATGGATGATGATAATAATGACAATAATATAATAATAATAATAATTATAATTATTATTATTATTGAGTGACATATACAATTTCAATCGTATATGACGAGTCAGATAAACGCAGGTGCACGTCTCCCTGAGCTCCAGATTTCCTACTTTCTCCTATTACACTACTTTCTATTATACGTAAAGGTAAAAGCAGAATTTTAATTTAAGAAAATAAGAAATGTTCACCTTTATGTGAAAGAACTGCAAGCGACATTCAATTTTGATTTTGAATACACTGCTAACAAATATTGCGCCTTTTATTTTTTTGTAAACTGCTACAAAGTATAGAGATACCACGCCTATCATGTCTAGGAAAGGGAGCTCAAGAGGACTTGGGTAGAGTGAAGTTACATTTACTGTCCAGAATCATATCAAGGGGGCCATCTCAGCATTTGCTCAAAGGATCAAGGGAAACTGGACAAAAACCCTGATTGAGTTGGTCTCATTGATCTTCCAGATGAATTACAATACTTGTTAATAATGACAGTAATAATAATACTGATAATACTAATGACAATATAATAATAATAATAATAGTATTCATTGAGAAATTAATTAACATTATTGTTAACAATGCCTAATGCAACTGGCAAATTAAGGGTGAAGGAAATAGAATTTGGTCAAGCATTTTCCTATTACATCAATTCAACTGCAATTTAATACGGCAGGAGGCAGGACGGGATATGCCAGTTCTTTTTTCTTTGCTTCGGCTCTAACAGTCAACATGAAACAGAAAGCCAAATAGGATAAGAATTGTTATTTATTTATATTTTTTAAAGGAAAGTAGTGCTGTGATTTGTATATTCTTTCACACTGTAGAACGTGCTGTTAAGCAAGAATGCTTTGAATTTACTTTTAAATGTACATATTGTGTTTATGTCTTTAATATCATGGCCCAGCTTGTTGTAAAGTGTAATACCCTCTATTGACAAAGTGTAGTTTCGATAAAGTGTAGTTTGAGAGTGAGGAACATGTAGGTTATCCTTTTGACGAGTGTTGTAGTTGTGTACATCAGAATTTAGAGTAAAAGTGTCTCTGTTTTTCTTGAAAATCTTCTTTCTGAAGACCACTATTTCAAATATGAGCCATTCCACGTCAAATCGCACAAAAAAGACCAAAATTTGACCTTCATATTTTTATTTATTTTCTAATTTTTTCTATTTGTTATATGGATCAAATAAGTGAACACGTGTATTTTTATTTTTTTCTAACTTTATTATTTTGGGAAATATTAAATAATGAAATTTGCTAAAAATGACGCGCAACACTAACTTAAAAATATCATATATTTGAATACACAAATTATAGAAATTCCGTTCAAATTCCATTCGAAACTTAAAAGCATGTTTAATTTTTCAGATTTTGCAAAATATTTAATTTTTTGAATTTTCAATTTTTTTAAAAAACTGAAATTTTGAAAATTGAATATTTTTGTAAACTCGATGAGTTAAAAATTTTAAAAAATATTTATAAACGCACTAGAGTATTTATAATAAGTCCAGAAAAAATCAAAGTGGGATCTCAGTAACTTTAAAAGATATTAATATTTTACGAACCAGTGTGTAATAGATTGCTGCAATAGACACGTTTTTTGTGTTACTGGTCGTCGGTTTCTTGGATGAAGCAGTAATTTAAGTACTTCTTGAGGTGGTGAAACTTCATGATTGAATTTATAAGTAATAATGTTTATTTGTATTAATATACATATAAATAATATTAATATATTTATAAATAATTTATAAATAATTAAATGACGGATTCTTGACTCAGGTTTTGACTGACATTTTGAAATTTTCTGGTCCCTCACAACTCACTTTAAATACAAGTACTCGCGTACCATAGAATTCCTGATCTTTCGTCACAATGCACAGTTTTAATGCCTTACCGAATTTACTTTAGTTCTGGACAAAATTCCATTTTCTTCAGCGAACGTTTTAGACACTTTTATCATGCGTTCGGTTGCTGCAAAAAGTCGTTTAATTTTATTGTATGTCCAACTTTCAAAAATTGTCAAAATTTAAATTTTCAACGTCATGTCATCTGTTGAGTGAAAGTAATCGATAAGTTACTAAATAGTATCTTGTCTGATTTTTCGATGGACGTCGAAGGATCTTCAATGTGAAAAAAATTATCTGTGTTGGCACTTCGTACTTTCTGAAGTTTCTCATGGGAATGCCATTTTGTTCCAATTTTCTTTTCGTGGCGGGGGTTTCTCCTATTGCAATTAAACTCATGTTTATCTTCTCTTTATTCATTTCGCAGACACTTGAACTATCTGAAGAGCTTAAATTGTCACTTTCTTGATTTTCATTTTTTTCACTGGACGTTCCACTACTTTCGTTAATGCCAAGGGAGCCACTGATCTCGACGCAATCTTCGTTAAGAAAAGGCCATTTTGGAAGCCGATTCCGTTCTTCCGAAATGAATCACAAATTCGCCAATCTAATGACTCCTGAAAATTCACCAGCAAATCGTGATTTACGCGTCTTGGAGATTTTCTTTTTTAAAAATCGTGATCAGAAAGTTTAAATGGATTGAAACATCTATCTCATACGCTGATCGCCACTCATGATTCACAGTGTACACACGATTCACAGAACAAATACTAACACTCTTGTCTTCGTAAGTATTGCTTATTGCGACTAATGTTGAGAAAATTTTACCATGTCCCTTGACAAGGGGTCGATTGTATTTCACGAGCAAGGTCAGGAGGGCACCCTGTCCCTAGGACGCAGGACTCTGCAGTAAAATTCGTTTCGCTGACACGAGGAACAGCATTCGTTTTGCTGTCACCCATCCCTTCTGGGGGAAAGAGTGAACATATGATTTACTAATGTTTCTTGAAACCCAAATCAGGCAGAGGGTCATTCTTTTTATTGTTCATCGGCATTAGTATCCAAGACTGATCGAACACAATTTGTTAGTGCAGGGGCAGGAACATCGCGCCTGAATACCAAACTTACAATAGATTTTTTTATCTGTATGTGTTGAGTGCCCACTTTTTTCTTATTATGTTTTGTAGAAAATTGAACAAGAAATATACCTATTTTTTCAAATTTTAATCTGAGAGAATTCATAAGAAATTTTCGTTTTTTAAAAATAATTACAATATTGTAATGAAATATTTATTTTTTAGAAAGTAATTTACAGGTGAATAAAATACACATATAAAAAAATTAAACGAAACACACCAGTGACTTTAATGTTAAGTACATTCACAGCGTCAATTAATCATATTTTGCAAAGTATGCGTAAATTTCAAAATTTAATATAAACAAAACTACACAAATAAACAATTTTCAGGTAAATAAAGAAGCACGTGCCTCTTTTTTTGATGTCCAGAATGAATGCCATATTCATGTCATTTATTTTTTTAAATAGTCGTGTCAATTTGAGTGCGATTTCACGTGGAATGGCTCGTATTTCAATTAGTTTCGCTCTCACCCATAAGAACATAGATGACCCACAAGTCACACACGATGTTACCCACAAATATATGTATAACACGGTGTCATACATTCTGGGGGCAGAGTGAACATCTGGAATACTAATAACTCTTGAAACCCTTATCAGGCAGACGGTCATTCTTTTTTTAGTTCTTCAGCACTTGCATCAATGACTTGCCGAACACAATTCATTACTGCATGGGTAGGCAGAGCGTGCCCTCATACTTACAATTGATTTTCTTAGAACTGTATGAGTGGAGTGCCCACTTTGTTTTTTATTGTATTTTATAGAAAATTGAACAAGGAACACGCCTTTATTTTTTTCAAATTTTTATCTCATCGAGTTTATATGGAAATTTTACTTTTTTTGAAAAAAAATACATTTTTAAAATGAAAAAAATATTTTTTGAAAAATTTATTTACAGAGGAATAAAATACACATTTCAAAGTATTAAATGACAGAAACCAGAAATTTTTATATTTAGTACATTCGGAGAGATAATTGATCTTATTTTGTGAAGTACCTGTAAATTCCAAAATTTAATATGGCCATAACTACACAAATAATTAATTTTCAGGCAAATAAAAAAATACGTGTCTCGTTTTTTGATGTCCAGATCTAAGAAAAAAAATATTGTACATTTTAAAAAATGTCGTGTCAACTCTTGTGCGATTTGACGTGGAATGGCTCATATGTACATGCATGGTAGAGGCAGAATCCTTAATTTATTGAGCAATCGTTTGGAAGACTACAGTTTATGAGTACCAATCATTGTTCGCAGTATTCTTTTTTGGACAATAAATGTGCGAGCGCTTTCAGGGGCATTTCCTCAGAAAATTATTCTATACTTTAGGTGGGAGTGAACATTTGCAAAAATACATTGTCCAAAGTATCTCGGTGTTGGAGCTTGACCTGAGGGTACTTAGTGCTTAGCAATATTTGGTGAGCTTCTTGTTAAGATTTGAGATGTGAACATTCCATTTTAGGTTTTCTTGGATTGTTAGACCAAGGAAAGTAGTTTCATGGGATATCGTTACATAGATATTATTTATGAGCAAATGCTGTGAGAAATTTTCTTTGGTTCGGGGATTTATGAAATTTAGAGAGACTGTCTTGCTGGTGTTAATGATGAGTTTATTGTCTTGAAACCATTGCAAGGTTTTCTGAGTTTCTTTTTCTAATGATTGTTGTGTTTTTGCTCTGATCATTATGTTTGTGTCATCTGCAAATAAAATTATTTTGTTATTTCTTAAAGCCAAAGGCATGTCATTTATGTATATAAGGAATAGAATTGGCCCAAGGATGGATCCTTGTAAGATTCCACAATTTATCATCTGAGAGCAGGAGTAGCATGAGGAGATTTTGTTCTCTTTCATGTGCTGGAGGGTAACTACTTGGCTACGGTTTGATAAATATGATTTGATCCATTAGACTGCAATGCCTCGAATTCCTAGCATTTCTAGTTTTGTTAAAAGTATAGAATGGTCAATAATGTCAAAGCCTGTGACAAATTTAAGAAAAGGCCAATGGAAATTTCCTTCTGATTTAGTGCAACAAGTTTGTCATTTTAAAAGGAGAACGGAGAAGATGGTTGTGTCTGTGGATCTATTACTCCTATCTATTTTCTAGAAAATCGATATTTACTAATGAAATGACTGATATTGCGGCCCCTTGAATTTAAAACGTATTTTAGTTTGGGGAGTACTTTAATGAAGACCCAACGACATTTTCAATTATTTTCCAATAAGGTTCCTACTTTTCTTTACATTTTTGTTCGAATAAGTAAATAATTATACTACTATAAAAATAGTGCAAGTCCATTTGTTTATTTATTTATATATTAATTAATTGATTCACATATTTATTTATTTTCATATATTTTTCGCCAAAAACAGTTACAAACTTTGTGTGACGTACTACGGGGAAAAGTGTTTTTGTGCACGTTTTCCTAATTCTGGGATTCCTACCTTAAATCATACACAAGTCGAATTCTGAATACAGAAAGAAATGAACGTTTTTTGGCGGGAGTTGTTAACAAAATATTCGCTCCGATGTAATAAAATCTATTTTGATTTCGATGCGCTGAATCCGAATCTGAAGCCAGAATTGCGCCACCACCTTCCAAATTTTTAAATGGAAAAAATCGTGAAATTGTATTTTTCTGTTTTTTTGTTGTTTTTTGTTGTTAGACCCAAAAACTTAACACATGTTTTTCTATGTATGGCGACGCGCTGAATCCGCGTCTGAAGCCAGAATTCAGCCAACTTCCTCAATATTTTTTTAAATCACAAAAAACCACCGTGAATTTTTTTTTATTTTTCAGGGGTTGTTGTCAGATCAGAACGATTTAAACAAACTAATTTTAACATTGCAAATATTGCACAAAATATTGAAAATAATAATTCCCATGAGAACGAACCATAGAAATTAAAATCCCCAGCCCTAAAGAACTTTACAAACGGCAAATACCAAATAAATTATAGAAAAAAAATATTATTACATACTACCCAATCAACACATCAATAAAAAATTTAAAAAAATACTATATACTCTAAACAATAAAATAATCAATAAATGTTTTAGTTTAGAACAATGAATTCAAATACCACATAACTAACAAAACTTTATTATTACTAAACAAAAATGCAAACATTATATTTTAATAGCTTAAAATAAAACTTTGGTCTTGTAAACCAAAAATAAGAATATCTTTTGAAACTTCAGAGAAAGATAATCAGAGAAAGGTCAGATCATCTCTGGTCACAGAAAGGTCAGATCATCTCTGGTCAGAGAAAGGTCAGATCATTTTAATAGTTTAAAATAAAACATTGGTCTTGTAAACCAAAATTAAGAATATCTTTTAAAACTTCAGAGAAAGATAATCAGCGTCAGGCCAGATCATCTCTGGCTGGAGTTGTGGCAGGTGCTTGCTGACGTTGCGTTGCAGGGTCGCTGCGCTTCGTGCGGCTGCAGCCGGACGGCGCGCGGCGCGGGGACGGCTTCCTCAACTGCATGCACTGCCTGCCCGCGTGCGACGACATGGCGTACGCCGTGGTGGCCGACACGGCGCCGGACACCAACCCGCAGCTCCGAGCCGCCTACCTCGACGTGTACTACGCCGACCTGAGCGCCGTCAAGTACCGGCGCGAGCGCGCCTTCGACACCATGCAGCTCATCGGTGAGCAGCGGACGCTTACGCGCAGACCGGCTCACGTGGCTCCGGATTGATTGATTGATATTGATTCCGGGCGCGTCAACGACTAACGTCATTAGAATGATCTTGGCTGTCCGGGTGACGCCGCGTCGCGTCTGCGGCAGACCAGCCCAGAGGAAGACCACGATAGTATGGTCGAAACGTCGGCAATACAGCCTTCGACGCAGCGTCACCTAGACAGTCAAGATCATTCACATGACTCCAGCCGCGGAAGCCTACGACTTCGGCTAAGGTCATTAGTCCCGTAAATGTAGTGAATGTTTTTTCCTCAAGAGGTGGCGGCGATCTTCCTCCTCTGGATGATGAGATCCGGGTCCAGCCTTCCGTCGGACAAAGGGGGATTCCCTCAACCAGATATCTCCCATCAGCGGGGCAACGCCCAGCCGGGACTAGTTCTAAGCTCCCGACCGGTCTCCCGACATGTGTGGTAGTCTAGTGCATGTAAGTGTGTGTAAGGGGTGAGAATAGGACAAGGAAGAGGAAGGAAAGATCGCGCGCGGTTTTTTGGTCCGTTTGTTTAGGGTACTGCTCCCACATTGGCCTGATGTTGATCGGAGAAACTACGGAAAACTGTCGATCTGAGCAGCCGGCAGTTATAATTTTTCTCCAGACGGAGATTGAACTCGACCTAGCTTTCTAGGTAGAGTCGAAAATCCTGCTACTGTCGGAACTGGAACTTATGACCTCCCGGTCATAGGCACTGCAATGACATTAGTTGACGTTCTGAGCCACCTCTCCCGGTCATAGTTCCGGACGACAACAGATGACATCTTTGTCTCTTCCTACCCCTTACACAAACACACTTGCACTTTCAGGAATTACGACGCGTTTTGGGGATACCAGTGGAAATTTAGAGTCACCAATTGGAATATACATTGTGGAAACCAACAAGATAATAATGAAAGACACAAAAAGAGAAACTCAAATACATTGACTAGTTCAAGATCAGACGTGAAGACTACAAGACTGCAGACGGAATACAAGAGTGTAATACCTGCTTAAGGATATCTGTAATAAGCCCTAGAGTAGAACTGCGACTTGCGTCCTTTGCACTCCACCACATCTAAGTGAACAATGTTCTTCTCAACCGCAAAATGAGGAAATCTTCATCCCAAAATGTACCAACTGTGTTCTCGGAGCCATCCAGCCTACGATCCATTGTGTCCTTACATTCCCCAAGCCAAAACCATTTGCCAACAACTCATGAATATCCACATCAATTCCTCTCCAAGACTCTCCTTCTATTTCTTTAAGAGGCAGCACGGCTGTCGTGCCCCGACATTCCATCCGGCACACTCCATACCAAATTGCCCCGTCAGGAACATTGAAATGCACTGCCATTAAAATCAGAAGGACTACCATCTCAATCCTCATGATATCCAATTTTAAGTATCCCCACATCCCAATCCTTAACTCCGACGTTCTGTATCCTATCTTTGTGGGCGATCTCGGTAGAGAAGAGATATCATGGGATTGCTTGATAACTAACCTAACCGGACTAAGATTAAATACTTCTAAAATCAAAACCCCGAAATTCATATGCAAAGCCCCCCTGAACTTATCCATATCAATAAAGCATCCCGCACTACATCCTCGACATCATTATCTGCTCTTTCCCACCTCTTAATCTAAATATGATCTATATGACATCTCCGATCACCTCCCAATAACTGAATATCATCCTATGTATTAATAAAACATACATAGGACAACACTGAACAACACCCAACACTGATTGGTAAACCTACAAGCATCTCCCATTCACGAAAATCCATGATCCATCAGAAATTTCAGCTATCCAATCTACTGGTAAAACCATAGACCACCTAACCCTCCCCATCAAGCCTTCAGAAAAAAACAACCTACATCACCCTTCCCAGCGAAATCATCACATCACACAAAATAACGATTCCAACAATAACTATAAGTACAGACGAGACGAGGGCAAACTACAATGGCTCCGAAACCCCACAAGGATCATCGGCTTTCTTCAATCCAGTTCCCCATAACCTGCTCCCAATCCTCAGGTAAATCTTTGAAAGAACTGTTCTGCACCGTTTATCACCCATCATATATCCACTATGAATTAATTCCAATTCAGATTACGAGAAAACCGGGAGGCTCTAAACCCTCAACCCATCCTTGGCAACTCTCTCCAAGACCTAAAAGAGATTCCAACAATCCTAACCGACCTGACCCGATCTCACGATACTGTTTCCCATCCCATCCTACTCATTAAAATCCGCCACTACATCCCTAACCATATCCACTCACTACTCTAGAGCTACTGTAACGTCACACTCTGCCAACACTTTTTTTGTTGCATTTGCCGCTACATTCACTGTAACTATTTACTTTTACTTTCTCGCCTTACGAATACTTCGTAAGAAGAGAAAGTTATGTAATCGTGCGGAGGAAAACGGGGAATTTTCGCTAGAAAATCTCTTATAGCAGGGGTCTGGTGACGAAAAAGTGGATAAAACCTGTTGCTAAATTTAGAAAAAAAATCCTCTATCTCGTGGTGTAGTCAAAATCCATGATTTGTTGCTTCTTCATACTTCAAAATCGATTGACGGCATTCCGTCCGTCTGTCCGTCTCTGGTCAACGCTAGCGCCTAAACCGTTCGGCCGATTTTCTTCAAAATTGATATTCCCCGATGTTTTTTACTCGTCTCAAGGCCTCTTGAATTTGAAACCGATATCTAAGTATTTGAGGATACTTTACATGAAGCTCATTTTGAGATTTTGTAAATTAAAAAAAAAATGGCTCCAAATTTTTTGATTATATTTTGTTGTTGAATAGTGCGAAGAACGTTGAAGGGAATGACGTAGGCATCATTTTCGTTTATTGGCTCTATTTTTCGAAAATTGCAAAAAACTGTTTAAAAAATGGAAAATTGAAGATAGAGATTTTCGCTTCAGACAAAGTCGGTTGTACAAAATTAGCACTTCAAATAAGGTCATGTACCATTTTTTGGAAAAACGAATAGTTTTTGCGTAAATTGCGATTCAAATTGACAAAAAAAATTCTCAAAAACCGCTCCAAAATTTTTTCTTTAAATTTTCTGCACGTGTGTAAGAAGGGAAGGTAAGTATATAAATAAACTAGTGATGCTATATAATGGCACATACTTTCTCGCAGTAGTTATTTTCCAAATGCCGATCATCCGATAAATTATGTGGAGTAAACCGTTCAACGCTGCCTTTCTTGGTCATGTTTTTTGAAAGACATGTTTTTCGCATGTTGACAATTACCGGCTTCCTAATAAGAGAACTGATACAAGATCGTTTTGACTAAAATATTAGCAGTTGTTCCGCAAGTCGGTCTCGTAGCGCGGTTGGTTAATGCACCTTGGGGTTGAGATCTTCAGTAAGGAAGGTACCGAGTTCGATCCACCGTGGGGAATTTTAATTTGATGAATGTGATGTTGCAGGAAAAAACACTGAAGAGTGTAGATACTTTATTGAAAATCATTTGAAGTACTTCTACTCACGAATATATTCAATATAGATAAATAGACAGGACTTGTCTGTGTTTACCCTGCGTCTTTTAAACAATTTTTCAACTCTGTTATTCGATTTCTGAAGCGTATGACATGTCAAATCAACCGTTGTCTAGTATATATCTGTATGAACCAATTTATGTAAAATTATGAGCTGTTTAACGCAAAATTGTAATACACTATAACCAGAAGGCATGCGATAAACTTACAATCCCTAACGGTTCCGAAATGATGATTACTTTCTAGCCTTACCAATACTTCGTAATTCGGTTTATCGCTGCCTTGCTTGGTCATGTTTGAAAGACACGTTTTTCGCATGTTGAAAATTACCGGCTCCTAATGATAAAAGCGATAGAATTACGTTTTGACTAAAATATAAGTAATTACGATAAATGTCGTGGAAATGTCTGTATATATTTGTTCAAATTTTTAACTTTTGGAGGGAATTGTGGGAGGGGAAATATGAAAAGACAAACCAAATGAAGTTAACACCTGGTAATTAAGAAATAAGTACATCTTAATCATTAAAATTAGATAAAATAAAAACTTGTATGTACCACGAGCGTTAATTGATTCTAATGATCGAACAGCGAGAAAAGTCCGAGGGCCGAACGCCGATCATCAGAACCCTTATAACGCCTATGGTGCAAAAATAACGGGAGTGGTGCTAAAAAAACAGCATCACCTCGCTCATGGTAGTAATCAGCAATATAATCCTGAAAATACACGAACTGATTTGTAAAAATCAAGTGAGTTATGAAAGTAATGGAATCGGAAACATTGTATAATCCACATAAAATTGATGGTTACTTTCGTTACTAACATTTGCTTAAAATTTAAAAGATCTGGAAAACACAGAAAATACAGAATGTCCTTTTTCTTGAGGTGATGCGGTTTCTTTCAGCATTACCGTATTCACAAAGATTGGAGGTGGTCTTCTATAATAACCGCTTGAATTGTCGTTCCCGTTCGGCGCAGTGTCGTTCGGGGGCATCGCCAGCCTCTTCTTGGGCGTGAGCCTGCTGTCGGGCGCGGAGTTGCTGTACTACGCCGGTGCCATCTGCGGGGCGCTCCTGCAGCCTCTTTGGCGCCCGAACGGCCCCGCCTCCGGCCCGGGCCCCGGCCAAAGCCCGGACCCCACCGCCTCCGGCCACGCCCCGCCGCCTCCAGGGACCGGCGCAAGGTGTGGGCGGCGGCCAGCCATCCGCTCTTCGAAGCCCGAGACGTCACCTTCAACTGACGCGGTGCGTCGGCGGTGGAGGACACTGGCTCCCAAGCTCTTCACACAGTGCTCGTCACTGGGCTTATGTTGAACCTCCGGTATGAAATACCGACGTCCCCGCACTCAGTTCTAATAGGGGGTTTTTGCACCCTCGAACGTTAAGCTCTATCGATCTTCTGCGCATGCGCAGATGCACTAAAGTGATGAGAAACTTGAACTGCGCATGAGCAGAATATCGATAGTGCTTACCGTTCAAGGTGGCTAAAACTCCCTATTACTACCATTTGACACTGATGCCACGCACCAACTTCCCCGTCCTTCACACCGCTGAGGTCGATAGACCGATAGGGAATCTGTGGATATACAGCCTGTGATCCACAGGCCTGTAGCAACATTTGGAACTGATTGGAGTTGGGGAGGAAAGGTGGCGGACAAATTGGGCGCACGTCGTGATCCGTAGACCCAACAACAGCGCATTACTCTCCTTGTCCGCAGGTAAGCCAACTCACTCTGCCACTCCTAACTAGGATTGAGGAAGGAACGAAAAGGTTCTTTTTTTAGGTGATGCATGAGAGTTTGGAAAAGACCCAACCATGCCACTGCAAAGGAAGTTACAATTGTGATTACGCGGGACCCGCATCCGCGTCCCACCGAACCGAGCGTGCCACTTCACTCAGACTTAAGGCCCATTTACAATGCAAACTTAAACATAAGCATGGCGTTAACATAAAAGTTAGGACTACGCGGAGGATATGCGGACTCATTCACAATGGCTTCGCATAAGCATTACACATACGACGTTAATTAAAAGCTTCAAGCTAATGTGTATATGCTTTTGTGAGAAATAAGAAATGAATCAATCACAGTACGTTTAAGTCAAAATCGAGTAGGATTGAAGTCGATAGATCGAACAAAATACTGGTTTTCCAAATTGCTTGGTTGATTTTTGACGCTTCTTTGCGTTGTTTTGTAGGTGTGATCTTTTTGTATTTTAATTTTGTTTTTGTTGTAGTATTCATAGTAGTAGTTTTAATTTTTATTGAAATTAAAATACCTAACCTGACCTAACCCAACCCTATGGTCGCAAGGCCGAGACACCGCTGTTAGGCCTTGGCTCGTAAGGAGCTGTTGTGCCACAGTACATACGTATTTATTTATTTACGTCAAAAACAGTTTTAAACTGTGTGACGAGATATGGGAAGAAGTGAAATTTGTGCACGTTTTCAAAATTCTGTGATCTCTATCCTAAACCATATTTTAGTCGAATTTTGAATACAGAAAAAAGAGCGGTTTTTTCAAGTTTTGTTGACAAAAATATTCGCTCCTTTATAAAAAAATATATTTTCAAAGGTAAATTAGCTATCAATTTGTGCCCTTAACCCTTATCATGTTCTTCACGAAAGAATAATACTGTTTGCAGCAACAATATGGAAAACAATAATTTCAATAACTATATTTCCCACTGAAATTCAGAAGACGTGCACAAATAATGAAGTTACATTTATGTCCAGAAGCAAAACAAGGGACCATCTCAGCATTTGCTCAAAGGATCAGGGAACATGGACGACAAACCTGATCTAGATGGGGGCCATCAACCCAGAAGCTGTGGTACAGTACTTGTGACAGGTTCTTTAGAATTATATAGTCCAAATGATAAATAATTACATTAACTATCATTGTTAAAATTAAAGTTACTTTCCTTTTGATGCTCGGTATAGTCTCGAATTCTATAGAAACAGTTATGCAGCAGAAAAGATTTTACTTGGGACTTAAACTTTTCTATCAAATTTAATCGTTTAATGTCATCTGGCAAAGTGTTGTAGAGTAATGTACATGAATTATATGTGAATTTTTTGTAGTGAGCTGTTGATACTGCCCCCTGATGAATATGATTACTACGTCGGGTGTTATACTTATAGACATCGGCGTTTGCTGAAAATATATTCCCGCCCTTAAGTCATTTTTGACAAAAACTACTGATTCATAAATCAGGGGACAAGGTAATGGTAAAATTCCTAGATTAATAAAGAGAGACTTACAAGAATCACGTGGGTGGGATTTGCTTATTATTCGTACAATTCTTTTCTGTAATCTGAAAGTCTGGGAGCTATAAGATGTGTTTCCCCAGAATATTATGCCATATTTCAAGCGGGAATTGAACATTCGCAAAAATACATAACGAGCAGTATGAAGGCTGACGGAATTTGAAAGAATTCTGAACGCGTAGCATAATGAACTTAATTTTGTGTTCAATTCATTTAAGTGGGCATTCCATTTGAGGTTTGACTGAATTGATAGACCTAAAAATTTGTTACATTAACATCAGTCAATGGCACACCGTCATTTTCAATGGAGTACAGAATTTTTTATTTGATATGGAAAACTGCATTGAAACAGTTTTATTTCATTTACTTTTAATTTATTATTACGGAACCAATTTGAAACGTCTGATATTGTACTATTTACGGTTTCTTTGTTGCAAAGAATATTTGTATCATCCACAAAGAGAACTGTTTCTTCCGCTTCGAATCGCTAAAGGCATGTCGTTTACATATAATAGGAAGAGAATAGGGCCTAAAATCGATCCTTGCGGGACTCCACGTGCAATTGGCAAAGAACCGGAAAGGTGTGTACATAAAGTTCCATCATTCCAGTAAGGAATTTCTACTCTCTGAGATCGTTGTTTAAGGTACGAACATAGCCAATCTAGAGCAATACCACGGATTCCATATGAAGGTAATTCTGAAAGTAAAATGTTATATATCAATGAGGTCAAAAGCTTTTGAAAGATCTAAAAATATTCCAATAGTTGCTTCGTTTTGATCCAATGATGAGGCAAATCTTTAAGAAAAGAAAAAATGGTTGTTTCCGTAGATTTTGATTTTCGGAATCCATGTTGACAATCTGAAAACGCGTCGTGTTTATTGAGAAAGGTTTCCATTCGCACATAAAAAAGTCTCTCTAATATTTTTGAAAAAACTGATAAAAGAGAAATTGGACGATAATTTTGAATTTCATTTTCGTTGCCTTTTTTGAAGAGCGACTTAATCTTAGCTGTTTTAAAAATATCTGAAAAAATTCCGGTGCATAAGAATGCATTAAATATGTGAGTTAACGGGTGTATAATGGCAGGCGCACATGTCTTTAACAACAATCCGGAAATTCATCTAAACCGGCCGAATATTTATTTTTTAATTTACCGATTATTTTGAGAATTCATAGGAAAAGGTTCCGGAAACGAACATTGTGTCTAAGATTTTTAGGGAAACGTCAGATGTTGAATTTTGTGGCTGAAAACCCTTAGTGAGATCGACAGCAATTCTCGAAAGTATTGGTTAAAGAGACTAGCCACTGTTGCCGGATCGTTCACATCTCTATTATTATCTTTTGAAACAACATTCTCTACAAATTTCTAGTTGATTTGGTTGTAATTGTTACTATATTTCACATTGATTTTGTTTTGTTATATTTGAGTTCAAAATATCCTGATCATGTTTCATGATTTTAGCCTGCCTTTTGACTTTTCTTAACAATGATTTGTATTTTTTAAAGTACAGGAGAAAATCTTGAGATACGTTATGATGTTTAGAAATGAAAGAAAGAACTCGTTTGTTTTTACATGATGTTCTAATCCCTTGTGTTTTCCAAGAATTGCTTTTCCGTGAAATATTTAATTTTCTTTTTTGAAGAGGAAAGCAAGTGTTAAAAATAAAATGAAAGGCGTTGAAACGTACATGTTTATGTATACAATATGTGTATATTAGGGTTGCCCTTATTTTCCGACTTTCAAATTTTTGACCGCTCACCCTCCAATTTTGTTCGAATGACCTAAAACATGCCTATACAAAATTTTTGTTGAAATCGGAGCATTCTAACCCGTGCCGACTTGAGCGCAAACGTCGCATGTCAAACATCTCCAGAACTATCACCCACCGCTGATTGACGGCCCGAGCACAATACATGAATTTTAATCGATCGTGTCACTCGTGTCTACAGGTTGCTAATCTAACATAATATTATATGTTAGTGTCATATATGCAGTGCCGAAGAACGTATGTTTTAATAGGACATAATATTAATTATTAATATAAAACACCAAATAACTGGACACAATTTACTATCAAACAAGTGCTTGAAGTTTTATTTATAACCACAAGGGAAGTAAAATAAACAGTTAGTGCTAAACTTGTGGTTCCTGAGAGAATGATATTTTGGGAGAAAGCAGGAATCCCGACAAGAGCTAATCACCATTGTACGCACGAACTTATTAACTTGTATTATTCGGAGTGAGGAAAATTACAAAAACCGCATACAAGTGAGAAGATATTTTTAAACATCGTGAAGAGGAGTTTAGAAACAATTGAAGAATCTATTTGATATTGCACATCCGAATGCTTCACAAACAATTACGTTGGAAGAAGAATGTTTTTATTTCGGCAGAGAGAGCCAGAATGTAAAAGCTATCTTACAGGACTAGACGAACATCTCGCGGATAAAGATGAAAGGGCGAGACAAGATCATTACAAGAAGAAAAAGATTACAAATTCTTTTTTTGTATACCATCATTATAAACGACCCTTTTCGATACCCCGGATCGTGCATAATCCAGTATTTTATCGCACGCTACATGACGTCATCGCCATTATTAAACGCGACATGACGTCATGACGAACGTCTACTGTTCACAGAAAGACAGATCTGTAGAACTAGTTTCAGAAAGTAAAAATGTATATTTCAATAGCAAAGGTATAAAAGCAAAAATGTATATTTCAATAGTTAAAATAAATATTTCTACAAAATATTATTACTCTACCTTCATTAAGAGATATTTCTCATCATCTGCTTCCCCTACACATCATCTTTCGAAAATATCATAGATTTTTCAGCTTCATAGCCGACATTAGCTTGTTTCATATATAACTGAACTTTGTTATAAGCAGAGATGTCAATTCCACCTTTAATTTTCAGCGTAGTCTTCAATTTTGAATGACTGCACCACAAAGATGATGCCTTACATACTGCAGACTTCAAAATAACATAAATTAGAAAATGAGAACTCGACACTAGTATTAATCATAAAAAGTATGACAAACTTACCAACTCACGTATATATGCCAGAACAACTGTCTCGCATATAATATTTACATTATTTGTTTCCATCCACTTCCTAAATTTTATATATTCCTTCTCATACAATGCACTCGACTTTTTAGGTATTAAACTTTCTTCTGCCTTCGAGGCTTTTTCTAAAACTACCATTGGTAACGACGCCATCTTTCATTCGAATGCGCGCGTGAATCGGCTCTCCGCTGTCACAGTTGTGACGTCATAATACCAACGTCCATGTTGCCAACTATAAAACTTTACTTACACTTACTTCGTTTCATTTATAACTTTATAATGATGTTACACAAAAAAAATAGCGTATGCAACTCGTTTATAATGTTCCTTTTTTGCACTCATAAGAAAATAGTCTATTACTAAACTCACTCCTTCGTCGTTCGTTTAGTAATAGACTATTTTCTTATTCGTGCAAAAAAGGTCAACATTATAAACTAATTGCATAAACTACTATTATATGATACAACTGCATCAAACACTTGACGTTTGAAGGAGTATACGTCTTTCTTGAAGAAAATTTGGACAGAGATTGTTTTTCCGCGCCGTCATCACATAAATAAAATTTTATTTTACAATGTTTGTTTGAATGTAAAATACGTAATGAAGCAAGCAATCCTTTTTTTGCATTGTAAGGAAAACTGGGAGAGTGTTAATGCCATTAATTTTCAAAGAGGCAAAGAGAACTTGGAAAGTGTTCTTTAATGAGTCCAAAATTAAAGAAATGTTGGAATTTTATGAAAGTAACAAAATATAGATACGTCTTCCCGGGGCAATGCATCGATCTCGATAGATAGCAAGAGATATTTAATATTTAAAATGTTTCTTCTCAGATCAAAATCTAAACTATCTTGTGTAATTAAAAATTCCTTAAATAATGTTTCTCTGTTGATTGTAACTGATTATGTCAACCAGTGGCTTTAGGGCAGTGCAGCTGTAAAAGCTCCTTATCAAGATGCTTAATAAAATTTCTAAAATTGCATGAAAGGATAGATTCCACAATTTCAAAAGCAACTTTAAACAAATATAGATACCGTATGTAGTATTTATTAGAAGAGTTGTCTGTTGTACTCCCTGATGAAGCAGACCCACAAATCGAAACAAAAATGGTAGCAAGTTTAGTCTGAGAAAATCTGCACGTGCAAGTGTGTTGTTTTCCTTTTTGTAAAGAATTGGATGAAGAAGAATATGATAAGCGCAATTACATACCGATGACCGTTCTTTTAATTGTTAATTCGTAAATTTACAATACATCTCCTAATTTAATTTAATCTTTATTTGAATGACACAAATTGCCGACTTTGTGTCAATCAAAAGCCGATACCTATTCTCTTGCCTGAAATTGGGTACTTGTTTTATTCAAAACTGTCCCTTTGATCAGGAAAAGCAACTCTTCATATTCAGAAGCTAAAAAGGTTATTTATAAAGTTGAAATCTGTGAATGACTGCGCTGAAAGACCTGTTGAAATTAAAGCAAGATTTCATGGACTACTATATGTAGATGAGGAGAGTAATCAATTTTTGTTGTCTTGTTCAAGAACATTGTTCATTGTACGCATATTGTAAGAAAAGAAATACTGAAAAAAATACCCACTAGAAAAGTTAAAACCATAACAGCAGTCTAAAGAGTGAAAATGAAGTAAAGTGTTATATAAAAGTTATATATTAAAATGTGGTCAATAGTTTTCCACTGGATTAACCCAACCAAAACCAAAATCATCAACATTCAAATTTCGCGCTCAAGTCGGCACGGGTTAATATCGACCTATTGAGTTGAAATTTTATATTTGAGGTAAATTTGACCCAGTGGAAAATATTTAGGGGTGAGCCCAAAAAAATTCGCAAAAAAATTTTTTAGGGCAATATAAGGGACACCCTAGTGTATATATATAAAACATAAATTCTCACATCCAACCACTAGTAACTAGAATGACCCACAGAAAATAGAAAATCTTTGCTAACGCTTATGTTGGACATTGTGAATACTTCAGTCTATCACGTATGTTAAAGTTTATGTCTATGCGTTATGCTTATGTTTACTTCTGCATTGTGAATGGGCCTTTAAATGTAGCGTCTCTTCAAAGTCAGAGTTGGAACGAGAGGGGAACGCTCATCCAATCGGGAGTTTCAATACGAAAAATTTAAGTCAGTGGGGTCAAGGTCTTCTACTGATGGCAGTGGCACGCGTCGTGGCATTGTAGCATGCCACGAGCTTCTCTGCGGAACTAGCGTCGGGATAGGAAACTATTATTAACCCCGCCGTTTTACAATAGGGGTGGCATTGTCTCTGGTGGCAGGGTAATGAACTGCGTGGAGAGGCCTAGACAACACTGATTTAAGTCGTAACGAAGTTTCCGAGTGAATGTCCTCGTCTCCTTCCAGCACCTTGAAAGGACACTACATTTAAATCGGACTTTAGTGATCCGAATCATCGGGCCAGCACATCGATTTAATCCTTTTGGTTTTTCCCCTGCCATTGGCCCAATGGCGGTTATTTATTGGCCAAGGAGAATGCCTCGCTACAGCTCTTTGGATTGTGCTGCAGTACTTAAATAAACTATAACTTAATTTTTGATTTTGTGTAGAATATTCTCCGATATACGACAATGAATTATACGACGGGAGATGAGTGTTAGGTATTGACAGTTTGGCGGCGTCTCTATGTTTCCATGGTGACGGCATGCGCTGGGCCAATCGGGTGGTAGTTACGTCAGCATCCGCCGATCCGTGTTGCCGATGAATTATAAACATCACCACGTGCCAAAGGCCCGATTTGGTTACGTGCGTGGGGTGCTGAGCTCAGTCTCGATTCTGAATGAAACATTAGCCCTGATAGGTTGTAAACAATGAGTAGGATTTTCCATTAAACTTATCTTTTCAAACAGGAAACTCATTCAACCACATGGTTTGCAAGATATTTTTTCAGCCACACGCCAACTCACTACCACTCCTAGGCCACACCTGGCCACATCGTCTTCAGTAATACGCATCGGACCCTCTTCAAGGTCGGGCACGAACACTGTTTCAAAGGTATTTCCGGAGTAGTAAAAGAGCCGAAATATTTTCGTTGAAGTAAATTCTTGCACTCTCTCTACTATGGTTTATGATTTTAAGGTTAGCTCCAAATCATTGACACTTTAATCCAATTGAAAATATTTCGGCTCACATGACGAGGTAAGAAAGAGAAAGAAGTGTCACTTCTGGTATCACTTCTGATACGTGAAGAAAGATTATCAAGGAAGCTGCTACTGTATAAATGAGGATATAATATTGAAGATTTTATAATTTCATTATGGAATTCCTGTGATAATGAAGACAGTTCTTCTGAAAACAGCGATAAAGGGACATAAGTGGTATCTTTCCAATGAATAATTGAGTTGTTTGTACCCTATCACTTAAGAAAACACAGAAATTTTACTTCGAAAACATCCTCGAGAAGTACCTCGATTTTCTACCAGGACGTGGAATTTTTTAAATTATTTTTTATTTCACGAATCCTTTTATCTTGTATAAGCCGTATACAGAAGTTTTGCAATGTGTAAATTAGAGAAGGGCTCGTATATTTATAGCGAAAAAGGTCGCAGTATCGGTGGTTGTTAAAAGTGCCGTGATTAGCTGTAGCGAAGGCGGTAGACATAGCGCGCTTCTGCGTTTGGCAACAGCGCACCTTGTGCTCGGTAGTTGTCAATCGCAAAGTTTCATCTCCCGCAGTATAATGCAGGATTCCTGTGATTGGAGGCAGTCAGATGACTAAAACTGTTATAATGAATAAAGATTTGAATGAAGTTTTGTACCATACTTTTATTTTATATTTCGTGATCCAACCTATGAATCCTTTTTCATGTACACTGTAATTTACGGTATACAATTAAAATTATTGTAACAACTATTGTTAAAAACAACACCGAGTGGTACAAAATTAAAAGAAAATAGAGTGTCTTGTGTCAGTTTTATAAAATCAACATTCATAAACTATTATGTTGCTATAATTTAACTTTTTTGTGGTAATTTTTTCTAAAAAAAAAACAACCATTTTTAAAAACTCTATACGGTGTTTTTACGTACTAATGGTGTTTCAACATATTCAAATATTATGACCAAAGTTCATTATTGGAGTTTTTAAAGAGTATGGTCACTGGGACAATGATTGTTTGGCAACTGATTTTATGACAAGAGGGAAAGCCATTAAGAAATGGTGAGGGAGGAGAATAAATAAAAAACTGTATGATATCAAAATTTCATCCAAAGATTTTATTTAATATAAACATTTAGTCATCTGAATTTCCTTACTCAAAAGAATCATGTATTAATTTATTAACTTATACCGCCTCCTAAGATAGATGAGTCACATGTTTTGATTGGCCAGTAGGGATGAGCGGTAAGAAAAATCGGATTGAAAAAGTGATAAACTTTTTGAGATACACCGTCCTGATTGGGCATTTTGTATTAACAGTTAAAATACTTTGGGTTTTAATTTCACGACTGAAATTGTCCACCATCTCTTCTAAGAGATCAATAAAACAATTACCACGTCGCGATTATCACAGGCTGAACAGTGAATTGTAGTAACTTCCATTCCTTTTGAATTTGGCAGTAAGATTTTGGAACAACATCTATTGGATTATGGATTTTATTAGCGTCTGTCTTGCTGAGCAGGTTCCTTTATTATTTACTTAGATTTCAATGTTCCTATGACAAACATTTGTACTTGAATTTTAAAACTTTACTTGTGTTACTCCGACTTTTCTGTGCTTTCATCCTACGCTTTCCTTCACGTTTTTCCAATTTCCGTGGATCGTCTCGAAAATTTAAAACATCAGCATATAAGTGTATTCCTGTCAATATCCTACTCGAAGTTTGGAATATAGTACAAAATGAATCTGACATTTAGGAAAAAGCTAAAAAGTAAATGTTGCTGTTCAAATACAAAAATAAATTATCCGAAGAATGAAGACAAAAAAAACAAACAAATTATCCGAAATTATAAAATCGCGAAAAATGAAGACAAAAAATTCGATCGGAATGGGATGGAATTATTAACTCAAATGTTTTTACAATTTTTATAGATATGTTTCATTCGATTACAACTTTGGTATTTTAACTAGAATATAAACGAAAGTAAAAATACTTTCATGTAGAAAAATAAAGCAAATATTTTTTATAGTAATAAAGTTTCTTTGCAAAGTGTGTATTAATGTTAGTTTTAGCGAGGTCAAGAGGCTCTAAAAGTATTAAAAGAGCTTCGCAGAAAAATAAGACGGCTTGATACAAGAGGTGCTGAGTTTTGGCAGGTGTATTATAATATTGATAACAAAAAAATAATTTATTTAAAAAAATATGTTGAGAAATAATTTATTATGATCAAACAAGTTGAACGGTATAAGAGCTTTGCTTGAGTCACGTACGCTGTCGTTCGAATAAAACCTGTTTTAATTGGGGATGTTGCATTGTGCAAGGTATCTAAAATAGTGGTTGCTTGTGAGTAAAGGTATTGGTTCATAAAAAATTAAATGACAGAATAAATAGGTTCCTGTGACGTAATTGGGTATTTGGCGGAATGAAAGAAAATTTGAAAATGGAAAGCGCTCGCATTGAAAAATTTAATACACTCGATAAATATATAATAAACTTGTTTCATTATTTCACTTTACAAATGAAAATTTCCCCTTCTCCTCTGTGTTATGAATTCATTCTTGATTTTTTTGCAAGGAATAGGTAAAAACTCAAATCAATTTGTAAATGACATATTTTCCGTTAACGTTTTTTTTTACTAAGGGCCAGTTTCTCCAAATCAAATTAGCCTTCGTTTAATTAGAACTAGTTGAAGTTTCCGTCAATTTTAAACCTTAATTCATTTTTCTCCGTGAATGACCGGGCGACATTTACGTTAAAACGAGTTTCGTTCTATGACTCTCAATGTTGGCAATTCTGATTGTTTACATTCGTCATTCTTTTGTTCCGACACGCTTGAATTTACTTGGGAATAGGCGCCACATCGGAACGCGAATCTATAGTGAAACGTAGCTCTTTTAAACTTTTGTGTTCGAATTGGTTTAAGACCTTTTCGTGACAAATGGAAGGAAAAGGTTGTGACAACACAAAAATCAAAAGAAGTAAAAACTTCAAACACGACAAAATTGATCTCTTGATAAGATTAGTTGGTGAAAACAAAAATATATTTGAATGTAAAAAGAACTGACAATGTAACAATGAAAGAGAAAGAAAAAGCATGGATGGAGCTGGCCGGAAAATTTAATGAGATTAGTGGTTATGTTTTTAGACATTGGAAAGTACTTAGGGGGAAGTATGAGAATATAAAGAAGATGAGTAAACACAAATTTGCAGCAGAAAATAATTATGTTTCAGGAACTGGTGGAGGGCCAGGTCCATCACATTTGATAACTCCCACAGATTTGAGAATCAAAGAAATATTAGATGTCCAAATGGTGAGTATGACATCTGAATATGATTCAGATGCAGTACTGGCAACTCATCTTTTGTCTTTGAACATGACAGACAATGAACAAGATAACGAACACACAGAACACAGTGTGAGAGTTGGCAATGTAGCTTATGAAGTAACACACTTGACTGAACATTGTGACAGAACAAACATTTCAAAAAATAATACAGAAAACATAGCGACTCCATCATCACCTGAGTTTGAGTGTGGAAAAGAAACATTGCACTCTGAAAATATCTCACCACGACCCATTCAAGAAAAATGTAATATTCCAGACCTGGGAAACCTCCATCAACCCCGCTAATAGTGAAAAGGAACAGAAATTACAGAAAAGATCAATTGGATAATTCATTTACTGAAATGAAATTACAAAAATTATCAACAGAAAAGCAAGAATTAATACAATTACAGAAAAAATGTATGAAAAACAAATTTCTTATCAAAAAATTGAACATGATATAAAAGTTAAAAATATGCAAGATAAACATAATGCAAAATTGATGCTTTGACAGTTGCAAATTAAAGAGAAAAAGCTTTGAAATAAAAAATAAATCTCTTGTTCACAACATTCAAACTGATAAATAGAAATTTGAACAAAATCTATTAACCCATTAAGTACCAGCGTCCTCATTTGAGGACAGTGATTTTTTTCATTATTTCATTACATTATAAATTGTGTTCACCATCACATTGTTGATTGGCAACACCGCAAAGGTTCATTGAACAGATACAAACGTTTTTTATCGCTCAGATTTATATTCTTGTAGTTTTTTTAGCGAAGTTAGTGCATTTTGTTCTTTGTTTGTGTTGATAAAATTTTGATTATATCTACTTTTCTAAATTTCGGTGAGTTGCTAAACTCACTACGTAGTGTTAGTTTGTGCTCATACTTTACGAAGAATATAAAATTGTGCAGTTATATGATTCAATATTTTCGAGACGTTGATATTTCAGTGACGTCCTCATATGAGAACGCTGAGACTTTATGTTATACAATTTTGTCGTGAAGTGAAAAACTTGTGAAAGAGTTGGAATTTCATTTCATGTTGGTTTTTTTTCGAGGAATAATCGTGCCGCTAGGTGTCGTATGATTGATCATGCGACTGCTTGATCATGCACTGCTTGGTCATGCAACATCTACCGGCACGACCGAGAAAGACGCGATTTTTTATAAAGCTGCCTCTCCAGGCCCGTCTTCACGATGAAATACATTGCGGCATTTCGCAGTTTTTCTCGGTCGTTCCGCTAAATGTCGCATGATCGCAACCGTATCAAGCACTGCTTGATCATGCAACATCTAGCGGCATGACTGCGAAAGACGCAGCATGTCATGTCTCATGACAGACTTGAGAGGCAGCTTTATAAAAGTCGCACTATAAAAGTTCCAAGAATCTACAAGAAAGAAAGAATCAGTTTTGTCTTCTCCGGCAAGCGTGCTACCCAACGTAAGATTCGACAGAAAAAGATTCATTATCACGAGGATTGCTTATGCACAATATCAGCAGCCATCATGCATAAGCAAGCCTCGCAAATATTTTGCTAAATGCAATATTACTCTCTGTGTGGAATGTTTTGGTCTATTCCACTGCAGAAAGTAAAGTAGATTTTTTTGAAATTACTTTTGTGCTATAATCTTAGCTGAGTACAAGATCATTTTCGCAAATATGTTAGTAGTAGAAGTCTGTTCAATTATTACCATGAAGTTCTTTTTTTGAAAATATTCTTGTAGTGTAATCGTATTTGCTTTGTTTATACGTTACAATAACTTATGTAATTGTGTTGTTTAATTATTTTATTTTATTTTTGTTTTAAATTTCAAATAGTAGTTACTAAAATTCGAATCCAGTGGGCATAAACATTTATTATGAAGACTTATTTTATTATTGCGGAAAACTTCATACCAAATCCCAGCGTCCTCATATGAAGACAGTCCTCCACACCTACCCAAATTAATAATTTGAATTAATTTCGATCAAATTAAATAAATAGCACTTAATTATGATAATTTTTTGAATTTCACTAAAAAAACTGCAGTAAAAATAATTTGGGACTTAATGGGTTAACACATACCAATACCTCAGTTTGTGAATCAGCGTATTTATGAACTATAACTTCCAACTTATTGTATTTAATTTGTGTATTAATATATTTCCCACTAGTTATAATGGAAGATAATACCATTATTGTTAATTTTTTTTTTACTTTATTGATTTTCTAATAAACTCTGAAAGTATTCATTGATCAGTTGAGTGTGTATTATTATGTACCGTAACCGTTTGGTTGTTTTGTTCATTAGGAATGTCATCCAGTTCATTTATAGCTTCTTGCTGCTCCTCAGTTATGGGAGGGAGATCTTCATTCTCAGAGCTGGCTATATTGTGTAAAATAGCTGTTGGAATTATTACACTTTCAATTCGATCAACTTTCAGTCTTATTCCAGTTGCAAGCACTGGAAATCTTCTTTTCCAAACTTCATAGCTTCTCTCCACTGGATTTCTTGTTCTGATGAGTGACTCTTGGAAAATATGTTCCCTTGCATTTTGTGGATTTGTTAATGGAGCAATAAGATAATTTCTTACAGCATATCTGCTATCTCCTACCAGAAACTGAAGAACCAAATTCTTCACTTTCAAACCTCTTTATTCTTGATGATTTGAAAATGTGGGAATCATCTGCTGAACCTGGCCATCTATAAACAATATCTTGAATTATCAATGATGAACTAGAAACTGTTTGAACATTAAATGAAAAAAAGCCCTTGCGATTCCTGAATGTTTCAGCATTAATCTCCCTCTGGAGACTGTATTGGACATGCGTACAATCCATTGCTTCAATACAGTTTGGGAAACGAGCAATCTCGTAAAATTCATGTTTCACTTGTGCCATTTCCGCAGGAGTTGTTGGCATATTTATATACTGCCGACATAAATTTGCTAGTGCTCTAGAAACAATTCCCACAATTTTACTAGTAGTAGAAACATGAATCCCACTATGATCTCCTACGTTGATGAGAAAAATTACCAGAAGCATAATATCGTAATGCAACAAGAAACCTATCTGCCGGCGAAATCGCATGATTTTTTGTTGATTTGTTTTTATGATATTTTCAATCTGATGCAAAACAATGTTTGCTGTTCATTTGGGAATTCCGAACCTGTTGAAGAATTCTATCTCGTCCCATTTTTCGAAATGATTCACTCTGGTACGAATGGTTCTGGACCTCCGTAGGTGTATGATTGTATCATAGTCATCCTCTTCTATTTGTTCAAATAGTGCAATAAATTCTTCCATCTTCGAGCTTCTCCTTTCAAAGTAGATGAATATTACTACCCACACGTAAGAATAACTAGGTTATGAATGCAACGTTTAACGTAAAACGCAGCTTAAACGTCCGTATATGAACGTTTAACTTTTAACAGGTTTAAACGGCGTTTGATAGTTGAACTGATTTGGAGAAAAGTGTCCACAGTTTAAACTAAAGCAGAATCCACTTTTAATTGAAACGCCGTTTAAACAGAGTTGGAGAAAATGGCAGTAAGACTAGATTAGGAATTCCAAACGGGATCAGTATCGACCCTGATCAAGAGGTCTATTGGAGGTCGATAGCCGAATATAGACAAGCGACCAATATAATAAAGATAAAGCTATCATTGTCTACAAAAAATGTTAATAAAATTCAAAGTGAATTTGTCTTGTTTAAAAACTATTAATAATAAACCACAAATTATCTCTATTTTTGGGCATTTCACATAATTTCTGTGAATAAAAAGCGATTTTTTAGCAATTAGAATAAGTGTTTTCGTTTCTTAAAATATGTTTATATTTGTAAAATTAAAAATGACAATTGTAAAAAATAAAACTCTAATCTAATAAATGATTTTTTTTTAACGTTTGTACATTTTCTTTGTCTAATTTTTATATAAAGTAACTTATATAATTGAATATTACAGAAAAATTAAAGGGGTTGATGAAGCAAGTAGGTAAGTGATACAAATATGGCCAGTGCTGGTAATATGGCCGAGTAGCTGTTATGTTGTTAGATGAAACTCTTTACAATAGATAGTGCTAGCATGCTGTGTGAGAGAGCTTAAGAAGTGCGTTAACGCCTTACCAGGCTTGTTGGCTTGCGCAATCGCACTCTGGAACCTCCATTGCCAAGAACGTGCTGATGGCCTTCTGTCATAACATTTTTTAAACATTTGTTGTGTCTACAATTGACGCAATGCGTCTCTAAGCCCATTTCGGGGCGTTGAGCGCTTTAGCGCTTTTGCGCTTGGAAGTAATCGTCCATTAATCAAAGCGCTTAGGAGTAATCCTCCATTATGACTAAGCTGCGGATTTTTGCCCATTTGCCTATTTTTATCCTTCAATTAAAAATGCAGTATTTTAGGTTACGTATTCATTTTGAGACATTAGTAGTATTGTATTTTAATACACCTACTGCTTCAAAATGAATACGTAACCTAAAATACTGTGTTTATAATTGAAGGATAAAAATAGGCAAAAATCCGTAGCTTAATTATGACATTATGTCACGTCCCGTCGTAGTCGTCCAGAGGACCGTCAGGTAGCGTCTCCGCGCACGCACCTCTCTCTTGCGCGCTCCTGCGTCACTACCCAGCGGCCAGAATTGGGAAGGAATTAGGATTGAGGTAGGGTTTAGGACACTTCACAGGGGGTTGCACTAGCCCTTGTGAAGCAGTCAAACTGGTTTTGTTGGAACAAATTTCACATGAGATCAACGGGAATCGAACCCGGATCCGGACTTCGTGAAAGGCAAGCAATTTCGCTCTGAGCTACCAGATGACCTGATAATTTTACCTGAACTTCTTTTGAGGTACATTTTTCATTAGTTACACTTAAAGAGGATTTAGAATTTTGACAATGTACATAAACTTTTAGCGCATTTAATGAGCAATCTAATCATACGTCGTTTAATTTGCCCAATATTTTACCAAAGTGGGAGATATTTTATAACATGTTTGACCGTCAGTTTGGCCAAGGGGTGTTTGGAGCCCAATCAAAATGTAAAACAAAACCAGCAATCAAGTCTCGCGTTATTGTTTCAAAAAAGGGACTCATTTTAAACTCATACATCAGACGTCGTTCAAAACAATCCATTAACATCAAGACCACATAATAAATTGGATCAGCAGGCAAACAAAAGCAGAATAAATGTAATCCTGACAAAGAAGAAACACGTTTCCATGTAGAAAAACCCAACCGAAGATGTTATCACTGGAGGGGAAAATCCCGCAGAGCAAAATGGGGAAAGATGGTAATGTGTTTGCTGTGAGGAGGCAGTTAAGGACATGCATCGATGCAGTGTGTATGGGAAATATGTACCCGAAGAATGTGAAGGACTAACTATTAAAGACACGGGATATTTCATTAGTCCTCAATGCTAAACTGATTAAACTATTCTTTTAAAAAAATTTGTAAGTTTTCAAGCATTTGTAATGTTTTTAATTTTGTATAACGAAGTCTCATTGTAAAAAATACTGAATTTGTTATAATTAACCCGGCAATCCTTACATTACTGAAATCATGTCAGGACATATTTTTGTAAAATTAGGCAATAACAGAATAATTCATATTACATATTAGTATAGCTAGCCCTAGTTCCATGGTCACGCTTCGAGCAACCAGTTAATCTGGGAATGGCCATAAAACCTACATGTGGGCATATTACGTTCAAATTACGTTTTTGTAAAACAACAACAAAATATTCCTGAATCACTTTTTGTGATATAGCTATTTTAACTTGAAGTAAAGGTGTTACATATCATCATGATGCTGTTGACTTGGCCCAATGTTGAAATATATAAACAGCAAAATTTGAGGCGGTTAACGTAGCCATATTACTTCACATACCTTATATATTGTAACGTCATGAGTAGCGGAACAACGCCTCAAAGGAACAGACAAGACGGGGTATATACAATTTATTTACATGAATAATTACGTATTTACAGAACCCCTCTAAGGTGTTTCGTCAGAGGTACCAACTGCAACCCTTCTCTCCCTTCACGCGCCTTCATACCAGTAATCATGGCCAGAACCAGAGGCCCTTTGGAATAGAATACACATTGATTAGGCTGGCCCATTTCAGGCAACAACATGGCTGGTAGTAACAGACGCAATAACTTCCCATATGTGGTAGAAATGTCAAGTCGGACATCGCAGGGCGCAAAGGTTTACAACGCATTTTTAGTGTAGGACTACCCCTGTCACTAGTTTCAGATAATGGCCCACAATTTACGTCAGAGGCTTTCAAAACATTTTGTGACAGTAATGGCATTCAGCACGTGTTGGCACCCCCCTATACCCCCGCTCCAATGGGGAAGCAGAGCGATTTGTTCAAACCTTTAAGATAGCCATGACCTAAGCAAGATACGAGGGAACGGGAGGCATTGTTGTTACGTCATAGGTCAATGCCGAGAAAAGATTATCTGAGCCCGGCACAGAAATTACATGGCAGACAGCCCAGAACATCATTTTCACTACTACAGCCTCCGAAAGAATATGTTAGGACTTTGCATCAACAGAAGTTCCCAGTAGGTAGCAAGGTGTTCCTCAAAACATTTAGAAACAATCAAAAATGCGTGCCAGGCAGAATAATCAAGGTAGAAGGAGCAAGAGTGAACACAGTCTACACAAAAATGAAGACTGTCAAAAGATACCAGGAACAAGTCAGAGAGAGAATATATTCGGTGCCAGATATATTGTGCATCCAAACATTTGATTGCAGTACGGCGCCTTATGGAGTATTGCCCCCTCTTTCTATCCAATACAATTTTACATAAGACTCTCTCTTTCTACCGCAAGCTGTGTTGCCGATTCAGGAGGCTCGGGGTTATTCGACTCGCCCATTTTGTTTCACGCGCAAATACTTAACAAGTTCGTTCAACGATAGCTTCAGTTGTGTTAATCTTAGACAATTGAGTTTTTTACCAGTTATTCCCAGAACTCTTATGAATGAGATGGTTCTTTTGTAATTTAGTTTTATGGTTTATTTTCCATGAAATTAATTATAAATGATAGGCAAATGCTTATTTCTACATTTTGACGTTCTTAAATTTTCACTATGCGAGAAACTTTTTTATTATTGCAGAAAAGCACAAACACCCAGCGGATGAAATGACAAGGGAAGTCCAAATTTTGATATGAGACCAACCACATTTCTGTATGAATCATGGTTCTTGAGTTAGACGGTAATAAAAACAATATTTCGTGCGCTCCGAACGAACATTTCATGTCGTTAAGTGATCTTAAATACTTCTTAGCGATTCTCAACAGGCGATGTGAAAGGAAAAATAGAGTATTTATTTTTGAATTTCACTTATTAAAAACAGTGAAATGCATTTAAACATATATAAAAATGAATTAGAAATTTTACTGTTAATAATATTAATGCCAAGATATTTAACCAGTAGTTGTCGTAAAATGTGCTTTCAAATGCAAATAGGTGACGAATTATTAGCTGGGTGTTCGAAAAGAATATTATGCATTGTCCGCACAAACCCTTGCAGTATTTGATACCATCCATGTCATCTCACCTTTGTGAATGGGCATTTTTCCTTATTTACATAAAAAAGTGGATGTATTGGACGTATAAAATGACTTGGGACTAAAAATTAGCAATATTGACCTTCATATCGATGTCATTCGCGCAAAACAATTCAAGCCTCGTCAGTATGTGATGAATTAACAATGTTCCAACTGGATTTGGACTTGCTTTGCTATTGATATTTCAGTTTTAACTCTCATTTAAAGGTCTGTTTTTTAAATAATAATTCTAATAAAAATAATACATCTTTTTTTTATCAAAAATCTTAAATTTCTAATATTAAGCCATCTATTTAACATGTTTTGAAATTCTTTCCGTTCAAGTGGTATTCAAGGTGCTGAACAAGCTGACAAAATTTCATGTCAATCCAAGTATTAAGCACGGCGAGTGTTGCATATAAGCGCTGCTGAGAAGTGACAACGCTGTTCTCCATAAGCTCTGTACTGCAATCAAATGCTTGGACGCTCTATAGATAAGGCAGATACCACAAATATTCCACAGTGGGACAGAGCACTGACGGAAGGGGTTAGTTTTCGTACTCCATCAAGAGCAAGGGCGTTCCAGCCTTTGCAACCAGCCGAGAAAACCTTCGAAGCAGTATAATTTACCATTGAATTTACCATTACGTGTTATTTAATAATTTGTCCTTGAAATCCTAGGAATATACGAGGGGCATTCAATAAATCTGTGGTCACGAGGTAAAAGTTCTTAAGTCAATTTTTGGCGAAATTGGGTTGGAACTACAAGTTAAGCATCTATATCTTATTTTAGTTAAACGACTTAATTCAAATGTTGCCTCCTTAACGAGAAAAAGGCATTGGGAAATAGTGCTGAGCATAGGAAAAAGCTTTGGCTCAATAATCTAACCTGTGTTTTCTCCAAACTACGATTTTTGACATAAGAACTTTTAGCCCGTGACCACAGGATTAAAGAGACAAATTGGTCTGGAGAAATAAACGTTTATTTTTGCAAAACAGTACTTATCGTTCTTTTCACTATGATCTCCATGAACATTTATACACTTGTGCCAGCGGGTTACCAGCTTTTTTATACCCGATGCAAAGAACTTTTTATCTTGGTGTTTGAACCAATATCCCACAATTTATTTGACATCCTCGTTATCCTGGAACTTCTTCGCAATTAATGGCTCCTTCAGTGGACGAAACAAATGGAAATGATATTGTGCTAAACCGGGACTATAAGGGAGATGAGGCAGTACCTTCCAATCCATTTTGTCGGTGGTTTCATGTGTTTGATGAGCAGTGTGAGGACGTGCGTTGTCTTGTTGGAAAATCAAACTCTTCTCTGAGATTCACGACGACTCTCTACCATGGCTGGCTTCACCTCATTCAAAATCATATCTGAGTAGTATTGTTTGTTTATCGTACGCTCTTTGAGATAATCACAAAAAAACCTCTATAGCGCCCCAAAACACCATCAAAATGACTTTTCCTGTAGATGCAGCCAGAACGACGTTCATCAGCGACTATGTCTCGACCACTTTTGAACTGTTCTACTCGTAAAAATTCCCGCGGTTCATACAATTTTGATCATAGTCATTCTAGAGTAAATATTAGCTGCTTCCTCATCTTCAGCAAGTAAAAAAAGAATCACAAAACATTGTTTAACCAATGTGGAATTTTCAAGTGGACTCGTCATCTTTCAACTTAATTTTGAGGTAATTAACATAACAATGATGATCCTCCAGATGGTCAGGGCTCATCCCAGTGATGCAAACTTAGTCCTAAAATTACCAATTTTGTCCTATCAACTGTTTTTCTCAAGACCAGTTTGTCTCTTTAATTATTGGATGACCCTCGTAAAACCACGAGGTCAAGAAATAATACGAATTACCTTTTAAGTTCTTAACCAGCTTTTAATAAACGCAATTTCACAAACAAAACCGTATACTACTTCGGTAGCAGTTATCTGAAGTTTTACATTATCTCCACCAGGTTCGCTAGCTGTATGCGCGTGCATCCCTGACTTGCCAAAAAATGGGCTGTGGCGCCACTGTATAAAAATACATATACTGTGCTTTAACTATCACAGAATAAGCTCTAAATTTACATGAAATAAAATTTAGTTTTGTCGTACACAGAGCGCAGCAGTCCCTCTGTATTTCAGAAGATGCTGAGCAGAGTCAACGCCTTCTAGAACGTATTTCAAGATGGCGTTGGCAGAGTCGGGTTGGGTTGAAACAATTTAGCCGTCACGCGAACTCGGTGACTTCAAGGGAAACCTTTACGCGAGACAATGTGCTCTTTGTATAGTATAGTACTATTTGACGAGGCCTTTTGAAACAAAATGGTGTATAGTGTAAGGAAAAGATTTTACTTGAGCCGTGCAATCACAGTCTAATAATACAGTCCCGCAGCTCTGTGCATTTTCCCTATACTGACAATGGGCCCTACTGACAGATGTAGCAACACTAGCGCTCCTCCAAGTGTTCAGTAAGCTGGTCATACTCTCGTACCATAGCAGTTTTACATATTCCAGAATGTGGAAATTATAGTAACATTTGGATTTGCTTCTGAATAGTTATGTAAAGTTGGACAATTAAACGAAGCGAGAAGCGAGGATGTACAGTATATACAATCACATGAAAGTCACATACACACAGAAAGAAATATAGATTTCAGTTACATTTATTTATTTCAATTATTATATTTTTAGAGATTACATCAGTGGCATAACACTCAGAAATTACATTAGTGGAAGGATTTGAAATTTTATTTACTGTTACCAGGGACACCATTAGGAGTATCTTTTCATGTTCCCTTTCGCAGAGCAGTATATAGAAAAGCTATATTCAACATTAATATTTATATTTATATTTACAGATCACCCCAAAAAATCAATTAAATATTTTCTATTTGTTTTCGGAAGTTGCACAAGTTGAGCATTAACTGGCTTCTCATGAAATGTTCTGCACATAACCTTATGTTACCAGGATCAGAAACAACAGAAATATACCAGCTTGCTGGCCGCTTGGAGGCGCTAGTGTCGCGCGAGATTCAAAATCTCTATCGAAGCTTCGAGACTGTATTATTAAACTGTGATGCAATTATGAAAAATATCAAAATATTTACTTTCATAGCATAATTTTGAATTTAAAAAAATATTTCGATAATTTCAAAGATACGAAAACTGATTTTCATTGATTTCAAAACAACTCCCGTTATTTAGAAAAAAAAATATCATTAACAATGCAAACAATTGAAGAATGAATACAAGTTGCTTGGGACTCTGTTTATAGGCGTGATTGTTGTGTTTTCCTGTGATTTCTGTTCCCAAAAACTTAATTCAGCATGTGTCACAATTATTATTTGCGTTCAATGGACAGAGTCCAAGATATTGATATACAAAAATTGAAAGAGAAGAGGAGGAAATGTAAATACGGTATTAAGAAACGGGTTAGGTGGGCCCGCAAAATTGTGACATACGACGAGAGAAAAATTCGGATAGATGAAACTGGAATCACATGTAGAGTCTGCTAATTTGTCACTCATGGAAAATTAAGGTGAAAATTCAAACTCCAGAAGAATATTCCTGATGAAAATAGAGTTATCTGTGGCCAGCGAATACTAAACTCCATTCCAGATATTGTTTTCATCTCCTGCAATTGAATTGACAATTAGAAATGACCTGCAAATTACTTCTGTGGAGGATAGAATACTAAAGATGTATCAAGATATCTAATTAACCATAAAACTCAGTGTTTCAAAAGTTTAGATCCATTGTTTAAAAAATAAATTTTTATGTTTGGCAATAAATCAGTTGTAACATTATTATTTGTATATTGGGTTTTTATTTATTACCAATATTCCCATATTTCCCATATTTATTTACTTATATGCAGAACTCTCAGTGTATGCAGAAGTGCGGATGTAATTTTATTAATAATTTCTTCAAATTAAACTGCTATTCAAATTTCTTTTTTGGATCATACTTGACTGAAGAAATCTTTATTATATTAACACTTGAAGTGTTATTTATATGGTGAGTCATTGAACACTTCTGTAAATTTTTCAATTGAAGTCCTTCTGATGTTTGAAAGCTTGTTTTATGTATTCTTATGCTGTCCATTTACAACATTCTGTAAGCCTGAGTATCTCAACATGATGCATTTATATGTATTTTATTACAATGGTTCAGTTTTAATTATGAGTTCCTGAAGGGATATTGGAGTTTTGCCAAATCAAAATAGTAATTTTTTTTCTTTTCTTTTAGATTTACAATCACATCAACTATACAGTTATTAGTAACTACCTTAACGGACAACACAATGTACATGAGATATTTAAAGTTTATTATGCTTTTTCTTTTTTATTGAATTAGGTGCAATTCCTTGGGGATGAATTGTTATTGAATCTGTGTTTAAATGGATATAATTTCATCTTAACTTCAATCACCCATTTCTTTCAAACCATATAATATCCATAAGCAAAATGGGTGCATGGGTATGGCGAAGAGAAATTGACAACCCTTGGTAATGTTTAATATTGTCTTGTGTAACAAGTAAGCCAGGTGTGTACAGGAAACAACATGCATTTCCACTTAACTGTTGCTATTTAGGTCGATAAACTCATAATTACATTTTTAGGATGAGCTTCCTAAAAAGGCAAATTGTGTTGTATCATAATGAAGATGGTAAGAAACTCAGGATTCACTAGGTGACACACACACACACAAAAGAAAATTCTAATTGGCTGATGATCCCTGTTTTGAGACTCAAGTTAGTTTTTTACATTTCTAATAGAAAATTAGACCAAAGCAGTAATTTAAATTACTATAATAATAAAGTTGAAGATACTACAGTAAGCTTTAGATATTAACTAGTAATGGCACATTTCCAAACTTTGATGCTAAACACTGCCATCCATGTTGGAAAAACTATGTATCAAATAGGAACATTTAGTTTTATAAAATGTGTTTGTTCTGGAATGTCATTTCTGTTTACATTCACATCAGGACTGCTTCAGTTAAATCATTATCTAAAATAGCTATTAATACTGCTCAGGTAATGTGAATAAAATAAGAATTATTCAAATGGTATTCTATTACAGACTCACTTTCCTATTATCTGTTCGTTTCTCATAAACATTTATCCCAAATTTATTGGCCACATGATTTTTTTAGACTAGGAAGTTCAAAGTAAATTATTTCAGGTAATTTCTCTTAGAAAATAAATTGGACATGCATATCTAAACAAACTGACAATGAAACAGTTAAATTTGAAACCTATAAATTCAAACATTTACAGTTAATGATACAGCTTTGATCCCGGAATTAAAAATCTTTTAGATACTGCATTCTATTGAAGAAACTTGCTTACTTATAAAAGTGAATCATGCTTTAAACAGAACACTACTTCTCGTGAAGATCTAACTAATAAAACTACTATAGATGCCCTTATTGCATATAATAAAGACATTTCAATCCAAACCAATTGTCCTAAAATTCTAAGTTCAGAACCAAAGAATGTATTTCAAAATTGTCATTTCAACAAAAATGTTTATAATGTTGAGAAAAAATGAAAACAAATAATTTGTCTGTTAGTAAAGCAGGCAAAGGTTCCACAACAGTTACCGTTGAATCATTCTAGTGGGGAATAATTTTATATGCATCATAAAAGATCCTACCTCTTCTTACTATGAAGTAGAAAAAATCACCCTTTTATCTTGTAATTGAACTGACAGTCACAAGTTAAAATTTTTCATATTTAAGAACACACAGTGCCCCAGATGGTATGGGTTTACATAACTTTACAAAGATAATCTTTAACCATTAGACCAGTTATTTGTGTAATTTGTTCTAGCATTTTTCAAATTTATCTTTCCAAATTTATCTTCCCAAATTTATCTTCATTTTTTTTCAACAACTGAACTAAATTCAAATCATAATACAAACTAAAAACAAAATTGACTTGATCATATAAACATAATTAAATATAAGCATGTGCCTATTAATGCTAAAGTAATTTTGAATACTTAATACAAATATAATTTATTTATTTGTATTTTCTCTCATGTAGTAAAAGATTTATACTTTACTACAGGTATACATAACTTATTATGAATTCAGTTACAATACAATTACAATAAAACCATAAATTACAATAAAAAATCTGAATTAAACTACATTATATTTCAACACAATTTTTAAAATTGAATGAAAAATTCTAGCAACAAAACAATGTCTTGTAATGGGCTCTAATTTATCTCCTATAATCATTGAGATTTTTATGGAAAATTTGGGCCCACTGTCTTCAATAATCCCAATCGAGTTCTAAATATTACTAGAAATATGTAGATGATTACATTAGATTATGGATAGGCATTGAGAGGCAGTTACAGCAATTTCTTGAATTTATGAATGACTTAAACCCCCCAAAAATTTAAAATCTAACTAGGACAGGACCAGACCATTAATTTTCCGGACTTATCCATATTTGTCAAAAACAATAAACATTTTTAGAAAACCTACACAAACGGATCAATACCTTTTGATTCTTATCACATTCTTCAAAAACTAAAGTTCGGCCTTGCATAATTGGACTCACAAGCCATTTATTCATGGTCCCTTTATCAAACTAGCGATGCTTCAATAGGGTGACCAGACGTCTTGTTTTTAACGGGATTGTCGTCTTTTTTTTTCATTACGTGTCCTGCAGTCCTGACAAAATATTAACCAGAGGCAAAATGTCCTGTTTTTCTGTACTTGGCTGTAACCTTACTGATCTAGTCTTCCTAAAAGCACACTGGTCGCAATGTGCAGATGTATCTATTCATAAAAAAAATGGTCTGATATCTTCCACACACTTAAAAGTATAGGCAATCCATGTAAGTACATAGGGGTGGTTGTGAGTTTTGCTCCGGTGGAAAGTGTGGAAAATGCAGTGGTGGAAAATGTATTTTCAATCATGAATTCCCTTTGGATTAATGAAAAAAATATTTTACAACCAAAATTATACAAGCAATTATAATTTTAAAAACTAATTTCAAAACTTGAGCTTTAAGGACTTCTACAACTTGTTATTAACTAATTCAAAACTCTTCCAAGATATCAAATCTTCTGATAAGTTCAAAGTTCATAGTGATGTTCCTCATTCAGAAACCACAAATTATGTCTTTTTAGGTATAAAAAGCAATTTTTATTTGTCTCAGTGAAGCAGTGAAGTCACATCTGAATCACATTTTCATTGTAAGCTCATACCCTATTTTGTCCAATTTTGTTCTTCCATAATTCAGAAATGTCCCGTTTTATGTCACAAAATGTCTGGTAACCCTATGCTACAATACATTTTCAAGCATTATTTCTAAATGCTTCGCTACATTATACTATTAAATAAAAATGCAAGAGTGTTTTCAGCCAAAAAATTTTTTTTTTCCGCACAGAGACTAAAAATCAGATCCGAGTTAACTTGCCGTCAGCCATACCACTACACTACAGATGTCGGCATAAGGCGTGAACTCGGGTCGACACTTAAAAATTTAATTGTCTCAACCCAATATTTCTGCAAATCCGGGCATTCTGGGAACTCGTTCAGCAAATGTCGCAAAACACTTGATTCTCTCAAAAATGGCACCTTTATAAATTTCTATCTTCAATATTATAATTGTAGAAAGGCGCCCCCAAAAATGGCACTGTTGCAATTTTCAAAAATCTGGGATTTCAAAGAACTTGAAACCTGCACTATTCTTGTCAGCTTCCTTTACGCTACTTCAGGGCAAACTTTAATAAATAAATAAATAAATAGGGTGTCATTTTTGAGAAAATTAAGAAAATATTTTTTAGGCTTCATGTAAAGAATCCTCAAAATTCAAAAAAATCGTTTGAAACTCCCAAATCCTCGAGTTCGACCTGATTGATCGAGGAATATAAATTTTTGAGAAAATTGGCCTGAACGGTTTACCTGTATGCGCAAGAGCGGACAGGTGGACAAGCGTTTTGTGTTTTCTAGGCTATCCGGGATGAACCGCGTCTCTGTCGTGGTGGCTGACGTTTCGGCCATGTAGCCTTTCTCAGAGCGTACTGCAAGACTGACGTTTTGCCGTAAATGGAGTTTTCGGTATCACGGTTTAATTAAAACGGATTCTGGCTACATTTATTTATTTATTTATTTATTTATTTATTTATTTCTCTCTTCTATAAAAACAGTACAAACTGTGTAAGACGTGTGGGGAAAGAGATTTATCTACGCACATTTTCTTGAGACCCAGAATTTAAAAAAAAATGAAAAACTAGAAACAAGAATTCAGAAAATAATTAATATTTTAGAAAAATAAAAATATTTGAAAAATGTTTGTTCCCGAGTTATAGAAAATCAATTTCAACGGTAAATGAACTACAAGCAAAGGAGTGCTCAACAAAACGTGCGCACAGTGAAGCTACATTTACGTCCAGAAGCAAAACAAGAGGCAATCTCAGCATTTGCTCAATGGATCAGGGAAACTGGACAAAAATCTGATCGAGATGGGGGTCATTGACCCAGAAGCTGTAGTACATTACTTGTTACAGGCGTATTAAATATTTTTTAAATGTATACAATACAAACGTAAACTAATTCATTGTATATCATTGTGTTGTTAAAATAAGCATTATTTTTTTTGGCTATCAGTATACTCTCTAATTGTATAGAAACAGTTTTGCAACAGAAAAGATTTTTCTTTTAACTTAAATTTGTGTACCGACTTTAATTGCTTAATGTCATCTGGCTATGCGTTGCTAAGTAACGTACAAGCATAGTATGTTGATTTCTTGTACAGAGCTGTTGATACTGAAACTTGATGCACGTGATTTCTACGGCGTGTGTTGTAATTATAAATATCAATATTGCATTAAAATATGTTCCCTCCGTTAAGTAGGTCATTTTTGACAAATATTACAGATTCGTAAATAAATAGACAAGGCAATGGTAAGATTCCCAGCTCAATGAAAAGAGGCTTGCAGGGATCACGTGGAAGGCATTTTTTCATTATTCGAATAATTTTCTTTTGCAATCTGAAGGTCTGAATACTACAGGATGAGCTTCCCCAGAATATTATGCCATATCTCAGGCGGGAATGTACATTTGCAAAATAAACGCAACGAGCTGCATGAAGGCTGACAGAATTCGAAAGAATTCTGAATGCGTAGCATAATGAACTTAATTTAGTGTTTAATTCGGTTATATGTACATTCCATTTGAGATTTGATTGAATTGAAAGGCCTAAAAATTTTGTTGCCTCAACATCAGCTAATTGCATATTGTTCATTTTCAATGGAACATGCGATTTCCGATTTGAAATGCAAAAATGCATTGAAACAGTTTTTCTTTCGTTAACAATTAATTTGTTATTATTAAACCAATTTGAAACTTCTGAAATCGTACTATTCACTGCTTCTTTTTTGCAAAGAACATTCGTGTCATTGGCAAACAGAACCGTTCT
Source organism: Acheta domesticus (assembly GCA_031308135.1). Taxonomy (NCBI): domain Eukaryota; kingdom Metazoa; phylum Arthropoda; class Insecta; order Orthoptera; family Gryllidae; genus Acheta; species Acheta domesticus. The sequence goes on from JAHLJT010008446.1 coordinate 263,015,388, forward strand.
TCCATTTTAATAGACGAGGGCATATCGTTTACATTTAACAGAAAGAGAATAGGACCTAAGATCGAACCTTGCGGGACCCCATGCTCAATTGGCAAAGAATTGGAAACATAAGTATGTAATGTCCTTTCCTGCCAGTATGGTATTTCTACCCTTTGAGTCCGATGTTTAAGGTACGAAGTTTTCCAATCTAGGGCAATAGCACGAATTCCATACGAAGGTAATTTTGAGAGCAAGATGTTATGGTCAATAACGTCAAAAGCTTTCGAAAGATCTAACAATATTCCAATGGGTACTTCATTTTGGTGTATTGATGAAGCAACATCTTTGAAAAAAGAAAAAATGGCAGTTTCCGTAGATTTTGGTTTTTCTAAAACCGTGTTGTGAGTCTGAAAACGCTCTGTTTTTCCTGAGAAACGTTTCCATTCGTAAGTAGAAAAAACTTTCGAATATTTTGAGAAAACTGACAAAAGAGAAATTGGCCGGTAATTTTGAATATCATTTTTGTTCCCTTTTTTAAAAAGTGGCTTAATGTTTGCTGTTTTGAAAATATCTGGAAATATTCCTGTACATAAAGAAGCATTGAAAATGTGAGTTAACGGATGTATAAAGGCAGATGCACAAGTTTTTAATAAACAATCCGGAAATTCATCTAAACCAGACAAATATTTATTTTTTAGTTTACTGACTATTCTGAGGATTTCGTTGGAAGTAGTTTCGGAAATAAACATCGTATCGGAATATATTAAGTTGGCTGTCCGGGTGACGCCGCGTCCATGGCAAAGTTGCCGACGTTTCGGTCGCCATTCTGCGACCTTCCTCAGGGCGTAACGTCTGAGGAAGGTCGCAGAATGGCGACCGAAACGTCGGCACCTTTGCCATGGACGCGGCGTCACCCGGACAGCCAACTTAATATTGACTCCGGCCGCGGAAGCCTACGCTCTCATCGTATCGGAAATTTTTTGGGAAGTGTAAGATGTTGAATTTTGTGGTTTTAGTCCCTTCGTGAGATCAGACGCAATTATAGAAAAGTGTTTGTTGAAGAGATTGGCAACTTTTCCGGATTACTCGTTTCTCTTTCATTATCCTTTAAAATAACATTCTCTACAAGGTATTGAGATGATGTGGTTGTATTTTTTACGATATCCCACATTGCTTTAGTTTTGTTACTAGCGCTCAAAATGTCCTGACTATTTTTCATTATTTTGCCTGAACTTTTCTTAAAACTTTTCTTAAAATTCTTTTGTATTCTCGGAAGTATATATGGAAACCGGGTAATACGTTATGATGTTTAGAAATAAAGTAAAGCGTACGTTTGTTTTACACGATGTTCTAATTCCTTGTGTGATCCAAGTATTACTTTTGCTTGAAATGTTTAATTTTCTCTTTTTAAGAGGAAAGCACGCCTTAAAATGAATTGAAAGCTTGGAGAAAAATAAATTATATTTTTCATTTGTGTCAACAGCGTTATAAACTGCGTCCCATGATTCCTTCATCGAGTAGTCCGTAAATAATTTTATATTAACTTTATTGAACGCTCTGCTCATGCGTGTATTATTTATTGTGTCAGTGTTTATGTTCTTAGTAATTGTAAGAATTTGTGCATCGTGGTCACTGTAACCTAGATTATTCGTTATTATTTCATATGTAGTTGTGGTTTTGTTAATTATAATTTGATCTAATGCTTTTTGTGATTTAAGCGTATTCCGTGTAGGTACATTCACTGTAATATCTAAATGAAAAGAATGAGGTAAATTGAGAAACTGCTCTTTTTCGTGGGATTCGCTCAGAAAATCAATATTGAAATCTCCACATACAACAATGGATTTAAAAGTGAGTTTACTAATTTGTTTAGAATTGTCTCTAGATTTTCCATAAAGTGAAATAATCTGAAGCTCGCTTTGTTGGAGGTCTGTAAATGCAAAGTAAGATAATTTTGAGCGTAGTAAGATGTACGTAGTACCTCCGTACTACTGTTGTTTCAAAAACTTTTTCAACTGCATATAAATTGAATTTTGACAAGAAGGTAGAATCAATATAATTTCTTATGTAAATACACGAACCTCCGTAAGCAGGGCCTATATTTGATTCCCTCGCTCTACAATACGATCCTGCAAGGTAAAAGCTAGGAATTATCATGAAGGTACATCATGAAGTAGATTCTATGTACAGTAACATACAATTTTTCCTTACCAGGGCCCGGCAATAAATATTTTCTGCCGAAAATTCGCGTGCATGATTTCTTCTTACGCCGTTTACCGATTTCTCTTATCAAGTTAGTGCAATTAAGTGAAAATGAATTTTACTAAGAAACCTCCATTAGAAAAACTACAGCTTCTAACAATGGATAGGTTTGTAATACAAAATTAATATATAAATTGATTGAATCCGAAAAGAAGTTATTACTAAAAGAAATCTCTCCTGTGAATCCTGATTCTGATGTTCATAAAAAAGGTTCATTTGTATCCCTTGCATTCGGAGAGTTTCACAATGTTTAGGGTACCAACTCCAGAAGTTATATAATATTGGAACAATATCCAAAATTTAAAAAAATTAAAGTATATTATCTGCAGAAATCAACACAAAAGTGGAGTACCGTATGATTTGTAAATATGCATTGATTGTAATGCAGCTTATGTAGGCCGAACTGAGAGGAAACAAACCAGAGAATTAATGAATGTAAGGACTTTGAAGTTGAATCAGAACAGCTCTACACTTAGTTTCCACAGCTTTTGCCTCCACACTTGGTTCAAGAAAATCACTTTGTTGACTCTAATATAAATTTCAAATTCCCACATACATAAGACAAAGAGCTTAAATTAGATATTTTAGAAAATTTAGAAACCACAAAATTTTTAAACAAACCATCTAAAACTCAACAAAACTTCTATATCAACAAAAAGCTGTAAACATAGCTTTATCCTGTATTTTCTTCTTTCCCCCAAACACAACCTCTGGCTGTTGAGCTACTACGATAATTGTGATTGCGTGATTGATAAATGATTTTGGGCGTATCAACTACTGTTGTTTGTCCCGTAAGTGAAGTGCGTGTTTAATCACAGGAAGTGGCGATTACCCTCCTCCCGCTGGATGGCGCTACGATGCCGACGACCTATCCGTCTGCTTGCGGGGTTTTCCCCAACCAGGCAAGCGCAGTGAAAAGCGGTTACACCTCTTTGTAGTAGGAAAGTTTTTTTTTAAGTTAAATATTTTACTCTCTTGATTTTATGGATACAGGATGCTCTTATGGAAGAATAGAATTAATAGCAATGAATGCAGCCTCTTTCAACACTTTGAAGTAAATTCTGTTCACTCTTAAAGGAATTTCTACAAGGTAAATGTATCCTCGCTGAAAGAAAAAAATTTCGTTGAAATTTTCGCAAACGCGCCGTCAACCTTGGACAACCCGCGATCAGGGGCAGGGGCATCCAGTCGGCAGCAATTAGAACCTTAGTGTCTATGTCATTGGTGCAAAATTCCAAAGAAGCGGTCTTCGTACGAGGTGGAAATATCATCTCTCCATGTCGAGGGACAGATTTTGCCTCCGCGTACAACTGCCTCATGACGTACATGACAAACAACTGCCTCAACCCAAGTAGGAGACATATTGAAATAGTGCAAGATCTTTACGCCAACAACTCTACTTTGTACAGTTCAGAAAAGGGCCTATAATCCCCCTTCCCTTGCCAAAGAGGTGTCGACAAGAGTGTCCACTGAG
>JAHLJT010008446.1:263020102-263051116 GCA_031308135.1 Acheta domesticus
GACGCAGAGCCGAGCGGACGTGTTTTTCCTAAGCGCTCTATCCTGCTGCGGATGGTGTCGACGGAGCAGTGGCTGAGCGGCTATCGGCCGATGGTTCAGGGGCTGCTTGCGCGCGCGTGGCGGAGCCCGGGGGGAGTGGCGCAGGGGCTGGGGCTCCTTGTCGAGCGTGGGGGTGGGCGCGGCCGTGGGTGGCGGTGCTATTGGCGATGCGGTGGCGTGGAGCTGAATCCCGGCCCCTCCTACTAACGGCGATATCATCGAACACTATCATAGAAACCACGGGAAATGATTGACAGGAATCGATGTTTTGCAGGCCAGGGGGTCGCATCGGCAGAGGGTACGGTGCAGTCGCTGCAGACAGCGAACGAGCGGCTGGCGCGCAAGGTTGATACCTTGAGAACCAGTCGCGACGCAACAATGTCATTGTTTACTAGCATCCCGGAGCAACAGAACGAGTCGTGGGCGGATTCGGAAAGTGCATTCTGGGTCTAGCAGAGCAGCTGGGTGTCAGGCTGGAGCTACCACGACATCGAGCGCGCGCACAGGACACGGACGACGGCGCCACGGACAGCCACGCATGATTGTGGCCAAGCTGGCGTCATTCAGGAGCGGGAGGAGCTGCTGCGTGCAGCCCGGGAGTATCTCTCCCGAATTCTAGTGTGCGCGTCCGTGAGGACTTTGAGTTTGGCAGTGCGGCAAACGCGTAAGGCGTTTGATACCTTTTTTGCAGGAGGCGAAAGCTAGCGGAAGGCAGGCCTGTCGAATTCGTTTCTACGGAGCTTTTCGTGTCGGGGCGTAGCTTCGTCTAGGCGAGCTGTCGGCCCGTCCGCGGCGTGGGAGGGGGTGAGCTGCGGGGTTCCGTGGGCCCTGCGTGAGGGGGCAGAACCCCAGGAGGGCAGACGCCCCCGCCGCGCTAGCGGGCGCCTCTTCGCGGCCTTCCCGGCCCGCGCCCGGCGGCCGTGACCGGCGGCCGGGCCCGCGCGGCGGCGCCCCGTTCTGGGGTGGTACGGGGGACTGCTGACCCTGCGGCTTCGCAGGAGAGCGGTCCTCGCTCGCTGTCGCGCCGGGTGTAAAAGTCTCGTTCGCGATCCCGGCGGAGCTCGCGAACTCGCGAGTCCGCGGTCGTTCGCGGCGGACAGTTGGAGCGGCCGTGGACCTAGGGCGATGGCTGCTTCAAAACATCTCGCAGCAGCAGGAAAGCCCGCGTGAGTCGGAATCCAATAGTTCGCCGAATAGGCACGAAAGGTCATAAGGATAGGATGTTTTGGAACAAACATCAAAGTCTAGGCTCTAAGCTCGAAAATCATGACTTTCTGAGCTACGTAAATACGTTTGACATAATAGGTCTAGTTGAAACTTGGTGGAAGGAAGGTGAAATTTTAAATGTACCTGGTTTTTCAGCCGTATGCAAAACAAAAAACGCAGAGTGAAAGAGGCCGTATCCGGGCGTGTTTGCGTGCCTATTTCGCGCTAGTTAATGCATTTTATTAAGGAAATTCCTACAAATTCAGACAATTTTCTATGTATTAGACTAGTAATGCAAAATGCGGACAATTTCGCTGGTATTTATTTACCCGGCACCCCACGAGGGCTCCCGTTATTTCTCTCCGTAGCATTCGGCGAATCAATGATTTCATAGACACGTTGAAGCAGAGGTATCCGAATACTGACTTACTAGTGTTAGGTGATATGAATGCTCGAATTGGCAATGAGCAGAAGTGTTCTCGGACTTCGATCGGCAAGACGCGAGAGCGATTACGAGAAAAAAGCAAGACCCAGTCTTCAATAACGAGGGGCAGAATTGTTGGAATTATGCGACAGATTTAATCTCGAATTATTAAACGGTAACCATGGACAGGATACAGAAGGGGAACTCACGTTTATTAGTGGAAATGGGGGTAGTGTAATAGATTATGCTCTGTTGTCTCGTGAAATAATAAGCAATTTATTAGATTTTGTGATCGAGTTACGGGCTGAATCCGACCATTTGCCTGTGTGCGTACATTTAGCGGTAAACGCCACTGAACAGATATCGACAGAGGTGCGCGCGGGAGCAACGGACTTGGCATTAGCAAGAAAACGGTTTACCTGGAAAGAGGATAGGCGGCAGGAATTTGAGGAGGCTATTCTTAACTCGGCGGGGTGGGCGCGAGAGCTGCGGTCGCCTGAGCAGCAAACAAAGGATTTAGAAGGGCGGCTGTTCAGCGCAGGAAGAGGCATGCGAAAGTGGGGGCAGGAGGAAGGGTACTGACCCAAGGGTGGTTTAGCGAGGAGTGTCGCGAAAGCAGGCGTGAAGCAATATTAGCCTTAGGAAGTATAGAAGCGTGGGAACAGGTGAAGAGAGAAATGCCTACTTGGTATTACGCAGGCAGTACGAGGCTACAATTAAGAAATCGAAGAAATCTTGGCAGGAAAGGGAGGCAGCAAGAATAGAAGCTATTGTAAAGAACGATCTAAGTAACTCAATCTGGGACGTTATCAGATCTCTGCGTAGTAATATAAATGCACGTAATGAAATTTCAGCAGACGCGTGGGTGCAGTATTTTTCACGAACGCTCGCAATAGATGACATTGAAAGAGGGGCAAATATATTACACTGAACGGGTAGTGCCTGAATTAGATGAACCGTTAACGTGGAATGAAGTGAATAAAGGAATTTAGCCACGAACACTAGAAAAGCTTGCGGCGCGGATGGCATTCCGACAAAAATTTATTTCGGAGTTGTGGAACTTAGATCCGGAGAGTATTTTGAATCTGTTTAATAGCATTCTTGATACCGGGTCGTATCCAGAAACTTGGAGTACAGCTATTCTCCAACCTATTTATAAAATAAGGGCGATACGAGTTGCCCAGATAATTATCGGTGGCATTAGTATTTTACCTGCGCTAAGTAAATTGTTCTGTAAAATTCTTAACGTTCGACTGAGCGACTGGGGCGGAAAAGTATAGAAAAATTTCAAAAAATGCAAGCAGGTTTTAGGAAAGGCTACGCGACCACCGACAATATCTTTGTGTTAGATACACTAGTAAAACAGGCGCTTTCACGTAAACGAGGCCATTTATATTGCAGTTTTGTGGATTTCGAAAAGGCGTTTGATTCAATCAACAGAGAATCGTTATGGCGAAAACTAAATGAACTAGGCATCTCAAGTAAAGTTTTAACGGTGTTACAGAGTATGTACAGAGAAGTAAATTTCTGCGTTAAGTGCGGTGACGGAAGTACAACGCAAAAAATAAAATCAACAGTAGGGGTAAGACAGGGTTGTCCTCTTTCACCTCTGTTGTTTATCTTGTATATAAATGATTTATTGACATGGGTACAGGAAACCGACACATCTGCACCGGCAATTGATGGCCTGAAAATTCCCGGATTACTTTATGCGGACGATTTAGTTCTATGCTCAGAAACGATTGAGGGATTACAGTCGAGTTTAAAACACCCTAGAAAGATATAGTGTCGAATGGGGACTAAAAGTAAATATTCAAAAAACGAAAATTGTTGTCTTCAAGAATGGGTTTATTTGGAGTAACAAAGAGAAATGGTATTACGCACAGGAGGAACTCGACCGTGTTAAAACTTTTACTTATCTTGGTGCAAAATTCTCTATGAACGGGGGGATGGAAACAAACACATAGTTGCGGCTCATAGTAAAGGAAGAATTGCTCTCAAAGAAATCGGTTGCGTAATGCGTAGAGTACCGGAATTGCCTTTAAAGGTGTGCGACACAATGTTTAAATCGCTAGTGCTCCCAGCAATGAATTACGGGGCGGAAATCTGGGGAGTGGACAGAATAGACAGATTAGAAAGCATCGAAACAGATTATTATAAATTAATTCTCGGAGTCTCTAGATTCGCAGCTATGCCGGCGTCTTAAGAGAAGTAGGTAGTGTAGGAATTTGGAAAGATTTAAAAATGAAAGCCATTAAGTTTTGGATTAGATTAGCAAGTGAAGAGTCGGACACGCTTATTCGCAGGTGCTTTAGAGCGCAACTACAGGAAAACGATCAGCGCTATTGGGCGTACAAAGTGAAACGGGTACTAGAACGCGCAGGTTTGGGAGACGTTTCTCCTGAAATGATTGAGAATAGGGGAACACAGGAGATAGAACAGTTAATTTCAGATCGACTTCGGGATATTAAAAGGCAAGATATTTTGGCAGCATCGGCAGAAAAATGTGCGTTAGTGGTACAAATTCACACGAGTCCTGTATGGGGATGCGAAAGTTACGTACACACACTTAAAGGGATGCAAGAGGGGGATACGCTTGGTTTAGGTAGGAGGGTGGATGCAACGTAGAATGAAGGATTCGAACGACAATGGAATCTGTGTACTTTGCGGTGATAGAGAAGATTGGATCCACATCCTGTTAAATTGCTGCGCTACAGAAACTTGGAGAGGAAAATGGATGGGAATGGGGAACTATTGCTTCCAATTCAGAAACATAACGCTCGCTCAAAACATATTAGCTGATAATAGATCTCACTTCATGAAAGAATTAGGAACATTTTTAGGAAAGGTTCGAACTGTCAGGGAAACGGTAATCAGGAATGGGAAAACAGCTCTGGTTAGTAGTACGAGCGGAGCCTAGACCGGAGATGAAATAATTAATTCAATAAGCAAGAGATAATTAAGTTAACTAGAAAGGTAATCAGTAATGCTAATCATGAATAATAAGTAGTAAGTTAGTAATAATTAAATTCGTCAGTATGCGATAATTAAGTTATTAGTAGAAAATTGTTCGAAGAGGCGGTGGTGCGGGCGATCTTCTGTGCGGTGTTTGATTTCAGAAGCGGGGAGGCCAAAGACTGGATGGAGAAGATGCCCACGCCAGGCAATAAATAAATAGTTTAGGAAATAAAATCTAGTAGTTTAGCATGTACTCGTCTTCTGACGGCAGGTTTTTCCCCCTTCAGGGGTTTTTTCCTCAGCCGTACCTTATGGTCTCCTTTCCGCGGCTTTGATGCGATGAAGAGACCATTAGGGGTGAATGCCAGAATTCGAAAGGTAGAATGCGGTAGGATGTAGGTATTGTAATGGCTTAAAGGCCTTCAGCCTAGCCACATAGCTAAAAGAACTGAAATTTTGTATAAATTTGTTATAATTACCTATTAAATAAAAAAAATAATTATGAACAAGAATAGATGGGTAATCGAATATAAAATGCCGGTTCAGGGTGCTCACTGAGTAGTAAGGAGAGCAACAGTGTCTGTAGTGGTTCACGAATGACATATAGTTTTCAGAGAATGGAGGTTATATAAATGGAAATAATAAATGTAAAGATGATAGGAATAGTCGGAGATGTATAATGTAAACCATTTAATCTGTATTCAGTAAGGATTTGCGACCAGGTCAATGATGTAAATTATGTTATTATTGTGAAGATTTTTTTCGTAATAAATCCTGTTTCTGTGATGATAGATTCTTTGAACTTAGATAATGATGATTAAAGTATCCCCCTCAAAGAACCCCTGTGCCCCAAATAAACAATAACAAAATTTATGATATGTGCACCCATGAAACCGACGAGGGTAAGTACGGTCACTATATATATATATATATATATATATATATATATATATATATATATTACACACACACAGGGTCTTTAGTTTATCTTGCAAACTCATGTCTGAGAGCACTTGTTCTTGTCTTGGTAATTTGGCAACCGCGTCTCTTTTACACCTTTCAAGACAGGCCGTGCCTGGCACGTCGGGACAGCAGAGGAGGCAACCGTCAGGTCATAAGCTGCAGCAAGTTTCCTGCTTCTTTGTTGATCCCATTCAAGAGTGTCGGCGGGCAGGTACACGGCTCTCATGCCGAAATCTTTTCACGCTGCACAGAGTGGGTGGGGTGGGGTGGGTTAGGCATGAGCGTGGAAACAAAACGTCTCTTTAAGCAATTCTGCCCAGTATGCTGAAGAAACAAAACTTTAATATTAATGTGGAGGGGAGTTATCGATTTATTTACAGCAACGTAACAATAATTTTTTAAGTAAATCCAGCTCAGAGAGAAATCGAAAAGATATATCGTCAAAAAAATTACCGCCTAGCTCTTCATTTAATAACAATAATAATAATGTATTATTATTATTATGGAATCTGCATATTAAGCAAATAAGAAAACTTTAGTAACAGACAATAAACATATCTAGAAATGTTATGAGAGTAATTACCGCAGAGGCCAAAAGTTAAAAATCGAGGTGGAGCGTAGCGGAGCCGAGACAACATTTTGTGGTATGTTCAGCATTTTACCGATCAATATCACTATTTATGCGAAAATGTATATAACTGTGATAGTAAACATATGAATTCTGTTGTTGCGGCATGTTACTATGATATTGTGGGGTATTGTTTGCGATATATCTATTTAAACAATATTCGTATACCGCGGTTTGAAAAAAGATGGATACAAACAATTCTCCTGAACTTAAAGATAACTAAAGAAATGACGTTCGGTGAGGAAGTTGGCGCGTCGATTTCCAGTGGCGACACCTCAGATCGTCAGTAAATATGATTACCGAAGAAGAGTTTCATGTGATGGAATGCGAGGAAAATGAAATTAATTTACCTAAAACACATTTTAAGTGCACTTTAAAACCTATTACAAAGAACAATAATTATCTCAAAAACTAATATGAGTTACTTTTATTCTGAATTATTTGAATCTGATTTGTTTTCTACACCGACTTGTTTCTTTCTTAATAAACATTTGACTTACGATGATCAATGGTTGTTTACTCACGTTGCCAAAGATGTAAAACCCGATGCTAAGGATGTTAAATTGCTTAACATACAGATAGGTACACGCCTGTAGGGTTGGATATTAAAATGGGCTAAAGACGCATGTGACCGATAAAATTATTGAAAATACTACGTTGAATAGTACGTTGAAGAGACAGGACAGAATACGTGCTTTCTCTTTCTTCCAACTAAAATTAGACACATTCTCTCAGCCCGAAATCTGAGGGCACGCGACCGGGCTTCGCTAAAATTGAAAGGGCGTCGAAGGTATTTCACGCGTTGCCAAATTGGCAAAACAAGAGTTGGTGTTTCCAGACCTGGGTTGCAAGATACGATAAAGACCCGGTAGTAAGGGATATTACAAGAATATTTTCCATCTAGAATAGCTTTTTTAATTAACGTATTGTAATTAACGTATTTGTAATTAACGTATACTCTTCCCTGTGAGCGAAGTTTACTTCGACCAAATTTTTACCTTTCCTGGTGATATGTTGAATTCAGTTGAATTTCTTCATCAGAATATTTCCAATAATCATAGGTTCTATTCGCTTGTCTGACTCGAGGAAATCTTTCAATTTCACTTGAACTATAAAAGGTCCCATGTTCTGGATTCCATATTCAATTATATTACTTCGTGCGTCCTTGAAATTCGTTTCTTTTGTTTCATTTTCCTTAGAATGTTAATCTAGAACTAAATTCTTCTTCTGTTTGTTTTGTGCTCTGGATTCACTGCTTTCCGCCGATCGCTTTCTCGCCGGAAGGGACGATTTCTCGTCGATATCCATCGGGTTTTGCACTTCTGTCATGCTAGTACTTAAATCCTTGTATAATGTCACATTGTCATTTGACGACGACTCGCCTTCACCCAAATCTAAGTTGGTAGAGATTGAGAGACTATTTCCATTTATGCCATTAGCAACGTTCATCTGTCTCTAATGCCGCCCGAAAAATCGGGGGCGAAAAGTAGGATTAAAGTTCTTATAACACGAAAACTGCTAGAACACAGTCACAAAACAAAAAAGGGAAAAAATAATAATAACGTGCACCTGCATCGGCACCACGCAACGCCACAAATAACCACTCGTAGGTAGGCACTCGATGTACACTCGGCGGTGTCCACGATCCGAATCTAATACGAGGAAAAAAAAGTTGTTTAAATACAACTTGAAGTTTCCGCGCGTTCCCCCGCATTCCGCTGTGTAGCGCTGCGATCGCATAGAATCGCGAAAAATGGAGTTGAGACCTAGTCTTGGGTCTCTATTTCTTGGCGCGTGAAGGCCATGAAATGAAGTGGTGGAAATATGAAGACCAAGAAGTGGTGGAAATATTTCCACCATGGATGGAATATTTCACGGCATTTCGCGTCTTTCTGAGGTGTGCCGCTAGATGTCGTATGATCCGAACCGCAGTAAGCAGTGTTGGTGTTCATGCGACATAGCGACACGGGCGAGAAAGACGCGAAATGCCGTGAAATTGGCCCTCACGCGACAAGAAATAAAAACCCAAGTATAGTCTTCCTCCGACAAGGAAAATGATTCAGTTTCTGCGAGCGCCGTGGTGACGAGAGGTTGCCCTAGACCGCACTTCAGGTGAGTTGACACGAAATAAATGGTGTATTATTCGCGCACGTTTTCTTGAGCTGCGAAGTCCTACACCCACTCTTTTACGGCTGAAATGCAGAGTGGTAGTGCATGAAGGTGTCTCCGTATGTGCGTTGTGATGGAAATGTTTAACGGAGTTCTTTTTTCTTTCCAGATTTGCGGAGAGAAACGAAACGTAATACAATAAAGTGGTGCCAGGAGAGAAATTATTTTTTTCAAAATGTTTTTTCCAAATGCCACGACGAAATTCTATTGAAACAATGGAAATAAATTCGTGATGGGTACGAATGCATTTGCAGACAGATCGAGAATACACATTGCACAAAAAATTCAATAAGAAAGACTCTGGTTTAGAGAGGGTAGAAAGGGGATATTGCAAGTGCCGTTAACAACTTATATGTGGGCGATTGAAGTCAATAATGAACATTATTAATGATGTTGGTGTATCTAAATTATTAATGATGTTGGTGTATCACAGTGTAAATGACTGGACGTGTTTCTGTCGTGCGGTTTGTGTGAAAGTGGTGGCTAATGAAAGTATTAAACTAGGAAGAATACTAGCATTAAGAGGAAATTTCTATGCTACGCAGCTTCCGAACATTTTTTTTCTTCCTATTAGTGCGGGTGTATGCGAATGAGAAAACTAGTGGGGAAAACAGTCTGCAAAAAAAAGGACGCTTTCCTGAAAAATATTAAGAACATACGCCAAATGATTTTTAAGGTAATGATGAAATGCGTTGGTGATTATCCCTTGTAGCTCATTGGTGAGCGTCCTCGCTTTCCATGACGCGACCGCGAGTTCGATTCGGATCGGGCAAGATTAGAATGTGCACTTTTCTTGCAATGTCCCGGTATATGTTGTTGTGTGACGATGAGAAGGCTCACTTCTCAGGTTGAGAAGACCGGAATAAGGCGTAGGGATTAGTGATGTTGAGTGATTGGATGAATCAACGATTCTTTCCCGCCTTTCCAACCGTTGGAATCGGTTGCAATCGGTTTACCAACCATTACTTTGGTAGTTCGCTCTCCTCCCGTACACGACTATACAGCGCTAATGTGTCAATGTTTTTACATGTGTTTAGATAGCAAGATAGTCGTTCTTTTTCGGTGTTGATTTGTTTTTCATTCATTTGTTTTCGTTCATTTTGGCGGTATGTTGAAGAACTTGAACTTGACAGTGAAGTTAAATTAGCTACGAAGTAACTGCGTTCAATAGGAAGGTGTCTGCATTTATTTTACAACTTATATGTAGTTGTGATGATGGTGAAATATTCCGTTCGTAGTTACTTTTCGCTATGCAAACTTTTCAAACCTTTATATTTTTGTGAATTACGATTTTTTTCATTACAAGAGTAAATAGTTTTCTCAAATTTCTCAAATATATAAAAGTACTATTGTAATACGTGAACAGCATTTAAAAACCTTTCTTTAGAAAAATTAACAATTAGATGGGATATCGGTTTTAATGAATGAAGGGGGAAGTGGTACAAATTGGAAAAGCTAAAACAAATTTTGCATATTAAGGAAGAATTTACTACTTTCAGAATAAAAGTATTCCCAGAAATCATATGTAAACTTCATTGCTGTTAAATATTCACACAACATAATTTCCTAATGAAATACCAAAATCCCAGAACTTTTGGCAATGACTACTTTCCAATTACTGAAACACTATCTAGGATCTTAGGCAGTCACCATTTTTTTTGTTTTTAGAAAATTCTATTCTTAGAAAGTAAATTAGTAAAGAATATCATCTCCTCCAAATAAAGAAAGATGACAAAAATATTCTTTGTTTGCAAGATTTTTTTAACATTCAATGGGGCCTGAAGAACTAGTTTCTTTGTGTACTGAAGATGTGACACAAAAAAATTCTTATGTCCTTGGCAATAGTAGATAAATTTAAAAAATGGCTAAAGCTTGTAAATGTTAATGTGCCCTCCATAAAATAAACGTTATGTTGGCATATTAATGTAAGTGTTTTAATATTAATTTTTTTCTACATTACAGAGGTTATGCTTTATTACAATTTTTATTATGATAGCATACACATTTATTATGAGGTACTGTAGATTGCTCAATCTTAAGACCTCTTCAGGTTAACCAGGACCTAATAATAAGAAAACAGATAACATTGTTTCATAAAAATAAATTTGGAAAATAAAGAAAATAAAAAATGCAAAAAAATGCATTTAAAAAGAAATAACTTACATTAAGAAAATTGTAAAGGCAGGCTGGCATTCTCATTGATGCACAAGTGGGATCCCCACCTCTCCCTTTCATCTTCATCCCATCAGTGCTCATCTTCTACTCTCAAATTCTTCCTGTGTGATACAAGTTACAAAGTTATTTTAAAAATAGACTGGACTTCATGGCATTTTATTACTTATAAGGAATAATTTACTTCACCAATACATCTAATAATCTAGTTAATTTTGAGTAAATTTTTCATTCATGAGGGTGAAGAACAATTATTTGAATTTTGAAGAAACTTCTGAATATTGTTTATGCAATGAATGTTATTGAGACAAATATATTCAACATTGGTAGAAACATTATTCGTCATGTGTGCATAAAAAGATACATTTTTCTGATAAAAGTGGGTTTAAGAAGACAAGGCATCTTTGTTTCAAGCATTTTAATAGAGAGAAATTTTCTACTTATATCATTAAATTTGTTAAAAGAATTCGTCGGCCCGAAAGTGATTCGAACCCGGGCCTTCTGTTCTACGCGCAGCTGCTCTGACCATTAAGCTACCGAGTCATCCAACCTTTTGAACGGTTTTCATGAGTGCCTTATGACTCCCCTTACCGTTCAGCAGACGTACAATCGAAGAACTACATGGACGAGAAGCCAATTTGCTCGGTTGAACCGGTGCAACTGTACCAATCGTCGATTGAAAACGCGGGAAGCGGTGGCAATGTGGGCGGAGGCCCAATGGAGGCCATTTGAAAACATGGCGCCAGTTTCAAAATTTGTCATATGTGTATTGTTATGACAACACGTACTTATAATATTGTCAGCACCGCGGGCCCTCGCGGGTGGCGTCGGGGCTCGATCTGACGATCAGAACCCCCTCTTACCTTCACTCACCTGATGCAGTTGCCGGGCTAGCTCAGGAGCAGTGATTCTCTAAAAGAAAATGGGGGCCTATGGATGGACGCTCTTTGCTCGTGAAATGAAACTCGTTGAGGTTAGAGGTAAAAACATAATTTAATTAACTAAACACACACAAAAAAAATAAATTATATAACTAATAATCCCTCCCTTTCAAACCCATTGATATCCCGCCCCTCTTTCCTACTTATCCCACAACTCCCAAAATAGCCTGAATTTAACCCCCCTCCTAGATTTCCCTTTACTTAAAATTACTTTCTTTACATGCTAGATGATAACAAAGGGTAATACAATTACAAAAAGATAGGAAATACAGTTCTGAAGATTTTTCTTCAATAGCCAAAGCGCGGCTCGCTTACAGTGCTACACAGGTCTCTGTTCTGGGTCATTCACAAAAGTCTTGCGAACAAAAGACCGTGTTTGAATGAACTCCGTGGGGTCGGTGCTCGACCTTCAGATGACGTCACCGGAATTCCTTTTGGCGGCGGTGAAAGCGGCGCCAGCAGTGGATCGCAGCTGGCGTGGAGGGACCCTCGCCGACGGGGCGAGGACAGGCGACGAAGGCGGAAACTCCAACACAGGGGTCAGCTTTGCCGCAGGCGCGGACATGACAGTGCGGATCGAGTTGAACGATCTCGATAACGCGCGGCGCGAACTGCTCTGCTCATACAGTGATTGTCTTTTAGGCAGTCGAGCGAAATTGCTTTTCGCTAAATAAAGGAAACGGCACCCCGTGACGTAAAGTGGCAAATAGTTCGCTGCGGGCACTGGCCGGTTGCAAAATCGCGCACTAGCTACAACAATAGCTCGTGACAACTTAAAGTTCCACGGGTGGTAGTGAACGCCCACCGGGAGCAATTCTACGTTTCACACCACAAACACAGCACACCGAAAATGGTTATGTCCCTCGCACCGCAGAGGTGCGTGCACCCGCTCTCTCCACCCTTCTCCTCCACGAATCTATTATCGAGACAACCTCGTGCCCCGTCACTTGCACGCGAAGCCTCGGTAACCCCCACTCCTTCCTACTTCATCGAAAGTTCTAGAACAATTTTGGTTCAAATTTTGAGAAGTGCATCTCCATTGGCCAAAGGTTACTGCGTTTTAATTTTATTTCAGCCAATGTTCGGAAGCGTTTCCTGGCTGAAGTTGGTGGAAAATTCCACTCAACCCTCTCTCTCTAACGTCGGGGGGGGAGGGGTCGCCTGGGGATGTGGCGGCGCCAGAGAGGCGAAGATCGGGTCATAATTCTCGTGTACCCTAGCCCGCTGCCGGACAGGGGGCGCTGGGGGACCCTGGACTCGCACGGGTCCGGAACAAATCGCTTCACCCCCTTCTCCTCCACGCACAAAGGGAGCTCCGTAAACTCGGGACAGGCTACTGCGTCGCGTGTTTAATATCAATTTCTTTCTTCTATTGACTATTCGGTATCGTCACAATATGTAAGGTTAATGACGATTGAAATAATTAAGTTATTAAGTTCATTGATAATTGAATCTGAAATAGCTGTAAGTAAATAACTAGTGGACTTTCTTGTATAATGTATAATGGTTATGTAAATATGTAATGAATATATACGTAGCTAATAATGTAGGCCTACCTTTAATATTTTATATATAAGTAGATATAATTGTCACCTTTCCCGTCACCTATTGGAAAACTATTACGCTCGGAGAATATGTTTCGCAGTCGTACAGAATTCAAATTGTGACCTTGCTACTAAATAACAATGCGATTTTTAATAACTAAATTTGTTCAAAAAATTGGTCGGCCCGACAGGGATTGGAACCGGGCCTACTTGTTTACGCCCAGCTGCTCTGACTACTAAGCTACTGAGTCTATCAACCCTTTGAATGGTTTTCATGATCCCCTCACGCCTCTCCTTACCGTTCAAAAGGTTGGTTGACTCGGTAGCTTAGTGGCTAGAGCAGCTGGGCATAAATCAGAAGGCCTGGGTTCGAAAATCTTTCGGGCCGACCAATTCTTTTAACAAATTTAATTATTAAAAAACGCATTGTTACTTAGTAGCAAGGTCATAATTTGGATTCTATACGACTGCGGATCATATTCTCCGAGCGTAATAGCTTTCCAACATGTGACGGGAAAGGTCACAATTATATCTACTTATATCTGAAATATTAAAGGTAGGCCTACATTATTAGCTACGTATATATTCATTACATATTTACATAACCATTATACATTATACAAGAAAGTCCACTAGTTATTTACTTATAGCGATTTCAGATTAAATTATCAATAAACTTAATACCTTAATTATTTCAATTGTCATTAACCTTACATAAGTACGTGTTGTCATGGCAATATACATATGACAAATTTTGAAACTGGCGCCATGCTCCCACAGGACCCCCATTGGGCCTCCGCCCACATTGCCACCGCATTTTCCCGCGTGCGATTGGTACAGTTGTACCGATTCAACCGAGTAAATTGGTTTTCTCATCCATGTAGTTCTTCGATTGTACGTCTGCTTTGTGGTGGCGCTAGTGAATAGTGAATTCTACGAAGAATCATTCTTGTAACTTCCTAATCTGTTGTTTATTGAAAAATTAATCTATAAACCATGGTTCCATTACTTAATGTACATTGAAAAGTTATAAATCCCAAATAACTGCAGTTGCGTAAAAGTAACAATTCACTCCATTAATATTGTACTTCTTCCATGCATTTATATTTATACTTCGGTTTTTCTTTCTTGGCGCACGGGGGTGTGTCAATAAAATGAAATATCTCCTATTTTACGTCGTTCTTAATTGTGCCGCTAGAAGCATGGCATGATCGCGACGGTATCAAACAGTGCTGGCGATCATGCGACCCCTGGCGGCACAACGTAGAACGACGCAAAATACGTGAGATATTCCATTTTATTGGCACACCCCTGTGCGCCAAGAACGAAAAACCGAAGTATAATTGGGCTGTTTGACGTAAAAGATAATTATATTGATTTAAAACGATTCATAAAGGCATATCATGTTCGTTTATTTCGAAGTGAACTAAAAGTTCTGTGATTTATGAAATGTTAATTACAGTATTCATGAATATCCGTTTTCTGAAGATTTTGAAAGAGCCGCCTCGAGAGCACCGATCCACCAATCACAGCGAAGATTCCGCGACAGTAGGTGAACGATTTCAACGATTCATTTGGATTGAACGACTCGTTAGGAAAAGTAATCGGACTACCGATTCAATCAACAGTTGGGGAACCTCCGGATAACATCACTAGTAGGGACATAGAGTAAAGATGTATATAGAGGGCTCACCAGGCGTGTTTTTAGTTACATCCTTTGAATAGTTCCCCGTCGACCGCTAGGATGCGCCAACGTCGGGAAGTGTGAAGGGCTGTCTGGCTTATTGTTGGTGGTGGGGGCTTTCTAGGAAATATCACGCGGGGGGGGGGACATGGTGGAGGGAGTTGTTTCCATGGCGACGGCAGGCACTGGGCTCGGGCCGCCGTCGCCCCAGCTGACCTGCGTGGCCACTTGTGTCTCGGGAGAGCAAAATGTGGAGCCACGAACGTACACGAAGCCACCCGAGCGGAGTCGAGCGAGCCCATGCGCGAGCCGAACGGACTTCCAAGGCGCAAATCTTCAATTCGAAATCTGTCAGAAATTTAATGTTTCTAATGTTAAGTGGTCGTTAACGCCATTAACAAGATTTGTTGCGAACTTTCGTTTTAAAACGAATAATTCCAAACTATTAGTCACATTAGTTTCTTATTTTAACTTTTCTATAACTTAGTTATTTGGTAGGTGGTTTTTAATAAGTATTTAATATTCTCAATTTATTTTCCGTCGGCTAGTTCAGGTTAGAATTATTTCGGTGCAAAAGAGTGCAGTGGTAATAAAAATGCAGCTTTTGTAAAGAAGAAACGGCAGGAGATTGCAGTCACAAATGCCAGTGCTGAGGAAGTAGAAACTTTTTTAATATCAGATGTCAAGCATTGTTCATTTTCTGCCAAAATCTCACCGGTCAAGCCATCAGCCAGTGCGAACATTCTTTCCAAGTTCACTGATGTTTTTCCTACTGAACAGTGAAATATCCGAAGAAGAGAATTACACTCACATGTTACTTCACAAGTGTGTTTGGGAACATTTACTGAAAGGATACGTGTGAGTGCTGTCTGTTGATTCTCAAATGTATGCATTGAAGTAAAACAATGAATGTAATTTGCTCTTCAGTTAGTGAACAAGCGTAATTATTGTGAACAATTGTTAAATAAAATTTCAAATAGCCATCGTCTACCCTAACATCATCTTGTAGTAGGCCACCACATGAAGTAAATAGAAAAATTGTGGATGCTTCTTTGCAAATAGGTAGGGGACATTCAGCAATAGAGCAGTTTCAATGGTAATTGATTTACCATGAATGAATGTTTCAACTTACAATTCTCATGTTTCTCTCTGTTATTAAAAATAATACAAAAATAAGAGGAAATTTTGAGACTTTCATATGTAGCCATACATAAAGCTTACATAGATGTTCTAGATTCAGTCAGTGATGAAGTTATAAATTTTTTAGTATTGTATGATGGAACATGGCATAAACGAGGCACTACATGTCGTTATGTAATGGGAATTGTTATCGATATCTTGACTGGTCATGTGGCTGATTTTCATGTTTTGTCAAAATACTGTGGCACTTATGAAAAGAACAAGAGCAAATTATGAGAAAAAAGCTGTGAATATAAAAAATGGAAAGAAATTCATGATTTAAGTGGAGAGTGTGTTAGTAATTTTAATGGATCTTCAAAAGCAATGGATGTAGCTCATCATTTTAGATATACAACAATACTGTCAGATGGTGATGCAAAGACTTTCAATCACCATCTGAAACTAAACATCTATGGAGACAACTTTATTATTAGAAAAGAAGAATGTATAAAACATGTGATGTAAAGATTTAAAACAGACTTACAAAAATAATACAAGAATAGAAAGTGAAGGGTGTTACACTTGGTAAAAAACAAGTGAATTTAAAGGATGACATAATTCTTTGTCTTAGCAAATTATCACAATGCCATCCAGAAGAATATTCCAGATGTGCAGAAGATGAAGTCTGCAATACTTGCCACCTTATACCATGCAATGCCAACAGACTTGAAGCCATAGCATTTTAAATGCCCTAAAGAAGAAAATTCATGGTGCTTCTACAATCGAGCTCAAGGGAATGAAATTTCAAAACATGGCAAAAACAACAAGAAAACTGTAGTCTCCCAGTGTTATTTGTAAAATAATTCCTATGTATCAGAGGCTTGCAAAAAATGAATTACTGGAATGCGTATATGGGAAAACACAGAATTCAAATGAATATTTGCATAGTTTTGTTTGGAGCAAGTGCCCAAAAGAAACATTTCTTTCCAGAAAAAAGATTGAAATTGCTGACATCAGCAGTGTCCCAGTTCAATATGGGATGTGAGGCCAGTGAAAGAGCATGCTTCAGGAATCAAAGTGACATCTCCTAAGAAAATAAAGATATTATGAGAGACAAACGTCGTCTCCACAAAAGTGAAATGGCATTGCAACTAGACTTTAAAAGTGCTTAAAAAAGCCAAGTCAATAAAAGAAGGAAAGGTTTGTCAAGTCAATGAAAAAAGTAAAGAAAAAAGATGAAGATGCAATGTATGCTTCTGGGCAATTTTAAAGAAAAATTTTATTAATAAACTGTAAATGCACTATCTTAAATTTTCTTTTCACTTTCCCGGTAATTAATTTTCCTTACATTCTCCCATATCTAAAAAGTTCCAACTTTCACAATTTTCAATCAATTAAAGTAATAATGTAGGAACTTGTTAAGAGATTGTAGATTAATATAATTATGGTAGTATTTTTGCCTTAACCCATTAGTGCATGTGATTCGATAAATCGGATGCTAAGAAAGCGTCAACAATGCCTGTGATTGGAGACTTATCTGTTTGAGATATACAAGAATCATCTTTCGCATTGTTGGAAAGTCATAAAATAAATGTATACAGTATGCTGCAACTTTCAGAAGTTTTAGATTTATAGCAATTAGAATGCAAGATGACGCATTACAGTCTTGTTGTTTCACGTAGCTAGTAAGTTTTCATATAATTATAATATCTAACCTTCATTGGTACGAACAAATTTTGTACGAAATGAAATAATGAAGGTTTGTGTTTTCCATTTGAATTGGTATTCTAAGAAAATAATTATAAATTACTAAACTATTTCAAATTAATTTTCGTGATCCGAAATATCGGAGGGGACACCTATCATTGCAATACAGTATTTCAGAATGGCTACGTCTTTTCTCTCTATATTTCAAGCAACTGCTTCTAAATGAAAAAGTATTGTTTGCTTATCTGTAACTGGAATTTTGAGTATGTTGGAAGAAGAAACACACAAAAGGTGCCAACAATTGCGAGCAATGATTTTCACTCTTCTGCAGAAATTATGCATATTAGACGGAAAGCTCGCCTCGCTCGACTCCGCTCGGGTGTCTTCGTGGACGTTCGTGGCTCCGCACTTTGCTCTCCCGAGACACAAGTCTGCCTGGCCCCGCAGACCCGGATTACCGCGCTCGCCCCCGCCGACTGGAACGGAAACCTCACCATTTGCCTCTACGAAGCTGTGAATGGGTTTGCAGCGTGATCGCCGTTCAGGACAAGCCGCACTGGCAAAGTCCTTTGGCCTGCCTTTCAAAGACAAAGAGTTGTTCCTAGGACGTAAAGGTGTGGACCAAAGGTGGTTAAATAACGAAATAGGGGAGGGGTCCTCTCATAGAAACTTACCCCCTTCAGAATAGGAAATCGGCTAGAGATGCCATTCATCATAAAATCAGTATTTACTCATTTTCTATAGAAACGAAAGACATTCAATATGACACTTGAAAACTCTTAAAATAAATTAACCATAAAAAAATTAAAATTCAGCTTACAGGAACAGTTTTGTATGGAAACATCTAGTCTGCTGCACAATATACCTCCCCCCCCCACACACACAGAAAAATGCTGTTTGTGACACTAATTGATGTCGGTGCAAAAATGTATTATTGTTGCAGACCAAATCAATTAACTACATTTATTTATTGAACATCAAATACAGTTAAAAACTGTGTGGGACTGGGGAGAAGTGTATTGTGTGCAGGCTTTTTGAAATTCTGGGATACCTACTAAAATGTGCATTTTTGGCAAGACTTGATAAGAAAGTTCCACCACGGTAATTAAAACTATTTGCAAAGGCAAATCAGCTATTCATTTGACTGTCCCTTTGCGTGAAGAAATCGAGGACGCCCTGCCCTTATAATATGGATCTGCCGTAATAATACGGGGAACGACAAATTGAATATTTCCAGATATCAGAAACACTGTTCAAAATATCAATAATCATGAGGGAGTAAATTATGAAAATCCGAGGGAATATGTGCTGTTGTAGCACCACTAGTTTCCATACAAGATACTGGACTATGGGAAAAAATCAAAATGAGTATGTAATTGGTCTGTTGAAATATTAACTTTTTAATATTACAAGCGTACCCGTGCGAGAATGGGGATTTTGTGGTTTAAAAGTGAAGTTTTTTGTAAGAATTGAATTATTTGGAATCTAGTTTCTGTTTATAGTTGTAATTTTAAAGAGGAATTTTTGGACTTTGCATATCTGCAAAGGTGCACCGTAAATTTGCATTGAGCCTCCAGTGGTCGCGGTGTTGTACGCATTGAGAACACTCAATGAGATTGTTGCTCTTGGCCAACCTATCGAGAAGATATCTTTCGTGAGATCATTCTATTCTTGTCTTATCCTCTTCCACTGAAATCTGGAAACCTGGCCGCTTCCTTGTTGCCAACAATGTACGTTTTTGCCAGATGATAAGTAAATGTTATTAGGAGTACAAAGCTTTTGTGCCAAGTATAAAGCTCGAGAAGGTGTATTATCTATCGTGCCGCGACATCAGGAGTGTTTTTGGAGATTACGTATTGTGTTCGAATTTATTGATTTTTACTAATTTTCATGATGTAAAACATGTAATCAGTGAAAAAATAGTAAAAATCAAATAAATTATATGTATGTATATATGTACATACATATAATTATATATAATTATATACATATAATTATATAATATAATTATATACATATATTTATATTATATATATAATAAATGATTGAATAGATAAAATATAATATGATAACGAATAAAATTAACAATGGGTTTATTATTATAAACTTTTCTGCAAGCACTTGTTATACGTGTCATATTCACTATTCCCAATATTGCTGCATGCAAAGGCAAAATGTATAACTTAAAGCGCATCTTTGCATATATGCAAAGAAGCAAAAAATTTCAATTTTACGACACAGATATAAATTAGATTTTTTTTATCTATTTTTCCCAATATCTCCACAATCCAAATTATTCCCCAAAAAAGTTTGACCTTAAAAGAAAAAATCGGGCAACGAAGGGTTAATATATTTTTCAATTATTGATGTCCCTGCTGGTGAGAAGTAAACGGAAATTATGTTAATTTAATATAGATTACGATAATTTATATTCAGTCCCTATTTAATAAATTAATTTAACATAGATTACGATAATTTATATTCAGTCCCTGATTAATAAATGCTTGAGCAACGCAGGACACTTCACCACTATATGATAAATAATATTGTTTTTAAAAAAGCGTTGCAATGAATGGATAAGAGAAGTGCTCGCATGATTATAATAATTATGGTCACAGGATCACGTCATTGTTGAGATGCAGTTAATTGGTAGAGTTGTAGGCGGAAAGGGTCCCGCGTGCTCACGCTTAGGGCAACAGCCCACCATGTGCTCCCTAAATATAAATGCCGTAGAAAGATCTTGTGGCAGTAATAGTTTCAATAATTTGAAAATAACCCGCCAGTGAATGGGTGGAGGGGTGAAATCGGTAGTGGGGGCAGAGTCGCGACCTGTGTGCACTTCTACTTCGGTTACCACATTTTACGGAACTAAGATGCGACGGTGGTGCCATCTCTGAATGAGTCACCTTAAAAGCGTAACCTCTGTGCTACTGGCAGTGAGCTGTCTATACATCCTTAGTCTATGGTAGGGATGCCTGTGCTAATCACGTGTACCCCTTAAACTCCCGGGAAGCCGCTGGTAGGCCCAGGCTTAGTCAGTGGCTATTGCTCCGTAGTACATACATGCATGCATATATACAATTATCCATTAGACAGACTCGAGGATGTTTTATGTTAACGCAAGGGCCAAAGGGCCGTGGTTCGTTCTGAATTTGGAACTGCACAAGCGAAGCGCCACTTTCCGCGGGAAAGTGCGTCGGCCGCGCGAACTGTAGCCGCGCCGGAGAGTGACGCGTTCTCGGAATAGACAACGCGCGAAAATGAATCTTATCACAATCTGCATTTCTATTATCCGCGCATGTTTTCTTGAGACCTCGCTTTCCTAGTTGCGAGAGGAGAGGGGGAGTTTTTGGCGAAAGGAATTTCGCATAAAATTTGTAGTTCGTGATTCGATGCAAAATAGTTTTATTACACGGGAGCAAACATTTCTGGTTATCAGATTTTGTCTACAACACTCGTTTTCTATCATTTATTCTTACTTAAATTGATGTTGGCAAAGGAGTGGGGGTAGGATATTCCGGGGCTCGAGAAAACGTGCGGGTATAATATCAAAATCTGCTCGCAAGTAATGAAAAGTATTTCCAATAGCAAACGAGCTTCAGATTTGATTTGTGGAGTGTCTGTAAATAGCTTTTTTTCACTTCCAAATATTCGGTTGATCCTGACTGTACGGTACCACTTGCTGTCACGGCCTGCTGAATACATTCATACGTATCGTAACTGATAATCGATTTTGTCCCCACCGCATTATAATGCAAAATTACTTTAGGAAAGGTTTTCTCGCTTCGCTCGCCCGGATCCAAGTCACGACGAGGCTCGGGTCTTCGGCCCTCGACGTTCACTATAAACAACGTTGAGTCTATCCATCGCATAATTACCAATTCACTTTTATAAGAAATCTCTTCAGTATCCAACTGGCGCAGTGATACGATACTTCATTATAACGTATTAAGGAGGTCGTGACAGCAAGGGGTACCGAACAGTCAGGATCAGCCCAAAGATTTTTTTCTCATTCGTTTGCAGTTCGTGGATACCGGGGGCTCGAAATCACGTTCAATTCTGTTCATTTTTTGGTTAAACATAATCCATACCTGTGATTCTGTTCAAAGGGCGTAATTACATACACTGAATTGTTGAATACATTCAGCTCCATGATATTACTCTATTAATCTAATTTCAGCCAACAATGTTTTTTCTTTTATGAAAATGTTTGTGCGTTGGAAATAATCCTTGCAAATCCAACCCACATTTGATAATCGTTCTGCCGACGCAATAATTGAGGCGTTCAGAGACCAAGCCGACTAACTCTATCAAACGAAAATTTTCAGTACGAACAGTTAGTTTTTTATCTATAAAATATTTATAATTTTTCGGCACATTTCAAATACTCATTATTTTTGCTACAATTTAAGGCTGTTTTCACCCTTTATAAATATATTTTAAAAATTCAATGTCTCTCTCTCCCATAAAAAAGCTACTTTATATGGAATTAATCACTTTGACAGCTGAAAGGTATTGACAAATTCTGAATGGTTTCAAAACAAGTTATTTAATTAAATAAATACGCCTAGAACAAAACATTGTTACTAGAAAAAGTTACCAGTATTATTGTAATTAAACATCACTTAAAATAAAATTAAAATTGCCTGAAATAAGAATGTGTTCATTGCCTCTATTCTGCGTACACCAAATGATTGCCTCTATTTTGATCCAGTCATCATTCGTAAGTTCTTCTTAAAGGATAGTACCTCTTCCAGTCTTAAATTTTTATATTAGTGGGGATAAATAGGAGGTATAAACTTCAAGAGTTATTACTTTCTTCTTTTATGTCATGGAGATCGATCTTGATGTTCTGTAAACATGATCTTGAGGCAGACAATAGCAAGACTTTGTAAAGGTCGTCTTTTTCCATTTTTCTTTTGGATATTAATGTTTCCAAATGACATTTCTGGTAAGAATGTAGTTTTATAATTGTTAACAAATGGTTATGCCTTCTCAATCCTCAATCAATTTGTCAGCCAGTTAACTGGTTTACCTTAGACACTATTTTCCCTGTTGGTGATCCATTTTTCTAAGATGTCTGTCGGATGGAATTCTTCATGGTTCATTTCTTTGCGTAAATACTAGATTGTTTCCCTGCTCCGAAGAATAATATATCAATCCCTTGGAGGAAAGATGCGGCTATTAGTTTTTGCTCTTTTTTCAATAAAGGAAAAATCTTAAACTGTTCAGTTTCGTTCAAAACAGTGCGGTTAAACATTGGCTGTCATGGAGCCAAGGAGTTCATCACACTGGCCGCCGAAACAACTGATAAAATGTTCATTTGCCAGAGCAGTTATCGCATACTAGCGGCAAGCCATTTAAATGTGGAGTTCGTCATCTTGCCCATTGACAAATATTTATTTGTGGAACACAACCGTGTTATTATTCACACTTTTTTTAAATGGAGTCAGATTGGCTTGTGAACGCCTCAATTAATCCCCCACTTTCTTGTACGTAGCAAAATGAAAGCCTAAGAAAACTGGCGTGGTTGTACTAATTTGAAGGAAATAATGAGGTATTTTTATTGAAAAACAAGTCTCTCAGAGAAATTAAATCCAGCAAAAAGGATTCAGTCAGTGGCATTGCAAGAACCCTGCTACAAATAAAGATGTTATTAAAATATTATTGCAAACAAATTAAAGCAATCAGTTTCTTTCAAAATAAAGAAGCTACCTTTAAATAGATGGTTAATGCTCTGTTATTTGCCGTTCTTTCTTTCCGGCCTCAGACATCACAAGCTTACAAGATAATTTTAATTTTCATATTTCAATATTTTGTTACTCTTAATATACATAACAATTTACTGCATAATTTATGTACTGAATTTTAATTAATTTGCTTTCTTTATTTAATACTTTAATTTGTGTAAGCATATCATTATTTTGATTTCATGCTCTTATGGTTGCAATGCGATCGAAAAAGATTTTTGCAGAATTACCCGAATATCTATGAGAATAAGGTCTCTTCTTCAAAGCATACTTAGTAGAAATATTGCAGCGTCCTTCATACATGAAATGAAAACCTTGTTCGCAACAGCAAATATTTGTGAATTGTACTTGTTTAAAACCTAATTTCTATATGATAAAACATTGAAGATTTTGTTTTCACACTGAAAGAGGGTGCATGAAAAGTGCAGAAAAAGCCAAGGGAAAGATTCGCACAAAAACTGTCCTCAGGTTCAGAATATTTCAAGAACGTATATTATTTTTAAGGAAATAAATTCGCAATCATCGCTAACTATACTGAAGATTTAAACATAGTAGTACTTCAAGGTCAGGAGCTAGGACGAAGAGAGTCACTGTCATCCAATCGGGAGCTACTTTACGACTTGGAATTTTGGTATTGGAGCTCCCGATTGGGTGACAATCTTCCTCTCTCCTTCCAAGTCGTGATCTTGAAGTGCCGCTGTGTTTAAATTGGAGTATAAGTCATTAAACTTTCGCTGTTGTACGTTGAAATATCAATGTTCTTGAGTAAGTCACGAAACTTCTTAATTATTCGGAGATGTTAATAAACTTTTTAAAAATGTTCCGAAACTCAAATTATTCAGTTGCCTCCATATTTTGAGGTAGGTTTAAAAACGTTTTTGGGTTGTATTCGAGAATCTACTTCATCCTCTGATATGCTGTACCGGTGATGTTTTCACTTGCTTGTATTATTCTTTGCTTTATTGGATGAAATCAGTTGGAACAAAGGTGAGACCAAGGATTCAGCCTGCCTCGCAGCAGACTGCCCTTTAAGTTTTATGAATGGGCGCAATGATCTTGAACTCAGTGCTGGATTGTTTTAATCTTTTACGGTGAACTACAAGGAAGTGTAGATATTTTTAAATACATTTTCAGATTTTCTTCAACTGGGAAATGTTAATTGAATACACTTAACAAATTAACTACAGTTGATAAGGAATGATTAATGCAACCTTAAAATATAATTCAAACTATTTGTCGTTCAGTTTTATCCAGGCTCTCTGGTTGATAGTATTTTCGCAAGGTAAATGTCTCAACTGAAACATTTTGGTGAAATTCACACCATTGTTGTTGAAAATACATAATATCTAAAGCTCTTAATAGTGTGCTTTTTGACC
The DNA here is from genome assembly GCA_031308135.1 of Acheta domesticus. NCBI lineage: Eukaryota > Metazoa > Arthropoda > Insecta > Orthoptera > Gryllidae > Acheta > Acheta domesticus. The sequence continues at coordinate 263,044,783 of JAHLJT010008446.1, forward strand.
CAAAAATATTACGAATTTTTGCGTGATAGTTGACGTGACCATACCAAAACCATATTAGGGCGATCGTTTGAGCATCCGTAACAACATTCTCACAATTTACACTTTATTTTCAGAACTTCCAAAAAATTGAAAGCTGAAATAATGTCAAAATGCTGTAAAAATGAGGGATAACATGGAATAAATATCCCAAAGAACATTTGGAGTAAAAATAATCAATGCACTATTAGGACGCTCGCTTTCACAAGTGCTCACCCTGAGATGATTCATAGGGCAATATCCAAATTAGAATTTTATTTAAGACTAGTAGTGCTTAAAACGCACACACTTTCTCGTACTGCTTGTACATGGTCCTAAATGCTATTCCACAAGTACATAAACCAGCAAAAGTGTTTTCTACCAGCAAACTTTTTCCTTTCCGAGACCCGAAATCCGATATTCAACGTTAACGAGCCGGCACTTATACCACTACGCCACATAAGCACCGTGTGGGTAAAACAGAGACATAAATGAATCTAACCGGGCTATAAAGTGGTAAATGCATGATAACGAAAAAATGATAATGATACACAGGCCTTTCAAATCCAAGAGATGTGAAAAGTTATTAATAAAATTCGAAAAATTATATACAGACACTTCAGTTCATTTATCGTAATAATCAATATTTGTGATTTAAATGACTTCACATGATTTTCAGTCATATTTCTAGAATTCTCAATTATTTCCTGTGACAACAGAGAATTTTGACAAATAATATTCCCCGACCAGGATTCGAATCCAGCGAATCCTGGAGAATCGGAAGAGCTGCGCCAATGCTCGCTATTATACGAATGCGACCATCTTCGCTATGCATGGCAGCAACACTAATGTAATAGTAATAAGTATAGTAATAAGTGTATGGTGGTTTCATTTTTAGCATTTGGAAGCCGAAAATTCAGAAAAATGTGAAAAAATGTCCTTTGGGCGCTCAAAGAAGGTATCTGGAAAGATCATTCATAACAGAAAAACTGGTTCAAACTATAGAGATTGGAAAACTAAGTTCTCCGAGAACGTCTGTGCCCTTCGATAGCACCACTAGTTTATTTATTTATTTGCCGCCTCTTATTACACATGTGGAGAAAATTTAAAGAAAAAATTGCAGCTGTTTTCGAGAAAATTTTGCTTCCCAAATTTCAAGTGCCAATTAAGCAAAAACTACTCGTTTTTTCAGAAACTTTTATTTTACATTTTTTAAAGAACTAATTTTGTACAACAAACTGCCTGAGGTCAAAATCTCTATCTCCAATTTTGTAGTTTTAAAAATATTTTTTTAAAATTTCCCAAAAAACAAGCATCACCTGGAAATAGGATTAGCGCCATATTTTTTACCGTACCCTTATTACGTAAGTGAAGAAAATTTAAAATAAACATTTTGAGCGGTTTTTGTAGAAACAAAATTTTGGTAAATTTCAAACGCAATTTACGCAAAAACTACTCGTTTCCTTCAAAATAGTGTATGACTTTATTTAACCCTAGAAAGCTAACCATAATTTGTACATGCTTAATGATAACGATGAGTAAAATTTACTCATTTGATACATTTTGGACTAGGTGAAGGCGTATGATTTAATATTACATTCCCAATGCACACATATTCTTCAATGCAGAACAATACCAAACATATATTTTGGACACTTACACTTGAAATGAATCACAAAACAAATACATAGAATAAAATGATAACACCGAAAATACAATGGCAATTCAAGAGGATGTTTTCTAGTTCATGGACAAGAATTGTATACTTTCTTTCGGTGTTCACCGCAAATTGGTTTTTCACAAAGAGCACAGTAAGTTGTTGTGTACCTCCTCTTCGTATAGTGGCATATGGCGATTTCCTGAACCCTTCTGAGCTTGAGATTCCGACTCTTGTGATGTTCCCAGCACTTTGTGAATAACCGCTTGTAGGTTCTTGCTGAGTATGGGTGAAGACTTTCTTCGCATTCTCCACAGATCTGCTAATAACTAACATCTTCATCGAAGCATTCCTCGTCAGCTCATCTAATATAAGCCGAATTCTCTCTTGATATTCCATCGCTTACGTTGGGGATATCAACGAAAATGATACCTGCATCATTCTCTTAAATGTCCTTCGCACTATTCAACAACAAATTTAATCAACAAATTTGGATCAATTTTTCGAATACTTTGAAAATGTCCAACGGCTTCATGTAAAGTATCCCCCAAAGTTAAAATATCGGTTTCAAATTCCAAGAGCCTCGACATCAGCCAAATCGATTGGGAAATATCCATTTTGAAGAAAATTGGTTGAACGGTTTAGGCGCTAGCGTTGACCACAGACGGATAGACGGACGTTTTGCCGTCAGTCGATTTTTCTGTATCAAGAAGCATTAAAATGTGGATTTGGGCTACACCACGAGTTAAAGGATTTTTTTCTAAATTTAACAACAGAATTTATCACATTTTCGTTACCATATCCTAGCTATAAGAGATTTTCTTGCGAAAATTCACAGTTTTCCGGCGCACGATTACATATCTTCTTACAAAGTTCTTGTAAGGCGAGAAAGTAAAAATTACTTTTCGACGTTATAACGGAGTACGGTTTCAGTTTTTCCCCCTAGAACAGGGCCGCTCAAGCAGAGCAAATCGGCAGCGCGGAGCCGTAGTTTCTGCCGCGAGCGGGACACCGGAGCGCGAGCGTTGCGCGCCTTGCGATAACCACTGTCACAGTGTCCCGGTAACTCCAGTCGCGGAAACATGGAAGTCGACGCGAGCACTTCTCAGACCAGAGCATCTACACCGACAATTTTCAATGCAGTATGGGAAGAAAAGTATCTTTTCGCCGACTACGGCTGCTATGCCAAATGTTTAGTTTACATAAAGGGTTCAATCACGTGAAGAAGTTTAATTTGCAAAGACATTATGCATTTAATCATGCTGATGAAAATGATAAGTACGCTGAAGAAGAACAAAAGGAAGTTTTCAATGTTCTGAAAAACAATGCCTCACTAGAAGTAAGTTTTGGATATATTTTGATGTTCTTGTGTAGTTTTGACAGTAAAATAACACAATACAAAAGAGTTTAATTTTATTGCATACCGATACTACAACGTGAGCGTTTAGGAAAAGAACTTCCCAAAAAACCGTTTTCCAAAACCGCATCGTAATGCTGCTCGATTGTTAAGTACGTTTGGATCAACATACAACTGTGAGCAATTTTTGCTTCTTAGAAAATTTGTAAATCTCGAATGAGAAGTACAATTAGAGATCACAATCTGAAATGCATGTTACGGCTCAATAGCACCATGTCATCTCTTCCAAATATAGAAAGTATATTGCGAGAAAAAACATTTAAAAGGTGTAATAAGAATATTTGATTTTGCAATCAACTTCATTTTTTAATTTTAATTTCCTTTACTTTTAGTATTTTTATTACTAGTTTATTTAATCACATTTTTGTGCAACCTTCATAATACTTTTCATATTCAGCAGCATGATAAACTGTATAATGTCACCGCTATTACATTTATGTTATTGAGCAATTTTTTTGCAACTAAACAATTGGCATTGCCGGCGCAATCTGTCAGAAGATACCTTTCTTTCCATGCTGCATTGCAAATTATCGTTTTTTTTAATTTCCAAATTACACTAATACATTTATATCTAGTAACTGTTCCAATTAATGTTACAAAAGTATCTTACTGTTTTTTCTGTCGTAATATCCTTTCCCAGAGCTGTGAGATTTTTTCATTCCGAACAACGGAAAATAGCCCGTAGAAATACGACGCGACCCACTGTGCCACATGCCGCCGATCGATATTTGATGACGTCATTTGCTCTTTCTGCGGCGAAAGAGAAGAGAGCAACCGGCCGGTCCTCCTCGGAGCAAATGGTTGAGCGGCCCTGCCCTAGAATGTGCCTTATTAAAATCTAAAACATTCAGATTTTTCAGATTTTTAAACAATGTGACCGCTAGTGAAAAATAATTAAAAACAATTTTATCAGTTTAAAAATTTGAAATTCGCGCCAAAATGTGATTGGAAAAAAAATTCACTAGGGAAAGGGCTAATGTTAAATAACGATGGGCTCAGTGGACACTCTTGTCGAACACCTCTTTGGCAAGGGAAGGGGGATGATAGGCCTTACTCTCAAAGGTACAAAGTAGAGTTGTTGGTGTAAAGATCTTGCACTATTTCAATATGTCTCCTCCTTGGGTTGAGGCAGTTGTTCGTCATGGGTGTACGCGGAGGCAAAATCTGTCCGTCGACATGGAGAGATGGTATTTCCACCTCGTACGAAAACCGCTCCTTTGGAATGTACCAATTCACATAGACACTAAGGTTCTAATTGCTGGCGACTGGATGTCCCTGCCCCGGATTGCGGGTTGTCCAAGGTTGACGGCGCGTTTGCGAAAATTTCAACGAAATTTTTTTTTACTTTCTCGCCTTACGAATACTTCGTAAGAAGAGAAAGTTATGTAATCGTGCGGCGGAAAACGGGGAATTTTCGCCAGAAAATCTCTTATAGCAGGGGTCTGGTGACAGAAAAGTGGATAAAACCTGTTGCTAAATTTAGAAAAAAAAATCCTCTATCTCGTGGTGTAGTCAAAACCCATGATTTGTTGCTTCTTCGTACCTCAAAATCGATTGACGGCATTCCGTCCGTCTGTCCGTCTCTGGTCAACGCTAGCGCCTAAACCGTTCGGTCGATTTTCTTCAAAATTGATATTCCTCGATGGTTTTTACTCGTCTCAAGGCTTCTTGAATTTGAAACCGATATCTTAGTATTTGAGGATACTTTACATGAAGCCCATTTTGAGATTATATAAATTAAAAAAAAGGCTCCAAATTTTTTGATTATATTTTGTTGTTGAATAGTGCGAAGAACGTTGAAGGGAATGACGTAGGCATCATTTTCGTTGATAGGCCCTATTTTTCGAAAATTGCAAAAAACTGTTTAAAAACTGCAAAATTGAAGATAGAGATTTTCGCCTCAGACAAAGTCGGTTGTACAAAATTAGCACTTCAAATAAGGTCATGTACCATTTTTTGGAAAAACGAATAGTTTTTTGCGTAAATTGCGATTCAAGTTTACAAAAAAATTTTTCTGAAAAACCGCCCCAAATTTTTTCTTTAAATTTTCTGCACGTGTGTAAGAAGGGAATGTAAATATATAAATAAACTAGTGGTGCTATAGAATGGCACATACTTTCTCGCAGTAATTTTCCAAATGCCGATCATCCGATAAATATGTGGAGTAAGCAGTTCACCGCTGCCTTTCTTGGTCATGTTTTTTGAGAGGCATGTTTTTCGCATGTTGACAATTACCGGCTTCCTAATGATAGAACTGATATAAGTACGTTTTGACTGGAATATAAGCAGTTGTTCCGCAAGTCGGTTCGTAGCGCGTTTGGTTAATACACCTTCGGGTTGAGATTTTCAATAAGGAAGGTACCGAGTTCGATCCCCACGAGGGGGATTTTAATTTGATGAATGTGATGTTGCAGAAAAAAAAACATTGAAGAGTGTAGATACTTTATTGAAAATCATTTGAAGTACTTCTACTCACGACTAGATTCAATATAGATAAATAGACAGGACTTGTCTGTGTTTTCCAACTGCGTTTTGTAAACAATTTTTTCACACTCTGTTATTCGATTTCTGAAGCGTATGACATGGTCAAATGAACAGTTGTCTAGTATATATCTGTATGAACCAATTTAAGTAAAATTATGAGCATTTTTTTAACGCTAAATTGTAATACATATAACCAGAAGGCATGCGAATAAACTTACAATCCTAACGGTTTAGAAATTATTATTAATTTCTAGGCTTACAAATACTTCGTAATGCGGTTATCGCTTCCTTTCTTGGTTATGTTGAAAGACATGTTTTTTCGCATGTTGAAAATTACCGGCTCCTAATGATAAAATTGATAGAATTACGTTTTGACTAAATATAAGTAATTGCGATAAATGTCGTGGAAATGTCCTATATTATTTGTTCAAATTTTTAAGTTTTCAACAATTTTTGATCTCTCTTCTTATATTTGTAAAGCTTATTACCATCGTTTCAATTGTTTCTTTGTCATGCATTACCCATTTTATAGGTCGGTTCTATTATTTTATGGCTCTGTTCGACAGAGGCGGTGTGGTGTTGCGTAGTGGTATAAGTGTCGGTTCGTTGAATTTGAGTTTCGTTTTGTCGGGTCTCGGTACCGAAAGGTTTGCTGGTATAATACACTTTTGCTGGTTTATGGAGTAGTGGAATAGCAATAAGGACCGTATAGAAGCAGAGCGAGAAAGTATGTGCGTTGGAAGCACCACTAGTTTTTTTCG
>JAHLJT010008446.1:263052116-263172378 GCA_031308135.1 Acheta domesticus
ATTACAAAGAGGTGTAACCGCTTTTCCACTGCGCTTGCCTGGTTGGGGAAAACCCCGCAAGCAGTCGCATAGGTCGTCGGCATCGTAGCGCCATCCAGCGTGGGGGAGGGTAATCGCCACTTCCTGTGATTAAACACGCACTTCACTTACAGTAGTTGTCAAACAACAGTAGTTGACACGCCCAAAATCATTTATCAATCACGCAATCACAATTATCGTAGTAGCTCAACAGCAGAGGTTGTGTTGGGGGAAAAGAAGAAATACAGAATAAAGCTATGTTTTAGAGCTCTGTTTGTTGATTTAGAAGTTTTGTTGAGTTTTAGAAGGTTTATTTAAAAATTTTGTGGTTTCTAAATTTTTCTAAAATATCTAATTTAAGCTCTTTGTCTTATGTGTGTGGGAATTTGAAATTTATATTAGAGTCAACAAAGTGATTTTCTTGAACTAAGTGTGGAGGCAAAAGTAGAGCTGTCCTGATTCAACTTCAAAGTTCTTACATTCATTAATTCTCTGGTTTGTTTCCTCTCAGTTCGGCGTACATAAGCTTCATTACAATCAATGCATATTTACAAATCATACGGTACTCCACTTTGTCTTGATTTCTGCAGATAATATACTTTAATTATTTAAATTTTGTATATTGTTCAGAATATTATATAACTTCTGGAGTTGCTGCCCTATACTAAACATTGTGATACTCTCCTAATGCAAGGGATACAATGAAACTTTTTTATGAACATCAGAATCAGGATTCACAGGAGAGATTGTTTTAGTAATAACTTCTTTTTGGATTCAATCAATTTATATATTAATTTGTATTACAACCTATCCATTGTTAGAAGCTGTAGTTTTTCTAATCTAGGTTCCTTAGTAAATTCATTTTCCCTTAATTGCACTACCTTGATAAGAGAAATCGGTAAACGGTGTAAGACAAAATAATGACGAGAATTTTCGGCAGAAAATATTGTATTGGCCGGGCCCTGGTAACGAAAAATTGTATGTTACTGTACATAGAAAATTACTTCATGATGTAGCCAGAATCCGTTTTGTTAAACCGTGATACCGAAAACTCCATTTACGGCAAAACGTCTGTCTTGCAGTACTGGAGAAAGGCCACATGAACGACCGATACCTCAGCCACCACGACAGAGACGCGATTCATCCCGGAGAGCCTAGAAAACACAAAACGCCTGTCCACCTGCCCGCTCTAAACCGTTCAGCCAATTTTCTCAAAAATTTATATTCCTCGATCGATTTGGATGAACTCGAGGATTTGGGAGTTTCAACCGATTTTTTTTAATTTTGAGGATTCTTTACATGAAGCCTAAAAAACATTTTCTTAATTTTCTCAAAAATGACACCCTATTTATTTATTAAAGTTTGCCCTGAAGTAGCGTAAAGGAAGCTTACAAGAATAGTGCAGGTTTCAAGTTCTTTGAAATCCCAGATTTTTCGAAAATTGCAAGTGCCATTTTTGGGGGCGCCTTCCTACAATTATAATATTGAAGATAGAAGTTTATGAGGGTGCCATTTTTGAGAGAATCAAGTGTTTTGCGACATTTGCTCAACAAGTTCCCAGAATGCCCGGATTGGGAGAAATATTGGGTTGAGACAATTAAATTTTTAAGTGTCGAACTGAGTTCAAGCCTTATGCCGATCTTCTGTAGTGTAGTGGTATGGCTGAAGGCGAGTTAACTCGCAGGATCTGATTTTTAGTCTCGGTGCGGAAAAAAAATTTTTGCTGGCTGAAAACACTCTTGCATTTTATTTAGTAGTATAATATAGCGGAGGCATTTAGAAATAATGCTTGAAAATGTATTGTAGCATAGGGTGACCAGATATTTTGTGACATAAAACGGGACATTTCTGAATTATAGAAGAAAAAAATTGGACAAAATAGGGTATGAGCTTACAATAAAAATGTGATTCAGATGTGACTTCACTGCTTCACTGAGACAAATAAAAATTGCTTTTATACCTAAAAAGACGTAATTTGTGGTTTCTGAATGAGGAACATCACTATAAACTTTGAACTTATCAGAAGATTTGATATCTTTGGAAAAGTTTTGAATTAGTTAATAACAAGTTGTAGAATTCCCTTAAAGCTCAGGTTTTGAAAATGAGTTTTTAAAATTATAATTGCTTGAATAATTTTGGTTGTAAAATATGTTTTCAATAATCCAAAGGGAATTCATGATTGAAAATACATTTTCCACCACTGCATTTTCAACACTTTCTACCAGAGCAAAACTCACAACCCCCCCCTACGTACTTACATGGATTGCCTCTACTTTTAAGTATGTGGAAGATATCAGACCATTTTTTTATGAATAGATACATCTGCACATTGCGACCAGTGTGCTTTTAGGAAGACTAGATCAGTAAAGTTACAGCCAAGTACAGAAAAATAAGACATTTTGCCTCCGGTTAATATTTTGTCGGGACTGCAGGACACGGAACGAAAAAAACGACGACAATCCCGTTAAAAACAGGACGTCTGGTCACCTTATTGTAGCATCGCTAGTTAGATAAAGGGCCATGAATAAATGGCTTGTGAGTCCAATTATGCAAGGCCGAACTTTTGGTTTTGAAGAATGTGATAAGAATCAAAAGGTATTGATCCGTTTGTGTAGGTTTTCTAAAATGAATTATGTTTATTGTTTTTGACAAATATGGATAAGTCCGGAAAATTGATGGTTTGGTCCTGTCCTAGTTAGATTTTAAATTTTTGGGGGGTTTAAGTCATTCATAAATTCATGAAATTGGTGTAACTGCCTCTCAATGCCTATCCATAATCATATGTAATCAACTACATATTTCTAGTAATATTTAGAACTCGGTTGGGATTATTAAAGACAGTGGGCCCAAATTTTCCATAAAAATCTCAATGAGTATTGGAGATAAATTAGAGCTCATTGCAAGATATTGTTTTGTTGCTAGAATTTTTCATTCAATTTTAAAAATTGTGTTGAAATATAATTCAGTTTTTTTCAGTTTAGTTTTAGTTTAATTAAGATTTTTTATTGTAATTTATGGTTTTATTGCAATTGTATAGTAATTGAATTCATAATAAGTTATGTATACATGTAGTAAAGTATAAATCTTTTACTACATGAGAGAAAATACTAATAAATAATTATATTTGTATTAAGTATTCAAAATTACTTTAGCGTTAATAGGCACATGCTTATCTTTAATTATGTTTATATGATCAAGTCAATTTTTTTTAGTTTGTATTATGGTTTGAATTTAGTTCAGTGGTTGAAAAAAATGAAGATAAATTTGAAAAATGCTAGAATAAATTACACAAATAACTGGTCTAATGGTTAAAGATTATCTTTGTAAAGTTATGTAAATCCGTACCATCTGGGGCACTGTGTGTTCTTGAATATGAAACATTTTAACATGTAACTGTTAGTTCAATTACAAGATAAAAGGGTGATTTTTTCTACTTCATAGTAAGAAGAGGTAGGATCTTTTATGATGCATATAAAATTATTCCCCACTTCATGATTCAATGATTCAATGGTAACTGTTGTGGAACCTTTGCCTGCTTTACTAATTGACAAATAATTTGTTTTCATTTTTTCCTCAAAATTATAAATATTTTTGTTGAATTGACAATTTTGAAATTCATTCTTTGGTTCTAAACTCAGAATTTTAGGACAATTGGTTTGAATTGAAATGTCTTTATTATATGCAATAAGGGCATCTATAGTAGTTTTATTAGATCTTCAAGAGAAAGGGTGTTCTGTTTAAATCATGATTCACTTTTAAAACTAAGCAAGTTTCTTCAATAGAATGCACTATCTAAAAGATTTTTAATTTCGGGATCAAAGCTGTATCATTAACTGTAAATGTCTGAATTTATAGGTTTCAAATTTAAGTGTTTCATTGTCAGTTTGTTTAGATATGCATGTCCAATTTTTTTTCTAAGAGAAATTACCTGAAATAATTTACTTTAAACTTCCTAGTCTAAAAAAAATCATGTGGCCAATAAATTCGGGATAAATGTTTATGAGAAATGAACACATAGTAGGAAAGTGAGTCTCTAATAGAATACCATTTGAATAATTCTTATTTTATTCACATTACCTGAGCAGTATTAATAGCTATTTTAGATAATGATTTAACTGAAGCAGTCCTGATGTGAATGTAAACAGAAATGACATTCCAGAACAAACACATTTTATAAAACTAAATGTTCCTATTTGATACATAGTTTTCCAACATGGATGGCAGTGTTTAGCAATCAAATTTTGGAAATATGCCATTACTAGTCAATATCTAAAGCTTACTGTAGTATCTTCAACTTTATTAATATAGTAATTGAAATTACTGCTTTGGTCTAATTTTCAATTAGAAATGTAAAAAACTAATTTCAGTCTCAAAAACAGGGATCATCAGCCAATTAGAATTTTCTTTTGTGTGTGTGTGTCACCTAGTGAATCCTGGTTTTCTTACCATCTTCATTTTGATACAACACAATTTGCCTTTTTAGGAAGCTCACCCTAAAAATTTAATTATGAGTTTATCAACCTAAATAGCAACAGTGGAAATGCATGTTGTTTCCTGTACACACCTGGCTTACTTGTTACACTAGACAATATTAAACATTACCAAGGGTTGTCAATTTCTCTTCGCCATAACCATGCACCCATTTTGCTTATGGATATTATATGGTTTGAAAGAAATGGGTGATTGAAGTTAAGATGAAATTATATCCATTTAAACACAGATTCAATAACAATTCATCCCCAAGGAATTGCACCTAATTCAATAAAAGAAAAGAAAAAGCATAATAAACTTTAAATATCTCATGTACATTGTGATGTCCATTAAGGTAGTTACTAATAACTGTATAGTTGATGTGATTGTAAATCTAAAAGAAAAAATTACTATTTTGATTTGGCAAAACTCCAATATCCCTTTAGGAACTAATAATTCAAACTGAACCATTGTAATAAAATGCATATAAATGCATCCTGTTGAGATACACAGGCTTACAAAATGTTGTAAATGGACATCATAAGAATACATAAAACAAGCTTGAAAACATCAGAAGGACTGCAATTGAAAAATTTACAGAAGTGTTCAATGACTCAGCATATTAATAACACTTCAAGTGTTAATATAATAAAGATTTCTTCACTCAAGTATGACCCAAAAAAGAAATTTGAATAGCAGTTTAATTTGAGGAAATTATTAATAAAATTACATCCACACTTCTGCATACACTGAGGGTTCTGCATATAAGTAAATAAATATGGGAAATATGGGAATATTGGGAATAAATAAAAACCCAATATTCAAATAATAATGTTACCACTGATTTATTGCCAAACATAAAAATTTATTTTTAAACAATGGATTTAAACTTTTGAAACTATGGGTTTTATGGTTAATTAGATATCTTGATACATATCTTTAGTATTCTATCCTCCACAGAAGTAATTTGCAGGTCATTTCTAATTGTCAATTCAGTTGCAGGAGATGAAAACACTATATGGAATGGAGTTAAGTATTCGCTGGCCACAGATAACTCTATTTTCATCAGGGACATTCTTCTGGAGTTTGAATTTTCACCTTAAATTTCTATGAGTGACAAATTAGCAGACTCTACATGTGATTCCAGTTTCATCTATCCGAATTTTTCTCTCGTCGTATGTCACAATTTTGCGGGCCCACCTAACCCGTTTCTTAATACCATATTTACATTTCTTCCTCTTCTCTTTCAATTTTTGTATATCAATATCTTTCACTCTGTTCATTGAACGCAAATAATAATTGTGACACATGTTGAATTAAGTTTTTGGGAACAGAAATCACAGGAAAACACAACGATCACGCCTATAAACAGAGTCCCAAGCAACTTGTATTCATTCTTCAATTGTTTGCATTGTTAATGATATTGTTTTTTATGCCAAAAAACGGGAGTTGTTTTGAAATAAATGAAAATCAGTTTTCGTATGATTGAAATTATCGAAATATTTTTTAAATTCAAAATTATGCTACGAAAGTAAATATTTTAATATTTTTCACAATTGCATCACAGTCTAATAATACAGTCTCGAAGCTTCGATAGAGATTTTGAATCTCGCGCGACACTAGCGCCTCCAAGCGGCCAGTAAGCTGGTGTATTTCTGTTGTTTCTGATCCTGGTAACATAAGGTTATGTGCAGACCATTTCGTGAGAAGCCAGTTAATGCTCAACTTGTGCAACTTCCGAAAAGAAATAGAAAATATTTAATTGATTTTTTGGGGTGATCTGTAAATATAATATAAATATTAATGGTGAATATAGCTTTTCTATATACTGCTCTGCGTAAGGGAACATGGAAAGATACCTTTGAAAATATATTTTATTATATAGGAGCGAATATTTTGTCAACAAAACTCGAAAAAAACCTCTCTTTTCTGTATTCAAAATTCAACTAGAATATGGTTTAGGATAGAGATCACAGAATTATGAAAACGTGCACAAAATTCACTTCTCCCCATAGCTCGTCAGACACAGTTTTTAACTGTTTTTGACGTAAATAAATAAATACTCCTAATGGTGTCCCTGGTAACAGTAAATAAAATTTCAAATCCTTCCACTACTGTAATTTCTGAGAGTGTTATGACACTGATGTAATCTCTAATAATATAATAATTGAAAATAAATAAATGTAACTGAAATCTATATTTCTTTCTGTGTGTGTGTGTGAGTTTCATGTGATTGTATATACTGTACATCCTCGCTTCTCGCTTCGTTTAATTGTACAACTTTACATAACTATTCAGAAGCAAATCCAAATGTTACTATAATTTCCACATTCTGGAATATGTAAAACTGCTATGGTACGAGAGCATGACCAGCTTACTGAACACTTGGAGGAGCGCTAGTGATGCTACATCTGTCAGTAGCCCCATTGTCAGTATAGGGAAAATGCACAGAGCTGTGGGACTGTATTATTAGACAGTGATTGCACGGCTCAAGTAAAATCTTTTCCTTACACTATACACCATTTTGTTTAAAAAGGCCACGTCAAAGAGTACTATACTATACAAAGAGCACATTGTCTCGTGTAAAGGTTTCCCTTGAAGTCACCGAGTTCGCGTGGCGGCCATATTGTTTCAACCCAACACGACTCTGCCAACGCCATCTTGAAATACGTTCTATGAAATACGTTAATAGAAGGTGTTGACCCTGCTCAGCGTCTTCTGGAATACAGAGGGACTGCTGTACTCTGTGTACGACAAAACTAAATTTTATTTCGTGTAAATTTAAAGGAGCTTATTCTGTGATAGTTAAAGCACAGTATATGTATTTTTATACAGTGGCGCAACAGCCCATTTTTTGGCTAGTCAGGGATGCACGCGCATACAGCTAGCGAACCTAGTGGAGATAATGTAAAACTTCGGATAACTGCTACCGAAGTAGTATACGGTTTTGTTGGTGAAATTGCGTTTATTAAAAGCTGGTTAAGAACTTAAAAGGTAATTCGTATTATTTCTTGATCTCGTGGTTTTACGAGGGTCATTCAATAATTAAAGAGACAAACTGGTCTGGAGAAAAACAGTTGATAGAACAAAATTGGTAATTTTAGGACTTTAAGTTGGCATCACTGGGATGAGCCCTGACCATCTGAAGGATCATCATTGTTATGTTAATTACCTCAAAATTAAGTTGAAAGATGACGAGTCCACTTGAAAATTCCACATTGGTTAAACAATGTTTTGTGATTCTTTTTTACTTGCTGATGGTGAGAAAGCAGCTAATATTTACTCTAGAACGACTATGATGAAAGTTGTATGAACCGCGGGAATTTTTACGAGTAGAACAGTTCAAAAGTGGTCGAGACATAGTCAGCAAGGAACATCGTTCTGGCTGCATCTACAGGAAAAGTCATTTTGATGGTGTTTTGGGACGCTGTAGAGTTTTTTTTGTGATTATCTCAAAGAGCGTACGATAAACAAACAATACTACTCAGATATGATTTTGAATGAGGTGAAGTCAGCCATGGTAGAGAGTCATCGTGAATCTCAGGGGAGAGTTTGATTTTCCAATAAGACAACGCACGTCCTCACACTGCTCATCAAACACATGAAACCACCGACAAAATGGATTGGAAGGTAACTGCCTCATCTCCCTTACGTTAAGCACAATATCATTTCCATTTGTTTCGTCCACTGAAGGAGTAATTAATTGCGAAGAAGTTCCAGGATAACGAGGATGTCAAAAAAATTGTGGATATTGGTTCAAACACCAAGATAAAAATTTCTTTGCATGGGGTATAAAAAAGCTGGTAACCCGCCGCACAAGTGTATAAATGTTCATGGAGATCATAGCGAAAAGAACGAAAAGTCCTGTTTTGCAACGATAAACACGTTTATTTCTCCAGACCAATTTGTCTCTTTAATTCTGTGGTCACGGGGTAAAAGTTCTTAAGTCAAAAATCGTAGTTTGGAGAAAACACAGGTTAGATTATTGAGCCAAAGCTTTTTCCTATGCTGAGCACTATTTCCCAATGCCTTTTTCTCGTTAAGGAGGCAACATTTGAATTAAGTCGTTTAACTAAAATAAGATATAGATGCTTAACTTGTAGTTCCAACCCAATTTCGCCAAAAATTGACTTAAGAAATTTTACCTCGTGACCACAGATTTATTGAATGCCCCTCGTATATTCCTAGTATTTCAAGGACAAATTATTAAATATTCCGTAAAATTAGATCGAAGCAACGTTTCTATGGTAAATTATACTGCTTCGAAGGTTTCTCGGCTGGTTGCAAAGGCTGGAACGCCCTTGCTCTTGATGGAGTACGAAAACTAACCACTTCCGTCAGTGCTCTGTCCCACTGTGGAATATTTGTGGTCTCTGGCTTATCTATATCTGGCACCGAATATATTCTCTCTCTGACGTGTTCCTGGTGTCTTTGGGCAGTCTTCATTTTTGTATAGACTGTGTTCACTCTTGCTCCTTCTACCTTGATTATTCTGCCTGGCACGCATTTTGGATTGTTTCTAAATGTTTTGATGAACACCTTGCTACCTACTGGGAACTTCTGTTGATGCAAAGTCCTAACATATTCTTTCGGAGGCTGTAGTAGTGAAAGTGATGTTCTGGGCTGTCTGCCATGTCATTTCTGTGCCAGGCTCAGATCATCTTTTCTCGGCATTGACCTGTGACGTAACAACAATGCCTCCCGTTCCCTCGTATCTTGCTTAGGTCATGGCTATCTTAAAGGTTTGAACAAATCGCTCTGCTTCCCCATTGGAGCGGGGGTATAGGGGGGTGCCAACACGTGCTGAATGCCATTACTGTCACAAAATGTTTTGAAAGCCTCTGACGTAAATTGTGGCCATTATCTGAAACTAGTGACAGGGGTAGTCCTACACTAAAAATGCGTTGTAAACCTTTGCGCCCTGCGATGTCCGTCTTGACATTTCTACCACATATGGGAAGTTATTGCGTCTGTTACTACCAGCCATGTTGTTGCCTGAAGTGGGCCAGCCTAATCAATGTGTATTCTATTCCAAAGGGCCTCTGGTTCTGGCCATGATTACTGGTATGAAGGCGCGTGTAGGGAGAGAGGGATTGCAGTTGGTACCTCTGACGAAACACCTTAGAGGGGTTCTGTAAATACGTAATTATTCATGCAAATAAATTGTATATACCCCTTCTTGTCTGTTCCTTTGTGGCGTTGATCCCCTGCTCACGACGTTACAATATATAAGGTATGTGAAGGTAATATGGCTACGTTAAGCGCCTCAAATTTTGCTTTTATATATTTCAACATTGGGCCAAGTCAACAGCATCATGATGATATGTAACACCTTTACTTCAAGTTAAAATAGAGTAGTATATAAAAGGGGCGTCCTGGACCGCGTTTTTAAAACCCACATTTTTTCATGATTGCGAATACCTCTATTTTTACGCAATTATTATTAAAATGATCGTAAAATACGTAAATATACAGTAGTTTATTATAATATTTCCCCATTTCCTCCAAAAATCACGTATTTTTAAGGTTTGAAATTTTGTGGAAAAATTAGATCCCCATATTTTTCGAATTTCCACATTTTATGAAATTACTAATTACTTATTAAAATACCTAAATGAATATAATTTTAATTAAAATACTTATATTTCTAAATTTATAAAATTTTTAATTAAAATATGATAAAATTAGTATTTTCGTCGTCATTATTACTATTTCCATCTTCAGCATTATTAATTTTACTATTTTCATCTTCATTATTACTATTTTCATCTTCAATATTATCTATTTTACTATTTTCATCTTCAGCATTATCAATTTTACTATTTTCATCTTCAACATTATCTCTTATAATTTTTAATATATCATCTATTTACGATTTTCATCTTCAATACTACTATTTTCATCTTCATTACTACTATTTTCATCAATACTACTATTTTCATCTTCAGCATTATCAATTTTATTATTTTCATCATCAATATTAACTATGTTACTATCTTCATTTTCAATATTACTATTTTCATCTTCATTATTACTATTTTCATTTTCATTTTCATCTTCAATATTAATATTTTCATTTTCAATATTAGTATTTTCATTTCCAACATTTTCTATTTTACTATTTTTATCTACAATATCATCTATTTTAATATCATTATCCATTGTTTTCTTAATTTGTGCTACAAATTCATATTTTTTACCATCAAAATTAATATTTTGACGTAATTCAAAATTTGATAAATGCATAAGACATTCAAATCCTAAATTATTTAATCTCTTTAACGTATCCGTTTATAACATAAAAATTATCAGTTTTTAAAATATTCTTATCAAATAAAACTGTATATATTTACACTTAAATTTAATCCATAAAAAATAGACTAATAAAAATATTTACTAATAAATCATGAATCGAACGCAGCTGTATACGTATTGTAAACTTAATAATATTAAAGGATGTTCCAAAATAGGAAACGTAGAACTTATGAATATTGTAAAAGAGCATAAAGATAAAAATATTGTAAAAGAACATCCGGGTAAAAATATATTTAATTTTCATAATTATATATTTTCGTCAGTTAAGATATTAGAAAATAAAATAAACATTTATAAAGTTAATGGAGCATGGAATAATAGAATTGTAGATTGGAGATTTAGTTTAAATAATAATCATTATGATTTAGAAAATTATTTAAAGACAATAGCATTAGATGTAGAATCAAAAATTATTGAAATGAAATATACTCATAGTAATATTGCATTAGTAGCTTCTGTACAATATGTAGAATTAGAATTATCTGGAGAAATAAAAACCTATTTTATACATCATTTTCAATCGAATCAACATACTATTTCTAATAATCAATTAATATCCGAAAAGATTCATACTATAATTATGAAATTATATCTAAATTTGATAATTACAATGCAAAAAATACTAAATATAGATTTAATAAAGTATTATTTATAGATTTACAATCGGATAAATGCAACCCATTAAACGTAGGTAGCTATATTCCATTACCAGATTGGGTAAAATGAAAAAATGTTCTATAAACGTAAAAAATAATAAAACAAATAAGTTCAAATGTGAAAAGAAAGAAAATTTTAGATGTTTTGAATATGCATTAGAGAGTATATTAAATCCTCCATCGCATCATACTGATAGAGCTAATAAATATGATATTACAAAATATGGATCTTTAAATATATCATATCCAGTAGATATAATACCATTAAATATTAGAAGATATGAAGAATTTTTGAAAGTATCAATTAATGTTTATGAAATTAAAGATACTTTTATTGAATTATACTATTATAGTGAAAATTATAAAAAATTAGAAAAGCATGTTAATATATTAATATAATAAGTGCCTTATTAAGAGGTCAAATTCATCGTAAGAATAAAAAAACATTATTGTTTAAAATGTAATAAAATTATGATAATGAAAAAGCAGTAAATGAACATATTGATCAATGTATTCATGATAAAATAAGTATTAAAATGCTTAAATATCCTATAAGAGAATATAAATCTTTCGGTGCTGAACAATATCATCCATATGTTATAACATGTGATTTTGAATGTACATTAGAGAAACTTAAAGAAAAATTTATGAATTCAGAATATATTCATAAGCATATTCCTAAAAGTTATTGTTTTACATCTAATTTAATACCTAATATGATAATTATAAATTTGTTAAGCAATATTTAAAAAGATCGAAAAATATTGAAGAATTAATGCAATCATTTAATGAAGAACTTATAAAAATGGGGCAATATTATGCTAAAGAATATTTGCATGGAAATATTAAATTAGAATGGACATTGGAAATAAGCAAATCTGATTATAATAATGCTACATCATGCCACATTTGTAATAGAAATTTTGAAGAATTTAAATGAAAAAAAGTAGTAGATCATGATCATATTACTGGTAAAGTAAGAGGAGCAGCATGTAATATATGTAATTTAAATTTACGTCTCCCAAAATTTATTCCAATTCTATTTCATAATTTAAAATATGATTCTATATTATTTTTAAGAGCATTAATAAAACTTAGTGAAAATTATTCAGGTTTAAAAATTACTCCAAATTCTTCGGAAAAATATTTAACATTCTTTAAAAAAGTAATTGTAGGCCAAACACCTACTTCATATACTATGTGGAGTTGTAATAAATGTAAAAAAGATATATCTTAGATGAAAAATTATGTTGCGGTGAAGAAAAACAAATAATACTTAAAGGATCTCTTATGAATGATATTATTGAATTTAGATTTATTGATACTTATAGATTTTTAAATATTAGTTTAGATCAAGCTGTAAAAAATTTAGCTGAAGTAAATAATGCATATTGTACTCATTGCAAATCTAAACAAGGTATAGAACATGTAAAATTTCAACCTATTGATGAAAATGATATATTATAAGCGAATGCAACATGTAAAATATGTAATCATCAAGTTTCTAAACCAATTACATATAAAAAATTTAATAATGTATGTAATATATTCAAGAAAGAAGATATACATTAAGTATTGCAAAAAGGGTATTATCCATATGAATGGGTCGATAATGATGATAAATTTAAACAAGAAATACCATATGACGAAGAAATTGGAAATCTGTTTTAAATAATAAAAAAGTAGATTTAAAATTTGTAAAACATATATATGAACATTTTAAATGTAAAAATTTTGGTGATTATCATGATTTATATCTAAAATTAGATTCTATATTATTAAGTGATGTATTTAACAATTTTAGAGAAACATGTTATAAAAATTATGGATTAGATCCCGTATATTATGTATCAGCACCACAATTAGCGGATCATGCATCATTAAAACTTACAAATCAAAAATTAAATCTTATTATTGATCGAGATTTATATGAATTATATGAGAAAGAAAGAGAGATTATATGAGAATACGTGGTGGTATTTCAATGATTCCAAACAGATATGCATTATCTAATAATTGTTATTTCTACGACGAAAAATCGCAAAAAACTATAATATTATCGAAAAAAAGCCGAAAAAATAGGTATTTACAATAGTAAAAAACATTTAAGTTATATAATGTATTTAGATTGTAATAATTTAAACGGATATGCTCTAAGTCAACATTTACCCATAGGAAATTTTAAAAAAGAAACGAAAATATTTACAATTGATGACATTTTAAATTTATCTGATGAGGGAAGTAAAGGATATACATTTGAAGTAGATTTAAATATTCCAGATCATTTACATGATACATTTAAAGATTTACCACTATGTCCAGATCATTATATTCCAGATATTAATGAATTATCTAATTATCAAAAAGATCTTATAAATAAAGGCGTAGGAAATATACCAAAAGATGTAAAACTTGTGAATTCATTAAAAGAGAAAATAAAATATGTTATTGATTATAGAATGTTAAAATATGTTATACAACAAAGTATAATTGTTACTAAACTATCAAGTTATATCTTATGACCAAAAACCAAGGTTAAAAGCTTATATTGATAAAAATACTGTACTAAGACGAAAAGCAATTAATGATTTTGAAAAAGATTTCTTTAAACTTGTGAATAATGCTGTATATGGTAAACAAATGGAAAATGTACGAAAATGGTGTGATGTAAAACTTCTATCTAGCTATAAATCATTTCAAAAACATAAAGATTATGATACTAGAACAATTATTGATGAAGATCATGTATTATTATATCGAAAAAAGAAAACAGTAACATTAAATAAACCTATTTATGGTGGATTTGTATTTCTTGAATTATCAAAATTATTAATGTATAAATTTTATTATGATGTTTTAAAACCAAAATATGGTAATAATATGAAACTATTAGGAACTGATACTGATTCCATTATAATTTATGTTGAAACAAAAGATATTTATGATGATATAAAAGAAAATATTAATCATTTTGATACTTGCGGATATCTTTTAGAATCTATACCTCATGCAAATAATAAAATACCAGGTAAATTTAAAGATGAATATTTAGGTATACCAATTAGAGAATTTGTAGGGTTAAGATCTAAAATGTATGCATTTAAAACTGATTGTAGTGAAAAGAAGGTATGTAAAGGTATTAAAAAACAAAATATAAAGAAAATGAAATTTAATATGTATAAACATACATTATTTAATGATGTAGAGACATGTGAAGATATATATAATATTACATCGAAAGAATATACATTATATACAATAAAGACAAAAAAAATTGCTCTATCACCGTACGATGATAAGAGATATTTAATTAATATTATTCATACTTTACCCTATGGATATATAGCAAACAAATGTGATACATAATATATAACTAAATTATCTAATCAATATATATTAAATTAGAAGAAATAAAATATTAAAATTTAAAAAAGATCACATATTAAAATTTAAAAGAGATAATATATTAAAATTAAAAGGGATAATATATTAAAATTTAAAAGGGATATTACATTAAAATTTAAAAGGGATAATATATTAACATTTAAATGAAATAATATATTAAAATTTAAAAGGGATAATATATTAAAATTTAAAAGGGATAATATATTAAAATGTAAAAGGGATAATAGATTAGAATTTAAAAGGGATAGTATATTAAAATTTAGAGGAGATAATATATTAAAAATTAAAGAGATCTATTTAATTGATAAAGATGATTGATGTATATTTCCTTTCATATGATATTTTAAATAATATTTACTTACAAAACATCCACAAGAACATTTTACTTTTGTGTTTATGCATTCTTTACATTCATAATCAAATCCATCAGATTTATAAGGTTTTTTATAAAATTCATTATATCCTTTTTCTATTTTACATACACTACATTTTCGTAATTTATTTAATCTTTTTCTATGAATATCTTTTTGTTGTTGTAATAAATAATTTTTAACGATTGATTCACCACAATCACAATTTACTTTCTGTGATATATCCATTATTTATATAGGAAAAAATTATATAAGTTAAAATTATATACTTTCAATCAGATTTAAAACATCTTTTAATTTGGTAGTAATCTGTGATATTGTAGAATTATTTTTACTACAATTAATGTTGAAAAGAGATAAACTAAATTTTTCGGCTTTAACTAAAGTATTTAAATATTCATTCTATTCATTGTATATATTATCTTTAAAGAAATAAATTCCACCATTCATATATCTAAATGCTGCATCCATTGATGGTGGTATTCCCGAAAAATCTTTCGATATCATACCAATATTTTTCTTTTTAAGAGTACATTCATCAATTTCAGCATAATATATATCATTGTAAAATATGTATATTTTGCCTGAATTAAAATTCAATATTGCATGAATTTTTGATTGTGATGGTAAATCCATATCTTTAATTTCTTTTGGATATCCACTTACTAAATTAAGACTAGGATAATTAATCATATAATATTTATCAATAAAAAATAAAATTTCCCCCGAAGGTCTTTGATAAGGTCGAGATTTATGACCATATAAATTTTGAATTGCTAAAACATCATCAGAATGTATATCTAATAACCCATTATAATAAGCATAAATAATAGCATTTCTATTCTTTGTATGTTCAATTCCTAATGTATGTCCAATTTCATGAAGTAAAACGGAAAATAGATATTTTTTTCCTGGTGGAATATTTTCATCTTTATTATAATACCAATCTTCATCTAAATTAATATGAATTTCTAATGGAGAATTATTTTCATTAGGAAATTTTGCATGCGCTAATATACCACCTTTTCCATCAAATTTATTAGAACACATATTTTGATCTCTTTGACATTGATGTAAACCACGTTTATTGGAAATAATTATATCAGGATGTAAAATATCTTTTTCAAACTTTAAATTTGTATGAGATGACCATGTTTGAAATACTAATTCAGCTAAATTCGATATTTCCTTTTCCAAATTATATCCATAACTTACTAATTTTTGAATAGCTGATTCACTACTAGAAACTACCATATGAACAATACATGATGTGAATGATAATAAATTAAACCACATTTATAATGCAAATTATTTCCATCTTATTTTTTATTTATATGTATACGTAAATGATATTGAAGAAACTATACAATATTAGATTTTTCAATACAAGAATTATGAGATTGATCAAACCCTAACCATTTTACATATACTTTATTTCCTTTTGTTTTTAATACTTTTTCTACTAAATATATCGGGATATTTCGTTTTTTGCAATTTATATTCATAAAATGATCCTTGAATATCTTTAAGATGATAAACAATAGGTTTGGAATGAATAATTTTATCAATTTCAAAAATTTCTGTGGACCAATTACCAGTATAAGATTTATCAAATACAGATTTTAATTTACTTACTCTTACTTTATCACCAATTTTAAATTTTGGTAAAACAAATGTCTTATCTCTGTTATAAACAGTTTTTCATAAAATTTTTTCATTATATGTATTAACATCAATAGGTTTCATTTGAGTAGTATGATGCGTTGTATGATTATACTCATACACTATTTTTGGAAGTATATCCATCCATTTATCCTTTTAAATTTTTATTGTTTAAACCTTGTATATCAAATTGTCTCCACATTTTTTCTTTTAATGTACGATTTAATCTTTCATCTACAGATGCTTTAAGTTCAGAAAAGCTAGAATAATGGTGAATATTATATTGTTTCATAAGATGTTGAAGATTTTTATTATAAAATTCTTTACCACGATCCGTTTGTAAATTTGTAGGTATTCTCTTATTTTTAAATATATTATTCATAGCTGCACTTACATCTAATCCGGATTTACTTTTAACTGGTATTGCCCATGCATATTTTGAAAATACATCAATAACTGTTAAAATATATGCATATCCATTATTTATTTTTGAAATACCATTTAATTGTCCTGAATTCATTTCTACTAAATCTGCTTGCCATAATTCAGCAAGTCCAAATGTGATAACATTACGTCGTGGAAAATTTGTTCGCATAGGTTTATGTAATTCATCAATGATTGTTTCTCTAATATTTAGTTTTTTTTACAAATTTACTTTTTTCTTCCCACATATTGCACATACTCCATCTATTCTCAATTTTCCATTTTTTGTTATTTTCTCTTTCATTTGAAATGTATCAGTATTTTTTTACATCTTAAACAATAAGTATCCATTTATATAGCTTATAATTGTACATGAATAAATATTTGAATCTCAAATGTATAAGGACTAGGATCATGTTTAACATATTTACTACGATGTAAATATATTTTATCCCCTTTATTGAATTTTAATGGTTGATTTATATCTTACGCATTTTCCTCCTCATCTGGTGATGTGACTAAGATATAAAGATATTTAAACTCTGTTTTTGTTATTTTTAAATTGATAACTGAAAAATTATATGGTGCTTTAATATAACTATAACCTTCATCATAATTAGGTAAGTAGAATAGAAATTTTTCATCATTTAAATATTTAACACGTATATTCATAAATGTAAATATATTATTTTTTAAGTATCGTAAATCTACTGCATCATAATCATGAATTGGATCTAAAATAGTATGTACACTATTTTTTAATTGCTTAACATTTACGGCATCATCATCATTTATTCCTGCACCTAATTTACGTAATATTTTACCATGAAATTTATAATCATTAAAATCATTCATACCATATATATCTTGAGGCATTTATTATATTACAAATTACTAGATGGAAAGGATTAAATGAAGGAGCAATTGATAACCTGCTGAATAACTTGAATCTTTAGGTTTAATATATATTTTATCTCCTTTTTTTAAAATAATGGGTAGATTGAAATGATTAAGTTCTTTTTTATCACCTACACCTAATGATTGTACATTGAGAATTAAATCTTTTAAATCAATATTTGATTCAATATGTTTAATTTTACAATCATAAAATATTAAAAAAATGGTAGACTGTAAAAGTAAAAAGTATTCATTTTTTTACCTAATTCACCATATAAAATAATAAGATATTGTGTTACTAAATGTGCTATATTATTGAGTTGTTTCATTGTTACAACATCATCCTCTTCTATTCCAGCACATACTTTACGTAATAACTTGTTATGAAAATTATAATTTCCTGATGTACCTATAATAGGTAAAGATATAAGCGATTCAGTTTCTTCAATATGTTTTTTCATAAGATTTTCACTATTTAAATCATTCAGACCATATATATCTTGTGGCATTTATTATATTTGAAATTTCGGTCCATGTATAGTTCATTGATATCATTTTTAATACAAATATACATAAATGACCACAAATAAATTCATTAAAATTTTGAATTCTCTCAGCATTATAATATAAATGTTGAGATCCAATATATTTGACTAATTGTGATGGAGGATATCCACCAAATGAATCAAAAATATATTTATGTATATTATTTTTAAAGTAACATATCCAATGTGTTACGCTACTTTTAGATGTATCCATATTTACAACACCACATTCATTTTTTCGTAATATTTTAGGACATTCATCAATCATAAATACTCCTCGAAAATGTGGAATTTTAAGATATTGAACACATTGTTTGATATCATAATTACTAAGTGGATATGGATATTTATTTATTAATGTTTTTAATATAGAATTAGGATCTATTTTCTTTTTTTAAGCCCTGTTCCTTTTTTTCCATTTCCAAATTATGACGTTTCATTTCTTCTAATTCAGATTTATTTTTCTTACTTGATTGAACATCATCTGGTGATAATGTAAAAGTTATAGATCTCACTCTTGACATTTATTACTATATAAAAAGGGTATTATTTTTTATTATATTCCCCAATTAGGTTCTATTCCCATACCTAATTTTCTTTTTGCAAACATAGTTCCAGTTACTGCAGTACCATACATTCTTTCTTTCAAATCAGCATCTTTACTAAATATTCGTTTTTTAGCTTCATTTTGTAATATTTTATCAGCTTGATGCCTAGATTCTATATCTTTATGATCTCTATATGCAATATCATGGTATTTACAAGCTTCATCTAATGGATTAATACCTTTATCCCCACGTTCTAATCTATCTTTAAGATTTGTACCAGGACCACAATAATTATATCCTGGAAGATGTAATTCGAATGGTAAATGATTAATAGCCCAATTTAAAATTCCAGCACCATGTTTTTAGATTTCCAAAATGTATGAGGTATATTATGTAAAAATCGTATAAGGTATGGAATTCCTTTAGGATTATGAGTAATAAAATCTTGAAATTTACCTGTAAGCATCTTTATGATAGTTACTTTTTCGTTAAAAAATTATCATTACCAGCTTTTTCTTCACCATGTATCACAAATAATCTATCTATAAGCTCTTGTACATCATTCATCCAAACATATTCAACAGGTTTTTCATTATATTTTTTATTACACCCATTCCAATTTTAGGTGATGTAGATTTTGTTCTATGTTTTTTTTGTTCAGCCCATAATCCTTTAAAGATCTTATTCCATTTTTCCCCAACATTTGATCTAACTTGATTAGTATTTGGATCATAATCTTTAAAAATAAGATGTGTTTTAATTTGAAATTTCTTTATAATTTTCTAAATCTTCATCTGTATATTCAATATCTGATAATGATTTATTTGTTAATAGACCTAATAATCCATCAGTACCTTCATATTTTTTCCCTTCTACAATTATATTATTGTTATCAAAGTCCACTTTTGTATCACCAATATATTTATATTTTCCTACAGGTCTAAAACCAAATGCATGATCATTGGCATTATTAAGATATTCAGTTAATTTAGGTCCTAAATGTGTAATTTTTCCCATTTTTTTCTTTTCTACAGCTTCTATTGCTTTCAATTGTTTTTCTAATTCTAATCTTTTTGGAGTATCTGGTGATTCATATAATTTCTTTTCAAATGATGATTCTGATGGTGTTGATGGTATTGGAAATGAAGTATCGTAATCAAAATCATGCTGTTTAGATACTATTTGTTTATCATGTTCATTTTCAATAGATTGAATAAGTTCTTTACCAACATGTTCTACTTTAACAACTAAATCATCTAATTTATCTATAACAGGTTGATCTTCTTTTTTATATTTTTCATATTGATTACGATCATGTTGTTTCCATTCTCGCAATATATCTTTTATTTTTACCTTCTCTTCTCTTATTTTTTCGGTTTATATTTCGTAAACATTTATAAAGCAAAAAATAATATGTTTAAAAACACAAACAGGAATAATATTGTGTCTGTTTAAACAGACAGGAATAATATTGCGTCTGTTTGTTCTGTTTAAACACACAATTTTTATATCTTATTTAAAAATAATTGTTTTTTATTCCTATATTTACCATTATTTAATTTTCGTGTCATATCTATTGTTATAAATCCATATGGTTCATTCCAACATTTTTGGCATAATTTTTTAAATTCATCTAATTTCATATCACATCCTACAAATTCATGATAAATATGATTAAGATTAAGATCATCTTGTCTAAAAATATTTAAAAAATTTAAATTATCTCTTATCAATTGCTTAGGAATTTTTGAATATGTTTGTGCTAAATACCAACAATCTATACCTTTATGTCTACCACGTGTAAAATATTCTCTTACAACATCTTATTTCTCTAATATGTAATCATCGAATAATACTAATGAATTTTCTTCACATTCATCTAGTGGTATGATATCATTAGGATGAGTTATAAATGTAATAATATCATTTTCAAGTTTATTACACTTATTCATAAAGGCCTGATATTTATCTTGCTCAAAAGATTTTGAATATATGTATCATGATTAATTTTATCCCAATTTAACCATCCAGGACACATAATATAATTATCTAACAATAAGGATGTTTTACCACATCCACTAGGTCCTATAATATCGAAGATGGTAATAATGCTCCATGTTTCAATGTTTCATGTTTATTTCGTAATCTTATTTTTGTATTCCAATCAATTTTTTTGCTCATTTAAATGAGTAAAATTTTGAAGCTAAATGGAACATCTTCAACATTAAGTAAAAAACTTAATACGCCAATATATAATTATTCTACAGTTGCATGTGTTGGATTCTATTCTACATTTCTAACACCTAATGTAACATTAAATAATAATAAATTATACTATGAACATAAAAAAGAAACGCATGTTATCATAATTCCACCAGGGCAATATAATATTGAAAATTTAGAAAAATATATACAATCACAAACACCATTTAATTCAACAAATATTACTATTAAACCACATCGTATTCTTAGTAGACTTGAAATTAAGAGTGGATTTAAATTAAATTTTGATGCTGTAGATTCTATTGGATCATTACTAGGATTTCAAAATCAAATTGTTAAAAAAAACGAACCTACTATTGGTAATAAGGTTCCTAAATTCATTCCTTTTGAAACCATTGAGGTACATTTTAACTGTGCTGAAGGTATGATTCTAAAAGAAAATGATGAATTTCATAGAGAAACAAATATTCTAACATCATTTAAACCTCAACTTAATTATCAAATGCCAATTATTTATGAACCAGCATATCCATTATTTGTACCTGTTTGTAATAAAATGCAACGTCTTCATGTTAAAATTTCAGATGAGTATAATAAGGAAATCGATTTTAATGGTGCTATGGTTACTATTATTTTAGAATTAAAAAAATAATTTATGTTTTTATTCCCTCATAAATGGATAAAATTGAAAGTTATCAATGGCAATCATTTCCTGCTACTGATCGTAGTAAGAATAATATTGGAGTACCAAATAAAACAACAGATATTTATTTGAATGTAGGTGATGGATGGATGCAACCCGAAAGAGCAGAATTGTACATCAATTATAAAATTATACATAAAAATGGATCTGATTATTCTGCATACGGAGGTAAATCAAATGTTAAACTTATTGATAATTTTGTACCTTATTTATTTTCATCTATTAACGTTACAAAAAGAGGACAAAATATATTTCGATTAGATTATCCTGGTATTACCTCAAAGTACTTTTTCAACAAATGAACTCATTCCATTAGATAATGCTGGTATTAGTTCAAATCCAAAACTTCAACTAAAAGAAGATGAAGTTCTCTATCCATTGAGATTATTAGGTGGTTTTTTCAAAGATTTCAAAGAAATTACCTGGGAAGGAGATTTTACAATATCATTTACGTGGTCATCTAGTATGAATGATGTATTGTATCGTTGTGCAGTAAAAAAAGCAGATGGTACTTTAGATGCTACAACATTACCTGGAGAAGGAAAAATAGTTATAGAAAATTTTGAAATTAATGTACCAATTGTTTATTATGAATCTTCTTATGCTATAGAATTGAAGTCGAATCTGATAAAAAATCCTATATCTACAATTTCATTCTATGATATACAAATATTTGAATTAACTGGAATTATTGGAAAAAAGAATTTTGAAATTGATATTACCAATTATTACCATTCATTGCAGTATGATATGCCATATTTTGTTTTCGTAGTATTTCAAATAAATAGAACTGATAATCAAGAAAAAGATTCCAGTGAATTCGATCATTGTTCTCTACAAAATATTTCATTAAAAAATGGTCGAAATGAACAATTTCCATCAGAATTGTGGAATATAAACCCACCATCGACTTATAAAAAAGCATATCGTTCATTTACAGAATTTAAAAGAATTACAAATAATAATAATAATAAAAATGTTGAAATAGCAATATCACCATTTGTTTATATAAATAGATATCCAATTTATTTGATAAATACATACATTAGAAAAAATGTTGATGCTGCTCAGAAAACATCTATGAAAATATGTGCTACATTTCACAATGCTATTCCTAATAACACAATTGGGTATGATATAATGTATGGTAAAAAGAGTTTAACATATGACTTTCAACATAGTATAATTCAAGAAAATTTTTAATATAAATGGAGAAAAAAGGATGTTGGTATCAATGCATTCATAGTATTATGAAATGGGTGACTAGAATATTTCGGGCAATGAAAATGGTTCAAGTCACTAAATTATGACTTGTAAATAAATTTTGACCTATTATATTAAGTTTACATACACTGTAATTCAATTTTGATCTATAATATTAAGTTTAGGTACATTGTAAATTCATTTTGTTCTATAATAATAAGCTTACATACACTGTAATTCAATTTTGATCTATAATATTAACTTTAGGTACATTGTAAATTCATTTTGTCCTATAATAATAAGTTTACATACGTTGTAATTCAATTTTTAGTTTATTTAGCAAAAGGACCAGGTTGTGGCACGAGTTGCGATCCTGAATTAACAGGACGACTCTTTAATTCACGACTACCATTCCACCTTTGTAGTAGGGCCTGTAGCTTTCCATGCAGCATCGATTTTTAACTCTATCTGCATACGAGCTACAGCACACATCCACAAATGGTTTCCTGGAGCCCTGCGTCCTCTGGAATACGATCTACACTACGGCTTATCGAGATCATGGTAACGTAATGGCCACTCCATTACCAAACACTTCTCTCGCGCTGCATTCCACCTGATAAAATTTCGGACCTTCTATATAAAGGATATTATCAATGTTTGGATTGTTATGGATTTTACGTACTTTTAGCAATTTATTCCACGCAAACTTGTAATACTAATGTACTAACAAATTAATGAATGAGTGTAATAAAATTTAAATTATAATGTTTATATATTTTATAATATATTCTTATCATTACAAATGATTTAAAGTAATAAAACGATGTACGAAACGATGTACCAAAATCCCTTCTTTCAACGACAAAGACATACGTAAAGAGTGAAACAGAGATATAACCACCAGGGGCGTAGCGTGACTCACACGTTTGGGGATGCTCAACAATAACACACAAAATGTCACTATCAACTACTTCGTCTAACAGGCGAACGCAACACAAGGCAGATACACTGGGACTACTTCCACGATCTCGATTGCTTACGACGGTGTAGGCGCTTCCCACAAAATCCTCACAGCAGTCAGGGCTGCCGATGTCTTGAAAGCAAATTATACAATGGCTCAGCTTTAATTCTTATACGCGAATGGCAATAAGACCATTTGTTAATTTATACATTGCAGACTTAAATAATATGTAATCTACGAAAGATAATACAATTTCTTGGATATTAATTAAGAAATAGTAGTCAGGCACTATTTCTACAGTTTGTACCCATGATCAAGCGGGGACTCCCGAGTGAGAGAGAGAAAGATAATTTACTGAACGCCTGAAGTGTGCTGCGCTCTCGTGCACAAACGAGCTTCTTTCCGCAGTAGACGCTAGCGTAAAGCAGTCGGGTTTCTCTGGGCCAGGGGTGAAGAGGGGAGAGGGGGACCTCGCCATCTGCGCATGCGTCATTGCTCGTCGCAATCTGGCGGCAGACGCTGAAGTATTTTAGCTTTCAAGCAATCAGAGGCCAGCTTCAACAGCCCGCCGAATTCAATCATAGGAAATCAATTTTAAATTAATACAAAACGTGTTTCGCTCAACAGACCACTTGTAAGATTATCAATACAGTATTTAAGGTTCTTATATACGGGGATGCTCAGCATCTCAGCGTCCCCTGACGCTACGCCACTGATAACCACTTGAGATAACGCGTCGTGCGACGAAGATGCGCCTGCAGAGAGAGAAATAGAGATATAGTCACTTGAGATAACGCGACGAAAGCGCACCTGCAGAGATAACACTTGAGAAAACGCGTTATCAAGGTATGCTTGCTTCAGTGCTATGCGTATATAAATGCGAATGTATGCTCTTGTAAAACTCGTAAAAATGGGAATGTTATTGAATTTTCATTAAATATTATTGAATTATGTTTTCTGCATGATTAATAATTCCTAGACCAGATTTTTTCCGTAATTGTTGTACCTTATTTCTAAGCGATATTTGTTCAATAATTCCTAGACCAGATTTTTTCCGTAATTGTTGTACCTTATTTCTAAGCAATATTTGTTCAATAATTCTAGACCAGATTTTTTCCGTAATTGATGTACCTTATTTCTAAGCAATATTTGTTCAATAATTCTAGACCAGATATTTCCGGAATTGATGTACCATATTTCTAAGCAATATTTGTTCAATAATTCCTAGAACAGATTTTTTCCGTAATTGTTGTACCTTATTTCTAAGCAATATTTGTTCAATAATTCCTAGGCCAGAGTTTTTTCCGTAATTGATGTACCTTATTTCTAAGCGATATTTGTTCAATAATTCCTAGACCAGATTTTTTCCGTAATTTTTATAGGACTTATTGAATCAGAATTATTTCAACAATATCTTTCTCCATAAGCCCTTTATATACTAATCTTAAATTCTTAGCTTTTAATATTTCTTTTATATCATTTTCTTTTAAACAATTAGCATATCTATTAGGTAAAATTATACTATATATTTGTCCTTGTATACTTGTTTTTAGGTCTAATACCATTTTAATTCCATATTTTGTATCTATTTGTCTTATATCAGCAATAGGATATTCGTGATCTTTTATCAATTCTGTTATCTTTTTATGAAGTTTAATATGATGTGTAGCTTGGTTCAGTTTTGATATAATGTCCATTTCTAGACCCCCCTAAATGGACATTATATGAAACTGAATCAAGTTACATATCATATTTATGTTCATAAAAGATAATGAAGATAAATGAGGATATTCTATTGCTGATACAAGACAAATATGGAGATAAAATATGGAATTAAAATGGTAAAGGGCTTATGGAGAAAGATATTGTTGAATTAAGTTTCTTACATGATTGAATTTTAAATAAATAATAATTATAAATAAATAATAATTTTAATTAGTTTAATTAGTTTATATTTTAATAATTTACATTTTAATTAAAAATATATTCATTTAGGTATTTTAATATGTAATTAGTAATTTCATAAAATGTGGAAATTCGAAAAATATGGGGATCTAATTTTTCCACAAAATTTCAAATCTTAAAAATACGTGATTTTTGGAGGAAATGGGGGAAATATTATAATAAACTACTGTATATTTACGTATTTTACGATCATTTTAATAATAATTGCGTAAAAATAGAGGTATTCGCAATCATGAAAAAATGTGGGTTTTAAAAACGCGGTCCAGGACGCCCCTTTTATATACTACTAAATAGCTATATCACAAAAAGTGATTCAGAAATATTTTGTTGTTGTTTTACAAAAAAATTGTAATTTGAACGTAATATGCCCACATGTAGGTTTTATGGCCATTCCCAGATTAACTGGTTGCTTGAAGCGTGACCATGGAACTAGGGCTAGCTATGCTAATATGTAATATGAATTATTCTCTTATTGCCTAATTTTACGAAAATATGGCCTGACATGATTTCAGTAATGTAAGGATTGCTGGGTTAATTATAACAAATTCAGTATTTTCTACAATGAGACTTTGTTATACAAAATTTAAAATATTACAAATGCTTGATAATTTACAAATATTTTTAAAAGAATAGTTTAAGCAGTTTAGCATTGAGGACTAATGAAATATCCCATGTCTTTAATAGTTAGTCCTTCACATTCTTCGGGTACATATTTCCCATACACACTGCATCGATGCATGTCCTTAACTGCCTCCTCACAGCAAACACATTACCATCTTTCCCATTTTGCTCTGCAGGATTTTCCCCTCCAGTGTTAACATCTTCGGTTCGGTTTTTCTACATGGAAACGTGTTTCTTCTTTATCAGGATTACATTTATTCTGCTGTTTTTTTTGCCTGCTGATCCAATTTATTATGTGGTCTTGA
The DNA here is from genome assembly GCA_031308135.1 of Acheta domesticus. Classification (NCBI taxonomy): domain Eukaryota; kingdom Metazoa; phylum Arthropoda; class Insecta; order Orthoptera; family Gryllidae; genus Acheta; species Acheta domesticus. The sequence goes on from JAHLJT010008446.1 coordinate 263,079,408, forward strand.
TGTTAATGGATTGTTTTGAACGTCGTCTGATGTATGAGTTTAAAATAAGTCCCTTTTTTAAACCAATAACGCGAGACTTGATTGCTGGTTTTGTTTTGCATTTTGATTGGGCTCCAAACACCCTTGGCCAAACTGACTGCAAAACATGTTATAAAATATCTCCCACTTTGGTAAAATATTGGGCAAATTAAACGACGTATGATTAGATTGCTCATTAAATGCGTTAAAAGCTTATGTACATTGTCAAAATGCTAAATCCCCTTTAAGTGTAACTAATGAAAAATTTACCTCGAATGAAGTTCAGGTAAAATTGTCAGCTCATCTGGTAGCTCAGAGCGAAATTGCTTGCCTTTCACCAAGTCCGGATCCGGGTTTGATTCCCGTTGATCTCATGTGAAATTTGTTCTAACAAAACCAGTTTGACTGCTTCACAAGGGCTAGTCCAACCCCTGTGAAGTGTCCTAAACCCTACCTCAATCCTCATTCCTTCCCAATTCTGGCCGCTGGGTAGTGACGCAGGGACGCGCAAGAGAGAGGCGCGTGCGCGGAGATGCTACCTGGTGGTCCTCTGGACGACTACGACGTGACGTGACATAATGTCATAATTAAGCTGCGGATTTTTGCCTATTTTTATCCTTCAATTATAAACGCAGTATTTTAGGTTACGTATTTATTTCGAAGCATTAGGTGTATTAAAATACAATACTACTAATGTCTCAAAATGAATACGTAATATAAAATACTGCATTTTTAATTGAAGGATAAGAATAGGCAAATAGGCAAAAATCCGCAGCTTAGTCATAATGGAGGATTACTCCTAAGCACTTTGATTAATGGAGGATTACTTCCAAGCGCAAAAGCGCTCAAGCGCTCAACGCCCCGAAACGGGCTTAGAGACGCATTGCGTCAATTGTAGACGCAACAAATGTTTAAAAAAAGTTATGACAGAACGCCTTCAGCACGTTCTTGACAATGGAGGTTCCAGAGTGCGAATGCGCAAGCCAACAAGCCTGGTAAGGCACTTCTTAAGCTCTCTCACACAGCACTATCTATTGTAAACAGTTTCATCTAACAACATAACCGCTACTCGGCCATATTACCTGCACTGGCCATATTTGTATCACTTACCTACTTGCTTCATCAACCCCTTTAATTTTTCTGTAATATTCAGTTATATAAGTTACTTTATATAACAATTAGACAAAGAAAATGTACAAACGTTTTAAAAATCATTTATTAGATTTGGGTTTTATTTTTTTCAATTGTCATTTTTAATTTTACAAATATAAACATATTTTAAGAAACGAAAACCCCTATTCTAATTGTTAAAAAATCGCTTTTTATTCACAGAAATTATGTGAATGCGCAAAAATAGAGATAATTTTTAGTTTATTATTAATAGTTTTTAAACAAAACAAATTAATTTTGAATTTTATTAACATTTTTTGTAGACAATGATAGCTTTATCTTTATTATATTTGTCGCTAGTCTATATTCGGCTATCGACCTCCAATGATCAGGGTCGATACTGATCCCGTTTGGAATTTCTATTCTAGCCTTACGGCCATTTTCTCCAACTCGGTTTAAACGGCGTTTCAATTAAACGTGGTTTCTGCTTTAGTTTAAACTGTGGATACTTTTCTCCAAATCAGTTCAACTTTCAAATGCCATTTAAACCTGTTAAAAGTTAAACGTTCATATACGGGCGTTTAAGCTGCGTTTTACGTTAAACGTTGCATTCATAACCTAGTTATTCTTACGTGTGGGTAGTAATATTCATCTACTTTGAAAGGAGAAGTTCGAAGATGGAAGAATTTGTTGCACTATTTGAAGATATAGAAGACGATGACTATGATACAATCATACACCTACGGAGGTCCAGAACCATTCGCACCAGAGTGAATTATTTCGAAAAATCGGACGAGATAGAATTCTTCAACAGGTTCAGAATTCACAAACGAACAGCAAACATTGTTTTGCATCAGATTGAAAATATCATAAAAAAAACAACAAAAAATCATGCGATTTCGCCGGCAGATAGGTTTCTTGTTGCATTACGATATTATGCTTCTGGTAGTTTTCTCATCAACGTAGGAGATCATAGTGGGATTCATGTTTCTACTACTATTAAAATTGTGGGAATTGTTTCTAGAGCAGTAGCAAATTTATGTCGGCAGTATATAAATATGCCAACTCCTGCGGAAATGGCACAAGTGAAACATGGATTTTATGAGATTGCTCGTTTCCCAAACTGTATTGGAGCAATAGATTGTACGCATGTCCAATACAGTCTCCAGAGGGAGATAATGCTGAAACATTCAGAAATTGCAAGGGCTTTTTTTTCATTTAATATTCAAACAGTTTCTAGTTCATCATTGATAATTCAAGATATTGTTTGTTGATGGCCAGGTTCAGCAGATGATTCCCCCATTTTCAAATCATCAAGAATAAAGAGAAGGTTTGAAAGTGAAGAATTTGGTTCTTCAGTTCTGGTAGGAGATAGTAGATATGCTGTAAGAAATTATCTTATTGCTCCATTAACAAATCCACAAAATGCAAGGGAACATATTTTCCAGAAATCACTCATGAGAACAAGAAATCCAGTGGAGAGAAGCTGTGGAGTTTGGAAAAGAAGATTTCCAGTGCTTGCAACTGGAATAAGACTGAAAGTTGATCGAATTGAAAGTGTAATAATTGCAACAGCTATTTTACACAATATAGCCTGCTCTGAGAATGAAAATCTCCTTCCCATAACTGAGGAGCAGCAAGAAGCTATAAATGAACTGGATGACATTCCTAATGAACAAAACAACCAAACGGTTACGGTACATAATAATATTAAACACACTCAACTGATCAATGAATACTTTCAGAGTTTATTAGAAAATCAATAAAGTAAAAAAATTAACAATAATGGTATTATCTTCCATTATAAATAGTGGGAAATATCATATTAATACACAAATTAAATACAATAAGTTGGAAGTAATAGTTCATAAATACGCTGATTCACAAACTGAGGTATTGGTATGTGTTAATAGATTTTGTTCAAATTTCTATTATCGGTTTGAATGTTGTGAAAAAGAGATTTATTTTTTAATTTAATGTCAAGCTCTTTCTCTTTAATTTGCAACTGTAAAAGCATCAATTTTGCATTATGTTTATCTTGCATATTTTTAACTTTTATATAATGTTCAATTTTTTGATAAGAAATTTGTTCTTCATATATTTTTTTTCTGTAATTGTATTAATTCTTGCTTTTCTGTTGATAATTTTTGTAATTTCATTCCAGTAAATGAATTATCTAATTGATATTTTCTGTAATTTCTGTTCCTTTTCACTATTAGCAGGGCTGATGGAGGTTTCCGCAGGTCTGAAATATTACATTTTTCTTGAATGGGTCATGGTGAAATATTTTCAGAGTGCAATGTTTCTTGTCCACGCTCAAACTCAGATGATGATGGAATCGTTATGTTTTCTGTATTATTTTTCGAAATGTTTGTTCTGTCACAATGTTCAGTCAAGTGTGTTACTTCATAAGCTACATTGTCAACTCTCACACTATGTTGTGAGTGTTCGTTATCTTGTTCATTGTCAGTCATTTTCAAAGACAAAAGATGAGTTCCCAGTACTACATCTGAATCATATTCAGATGTCATACTCACTATTTGGACATCTAATATTTCTTTGATTCTCAAACCTGTGGGAATTATCAAATGTGATGGACCTGGCTCTCCACCAGTTCCTGAAACATAATTATTTTCTGCTGCAAATTTCTATTTACTCATTTTCTTTAAATTCTCATACTTCCCCCTAAGTACTTTCCAATATCTAAAAACATAACCACTAATCTCATTTAATTTTCCGGCCTGCTCCATCCATGCTTTTTCTTTCTCTTTCATTGTAACATTGTCAGTCTTTTTACATTCAAATATATTTTTGTTTTCACCAACTAATCTTATCAAGAGATCAATTTTGTCATGTTTGAAGTTTTTACTTCTTTTGATTTTTGTGTCGTCACAACCTTTTCCTTCCATTTGTCACGAAAAGTTCTTAAACCAATTCGAACACAAAAGTTTCAAAGAGCTACGTTTCACTCTAGATTCGCGTTCCGATGTGGCGCCTATTCCTAAGGAAATTCAAGTGTCGGAACAAAAGAATGACGACTGTAAACAATCAGAATTGCCAACATTGAGAGTCATAGGACGAAACTCGTTTGACGTAAATTTCGGAAACTTAAACTAGTTCTAATTAAACGAAGGCTAATTTGATTTGGAGAAACTGGCCCTTAATAAAAAGAACGTTAAACGGAAAATATGTCATTTACAAATTGATTTGAGTTGCACAATGCAGCATCCCAGTTATAAACAGGTTATTGGAATGACAGCGTACGTGACTCAAGCAAAGCTCTTATGCCGTTCAACTTGTTGATCATAATAAATTATTTCTCAACATATTTTTTAAAATAAATTATTTCTTCGTTATCAATATTATAAATACACCTGCAAAACTCAGCACCTCTTGTATCAAGCCGTCTTATTTTCTGCGAAGCTCTTTTAATACTTTTAGAGCCTCTTGACCTCGCTAAAACTAACATTAATACACACTTTGCAAAGAAACTTTATTACTATAAAAATATTTGCTTTATTTTCTACATGAAAGTAATTTTTACTTTCGTTTTTATTCTAGTTAAAATACCAAAGTTGTAATCGAATGAACATATCTATAAAAATTGTAAAAACATTTGAGTTAGTAATTCCATCCCATTCCAATCGAATTTTTTGTCTTCATTCTTCGGATTTTATAATTTCGGATAATTTGTTTTTTTTTGTCTTCATTCTTCGGATAATTTATTTTGTATTTGAACAGCAACATTTACTTTTATCTTTTTCCTAAATGTCAGATTCATTTTTTGTAATATATTCTAAACTTCGAGTAGGATATTGACGGGAATACACTTATATGCTGATGTTTTAAATATTCGAGACGATCCCACGGAAAGTGGAAAAACGTGAAGGAAAGCGTAGGATGAAAGCACAGATAAGTCGGAGTAACAGAATTAAAGTTTTAAAATTCAAGTAAAAATGTTTGTCAGGGAACGTTGAAACTAAGTAAATAATGAAGGAAAGTGCTCAGCAAGATGACGCTAATAAAAATCCATAATCCAATAGATGTTGTTCCAAAATCTTACTGCCAAATTCAAAAGGAAATGGAAGTTACTACAATTCACTGTTCAGCCTGTGATAATCGGGACGTGGTAATTTTTTATTGATCTCTTAGAAGAGAATTGGTGGGACAATTTCACTCGTGAAATTAAAACCCAAGTATTTTAACTATTAATACAAAATGCCCCAATCAGGACGGTGTATCTCAAAAAAGTTTATCACTTTTTCAATCCGATTTTTCTTACCGCTCATCCCTACTGGCCAATCAAAACATGTGACTCATCTATCTTAGGAAGCGGTATATGTTAATAAATTAATACATGATTCTTTTGATTAAGGATATTCAGATGACTAAAATTTTTATAATAAATAAAATCTTTGGATGAAATTTTGATATCATACTTTTGTCTTTTTTATTCCCCTCCCTCACCATTTCTTAATGGCTTTCCCTCTTGTTATAAAATTCAGTTGCCTAACAATCATTGTCCAGTGAACATACCCTTTGAAACTCCAATAATGAACTTTGGTCATGATATTTGAATATGTTGAAACACCATTTAGTACGTAAAACACCGTATAGAGTTTTAAAAATGGTTGTTTTTTTTAGAAAAATTACCACAAAAAAGTTAAATAACAGCAACATAATAGTTTATGAATGTTGATTTTATAAAACTGACACAAGGCTGAGCCTTTTTTTTCTTTTAATTTTGAACCACTCGGTATTGTTTAACAATAATTGTTACAATAATTTTAATTGTATACCGTGAATTACAGTGTACATGAAAAAGGATTCAAAGGTTGGATCACGAAATATAAAATAAAAAGTATGGTACAAAACTTCATTCAAATTTTTATTCATTATAACAGTTTTAGTCATCTGATTGCCTCCAATCACAGGAATCCTGCATTATACTGCGGGAGATGAAACTTTGGGATTGAGAGCTATTTATTTATTTACGTCAAAAACAGTTAAAAACTGCGTGTGACTAGCTTTGGGGAGAAGTGAATTTTGTGCACGTTTTCATAATTCTGTGGTCTCCATCCTAAACCATATTCTAGTCGAATTTTGAATACAGAAAAGAGAGATTTTTTTCGAGTTTTGTTGACAAAATATTCGCTCCTATATAATAAAATATATATTTTCAAAGGTAAATTAGCTATAAATTCCTGCCCTGAACCCTCATGTTCTTCATGAAAGAATATTACTTTTTGCCGCGATAATATGAAAAACGATCATTTGAATAACTATATTTCCCACTGAAATTCAGAAGACGTGCACAAATAGTGAAGTTACATTTATGTCCAGAAGCAAAACAAGGGACCATCTCAGCATTTGCTCAAGTATCAGGGAAACTGGACGAAAAACCTGGTCGAGATGGGGGCCATCAACCCAGAAACTGTGGTACAATACTTGTTACAGGTTCTTTGGAATTATACAGTCCAAATGATAATAATTACATTAACTATCATTGTTAAAATTAATGCTACTTTCCTTTTTGATGCTCTGTATAGTCTCGAATTGTATAGAAACAGTTATGCAGCAGAAAAGATTTTACTTGGGACTTAAACTTTTCTATCGAATTTAATCGTTTAATGTCTTCTGGCAAAGTGTTGTAGAGTAATGTACATGAATTGTTTGTGAATTTTTTGTAGTGAGCTGTTGATACTGCCACTTGGTGAATATGATTATTACGTCGTGTGTTATACTTATAGACATCGGCGTTTGCTGAAAATATATTCCCGCCCTTAAGTAAGTCATTTTGACAAAACTACTGATTCGTAAATCAGGAGACAAGGTAATGGTAAAATTCCTAGATTAATAAAGAGAGACTTACAAGAATCACGTGGGTTGGATTTGCTTATTATTCGTACAATTCTTGTTTGTAATCTGAATGTCTGGGAGCTATAAGATGTGTTTCCCTAGAATATTATTCCATATCTCAGGCGGGAGTGAACATTGGCAAAATATACACAACGAGCTGTATGAAGGCCGACGGAATTTGAAAGAATTCTGAACGCATAGCATAATGAACTTAATTTTGTGTTCAATTCATTTAAGTGGGCACTCCATTTGAGGTTTGACTGAATTGATAGACCTAAAAATTTTGTTACATTAACATCAGTCAATGGCACACCGTTCATTTTCAATGGAGTACAGAATTTTTTATTTGTTATGGAAAACTGCATTGAAACTGTTTTATTTTCATTTACTATTAATTTGTTTTTACGGAACCAATTTGAAACGTCTGATATTGTACTATTTACGGTTTCTTTGTTGCAAAGAATATTTGTATCATCCGCAAAGAGAACTGTTCTTCCGTTTCGAATCGCTAAGGGCATGTCATTTACGTATAATAGGAAGAGAATAGGGCCTAAAATCGATCCTTGCGGGACTCCACGTACAATTGGCAAAGAACCGGAAAGGTGTGTACATAAAGTTCCATCATTCCAGTAAGGTATTTCTACTCTCTGAGATCGTTGTTTAAGGTACGAACATAGCCAATCTAGAGCAATACCACGGATTCCATACGAAGGTAATTTTGAAAGTAAAATGTTATGATCAATGACGTCAAAAGCTTTTGAAAGATCTAAAAATATTCCAATAGTTGCTTCGTTTTGATCCAATGATGAGGCAACATCCTTAAGAAAAGAAAAAATGGCTGTTTCCGTAGATTTTGATTTCCGGAATCCATGTTGGCAATTTGAAAACGCGTCGTGTTTATTGAGAAAGGTTTCCATTCGCACATAAAAAAGTCTCTCTAATATTTTTGAAAAAACTGACAAAAGAGAAATTGGCCGATAATTTTGAATTTCATTTTTGTTGCCTTTTTTGAAGAGTGGATTAATCTTAGCTGTTTTAAAAATATCTGGAAAAATTCCGGTGCATAAGGATGCATTAAATATGTGAGTTAACGAGTGTATAATGGCTGGCGCGCATGTCTTTAACAAAGAATCCGGAAATTCATCTAAACCGGCCGAATATTTATTTTTTAATTTACCGATTATTTTGAGAATTTCATAGGAAGAGGTTCCGGAAACGAACATTGTGTCTAAGATTTTTAGAGAAACGTCAGATGTTGAATTTTGTGGCTGAAAATCGTTAGTGAGATCTACAGCAATTCTCGAAAAGTATTGGTTAAAGAGACTAGCTACTGTTGCCGGATCGTTCACATCTCTATCGTTATCTTTTAAAACAACATTCTCTACAAGGTTTTTAGTTGATTTGGTCGTATTTTTTACTATATTTCACATTGATTTTGTTTTGTTATTTGAGTTCAAAATATCCTGATCAAGTTTCATGATTTTATGACTTTTCTTAACAATGATTTGTATTTTTTAAAGTAGAGGAGAAAATCTTGAGATACGTTATGATGCTTAGAAATGAAAGAAAGAACTCGTTTGTTTTTACATGATTTTCTAATATACCGTGTGTTATCCAAGAATTGCTTTTCCGTGAAATATTTAATTTTCTTTTTTGAAGAGGAATGCAAGTGTTAAAATGAAATGAAAGCGTTGAACGTACATGTTTATGTATATGTGTATATATATAAAACATAAATTCTCACATCCAACAACTAGTAACTAGAATGACCCACAGAAAATAGAAAATCTTTGCTAACGCTTATGTTGGACATTGTGAGTACTTCAGTCTATCACTTATGTTCAAGTTTATGTCTATGCGTTATGGTTATGTTTACGTCTGCATTGTGAATGGGCCTTTATAGTCCGATTTAAATGTAGCGTCTCTTCAAAGTCAGAGTTGGAACGAGAGTGGAGCACTCATCCAATCGGGAGTTTCAATACGAAAAATTTAAGTCAATGGGGTCAAGGTCTTCTACTGGTGGCAGTGGCACGCGTCGTGGCATTGTAGCATGCCACAAGCTTCTCTGCGGAACTAGCGTCGGGATAGGAAACTATTAGTAACCCCGCCGTTTTACAATAGGGATGGCGTTGTCTCTGGTGGCGGGGTAATGAACTGCGTGGAGGGGCCTAGACAACACTGATTTAAGTCGTAACGAAGTTTCCGAGTGGATGTCCCTCGTCTCCTTCCAGCTCATGACCTTGAAAGGACACTACATTTCAATCGGACTTTAGTGATCCGAATCATCGGGCCAGCACATCGATTTAATCCATTTGGTTTTTCCCCTGCCATTGGCCCAATGGCGATTATTTATTGACCAAGGAAAATGCCTCGCTGCAGCTCTTTGGATTGTGCCGCAGTACTTAAATAAACTATAACTTAATTTTTGTTTTTGTATAGAATATTCTCCGATAAACGACAATGAATTATACTACGGGAGATGAGCGTTAGGTATTGACAGTTTGGCGGCGTCTCTATGGCTTCATGGTGACGGCATGCGTTGGGCCAATCGGGTGGTAGTTACGTCAGCATCCGCCGATCCGTGTTACCGATGAATTGTAAACATCACCACGTGCCAAAGGCCCGATTTGGTTACGTGCGTGGGGCGCCGAGCTCAGTCTCGATTCTAAATGAAACATAAGCCCTGATAGATTGTAAACAATGAGAAGGATTTTCCATTAAACTTATCTTTTCAAACAGGAAACTCATTCAACCACACGGTTTGCGAGAAATTTTTTCAACCACACGCCAACTCACTCTACCACTCCTAGGCCACACCTGGCCACATCGTCTTCAGTAATATGCATCGGACCCTCTTCAAGGTCGTGCACGAACCCTGTTTCAAAGGTATTTCCGGAGTAGTAAAAGAGACGAAATATTTTCGTTGAAGTAAATTCTTGCACTCTCTCTACTGTGGTTTATGATTTTAAGGTTAGCACCAAATCATTGACACTTTAATCCAATTGAAAATATTTCGGCTCACATGAAGAGGTAAGAAAGAGAAAATAGTGTCACTTCTGGTATCACTTCTGATACGTGAAGAAAGTTGATCATATAGAAAAGATTATCAAGGAAGGTGCTACTGTATAGATGAGGATATAATATTGAAGATTTTATAATTTCATTATGGAATTCCTGTGATAATGAAGACAGTTCTTCTGAAAACAGCGATAAAGTGACATAAGTGGTATCTTTCCAATGAATAATTGAGTTGTTTGTACCCCATCACTTAAGAAAACACGGAAATTGTACGTCGAAAACATCCTCGATTGTCTACCATGACGTGGAATTTTTTTATTTCACGAATCCTTTTATCCTGTATAGCCGTATACAGAAGTTTTGCAATGTGTAAATTAGAGAAGGGCTCGTATATTTATAGCGAAAAAGGTCGAGGTATCGCGTGGTTGTTAAAGTGCCGTGAATAGTTGTAGCGAAGGCGGTAGACATAGCGCGCTTCTGCGTTTGGCACCTTGTGCTCGGTAGCTTTTGAAGACAAATTTCAGCTAATAGCTTTATCTATTTACGGTAAAGTATAGTCAACATTGTATTAAACAGTTGCAGCTTAAGTGAACGAAAATACATAACTGCATTGCCAAATTTCGTAAGTACTAGCTTTCAATAGGTTTTGTAGTTAGCATACCTTCTCTTTCTTGTATCGAATCTTAATTTTTAATTTATCGAATACACATAAATATTAGACTTTTAAAATATTAAGCTAGGTGATTGTTGCTCTTATCTGAGTTTTCTTGTATTTATTCCAATTTTATCACGTACTTTAATACGCATTCGTGACATGGCTACTGTTCGTTCTACTCGTTTTACTCTCTACACCCTCAAAGCCGACCTTCTGAAAGCCTTCACACACGTAAACAGTAATTTAGATAAACATATCCGAAGGCTGGAAGAGGTCGTGTTCTACAATGACGGTTGGGCACAAGTAGGCAACACTGCGAATTTTCCCAACCGTGCACCCGTGACTGCACATAAGACACAGACACCACATCCAGTCGCAATTCAAAACAGATTTAGTGTTTTAGATTATGAAACAGATTTTCCTCGCCTTCCTGATCCTCACAACCCTTCCCTTCCATCGACAAATACATGCACAAACCAACGCAAACAGGCTAGGAAGCGTGTCGAAACCAAAACACGTAAAGCTTCGCATCCTAGCCCACTTGAAAACAAAGCCATTCCTACTGAGCCTAAAAAACAGGTACTTATTTTAGCTGACAGCCATGGTCGCCATCTTTCCTCCATTCTCAGTAGGAAGTTACTGGGGAAATTCGATTTCAAATAAACAATTCAGTACTCCATTGAAAATGAACGGTGTGCCATTGACTGATGTTAAAGTAACAACATGCTTAGGTCTATCAGTTCAGTCAAACCTGAAATGGAATGGCCACTTAAATGAATTGAACACAAAATTAAGTTCATTATGCTACGCGTTCAGAATTCTTTCAAATTCCGTCAGCATTCATACTGCTCGTTATGTATATTTTGCGAATGTTCAATTCCCGCTTGAGATATGGCTTAATATTCTGGAGAAACACATCTTATAGCTCCCAGACTTTCAGATTACAAAAAAAAATTGTACGAATAATAAGCAAATCCCACCCACGTGATTCTTGTAGTCTCTCTTTATTAATCTAGGAATTTTACCATTACCTTGTCTCCTGATTTACGAATCAGTAGTTTTTGTCAAAAGTGACTTACTTAAGGGCGGGAATATATTTTCAGCAAACGCCGATGTCCATAAGTATAACACACGACGTAGTAATCATATTCATCAGGTGGCAGTATCAACAGCCCACTACAAAAAATTCACATACAATTCATGTATATTACTCTACAACACTTTGCCAGAAGACATTAAACGATAAATTCAATAGAAAAGTTTAAGTCCCAAGTAAAATCTTTCTGCTGCATAACTGTTTCTATACAATTCGAGACTATAACGGGCATCAAAAAGGAATGTAGAATTAATGTTAACAATGATAGTTAATGTAATTATTTATCATTTGGACTGTATAATTCTAAAGAACCTGTAACAAGTATTGTACCACAGCTTCTGGGTTGATGGCCTCCATCTCGATCAGGTTTTTTCGTCTAGTTTCCCTGATCCTTTGAGCAAATGCTGAGATGGTTCCCTTGTTTTGCTTCTGGACATAAATGTACTTCATTATTGGTGCACGTCTTCTGAATTTCAGTGGGAAATATAGTATTCAAATTTATTGTTTTCCATATTGTCGCGGCAAACAGTATTATTCTTTCGTGAAGAACATGATAAGGGTTAAGGGCACAAATTCATAACTAATTTACCTTTGAAAATATATTTTATTTATAAAGGAGCGAATATTTTTGTCAAGAAAACTTGAAAAAAACCGCTCTTTTTCTGTATTCAAAATTCGACTAAAATATGGTTTAGGATAGAGATCACAGAATTATGAAAACGTGCACCAAATTTCACTTCTTCATAGCGCGTCACACACAGTTTTAAACTGTTTTTGACGTAAATAAATAAATAAATACGTATGTTACTGTGGCACAACAGCTCTTTACGAGTCAAGGCCTAACAGCGGTGTCTCGGCCTTGCGACCATAGTTCGGGTTAGGTCAGGTTAGGCATTTTAATTTCAATCAAAATTAAAACTACTACTATGAATACTACAAACAAAAAACAAATTAAAATACAAAAAGATCATATCTACAAAACAACGCAAAGAACCGTCGAAAATCAACCAAACCATTTGGAAACCAGTATTTTGTTGGATGTATCGACTTTCAATCCTACTCGATTTGAGTTTACGTACTGTGATTGATTCATTTCTTATTTCTCACATAAGCTATGCACAGAAGCTTGAAACTTTTAATTAAGGTCGTATGCGTAATGCCTATGCGAAGCCATTGTGAATGAGTCCGCATATGGACGTAGTCCTAACTTTTATGTTAACGCCATGCCTATGTTTAATAAGTTATCATTGTAAATGGCCTTAAGGCTGAGTGAGTGGCGCGCTGGTTCGGTGGGACGCGGATGGCGGGTCCCGCGTAGTCAACAATTGTAACTTCCTTTGCAGTGGCATGGTTGGCTCTTTTCCAAACTATCATGCATCACCTAAAAAAATAACCTTTCGTTCCTTCCCCAATCCTAGTTAGGAGTGGTAGAGTGAGTCGGCTTACCTGCGGACAAGGAAATAATGCACTGTTGTGGGTCTACGGATCACGACGTGCGCCCAATTTTGTCCGCCACCTTTCCTCCCAAACTCCAATCACTTCCAAATGTTGCTACAGGCCTGTGGATGACAGGCTGTATATCCACAGAGTCCCTATCGGTCTATCGTTGCATCAGTGTCAAGTGGAAGTAAATGGGAGTTTTTGCCACCTTGAACGGTAAGCACTCTCGATATTCTGCTCATGCGCAGTTCAGTTTCTCATCACTTTAGTGCATCTGCGCATGCGCAGAGAGCGATAGAGCTTAACGTTCGAGGGTGCAAAACACTATTAGAACTGAGTGCGGGGACGTGGGTATTTCATACCGGAGGTTCACGTTAAGCCAATGACGAGCACTGTGTGAAGAGCTTGGGAGCCCAGTGTCCTCCACCGCCACGCACCGCGCGTCGTTGAAGGCGACGTCTCGGGCTTCGAAGAGCGGTGGCTGGCTGCCGCCACACCTTGCGCCGCGCCGGTCCCTGGATGCGGCGGCCGGCGTGGCCGTAGGCGGTTGGGTCCGGGGTTTCGCCGTCGTTCGGGCGCCAAAGAGGCTGCCGGAGCGCCCCGCAGATGGCACCGGCGTCGTCCAGCAACTCCGCGCCCGACAGCAGGCTCACGCCCAAGAAGAGGCTGCGATGCCCCGAACGACACTGCGCAGAACGGGAACGACCATTCAAGCGTTTATTATAGAAGACCACCTCCAATCTTTGCGAATACGGTAATGCTGAAAGAAACCGAATCACCTCAAGAAAATGGACATTCTGTATTTTCTGTGTTTTCCAGATCTTTTAAATTTTAAGCAAATATTAGTAACGAAAGTAATCATCAATTTTATGTGGATTATACGATGTTTCCGATTCTATTACTTTCATAACTCACTCGATTTTACAAATTAGGTCGTGTATTTTCAGGATTATATTGCTGATTACTACTATGAGCGAGTTGATGCTGTTTTTTTAGCACCACTCCAGTTATTTATGCACCATAGGCGTTATAAGGGTTCTGATGATCGGCATTTGGCCCTCGGACTTTTTGTCGCCGTTCGATCATTAGAATAAATTAACGCTCGTGGTACAAGTTTTTATTTTATCTTATTTTAATGATGAAGATGTACTTATTTCTTAATTACCAGGTGTTAACTTCATTGGTTTAATCTTTTCATATTTCCCCTCCCATAATTCCCTCCAAAAGAGAGCGTGTAGCATCGTTCACTCTTTTTTTGATATTTCCCTCGTAACTACGATCTTCTCGATCCAGATAAGTTATGCAGTGTACATCGAGTTTTCGAATCGAAAATATCAGTAAAAGATAATTTTAATTCGGCTTCACTATTTGACAGTGGTGGAGCCAAGGGAAAAGGGTGCGATGACCCACAAAAACCAACATTTTCAAAATTATTTTACTCTGTTTGTTAATAATAATTACCATTTATAGGTATCTTTATCCAAAGCATTATTTCCATTATTAATTTACTCGAATTATTTCTATTTCAAGCTAAGGATGAAAAAATGTTATCTAAAAAAATGGTTTGGGGGTTCAATCTGAAATTGAGTCTCCTCTGAAGAACTTTCTGGACCCGCTCTTGCCATTTGATTTTCGAATATAGTTATAGCTTTGTTGTAAGTGAAAACACCACTATCAGCTGTACGTTCATATAATCTAATCGGACAAGATTCTCCGTTTTCTACGAATTGTCCTCTCCTCAGGAGAGGAGAGTTTTTAATGAATAAAACCAGAAATTAATCTAACTCAGACGAATATTTATTTTAGCTTACTGACTTCTCAGGTTTTCACAGGAAGTTTCAGAACCAACATCATGTCGAACTTTCAAGGGAAAAGTATGATACAGAATTTTCTTGTTCCTTCACAAGAATCAACCACAATTCTCGAAAAGTTGTGGTTGAAGAGGTTTGCAGCTTTGACCGGATTGCTTACTTCTCTGCAAAGTATCGAGATAACGTGATCACAATTTTTTTACGATATTCACATTGCTGTCGTTTTGCTGCTAGCGTTCAAAATATCCTGATCATTTTTCTTATTTGATTTTTCATTATTTGATCATTTTTCATTATTTGATTCTGTTTGATTTTGATTCATTTTATGATTATTTCGTTATTGATATTGACGTTTGGGTGTGAGCTCTCTCCACTATTGTGGAGTTACAGAGGTGAACTAGGGATGTGTGGGATATCGTTTTGAAATCTTAGGTCACTAATAGGGCACACCATGTAGAGACTGAAACGTTAGTTAGAGGCGCTGTTTTCTTTTGGGGTGAGTTTCTTGCGGTTCCTGTGGGGAAATGATGAATGCAGGTAGGGATGGGCCTAGGGGTCGTCCATAAATTACGAAACGCTGAAGAGGCTGGAGGGGGTTTTGAGGCAGCGTTATGCTGCGTTACATAGGGTAGGTGGGTATTAGTTTTATTATTAAGTAACATTGATATTTTTTTACATTTTTCAACATTTGCTGAAATATCCCGGGTTTTGAGACTTGTGTTGAAACAAAATATTAACTAATTATTTTAAAAAAATTGAAGTTATAAGATGTAAATTGTCACAAATGAAGATTTTTTTTCATTTTTTATTGAATCTGTAAGATTACGACGAAAGTATTCAGACTGATCTGTTGTTTATTCTAAAATCCATTTAAATTTTCGCAGTAGACTCTCGCTCATGACGGCATGTATATAGCTCGTGATCAAAAATTTCCTCGCCTGGGCGAGGAAATTTTATTATTTATTATATTCTTTACATCATTCGTGATATCTCGCATTCGTGATGTCTCGAACGGTCCAATTGCGAAGACCACGAGGAAGACCGTATTCTTAAACACCCTTCGCGATACCATTCGCACATCACGAGCGGTAACGTTTGGCAACGCAACACTCGCTGCTCGATTGTCTCAAACACCTGAGGTTTACGCGCGTTGTATGGAAAGACATTGTGTTCGGTCCAAGTTCAGTGCATTTCTGTAGTATTACAGTTTGGTACGAGTTAGTTATTTAATTATTTTTCATTGTTCACAGGTTTCTAATTTCTTTTTAGTTCATGTTATTGTTCGTTTTTATTAGATTTAATCCATAGACTTCCTTCGTAATTAGTATTTAGTTTTATGTATTGTATACTTTGTTGTAAGTATGGATTCGTAAAAGGTGTATACTTCAGAAAGGCAAAAAGAACTTATGATTGAGTGGTTGA
The DNA here is from genome assembly GCA_031308135.1 of Acheta domesticus. Lineage (NCBI taxonomy): Eukaryota > Metazoa > Arthropoda > Insecta > Orthoptera > Gryllidae > Acheta > Acheta domesticus. The sequence goes on from JAHLJT010008446.1 coordinate 263,095,837, forward strand.
GACAGTCCGAGAATGAGGTATTAGTGTCTGGAAAGTTTCCAAAATAATTTTCTACGAAAGATGCTGAAAATAAATATAAAATAAAAATTCAATATATGTTTTTTAAGTAAATATTTATTAACTAGTAATGACCTTGTTCTTCTTCCCTCCAATAACTCATTGTTAACTCATTTGTTGGCTCATTGTTGGCTCATTTCATCGCAGAGATTCAGCATCGTGCATTCCAAAATTAAAATTATCAGTCACCATTTCATCTTCCAGTGAAATATTGTGCATGATAGAAAGGTTGTGTAACACAGCACAAGCATTAATTATCATACATGCTTTTTCTGGTTTATCATGTAAAACCCTGTGTTTTAAACATTTAAATCTTGTTATCAAAACACCATTACAATTATAAAAATGTATTATTAGCTCTGGATTATTAAAAGGTCCTATTATCCATGGCCTTAAGCATACCTTAAAGCATCTTCAATCAAAAAATAATGTGTCCATGAGCATGAATGTTTCTAAGTACTGTGTTTAATTTGGAATTTTGCCATATAAATGAATCATGTGTAGAATCAGGATATTTAGCATTAATATTTAAGATTTTTAAATTTTATACATAATATTAGTACAGTTATATTATAAATGTTATTTCATATAAAAATCGTAGTTGATTTAATATTTAGTAACACCTATGAGCATACAAAGTTGTTAGATAAAAATACGATAAGTGGTTACTATAATTTACTACGCACTTTCCCTCCGAATGTGAAGATAATGAGGTTGTGTTAATGCTGTATACCATTCGTGATGAATCTCACTGCTCCAGACCCCACTCGTGGTAATGCGAACGGAAATCACGACCACTCGAGACGGGTCGAGCGGTTAAGAACACGGAAACTCGCGTTTTCATTCGTGATGACGTCAATCACGAACGTTTGAAATGATCACCAGCGGTTAAGAATAGGGCCCCTGTGCGTCCTTCCTTCACTCACTCACACGTCCCTACTTCCTATATTCACAAGGAGGGCGGGTGTTGTCGCAAGCGTTACGTAATTATTTATGGGGTTCAAGCGCGCATTACGGGTGCGTTTCAGGTGGGACAGGAGGTATTCAAAATACTCCAAATTTGCTTTACGTAATTAATATACAGCCCCCTAGGGAATTGGGCGCATATAGGTATAAAAGGTTGAAGTTTCTTTGTAATCGGAAGGGATGAGCTTGTGGGGATGGGGCAACAGTATTTTGTTTACTTTGGTTGAGTTTTGATGTCTATAATGTGACCAAAGACGTGTGCGGGAGAGAATTAGACTAAGGTGGTTGACTGGGGGTTTTCAGGAAATGTGGGTTTGAGTTACGGTTAAGGGAGGGGAATTGGAGGGGAAGGTTTTATTCGAGAAAAATATAGTTTGGAATTTGGATGAGTTAGTGACCATGAAGTTTTGAGAGGTCCAGAGGTTAATGTCGCTGAGGGATATGTGAAGTTGTTTGAAGGATCGGTTCAAGGAGTGGAAGGAACGAAGGAAGGCAAGGTCATCAGCACAAAGGAAGGTTTTACTTCAGGGGAATGATGCCGTTTGTGTAAAAGGAGAAAGCCTTGAGTGACGTCGATTTGGATCGGGCATCTGGGTGACGTTTTTGATAGGTGCCGCATATAGAAGGAACGTTGGTTAAGGTAGCTCTAGGAGTAGTGAGTGGATATGTTATGGATGTAGTGGCGGATTTTAATGAGTCGGATGGGATGGGAAACAGTAATCGTGAGATCGGGTCAGGTCGGGTTAGGATTGTTGGAATCTCTTTTTGGTCTTAGAGAGAGTTGCCAAGGATGGGTTTGAGGGTTTATGGCTCCCGGTTCTCTCGTAATCTGAATTGGAATTAATTCATAGTGGATATATGATGGGTGATAAACGGTGCAGAACACTTCTTTCAAAGATTTTCCTGAGGATTGGGAGCAGGTTATGGGGCACTGGATGAAGAAAGCCGATGATCCTTGTGGGGGTTTAGGAGCCACTGTAGTTTGCCCTCGTCTTGTTTGACTTATAGTTATTGTTGGAATCGTTATTTGTGTGATGTGAATGATTTCGCCGGGAAGGGTGATGTAGTTGTTTTTTATGAAGGGTTTGATAGGAAGGGTTAGGTGGTCTATGGTTTATCATGGATTGGATAGCTGAAATGTCTGATGGGTAATGGATTTTCGTGAATGGGAGGTGCTTGTAGGTTTACCATCAGTGTTGGGTGTTGTTCAGTGTTGTCCTATGTATGTTTTATTAATACATAGGATGATGTTCAGTTATTGGGAGGTGATCGGAGATGTCATATAGATCATATTTAGATTAAGAGATGGGAAGAGCAGATAATGATGTCGAGGATGTAGTGCGGGATGCTTTATTGATATGGATAAGTTCAGGGGGCTTTGCATATGAATTTGGGGGTTTTGATTTAAGAAGTATTTAATCTTAGTCCGGTTAGGTTAGTTATCAAGCAGTCCATGATATCTCTTTTCTATCGAGGTCGCCCGCTAAGATAGGATACGGAACGTCGGAGTTAAGGATTGGGATGTGAGAATTCTTATAATAAGATTATCATGAGGATTGAGATGGTAGTCCTTCTGATTTTAATGGTAGTGCATTTCAATGCTCCTGACGGGGGCAATTGGTATGGAATTTGCCGGATGGAATGTCGAGGCACAACAGCCGTGCTGCCTCTTAAAGAAATAGAAGGAGAGTCTTGGAGAGGAATTGATGTGGATATCCATGAGTTGTTGGCAAATGGTTTTGACTTGTGCAATGTAAGGGCACGATGGATCGTAGCCTTGATGGCTCCGGGAGCGGTTGGTCCATTTTGGGATGAACATTTGCTCATTTTGCGATTGAGAAGAACATTGTTCACTTAAATGTGGTGGATTGCAAAGGACGAAAGTCGCAGTTCTATTCTAGGGCTTATTACAGAATATCCTTAAGCAGTTATTACATTCTTGTATTCTGTTTGCAATCTTGTAGTCTTCATGTGTGATCTTGAACTAGTCATATTTGAGTTTGTCTTTTTGTGTCTTTCATTATTTTCTTGTTGGTTTCCACAATGTATATTCCAATTGGTGACTCTAAATTTCCCCTGGCGTCGTAATTCCTGTATGTGCACGTGCGTTTGTGTAAGGGGTAGGAAGAGACAAAGATGTCATCTGTTGTCGTCCGGAACTACGACCGGGAGAGGTGGCTCAGAGCGTCAACTGATGTCACTGCAGTGCCTATGACCGGGAGGTCAGAAGTTTCCAGTTCCGACGGTAGCAGGATTTTCGACACTAGCTAGAAAGCTAGGTCAAGTTCAATCTCTGTCTGGAGAAAAATTATAACTGCCGGCTGCTCAGATTGACAGTTTTCCGTGGTTTCTCCGATCAACACCAGGCCTGTACCCTAAACAAACGGGCCAAAAACTGCGCGCGATCTTTTCTTCCTCTTCCTTGTCCTATTCTCACCCCTTACACACAGGTACATGCACTAGACTACCACACATGTCGGGAGACCGGTCGGGAGCTTAGAACTAGTCCCGGCTGGGCGTTGCCCCGCTGGTGGGAGATATTTGGTTGAGGGAAACCCCCTTTGTCCGACGGAAGGCTGGTCCCGGATCTCATTATCCAGCGGAGGAAGATCGCCGCCACCTCTTGAGGAAAACGCATTCACTACATTTACGGGCTAATGACCTTAGCCGAAGTCGTAGGCTTCCGCGGCCGGAGTCATGTGAATGATCTTGACTGTCTAGGTGACGCCGCGTCGAAGGCTGTGTTGCCGACGTTTCGACCATCTTATCGTGGTCTTCCTCAGGGCTAGTCTGCCGCAGACGCGACGCGGCGTCACCCGGACAGCCAAGATCGTTCTAATGACGTTAGTCGTTGACGCGCCCGGAATCACTGTCAATCAATCAATCCGGAGCCACGTGAGCCGGTCCGCGCGTAAGCGTCCGCGCTCACCGATGAGCTGCATGGTGTCGACGACCTTGACGGCGCTCAGGTCGGCGTAGTACACGTCGAGGTAGGCGGCTCGGAGCTGCCGGTTGGTGTCCGGCGTCCGCCATGTCGTCGCACGCGGCCAGGCAGTGCATGCAGTGGAGGAAGCCGTCCCCGCGCCGCGCGCCGTCAGCCAGCACCTGCCACAGCTGCAGCCAGAGATGATCTGGCCTCACTCTGATTATCTTGCTCTGAAGTTTTAAAAGATATTCTTAATTTTGGTTTACAAGACCAATGTTTTATTTTAAACTATTAAAATGATCTGACCTTTCTCTGACCAGAGATGATCTGGCCTTTCTCTGATTATCTATAATAATAATAATAATAATAATAATAATAATAATAATAATAATATCTTTCTCTGAAGTTTCAAAAGATATTCTTATTTTTGGTTTACAAGACCAAAGTTGTATTTTAAGCTATTAAAATGTAATGTTTGCATTTTTTGGTTAGTAATAATAATGTTTTGTTAGTTAAGTGATATTTGAATTCATTGTTCTAAACTAAAACATTTATTGATTATTTTATTGTTTAGAGTATATAGTATTTTTTAAATTTTTTATTGATGTGTTGATTGGGTAGTATGTAATAATAATTTTTTTCAACAATTTATTTGGTATTTGCCGTTTGTAAGGTTCTTTAGGGTTGGGGATTTTAATTTCTATGGTTCGTTTTCATGGGAATTATTATTTTCAATATTTTGTGGTGTTGTGATGTTAAAATTAATTTGTTTAAATCGTTCTGATATGACAACAACCCCTGAAAACTAAAAAAATCCACGGTGGTTTTTCGTGATTTAAAAAATTTTGAGGAAGTTGGCTGAACTCTGGCTTCAGACGCGGATTCAGCGCGTCGCCATACATAGAGAAACATGTTTTAAGTCTTTGGGTCTAACAACAAAAAAAACAACAGAAAAAATACAATTTCACGATTTTTTCCATTTAAAAATTTGGAAGGTGGTGGCGCAATTCTAGCTTCAGATTCGGATTCAGCGCATCGAAATCAAAATAGATTTTATTACATCGGAGCGAATATTTGTTAATAACTCCCGCCAAAAAACGTTCATTTCTTTCTGTATTCAGAATTCGACTTGTATATGATTTAGGGTAGGAATCCCAGAATTAGGAAAACGTGCACAGAAGACACATTTCCCCGTAGTACATCACACAGAGTTTGTAACTGTTTTTGGCGAAAAATATATGAAAAATAAATAAATAAGTAAATCAATTAATTAATATATAAATAAATAAACAAATGGACTTGCACTATTTTTACAGTAGTATAATTATTTACTTATTCGAAAAAAAATGTAAAGAAAAGTAGGAACCTTATTTGAAAATAATTGAAAATGTCGTTGTGTCTTCATTAAAGTACTCCCCAAATTAACCCTTTCACTGCTAACGACGCACCGGTGCGTCAAGCATTACCGTGCCCGTAGTGCTAACGACGCACCGGTGCGTCAGACTTCGCCGTGCCACCACTGCTAACGACGCACCGGTGCGTCGCGCTGCTCTTTCGGGTTCGGGTTCTTTCGGGTGTTGTGGAAGGCATGGAATACTTTGAACTTAGTCAGTGCCAGTAAGCCTGGATCTAAAAGAATGACGGAAAGTAAATATGCACCTTAGTAAATATATAATAACTAACAACAACTGAGAGCGCGCGCGAGAGAAGACCGCACGAAAAAGTTTTCAGCACTGCGGAGCGGCCAGCGCGCCTAATGCGTAGCAGTGAAAGGGTTAAAATATGTTTCAAATTGAAGGGGCCGCAATATCAGTCCATTTCATTAGTAATTATTGATTTTCGAGAAAATAGATAGGAGTAATAGATCCACAGACACAACCATCTTCTCCGTTCTTCTTTTAAAATGACGTACTTGTTGCACTAAATCAGAAGGAAATTTCCATTGGCCGTTTCTTAGATTTGTCAAAGGCTTTGACATTATTGACCATTCTATACTTTTAACAAAACTAGAAATGCTAGGAATTCGAGGCATTGCAGCCTAATGGATCAAATCATATTTATCGAACCGTATCCAAGTAGTTACCCTCCAGCACATTAAAGAGAACAAAATCTCCTCATGCTACTCCTGCCCTCAGATGATAAATTGTGGAATCTTACAAGGATCCATCCTTGGGCCACTTCTATTCCTTATATACATAAATGACATGCCTTTGGCTTTAAGGAATAACAAAATAATTTTGTTTGCAGATGACACAAACATAATGATCAGAGCAAAAACACAACAATCATTAGAAAAAGAAACTCAGAAAACCTTGCAATGGTTTCAAGACAATAAACTCATCATTAACACCAGCAAGACAGTCTCTCTAAATTTCATAAATCCTCGAACCAAAGAAAAATTCTCACAGCATTTGCTCATAAATAATAACTATGTAACGATATCCCATGAAACTACTTTTCTTGGTCTCACAATCCCAGAAAACCTAATATGGAATGTTCACATCTCAAATCTTAACAAGAAGCTCACCAAATATTGCTAAGCACTAAGTACCCTCAAGTCAAGCTCCAACACTGAGATACTTCGGACAATGTATTTTAGCAAATGTTCACTCCCACCTAAAATATAGAATAATTTTCTGGGGAAATGCCCCTGAAAGCGCTCGCACATTTATTGTCCAAAAAAGAATATTGCGAACAATGATCGGTACTCATAAACTGGAGTCTTGCAAACGATTGCTCAATCAATTAAGGATTCTGCCTCTACCATGCATGTACATATTTGAAATAGTGGTCTTCACAAAGAAGATTTTCAAGGAAAACAAAGACACTTTTACTCTAAATTCTGATGTACACAACTACAACACTCGTCAAAAGGATAACCTACATGTTCACCACTCTCAAACTATACTTTATAGAAACTACACTTTGTATGTGGGAAGGTATTACTTAGAAGGTATTACACTTCACAAGCTGGGCCATGATATTAAAGACATAAACACAATATGTACATTTAAAAGTAAATTCAAAGCATTCCTGCTTAACAGCACGTTCTACAGTGTGAAAGAATATACAAATCACAGCACTACTTCCCTTTTAAAAAAAATATAAATAAATAAAAATTCTTATCCCATTAGGCTTTCTGTTTCATGTTGACTGTTAGAGCCGAAGCAAAGAAAAAAGAACTTGTACATCCCGTCCTGCCTCCTGCCGTACTAAATTGCAGTTGAATTGATGTAAAAGAAAAATGCTTGACCAAAATTCTATTTTCTTCACCCTTAATTTGCCAGTTGCATTAGGCATTGTTAACAATAATGTTGTTAATTAATTTCTCAATGATGTAATGCAACCGCCCACGTCGGGTGCCGATTCCTTGGAATGAAACCGGAGGGGGGGTCACATCACAGGGTGGAAGCGCCGTCACGCTGAAGGTGTGACGGTCGTTCCCGGATAGCAGAGAGAACACACGCTAAATTTATTTGAGGGGCGCCAAGCGCATGCCCACTTACCTGCTATCTTTTCGCCGGCGTTGAGCGTCTCAGGGGTGAGTGCCCTGGGTCGAAGGATTGCATTGGTTTCTTTGTTTACGGTAATAATGAACACTTTTCTCAGAAGTTAAGCTTTTTCACCCGGCCAAAATGGCGGGGACACATTTATTAGAAAGAACTGTTCTTTGGAGACATGAAAATACTGTTTGTGGCTACCAAACAAGTAATGGTGATGAGCACTTACAGGATGTTGATGGCGTGATGGCTACGTCACCGCGACGGGATTGCTCACCGATCGAAGGACTGACGCGGCCGGACCCTCAGGAGCGACGCTGGAGCGTTGGAACGCGGGGCCTGACAGTCCCAGTGGCCCCGGGGATGAATGCTCCGGCGCGCGGGTTGTCGGCGTTGAGTGTCCGCCCAGCGATGACGTGGTGCAGGCGCGCGTCTCAGGTCGTCAAACGTCGCCTGGACCGCGTGTGACGTTGCAAGCCAAAATCTGGCTATGTGGAATAAATTCCGTGGCTGAATGAAGGCCAGGCGGATCTCGTGGCGGTCGGCCACAATGCTTGCCTCTCACCAGCTGCTATTGTTGTCTTTCGCCGCGGCTCTCTCTCGTATTTTGCTAAGAGCCGATATTCGACCGCTCTCTACTATAACCTTTTATGCTGATAACAATGTCGACCGTCCTCTGCTGTGTCTCTCCACTCTCTCTGATCGACCGCCCTCTGCCGTGATTTTCCTCTCTCTCCTTTCTTTCGCACCATGCATGGGTTGTCACCGTGCTTCCTGCCACGCGTTTTTCATAGGTCGGTTTGTTGAATTCCAGAATCTTTATTTCTTTAGTAAACTGATTGGGTCAGATGATCATCGCCATGTCCCGGCCTACGCCTCCTGGCTTGTTATTGGACGGATTTGTTAAAAACGGAGAGAAACGCGCGCGCGCGGCCCTCTGTTGTTGACGGTGATATGTTTATTGGGCCTTGGGGATTATCGTACTGCGTGCTAGCGCACGTGTCCCTAATACAGTTGTTCCGGGAGTCAGTTACTTGTTGGAGGCACAAAGAGGGTTCGATTATGGTTGAGGGTTCGGGGAGGCCTACGCAGCTGTGCGGAACTGATCAGGCGAGGCGAGGGGCCAGTTGTCCTTCCGAGCTTCTGTTAATGTGGCGTGACGCTGGGGTGGCGAAGTGCGATGGTCATACGACACAATACGATGGTCATACAAATTATTATTATTATTATTATTATTATAGTGTCATTATTATATTATCATTAGTATTATCAGTATTATTGTTACTGTCATTATTAACAAGTATTGTAATTCATCTGGAAGATCAATGACACCAACTCAATCAGGGTTTTGTCCAGTTTCCCTTGATCCTTTGAACAAATGCTGAGATGGCCCCCTTGATATGGTTCTGGACAGTAAATGTAACTTCACTCTACCTGTAAGAAGGGAGGTGAGCAATGGACCGTGATGGAATTCCTCTCTTCAAACAAAACCTGCAATAGCTCATGAAGGACCACCTTCCAATTTAGATTTCTCAAGGCAGGAAAGGTTGCCTGGGTTGTGAGTGTCACCAAATGCTTAATGAAACACAACACATGAATTTAATAAGATATAATTAACCTAAATACCTTACAACTACATTACATGAAAGCATGGAAAGGTATGCTTTGACTGCATTTGTGCAGAGCACTTTAATGCATGCATTGAAAAGAAAGAAAACAAATACAGATTGTATAATCTTGAAAGAAGGCACCAGTAGCTGGAGGACTGGTGGCCGTTGGAGTGGTCACTGCTATCCTATGATGCAAAACAGAGCACCAATGTTGGCACGTCAATATCCGCAACATAAGTAACTTGAAAATAACTCGCTCACAGAGCAGAGAGCAAAACAGACATGATTGTCTCACAGTATAAAGAACACGCATTTGAGTAGCGTGAAGTTTGTCGCGTGAAACACCTCACATGTTGGCACGTCGATGTCCGCGACATAAGTAACTTGAAAATAATTCGTTCACAGAGCAGAGAGCGAAACAGACATGATTTTCTCACAGTATAAAGAACACGCATTTGAGTAGCGTGAAGTTTGTCGCGTGAAACACCTCACATATCAACACGACGAGGTCTACAACATAGGTAACTTGAAAATAACTCGCTCACAGAGCAGAGAGCAAAACAGACATGATTGTCTCACAGTATAAAGAACACGCATTTAACTAGCGTGGAGTTTGTCGCGTGAAACACCTCACATGTCGGCACGTCGATGTCCGCAACATAAGTAACTTGAAAATAATTCGTTCACAGAGCAGAGAGCGAAACAGACATGATTCTCTCACAGTATAAAGAACACGCATTTGAGTAGCGTGGAGTCTGTCGCGTGAAACGCTTCACATGGCGACTACATGCCGACTAACTAGAATACTGAATTTGCTCGCAGAGCAGAGCGATGTTTGGCGCGCATAAATGGCGCTGTCCAATGAGAATTAAGATAACAAAATGATTTACTTGTAATTGTTGTAAAGTAAAGGAAATTTAAGATAAAATATATAAAACGGGCATGAATTTTGATTGTAATAATTATGCCATCAAATATGACTGACAGTAAAGTCTTAAAATATTTTATATTATGTAACGGACTGTGCCTGGCAATTTGAGGCGCGCATACTGGCGCTGCCCAATCAGAAATAACGTAACAAAATGATATATTTGTGATTATTGTAAAATAAGAAGGAATTTAAGATAAAACATAAGAGACAGGCATGAATTTTGATTATAATAATTATGCCATCAAATATGACTTGACAATAAAGTCTTAGAATGTTTTTATATTACGTAATGGATATAACCAGCTGGCGCCTGGCAGTCAAGAGGCGCGGTTCGTAGAATTTCAGCGTTGCCTTGTGGTGCGTTGAGAGAAACAGTGTTGTGACATGTACTTCCGTTAAATTGCAACACAAATATTGGAATAGAGGCTGCGAGGTGCTTCAATGAATATAATAAGGAATAAAATAAAATATACATATGGTAACTTGCTCGAACACTACCCAAGTCCTCTTGAGCTCCCTTTCCTAGACATGATAGGTGTGGTATCTCTATACTTTGTAGCAGTATACAAGAAAGTAAAAGGCGCAATATTTGTTAGCAGTGTATTCAAAATCAAAATTGAATGTCGCTTGCAGTTCTTTCACATAAAGATGAACATTTCTTATTTTCTTAAATTAAAATTCTTCTTTTACCTTTACGTATAATAGAAAGTAGTGTAGTAGGAGAAAGTAGGAAATCTGGAGCTCAGGGAGACGTGCACCTGCGTTTATCTGACTCGTCATATACGATTGAAATTGTATATGTCACTCAACAATAATAATAATAATAATAATAATTATTATTATTATTATTATTATTGTCACTTAATAATGATAATGATAATAATATAATAATAATAATAATAATTATTATTATTATATTATTATCATTATTATCATCATCCATGTACGGTTTACGTGCTAGTAACATTCCCGGCAGTCGGACTGACAGGCGGATTGTCGAAAACCACTTTCTCGGTATTAAGATCCACAAAATATGATATCTAACTACACTATGTATTCGAAAAAGTTATTTACTACACACATGGACAAGAAAAATCCACTTTTTCGGTTTCATGAACCCATACAATTAGTTTTTCTATTGGAAAATTGGCATTTTTCCCTGCTGCATTACAATACTATCTCTATACTTTGTAGCAGTATACATACGAGAAAGTAAAAAGGCGCAATAAATTCTTTAAAGGCCGATGTACATGGTACGGTTTTCGTGTAGATTCTCATACAGTTTCTTTATAGAAACGTCAAGATCTCAAACTGAACGTATAAAAGCCAAGAAGTAGCGCATACACGGTCTACACGCTTTCTGCATGAATCGCCACAAGCCGCCGCCAGGGCACTTGCGGGAAACAACTGAATTGCGCCGTCCGAGTACTTTCAATGATGGTATTTCTGTGCGTGCGTTCTGACTGAGACCTTGATTTAGTATTAATTAACCATGAGGGGCATAGGGCCGGTTTCACCAACCAGGATCATATTCGTTGTTGATCCGTGTTACGTGATCCTGATCCCGCGGAGTCAAGGCCGACTTGATCCCTGCGCGTTTCACCAACGTTATGAAGCCGTGAAGTTGATCCGGATCCCATGATTCCCGAGCAGTCGTGAAAATGCACGGTTAGCAACAATTTTGTAATGCATTGTGGGTACTCTCGCGATCAGCTGTAGGAACCGAGTTGTTTTGATTTCATTTCTTTCCGTGTTTCCGTCGTGTGGTGTTCGATAATTTTCGTTATGGAGTCGAGCGCGAATGCGAAGAGGGCGGCGAATTTCTCTCCAGGAGAGAGAGAGTTACTTGTAGCGATTATGAATTAAGTATAAGGATATTTTAAATGGTCGATCTGACAATTCTTCGAGGTTTTCGAAGGCGAAAATACGGGAACAAATTCATAAAGAATTTAATGCCGAAGCACGTGGCTTCCAAAGAAGCCTGCAAAGTTTGCAGGTCTTTTGGAAGAATGTAAAAAGGAGGACAAAGGATGTAGAAGGAGAAATAAGACGACAAAGATATGTAACAGGTAAGTAATTTTCTCTTTGGAAACTAATGTATATATCCACTTTATGTTGAATGTAAGATCAATTATCTAGTAAAAGAACCTTTAGATGTGAAATATAAATAAGTCCAACAGATCGCTGAAATTGTATTAACATAATCTCACCACAAATGTGATATGTGCTTAATCTTACGTTAACTTTCCAGGAGGTGGGCCACCTGTAATCATACCTGTAGATAGGGTACATGAGAGTGTAAGAGAATTTATGGGTCCAGCAGCTGAGGGAATGGATAATCCCTTTGATTCTGATGGACAAAACTTGCTAAGTAATTTGCATTTCACTACATTTAATACACAAGAGTGATGTTCTGTTCTGAGTTGAATAAAAGATATTGTAACTTACAAGGCGTAAATTATGGAGCTTGAAACTGAGAATGTGCTAGTTAAAGTTTGAAGTAGTGTATGTGTGTTCAATTGTTCAAAAATCAGTTTAAAGTTTTGTAGCATCAGACTTCAATTTTCATGTTGCATGTGCATTGCACATTCTACTGGATTAATGCTCCCTTACTCTAAACAACATATTATATTACTGCATTGTAGTGTTATGGGAAACAGCATTTTTTATCTTTTCTATTTTTCAGGAATCAGTGAAGTTAATGAGTTTCCACCACAAGAAGATGGAGAGGAACTCTTTGAGGTGAGAACAGTATTGAATGAACTTCATGTTGTGGAGATGGAGTTACCATTGAAGACCTTGGGCAATAATTTGCTATGCCACTGTTTTTTATGAAATTGAGATTTTAGTGTTTTTAGTTCCCCCATAGATGTATATAATGTTAGGTTTTTATTTTAAAGATTTGCTACAAGATAGCAGTGTAATTCATAAATTAATGTTGTCTATCCAAATGTGTAGATTGTAATGTGTAAACCTTTACTCTATTTTCTCAAAACTTATGTATTGTGGCATAGCATGTTAGTGCCCAGGTCTTCAGTTCATTGTAATACTGACGGTCGAGTTCTAATATATAACACGTACATTTGTATAATGTAGACAATAATTGTGAATTAGGCCTTCATGCTGAATTGGATTCATGAATAAAGTAGTTAGAAACCGTTTCTTAGTTCTAAATTAAGTGCAGATGTATATACTTGTAAGTCGATAAGTGCACTTCTAAATTTTACCATTGTTTGGAATAGAGGATATGTATTATATAAAATTGCTTAACTGAAAATCCTCACAGGTGTTTTTGGCATAATTTGTGAAGGGATGCTAATTCACCTATTATGGCAGAAATACTATAAAGACATCCACGTCAGCCCTACGTGTCTCAAAGTGATCAATTTGTTGCAGTATTTCCCAAGATTTTCTTAATAAAATAGTACAAGTTGCAAATATCATTTATGTGCAAGATGATGTTTGTGGATGCTTAAAGTATTTTCATTTTAAAATTCAGTTTGCCTGATAAGTGATCTAGTACTATCTTGATTTCACGTTCTTCACAGAATGCAATTGTGATTTACAGACCATTGCAGAACCATCAGTATTGCTGAATGGGGACTGGAGCAGGGGTTCGCCAGCTTTGCTGAGGACAGTTATGTGTCCCCTTTTGCAGCCTGTGGATGTGCTCGTTAGTAGTGCTACTACTAATGATGAAGCCACAGCTACCTCCACAACCATTCGGGCCACAGCCACCCCTGCCACAGCCACCCCCGCAACCATCCAGGCCACAGCCACCCCTTCCATAGCTGGCGACACCCCTGCTGCCCGCTGGTGCTCCAGGAGACGTCCCCGGATGCAGCAGACTGCTGAGGAGGCAAGAATCAAAAACTCTTCTGGCAATGGAGGAGTTCTATAAAGAAGAAAATAGAAGGAAACAAGAAGCTCATGAGAAAGAAATAGAAATGCAAAACTACCGACTGCTTGCTTTGCGAGAAGACGATAGGCGGGAGGAGGAAATGCATACATTAAGAATTGCTATGTTAAAAAGAAATATGGAAAAATAAATTATTAAAATGTTGTTATTTCTATAACTGTTTTCTATTGTCTTATTCCTAGACTACCAAAGTAATTACATATTAGATTATGCCTGTATCTAAAATGTTCGTTGACTCTCTGGCTGGCAGAAAGCGTTTCTTGCATTTCTCCCTCGGTGAGTAAGGTGTCCCAAGGCAGATTCAGGTCAGGATCATCAGGTGGCAAGTCTTCTCCTGCTCTTCTTAAAATATTATGCAGAACTGCAGTAGCTACAATTACAGGCAAACTGTTTTGCAGGGACAACCTGAGACCTATTGCCAGTACAGGAAACCTCCTTTTCCAGACACCAAACGTCCTTTCTATAACGTTCTTTGTACGAATGTGGGACTCGTTGTATAGATGTTCTGCTTGGGTGTGCGGGTTATCAAGAGGTGTCAACAAATGCCTTGTGCAAGCATATCCTGCATCCCCAAGCAGCACACCATTCCCATAAATACCAATGAGGAATTTTGTATTTCTGTAAGAATGGCCAAATATTGTGCTATCATGGCAACTTCCAGGCCACCTAGCAACTACATCGGTGAATTCCATGTTTGCATTGCATATAGCTTGCACATTTATGGAAAAATAGTGTTTCCTATTTCTGAAAGTTTCAGAATTCTCACCACCAGGTGAGTGAATTCGCACATGGGTGCAGTCAATTGCCCCTAGCACATTTGGGAATGAGGCAATTGAATAAAAACCCAATTTCGTTTTTGTACTTTCCTGCTCACTCTCAGGAAATTGTACAAATTGAGGGAAAAGTTCAGCAATTGCACATGTCACTCTCTTTACAATCCGGTACGCTGTGGATTTGCTGAAACCACAGTAGTCACCAGCTGTTAGAAGGTCGAAATTGGTGGCATAAAACCTTAAAGCGCAGAGTAGCTGAGCCATCGGAGCAATGCTGTCATTCCTGAAAAGAAATTAATGATGATTAATTTTTAAATAAAATGTACGAACTTGCGTTACATTCAGGTTATCCTCAAGCCTTTTGCTTGTGAAAAGAAGAATGTATTTGATACTACATGGATTCTGCAATTTGGTTGAACTATAATTTTCAATACAACAATTTTTTCATACTTACTTGTCATATGGAAATTCCAACTTTTCCTCTATCAACGAGAGGACATAAAGTGCCATTCGTTTGGAGAGGCGAAATCTCTTGATGAAATCACTGTCGTCCAGAGTTTCAAAATAATCGCTTCTTTCGCGAATTATTCGTGGTCTCCGAACGTCTCCCCACAATAAATCTTCAATGACTTCATCATGGAAAACAAACTCCATTCTTATGACGAAAATTAACCCTAACAAGAACAAAAATTCAAAGTAACACTACACTACATATCACAAAAATCAGAGAAATATGGAAAAATATAGCCTCCAATAGACTAACTAACAAAAGGCCATTTTACTAATGTTATTTATAATCTACAGTATGTGTATGCCAAAATATACTTAAATTTTACTTCGCAATGCCGAGTATTCTAACCTACAATTATGTTCATCCTAGTTTTATTTACAATAATCTATTTAAAAACACTCATTTTGCGCAATAAACATTTTCGCGCAAACCTACCTGTTAGGGAATACTTTAAGCTGAATTTTAAATCCAACTACACGCTAAAAAAAACACGGATAACGAAAGGCGAGACGAGCAGATGCTACGAACAAGCTGAGAAATAACTCCTGATCCGGCCGTGATCCGCCAGACGGCGACGGATCAAATGGCGAGTCAAATTTGATCCGAGTCAGACGCGTTGATTCGTTTCAAGTGCGTGGAGGAACGTACAACGCACGAAGTCTACAACGAGGAGACTCAACTCCGGTGGTGGGGGTATGTACGAAAAACGTCGGCAGCTACTTGAAAAATAATACAAAAAAAACAGTCCCCCTTCGCCTTCAGCGACCTCACGTGGCAATTGAAAGAACTACGAAGGCTTTCAAAACAGCCAATGGCAGCAAAGCATCGTATACAAAATTTAATTCAAACATTTTTTCTACAAAATTATTTACTACTTACTACTTCCTTTTGAACTGATTGTCTTCTGTTAAGCACATCCGCACACGGCCTGGTTGTAGACTTCGTGGGCGCCACTTGGACCAAACGAATTTTGACGATTGGTGGCCGAGAAAAGCCGAGATAAGTTCCTTCTTTCGCCGCGTGATGTCGCTGAAGGCGAAGGGGCTCGTTTTTTTTGGTATTATTTTTCAAATAGCTGTCGACGTTTTTCGTACATACCCCCACCATGCCTCCAACACCGGAGTTGAGTCTCCTCATTGTAGACTTCGTGGTACAACGGGATCAAACTGGAGTTGATTCGGATCAACTCAGGATCATCTTCTTGACTCCGGTTGGTGAAACCGGCCCATAGAGAATAAAAATTGGAAGGCAGAGATAAGGAAAGAAGTAGTTTATCACAATATATCACTTCATACAATCGCACCTTGACACACCTAACCACAAAATCGACATGGCCGATTACTGTTAGTAAACGATTCTGCCGCTAGAGGCGCTGGAGTCAAACTGTATGCTTTTTACACGAAAAATTACGAACATGTTCATAATTTTCTCATGTAGAAAGCGTAAAGTCTGGACTACATGAAGAATCTACACGATACCGTGTTTATAGGCCTTAACAATACAATGAGATTGCAAACGTAAACTGAATAATACGTCCGCTCGCCATTTTGATTCGGTATGTGGAGAAACGTTTGATTGGCTGCTACTGCGCATGCTCAGGAGCGCCCTCGTTGCTTTTTCCATCAAGAGTAGCATCAGAAGGCAATGGTAGAAAGATTTGTAAACGCATCCGTCTCTGTTCGTTTTCCTATTCATCGATTACAACTGAAAGTTCTTTCAAGGTCACGAGCTGAAAAGAGAGGGTAACTGTCATCCAATCGAGAGTTTCAATACTAAAATATTAAATTGTAACAAAGTTCGCGATTGGATGACAGTGTCCCCCTCTTCTGCCAGCTCATGGCCTTGAAGAGACTTTCTGTTTTAACCGGAGTATACCTCACGTGTATCTAGTATCGCCTCCCTGCGTCACACTGTATCATTTTGATTAGTGAAGTGAACGCAAGAACCATGTGGATACCAATGGAAATCACAAGGTCCCCGTGGCTGGTAAGAGTGTTGCAACAAATATGGCTATTATTATGGAAACTATTGTGTAAACTATTCTGGCAACTGTACAGTTCACCTGATTTTGGGATATTTGCAACCATTTATTTTTGGGGATTAGGACGCGTAGAAGCTTCCTATGAACGAGTCCCAGATGATTATAGGGATTATGATTTTTATAGGGAAGACACAGAAGACGAGCATGACTGAGATCTCAATGCTGAACATAGCAGTGATTATAGTGATTACAGTGATCTCAATGTTGAACAGAGCAGCAATTACAATGATTACAGTGATTACAGTGATCAGTGATAACAATGATCATATCTGACATAAATCCTTAATCGATCGAAATCATTTTCGACATCAACAACCTTTCTAACTTCGAAGAGCTTCATGTTGAAATTTGTTTAGAACAAAATCATAGTTGGAGACTCTAATACCATCTTAGGCCGCTTGCGAAGTTTGGTCTGTAATAACGGTTGTCAATGCATCCATGCACAGAACATCCTGCCGATCAAAATCCATCGTCAGCTGTTTAGTGTATGGACCAGATATCATGAACAAACAGATGGTGCGTTGCTGATGTAGGGAATTGTCAGAAGGTTGACAAAATATGCATAATGTGGAGTGCAAGGAGCAGCCAACTTTTGTGATGGTCGATCTTATGGACCAAGTGCAGCAGCGCGTAGTGAAGAACCGTTGTTTGTTTCGTGATTAAGGTACTTAGAAGCCATATCGCGTTCATTATTTAACGAAATTGTCACAAAATATGTCAGTATGTGTATGAGAAGTGGGTTCCGAAGCAATTGACACCATCCAGCACGTGATGCGTGATGTCCAGTAAAGGTCTTCCTGTGCGATAACGCTCAGCTACACATTGCTCGGCTTACAACAGATGAGCAGTAATTCCGCTGAGAGGATTTTGACGATCTTTCCTACATTCGGCATCTCGTTCCCAGCGATTTCCATCTTTTCTTATACCTCAATAAATTCCTATCAGCATTATGTGCACCACAATCACGCAGATTCGCAGGTGGCTGTCAAAACTCGGGTACCTTTTACAGACGGCAGACGTCTTCAACGCAAGGATACAAATGTTGATCCCCCGGTATGAGAAATGTCTCCATTCTGGTGCAATTGATTGCAACTTCTGCTGTATCTGCTACAATAAAAATGTTCCATGAAATTGTTTTACTTTTTTGTCAGCCTGGAGAAATCTTCTGGTTAGAATTTTGTGAAGAATAATTGAATGTTTTAATTGTTTCATTACATTAATCTAAAGTTAGAATTTTCTGTAAATGGTCTTCACATCTTTCAAAAAATATTAAGTATCTAATTTGAGGCAAAATTCTCTATCACAGAACATTTTCAATAAAGCACGACATTTTAAATTATGTAACAGTTGCTTCTTGTTTTACCTTGCTAAGTATTATGCAGCTAATTTATATATAAAATAACACATATTCTTCATAATTTCTAAAATAGTCATGAGCCCCATCCTTAAATATATTTGTCCTTAAACGCATTTCTTTATGTCATAATGTTAATATCATTATTATTAAAACAAATCTGTAATGAAAATATCAAAAAAGTATGCTCATTGTAATTTTGTACATTACACTTACGAATGACACTCCAGTAAATACATTGTAGTACTAATTGCTATAGAGTGTAAAATTTAGGAATTATGAAATTTTTTAATGTTGTAATTAAATCTTTTAGAATGTTTAAGATTAGAATAACTGATTTAAATAGTAGATTGATGGGAGCATCTAAGTGCTTGTTAGTACATATATGATTTAAACATTTATTTGTGCCGCTAAAATCTGTCTACATTTAAATTATCAAAAATGAAATAAAAGAAAATTAATAATTTCATACCATCAGCACCAAAAGTAATAAAACTAAAGATATTCCCCACCTTGTTTGTTATGAAAGACACCAACCCTTAGATTATGTTAGCGATTGTTAGTATAATGTAGATTCGGTCAATGAATAACACTTTTCTGTAAATTCAATACTTGCTTAGCAATATTATTCTGTATTATTGTATGAAAATTTTAGTTATCATGATACTTAGGTGTTTTAATTTTCTGTGATTTCACAAAATATGAAATGTCAAAATATGTTATAAAGTATGAAATAAAGTAAAATAAAAATCAATTAGAAGCAAATGTATAATAATGATAAGTACCAATGAACAATATAAATTATATGGTAATAGATATTATATTGTGATTATTAATTGGTATATTTCCTTTGTTCATTATCGTTATAGTATAATTACATGTAATTATTTATATAATAACAAATTTATAATATATGAAAAACTAATAATTTTCTAATTGATTTAAAGATCTTTACTTGTAATTTGCTGACCTGGATGTTCGAAGAGGCTAGAGCATATACTGGCCAGAAGCCATGGGTTCGAATCCCACCATGAGCATGGTTGTTTGTCCCTTGTGTATGTGTGTTGTCACAAAAGGACTTTTGAGTGCTGACCACAGACCGAGGAGCCCACAGGTGTGTCCATGTCTAGTATAAAGGTTAATGTGTCCCCACAAGGGACATAGGGGGTACCTGGAGTGTATAGTCATAATCAGCATCCCCTGAAGCTGGAGAAAGGCCCCGGAAGAAAGAAAAAGATGTATGCTTGCAATTCAATTCAAATTAAGGTGGAAACATTAAGCAAAAATCCTTATTTTCAATTTTTTGGGGGATTTTAACATTTTTAAATATTGAGTTATCTGAATACAATGATATATACATAATTGAGAAATGCACTCTTTTAACATATTTTTGTAATAGGTCAAATGTACAGCCCATGGGAAATTGACATGATGTCTCCCTAAAAATCTATTATTTGTGGAAATCATTCCTTGAATAAGTGGGAATAATTGTACTTGATTTTTAAAGTACAAAGTACTTTTTTATTACCTCAAAGTAAATTTAAAATATTTTCCATTCCATTGTTGCAAACAGTTGTGAAGAATAATCCCCAATATTGGTAATTGCAAATTGTTTTGTAAAATAAATTTTAATTTAAAATATTTTATCTCTATCAAATAAGAATAGGCATAAGTTAATATCTTTGCTGAATTTCACACTCAATTGACATTGAAAAATAATGTCCGTTCATGTTGGCATACAAAGGGCAGGTATACACGAGCAGTGTTCTTCATTGTAAATGACTTTCAGGTTTGTGCATTGTGACCAACCTCTAGGTATGGCCTAAATTGAATTTGTAGTTCTTTAGTAATTGCTCTAGGAAAAGCAATGACTGATCCAGACAATTACAATTTACAACCTTCATAAATAACTTTTATACATTTTTTTTAAATATCAGAAATTCAAAAATAGTGTATGTATCATTCTGAAAATGTCAATTCAAATTAACAGGATCTGATTGTCATCGTGAGCACACTTGAGGCATGAATAATTTTATCAGGAGGACACTTTTTCGTATTAATTGGGCATTACCAACAATTCTTTTGGATAGGGAAAACAAAAGTGCACCCCAATAATGATGACTAAGAAGAAAAACAAAATTAAGTTGTTACTGCTCTTGACGATGTGTTTAACAACTTCAAATTTTCAATTCAAACAAGCATTGAAAATTTGAAGAGATCAGTGGATTTTATGTCTTCTAAATTTGACTTTCTCTTTGCTAAAGTTAATCTTATTAAGAAAGAAATGAAAGTAGTCAGAAGTGAAAATGAAATTCTACGTGAAGAATTATATACATTAACTCATATAGTGAGTGAAATGGAAGAGTATTCAAGGAGAGATATTATTGTGCATGTCCACTCAGAAACAAACTCTGAATACACATTGTGCATACATATTAATTAACAATATTTCCAAAACTATTCGTGCTGACGCTCTTAATCAGGATGTCAGTGTAATGCATTGCCTGCCATCAAATAGTTTCAGTTGCGAGGATTGGTTGAATTGTCAATGTGATGAAATCTAACAAAAAACAATAATGGTCCAGGACTCCCTTTGCAACTACTCTTTCAACTTTTCTCCCCTGGTTACAATTCACTACTGGAGATCATCTGATTGCAGCCAGACCTGTGTCACTAGATAAGCCATTTCTGGTCTTTATTTGAATTATTGAATAGCTATCAAGTGAATTATTTTATAAAGATTAAAGGAAAAAATTGAATATTTAAGACTCCAATTTGAATCGTCATTCAGTGAGGTTGTTAGATGCTCATGTAAAGACTCATTAAAATATTATAGGTAATGCTCATGCAAAAACATTTGTGGTATTTTTATTATATTACTGTATGTTTGTAAATAAAAACTTGTGTGGGTCTAATGTAAGGAAGTGCAGAAATTTTTTTTTACATGCCAAGTATGCAAATTCTGCTGACTAATTACCATACATGGAAACTTTTGTAATGTTGAAAAAATGTATGAAATGAAAACAATTACAGTGGTAGTTAGGAAGAGAAGTTCAGGATTTAGAAAATATTTTAAAGTAAATTTGCTATGTTGAGTTATGAGTTCCAGTGAAACATATTGTCTTAAACATTTTTTTATTGTTATCAAAAATATTAGCAGCCTTAAATCATTTAGCTTTTATTTAGTGTTGACTCCAAAAATGAAATAAATGTTATCAGCAATCATTTTGTTCATTTCATTTATATAATGATTTCAAAAATTATTTTGAATTATATTATATATTACTTTCTATCCCAATTAAGATTACTTTCGTGATAACACTTATTACTTAAATATATAATGAAAATGTTCTTAGGCAAAAAAATATTTAGTGGTTGTCTTTTAATGGGGTGGTCATTTTCAATTTGCCACAAAATAAGGTTTCAATAGCATTGCCTCTGCCATCATCGGGAGTTCTTGGTTTTTAATGTGGAAAATTATTTACATTGGAGAAAGTGAGTTTTTCATACAATTGTCTCGTTTGTGAAAAATTAAAAACTTTCTTCATAAAAAAATGTAAAACTGATGAAGTATAATTTTGAAATTTTGCAGAATATAGGAAGAAAAATCTTGTTAAATTAGTGACTGAAATAAAAAAAACATTAAACTAATATTCCTTCCGAGAATACCATATAATTCATTACAGTAAATTATCATTGTGTTAAATAGTGGTAATAAATAGTCCCAATTTAATTTATATCAAGAATGAGGCTGTCACTTCAAAAAATGTAATTGAATTCTATTGTGGTCAGTTTATGACAATGTTCCTTTTTCATGTTGGATAGATGCAAATAATGTCTTTTTTATTGCTTTTACCAATACATTATAATAATTTTGAATTGTGTTTTTGGCATATTTGCGCAGTATGTAAAAGTGTAGCATTCACATAGTGATTAAAAATAACACAAGAAACAAAACTTGAAAAAGAACTAATTTCCTGTTCCATTGTTGATGTGTTTGGGAAACTGTTTTTTAAATACATATCCATATTGTGACAGTATTGGAATTAAACTATTACTATTAGTACTAGAAATAATATATTACCATCAAGTGTATTGCCATCAATATAAAATGGCTATGATGTAAAAATGAAAGTACAAAAATCTTAAAATGAAAATGTTCAATTACAGTAATTAATAGCGTTTTCCATTCGCCGCACTGGTGCGCACCCAGTGCACACTCAGGGCAGCTTTCGTGTTCCATTCGGCCGCTGGGGCGCACCAGTGCAGGGAAGCGCATGTTCCATTCGCACAATGACACTGAACCAGGGCGCCCTAACCTGCTCGGGGCGCCCTAACCTGCACTGACGAGCTCGACGGTGCAGTCCATTGCACCGGGCCGTTTTGAGGTTAGGTACCAAAGTTATGAATGTTGATTTGGATTCATGGTGAAATTGTAAAGGCAATTGAGGATCTCCTGTCACACAGAGTACTTCGAATGACGGAGAATACCATGTTTTACAAGAAATGCTTTAAAATAACATTGTTCCTTATCAAAGTTCGGAACATCAGGTTGTGTTTTCGTAATATTTAACCGTGAATTACTGCATGTTAACAAATCCAGTGCTATTTATACTGCGATTTTGTAGGAAGAGCTCTCAAGATAACTCAAATCCCATCTTCGCGATGGAATATGTCACGGCATTTCGTATCATTCACAGTCGTTCCGCTAGATTTCGCACGATCGCGACCGTATGAAGCAGTGCTTGCGATCATGCGACTTCTACCGGCAAGACCGAGAAAAGACGCGAAATGCCGTGACATATTCCATTGCGAAGATAGGATTTGAGTTATCTTCAGAGCTCTTCCTACAAAAATCGCAGTATAGTAATCAAACCTATGCCCTTACAAAATCATTCAAAGTTACAATGTGCCAAGAAGTTTCTCGCATGCGCAAGCGGAAATGCTCATATTAATATTTTTATAGTTTTCAATAACCAAATAATTCTGCAGAAGCCGTTCGTTTCGAAATCTAGTGTACTATGTTCGAAATCAATCACTGGCAAATCTCGAGAAATGAACTTTCGACAGATTAGCTTTTGAAGTTTTCGGTAGTTTTTAAATAAAGAATCACACGCGTTAATACTTTATGAATTAAGGAGTAAACAATTACCAAAAGACTTCGTACAAGATCTGTTATAATAAAAATTATCATTATAAAAATTATAGATAGATAGATAGATAGATAGATAGGGTTTATTCTACAATTGGGCTGATGTTGCCCGGTGGCAGAATACAGAAAAACAAAAGTACATTAACAGTACAAAACACAATTAACTATAAAAACAATATATAAAAAATCAATATAAAAATCAAACGATCATGCAACTGCATTTACATGCCTATACATATACAACAAATGAAACTATATATATACTAACATTTAAGTAATAAACTTACTTACATATAACACCAACATTCATACATACAAACATACACGCTTACATACATATCATACAAAGACAAAAGAACACTCGCATACACACCAACCTACAAGTATTCACTCACAATCATATTCAGACAAATATGGATAATCACTTTTACCGACAACATAATAATATACAATACTTATAATAATTTTTACATTTCTAACACGTAAAACACTCGTTAACATCAATCAATAAATACGAACTTTTGTCAGAATAGCCTATAAAAGACGCTTAAGATTAGCGAACTAAACTACGAAATGAAATCACTTCACTGCACTTCACTTCACGTCACTGCACCTCATAACACTTTACCTAAATACTAATAGCTCAATACTTTTTAGTTTACTACCCATAATCGCACCTTTCACTTCACTTCACTTCACTTCACTGCACTTTTCACCCTATTGATTAATTTCCTATACTTTTTTTCTAAAACCACGCGCTGAGCAAGGAAAGGGCTCAAAAACTGTCGCAGGCAAATCGTTCCAATCTACGATTGTTCTGTTTACAAAGGAGAATTTGCCTACGTCCGTTCTTTGAATTCTAGTTCTAATTTTATATTTATGATCAAATCTATTAAAATAATCCGGTTTATCTAGCCTTCCCCGTATTTCCTGCCATGCAGGGCCACCAGTGTAAGATTTATACATTACGCAAAGTCGAGCCCTTTTTCTCCGATGTTCTAACGATTCCCAACGTGCAGGTATGTTCTTCCGAAAAGTGTATTTTGCCGCTCTGTTTTGTATCCTCTCTAAGCTCTTCTTAAGTCCTATTCTGTACGGATCCCAACAACTAGCTCCGTATTCCATTACAGGCCTAACAAGCGAGGTATACGCGATTTCTTTTGCTTTCGTATTGCATTTTTTAAGATTTCTCATGACGAAATGCAAAGACCTCCAAGCTTTACCCACTACGTAGTTAGTTTGTTTCTCCCATCCCAACTTGCTATCCAGGAGGATGCCAAGGTATTTACAGTTTGAGACTCGCGGAACGACGTCATTACCTAGCTGATAAGGCAATGTATGAAAGTCTCTGGCCCTACAAAATGTGATCGCTTTACTTTTATTTCCATTTACAGTCATTTTATTAGCTCTTGCCCAATCATTAATCTTATTTAAATCTTCCTGTAGTTGAATCATATCGTGCTGTTCTGTAATTTCCCTATATAATATACAGTCGTCGGCAATGAGTCGAATTTTTGACGTTATATTTTGCGATATATCATTTACAAAGATAAGAAATAACAGTGGGCCAATGACACTGCCCTGAGGGACTCCGGAAGTAATGTTACCCTTTTCCGATAAATGCTGTCCAATTCTAACCTTTTGATTTCTATCGCGAAGAAATTCACTTATCCATGCTATTTCCCGCCTGTCAATTTTAGCATCAATAAGTTTCAATATTAGTATGTCATGCGGTACTACATCAAACGCTTTGGCAAAATCAATAACTATTGCATCCATTCTTCCCCCAAATCAATTACTTCAGACAAGTCTTGGGTAAGGGAAATAATTTGACTTTCACAAGAAAAGCCATTTCTAAAGCCATGCTGCCCGCGAAAAAACCATTCTGTCTGATCCAAATGATTTCTAATCGAATTAGATAATAATTTTTCAAACAATTTACAGACTACTGACGTAAGACTAACTGGCCTATAATTTTGCACTTCACATTTTTGTCCACTTTTAAAAATTGGCACTATTAAAGCAGATTTCCAATCATCCGGTACACTTTCATTGTTGATTGATACATTGAAAAGTCTGACCAAATATGGTATTATTGTCTCCCCTGCTATCTTTAGCATATCGGATGTAATACCATCCGGACCGCAAGACTTACAGTTTTTCATTTTCTTCAATTGTGAACGTATTTCCCTTTGATCAATTTTGAATACATGATCCACGTTGTTGTGCCCTATAACAATTTGGTTAGCTTTTTGTTTGTATACGGAACAGAAATAATTATTAAATACATTGGCTTTCTCTTCATCATCTACGATATCTACGTTATTCCATCTTACAGGAGGTGTCTCCTCCTGTTTACCTCGACGGTGACGTACATAGTTAAAGAACTTTGCCCAAGCGTTTTCATTATCATCTAAAATTAACTTAAGATATGATTCTTGCGCAGTTTTCTTTTTATTTTCTACTTCTTTCCTAATTTGTCGGAATTTCTGTAAATGTACCTCGCTGCGATGCCTATTGTTATACGCTTTTCTCATTTTTCTCTTCAATTTGCGAATTTCCGTGTTATAATACTCTGGGTCTGAATTCTTTTTTAAGTACTTAAAGGGAACGAAACATTGCCGAGCTTCCTCAATAATTTCTTTGAATTTTTTCCATATGTCTTCCAATCCTCCGCCTAACTTTTCGAAAACCGCGTAGTTCAGTTTTAAGAAATGTTGCAGTCCATTTAAGTCAGCTTTACGATATTGCCAAATTCTATTACCGATTTTATCATTTACCCTTGAAATAGTAGCATTTATTTCAAGAACTACGGCATTGTGGTCACTTATTCCCTGAATAACATCGCAATAGTATAACATGTCTATCGGTCTAATGAGAAAAATATCTAACATAGAATTTTGACGCGTTGGCTTGTCAACAACTTGCGTCATTCCTGCATCCCAAACTAGTTTATTTATTATTAACTGTATTTTTCTATCGCATACTTCGCCTTGCCAATTAATATCGCTTAGATTTAAGTCACCCCCAATAATAATCGGATTACTGGTTCCATTCAAAGTTTCCCCCAATTCGAGAATATTATCAAGAATGGAATAATTACCGTTTGGTGGCCTATAACATGCAATAAGATCTATTGTCTGCGAGTTGTCTACGTTTATATCTACTCCTATCATTTCATAGTCAATGCTTTTCCATTTCAAGTTCGCGTTTATATGTGATTTAACTAAAATAAAGACCCCCCCGCCTCTAGTTTCCCTGTCCCGGCGAAATATTTTATAGCCGTTTCGACAAATTTCTGAATCTAATATTTCTTCAGTAAGCCATGACTCCGTACCGATCACTACGTCAGCATCACATGCCTCAATTAAGTTCCAAAGTTGAATTTCCTTATTAACAACACTTCGGCAGTTTACCTGCAACAGCTTCAGAGCTCCCTTATTCACCCTTAATCCTTTCTCGGAAAATGAATCTCGCTTTGGCCGCTTCCCTTCACTTTGCAACGTGCCCCCCTGCAAAGCTCTTCCTCCCGTACACTTTCTAATCGCTGACGCCGCCGTAACCGTTGCCGCCAACGCTGCCTCTCCCGTTGTCTCCGCCACTGCCTCCACCGTTGCCGCCGCCGCTGCCGCCGCCGCCGCATCCGACCCCGTTGTCGCCGACACCAAAGTCTTCTTCCTTGAAGAATGCCCTCCCTCCCTCTCCACTGTCACTGGAGAAAAGGGCAACACCGCTGTGCGTCCATCTTGTCAATGGTTTTGCCCTGGTGCGCTGCAAAACCCGGCAACTCTAGTGAAGAGCCCACTGAGCTCGGCGACACCTTTGCGGTTCAAGTGCACGCCGTCACGACCGAGTCCACTCTCATTGACCCATCCGTTTGGATCTACAAAGAGTAGCCCTAGTCTCTGTGCCACCCACTCCATATCGCGGTTAACCCGCCTGATTTTCCGAGGCCAAACGTCCCGGCGGAAGAGCACTCCGCTCAGAACAATACGAGCACTCGGAAATCTTGATTTTGCAGTAACTGCGAGGTCATAAATGTCACCCAAGAGGTGGTCAAAGGACTGACATTTTTTTATGTTGTTTGACCCCACGTGTAAAATTACAGTTTTAGGGTTAACCACATTACATTTCCCGATTTGCCCCTTCATCTGCTCCACTCGTATTCCCGTATAACGACCAAAATTCCAAAATTCTTATTTTACGAGTTCTTTCAGTGTGGCAGACCAAAGAACAGCTGTCTATAATCTCATTGCGCAGCGTACACGCACTGACTCAGTTCCGGAATCCGATTCATTCGTGGCTGCCCCACGTCTACCCTTCACGCGTGTGGGGCAGCACTGTTGCGGAGCGATGACGTATGTGCCCAGCACTAGGGTGGTTTTCAGTGCAACAAATGGAAAACGCTATAAGAATTGTGTTAAGGTGGCAAAATGTTTTGTCACTTTTTAAAAATTTTCCATGACAGCAATTTTAAGCATGAATATGTCATGAAAAATTACTCTGTGGCTTTTGTCTTATTGCAATTTGCCACCATTGCTTTTTCATAAACTACAAGAGAAATGCACGTTTTGCCTCCTTAACATTAACAAATAAAAGTGACTTGTGTCTTTTTGTGTCTCATGTCGTGACAATGCAACGTACTTCATTTTCCCACCTAAGCACAGTATTAATACATGAAAAAATGGAGATCCAACATAAGAAGAAAGAATTTTGAAATTTCCATATAATGTTAATTTCAAATTTCCCTTACTACCATACCATTGGCTGATAGAAGGCTCCATAGAATTCAATACAGAAAGAGATAATGCTACCAGAAGCTGGGCAAACAAAACCTCTCATTTTACATTTAGCACCGTTTCTTATTTATACTCCTTGACTGCAGCCATTAGAACTTCTGAATGCAACAAGCACGATGCGACGAGAGATGCAGCCAATTTTAAAGGATATAAATTTAGTCAAAAGACTAATATATTTGCACAAAAGAATGAGAATTGCAGGGTAATTAGGGGAAGGTTGCCTATATCGCCCCACTTTTCAGTTTTCATTTTTTTTCGCGAAAAGTAATTAACGTGCGCTATCACATTATGAGCGATGATTGTCCAGATATTTTGACACTTAACCCTATTTTTTAAAAAGATAATTTTGAGATTCTAATAGTTTGAGAAGCACTTTCTTAGTAACCTGCAAATGGGGCGATTTGGGCAACAAGTTTCCTAAATTGCACCTGTGGTTTCCTAAATCGCCCCTCTCATATTTTAAATGCAATGACGCATACAAAATACAGCATTCTTTTACGCTACTTTATTATGCAAAATTGAACATACATCAAAACAGTTTGAACTAGTTTTAGTCATAAATACATACTTAAATATAGATTTAATTTTTTAATCAAATGTCAAGTATCTAAATGTAGCAACCACAAAAAGAACAATAACAAAAAATCAGCTTTCAGTCACAAATATTCATCCTCTGCAAAAGTCACAAACATATGGAATTTTACTGCCTGAACGAATATCTGCACATGCCTCATGAGCCCACTTGGAACATAGAGAACACTTTACCATATCTTCTACATAAGCGGCATCACACAAACAACAATACCAGTCTTCGTTTGTTACATCAAATGCAACATTGTCAGAAAACATTTGTTGCGCAGATTCTCGATCTCCCTTCTTTTGTTTCATTGTTTTTGCTATGTTCATGATTTTATTGGTTTCTTGATTTTTGGTGCGCTGTCCAACTTGCCGTTTCTGTTCAAAGTTCCTTTTGTATGGACTGCAAGTGAGAACAACTGCCTTTTGAGCTCCTTTGGCTTTTCTCTTCCTGCAAGAAGTAGAAGGTTTAGGGATTGGGCTTATTTCTTGAATTGGAACTACCAGTGTTGAGCTTGTTGATGGAACACTTTTCTCAGTGTTTGCTGGAGTAATACTTTCATTTTCTGCCAGACTTTGGAAAATGACTTGGGATTCATAAACAAAAGGGGGATCATTATTCTCATTTTCAAGGGACTCTAGTTCAGTATTTAAATTATCACTAGCAGCAAAATCTGATGCAGTAAAAATATTTCGGTCTACTGGCCATATCCCAGTCGCTCTAAAGCCACTTGCAGCATTCTTTACTGATGCAGCATTTTCGTATGCTCCCCCAAGTACTAAAGAAACCTCCATTTGTGATACTGTTCTTCCAGGATTGCAGCGCAACCACTTTTTCACTGCATCGTTGTAATAAGTTTCAAGGGGACCAAATATGGAGACATTAGAGGTTGTAATCTGTGAGTGGTGTGTCCCGGCAATTGCAACATTACGATTCCATTGTCACGTGCTAGGTTGATTGCTTGCATGTTTTTGGAGTGGGTGGTGTGTCCATCGAGAACAAGAAGTACTTTGCGTTCAACTGATGGTTTTACATGTGTAATGAAATGCTTCAACCACTGTACAAACAGATCAGAGTTGATGTAACCTGTTTCAGAAACTTCCACTATGCTACCAGGTGGTGCACCATTTGCTAGAGCAGGATGATGGCGCATTCTTTTGAAGATGATCATTGGTGGAACAAAATTTCCTGCAGCATTAGTACAAACCACAAAAGTGGTGTTGACCCCTCTTTCCCCACTAACTACAGTCCCAACTTGATGTTTTCCCTTACGAGCAATCATTTTTCCTCCTTTACTCTGAACTGTACTGTAACCTGATTCATCAACGTTATAAATTGTCAAAGAATCAAATTTGTTTTCGTCAACCAATTCTTCTAAAATGTTAAAAAAATTACTTACGCTGGATTTATTAAATCCTTTACCGCGAGCCATGGAAACATTTTCTGGTTGGCGCAGACTTAAGTTGGGATGCCACGCCATAAAACTATAGCAACACTTTTTTCCAGCTAATTTAGATTTCGTGTTAAATCTGTTGGGTAAATGCGGATTTGATTCCAGAATATCAGAAGCAAGTTTCCGTACGTCTGTGATTGTTAACCCAAAGAGCATCTCTTCTAATGTCAATATGTGTTTCACAAGCTCTTCTTCAACATCTGGGGGAGAGCAGTATCTCTTCCATTAACGTTTTTGGTCCTTCACGCTCTGGTTGTAATCCTCGTTTTACTTTCCCTGTCAAATGTCTGGTAAATGTTTTCTTAGGAACGTTATATTTTCTACAGCACTCATTTATACCTATTGTATTGTTTCTGAATTCTTGAATGGCATTAATCATGTTTTCAGGTTTCTAAACTCCATACTTTCTTTTTTCCATGATTGATTTGTTGACCTGTAAAGCAATGAAAGAACAGTTTATGTGAGTTGCTCAAATCGCACTGGTGCGATTTTGGAAGCCTCAAGTGAGGCGATTTAGGAAACTTGCGCATTAGACCATAATATTGATATTAACCTCAAATTAGGTTTTGTGTTAATTTGGAAAAAGCACCGTACATATGGTAAATGATTACTCTTTAAAAATAAACACTAATACTGTAACATTTTCTACTTACAAAGGCACAGAAGTCTTACATCGATGGTAAAAATATTACATCACAATCTCACGTTTCTAATACTGAGGATAACACTTCAACCACTGACTTCCTAGAAGTGCAACTAACTGTTCTGTGCAATAAATACGTTAAGTTTGTCATGTAAGTACTCTCGCGTGTTCCATTCTCCTTATATTAACAGTGGGGCGATTTAGGAGGCGGTGCGATATAGGAAACCTTCCCCTAGAATCTCTAGTCTCTTAGATACTGATATATAATAAGACATTATTTTTAATATAGTTGGCTTTATCGTTTACATCATATGAAATTACGGCTGATTTTAAGGACAGGGTTCGGCTCACTAAAACAACGGCGCACGGTTCACTTGCGCATGGTTCACTCGCGCGGACCACGAGAACGGATCACTCAGGGAGCGGGAAGATGCCTTTATATTGCTTGTGCTTGCATTGTGCATTGTGCGGTGTGGTGCGAATGTGTAATGGAGAATTACAATGGTTTATTTTTCGCGGATTTGCGTAAACTATATTGCGAATGTGTAATGGAGAATTACAATGGTTTATTTTTCGCGGATTTGCGTAAACTATATTGCGAATGTGTAATGGAGAATTACAATGATTTATTTTTCGCGGATTTGCGTAAAAATTTAAGGTGAGTATTTGCATAAAATGCGTTGGTAATTATGCGTTGGACAGACTCAAGGATGTTTTATGTTAACGCGAGGGCCGAAGGCCCGAGCCTCGTCCTCAACTTGGACACGGGTAGCGAAGCGTCACGATTCCACACGAAAGTGCGTTGGCCACGTGGCCGTGTGGCCGGGCACACTGTGGCGGCGCCGCGAGTGACTCGTTCGGAACCGAATCGTGCGCGTCAATAGGAGCCGAACCCTGTCCTTGAAATTTACCCCACTAAAACCGCCGCACTTGTTCAAACCATCCTCCCATGCAGAACCGCCGTTAGGCATTACTTCGCAGAAGGCGGTCTTAGCTGCAGCTCTTCATCATTTTGTTACTTCACTTGTTATTCCTTTATTTATTTTTATTTATTTATTTACGTCAAAAACAGTTTAAAACTGTTTGTGACGAGCTATGGGGAGAAGTGAAATTTGTGCACGTTTTCATATTTCTGTGATCTATATCCTAAACCATATTCCAGTCGAATTTTGAATACAGAAAAAGCGTTTTCTTTTAGTTTTGTTGACAAAATATTCGCTCCTATATAATAAAATTATTTTCAAAGGTAAATTAGCTATAAATTTGTGCCCTTAACCCTCATCATGTTCTTCATGAAAGAATAATACGTTTTGCCGCGACAATACGGAAAACGATAATTTGAATAACTATATTTCTCACTGAAATTCAGAAGACGTGCACAAATAATGAAGTTCTTCCGTCTTCTCCTTTCTTTGTCATGATCATGATGATGTAGTTTTCAATTTGCGTCCATTTTGTTTCATTTTCCAGCATTTGATGTACCATTGTTTCAGGTGTCAATTGGGTTTCTAACTGAGACTCTAGTGTTTGCCTTTCACTTCAGGTTTTGCATTCAAATAGGGTATGCTCTGCGTCATCTCTCTGGTAGTGGCAGTATCTGTACCTCGCATCCTGACGGTACCCGAAGCGGTGTAGGTAATATTTAAAATCACCATGTCCTCTCAGTGCTTGTTTTAGGTAAAAGCTCAATGCCCATGTGTCCTGTTTCTCCATTTATTTAATTCTGGAATTAATCTGTGCGTCCATCTTCCTGTCTTCGTTGTCCCTGCGTCTTTGCCAGCTTCTCATGAGCCGCTCCCTGGCTTTTGTTCCGTGCCATCTTGTTTGAGGGTATTGTATACCTAGGTTCTTTCGAGCGCTAGGAGGTCAATTGGTGGAATTCCTGCTAGGAGCAACACTGCACTCTGCGAGTCCGTCCTGTACGCCGAGATTACTGGATCGCGCTGACTCTCTGAACGGAGTAAATTCTTTTCCCCAGCTCCGTATCTCCAGTCTGTCTGGCCCACACCGGTGTCGCGTATAGCAGTTTGGCGTGGACGACGTTAGAGAGAAGTCTCCTCTTAATGTGTTTCGGTCCTCCGATGTTTGGCATCAGTCGTGCGAATCCGCTTCTAACTCTTACCGCTTTTTGAGCCACATTTTGGCGTGTACCCGAAAGTTGGTTTTCGAGTCAATCTCAACTCCCAGGTACGTCAGACTGGTCTTCCACGGAATTTCCGCGCCTGCAACGATGAGTTTTGATTTGGTATACTTTCTCTTGTCTGTGACGAGTACGGCTTCAGTTTTCCCCGTTGTCATTTGCAGACCCCCTTCTGTTTCCTAACTCTATCCATGTTGTCATTTATTATTATCTGCATATCCTCTGCCGTCTCCGATTGGCAGACGGCATGATTGCGTCATCTGCGAAGCCTACCAGCAGGGTCCCTTTTGGTAGACTCAGTTCGAGGACCTCATCGTATAAAACGTTCCACAGAAGTGGCCCGATTTTAGATCCCTGCGGCACCCCACATGTCGCTTCCTTCTCTAACATGATGCCTTTGCAAAATAAAGAATGATCTGTCTTTAAGGTAGGTGTCAACCATTCTAAGCAGGTAGTCTGGCGTACTTTTCATCTTTAGAGCTTCCAGAATATGATGGCATTCTTGCAGAGTTAAATGCATTTATGTCTATATTGATAAGAGCACACAAGCCCTTTTTGCCTCGGGTAGCCGCTTTGCCATTTTTGGCTAGTTCCACTACCATTGTAGATGGCGTCGATCGTCGACCGGCCTTTCCGGAATCCGTATTGCCTCGCTGAGAGCCCATTTGTTCCTCTGTAGATGCTCCTGAAGTCTTTGAGGAGAAGGCCTTCAAGGAGTTTGCCCATAGTGTCTAAAAGACAGATGGTCTTTTACGAAGACGTCTGATTGAGGGATTTGTCTCCTTTTCTTATTAGTGTTAGTTTCTACCGTTTCCATTTTTTAGGGAACTCTCCTTTCTTTAAGCATGCATGAAGACATCCAATAGGATTTCAGTATATACCTCGTTCAACTTTTTTTTTAGAATTTCATGTATGTATGCATGTATGTATATATTGTGACGTTGATAGACATCACACGTTCCAGAAACGCCCACGAAAGTGTGCGACCGCACACAGAAGGAGCGACCGCTGCGATGGTCGCAGAATGCGACCCTGGCTTCAGCTGACAGAAGCTAACAACGGGTCAGGAAAGGGGGCTGTGACGCATACCAGATCAATGAAAATTGCCGTTTAGGACGAGGGTTTACTCTTCTTTAATATTCATAAAGTAATATTTCGGATCCACTATTAGTAAACCGAAAAAATTGAGAAAATTGAGAAAAATAGTACTTTGGGCGGTCATAAATGGCAGCTGGTAAAAGTATGAGGCAAGACAGAAAAGCTAGGTCAGACAAAGAAATTAGAAAACTATGTAGTACGAGAAAGTCTGTGCCATTCTGTAGCACTAGTACAGCGCTCTCTGACGGGCAGTAACCTTTCATCTATCATAAGAAATTCACTTGGAGTGGAGGTGCTCTTGCAGTTTATCCTGTTTATAATGTTTGCAGTAAGACTGCAAACTGCGGCTAATGGATCAGTTCTTTGCCTGTCAGATCGTATGTCTTTATCATTAAATTGCAAGTTGCTGAGTAAAAATAAAACATTTTAGATGTCAAACAGCTTCTTACAGCCATGTACCATCAGCAGTCCACAATTCGTGCACATTGCTAACCTTTCACGCCAGTCAAAAATAAAAGACCAATCAAAGCAGTAATTTCACTATGACTTAAAAGATTCCCATCACGTTCACACGACAACCATGCTAGTGACGTTTTTTGCTATACTTTTAGACCAGGAAATATTTTGGCCACGCTCTCAGAATTAGGTTTAGACGTAGTTTTAAAAAACACCGTATTGCACCGCATTTCGAAAAGATAATTCTCATTCTGATAAGTCATGTTCTGCATCACTATCAGAATCCCCTTCTTATTCGGATTCACGATTGTGTATGTCTGATTAGTTTATAATTTGTTCCCCATTAGAAAAATATGGGTCAATTACAACACCCAATCTTCTCATTCGATATTTCTTGCAAAAGCCTGGTTATAGCATCTAAACTAAAGATATTAAAATGATTACAACAAAATAATCCATATTGAACTTCAATAGATAAAATCAAACAATTATAAATAGTTGAGTGTAATACAATTTGACTTACACGGCCAAAAGCATGATGAATGTGCTTCACTAACTTCAGAACGTGAGCAAATTCTCTTAAAATTGCAAGCTTTTCGCTTGAGCAGCGATAACAAAACTTAAGGGCGTTCCCAGAAAGTGACCGAAAGATCAGAACCGTCTATCAATTACTATATTAGGGGTTTTTGGTACTCAGTTGGTCCCGTATCCAGGTCCACTTCTTCTGAGGAAAGTACTGAGTTGTCAACCCTGTGGCCGAGATAGCTAAGACAGTTGTGCCGAAGTGCTCTCGGACCGAGGGGTCGCGGGTTCGAGTCCCGTCTCGGGCATGGTTGTATGTGTTCGTCCTTTCACCCCTCATCATCACCATATCGTTTTCATCCTCATGCCATAACGTTAAATTCAATAGTGGTCGCTAATGACCCAGTAGTTGATGCGAACTTAAATAACAAAAAAAAAGTACCGAGTTAAAAAAGGTTCTGGTGGCTTTACTTGGTGGTCGTACGCCTGCTTCCGGTCGCCGCCTCTGGTTGTTGGCATTTGCGAGGCCGGGGTGTAGTGTGTGGCCTTGCCTCCGTCTGCTGATGTGCTGTCTTGTTGCTGCTGGGCATTCTGCTGTGTCCGCACGGTGCTCTCTAGATCGACCGTCTGCGTGTCAGCCAGTGGGGGGGCGGGGCTTCCTCGCCGGATACTCTGCTGCAGTCGCCTCCATCGTCGCCCTCGCTTCTCTCGTTCTGACTGTTAGTCGGACACATGCTCTTGGGTCCGATTATATCTTGGAGTATCCTCTCACTCCTTGCTGTGGCTGTGTTCGGTCTGAACTTATTAGATCCCGCCCTTTGTCGTGCCTGTTCCGTGGCATGTACCCGAAAATTCTCTCGAGCGTTCATTACGCTATCCGAAGAGAAAGTTTGATCAAAAAATTTACTGCCATTTTTGAGAAAATTTGAAAATGTTTTTGAGGCTTCATGTGAAGTACCTTCAAAAATCAAAATATCTGTTTGAAACTCCCAAAGCCGCGAGTTCATTAAGATTGATTGGGGCATACCAATTTGAAGAGAATTGGCTGAACGGTTTAGGTGCTAGCGTTGACACAGACGGACAGATACGTTTCTCCGACAATCGATTTTTCGGTATAAAGAACCAACAAAACATGGATTCTGGCTACATCACGTGTTAGAGGGTTTTTTTCTAAATTTAGCAACACGATATTTCCACTTTTTCACTTTCACGATTCCACTTTTTCGTTAGAAGGGCCCGGCAATAAGAGTTTTTTCAGATGAAATTCGTCGTTTTCCGGTGCACGATTACAGAACTTTCCCTTCTTACGAAGACGTTCATAAGGCGAGAAAGTAAAAAAACAATTGGAGATCAAGGAAATAATATTAGTAATGGAAATACAATAACAAAACATAATTGAAATTGCTACGGAATGTATTAGTTATTGAGGAATTGTTGCACATAATATAGCAACAAAAATACAACGTAATAAAAATCTTATTCCGATAACTTCAATGCGCGTATTTCACCGTGTTCCTTCATCTAGTAAGAGATAAAGATATAATTAATGTTGCTTCGTCCTTAAAATCAAACATGACTCCAGGTTTGGAAATGCATCCTCAACAACAATAGTAGTTTATGCAATTAGTTAATAATGTTAAGCTTTATAGCACGAGTACATGTTTTGAAAACGAGTGATGTTAGGAGAGAGATTTCAAATTTGTTCGAATGCAATAAAGCGACATTATAAACGAGTTGCATACGCTATTTTTTTGTATTACAGCATTATAAATGTATAAGATAATCGAACTTAATTTTGCGAAACAACTTTCCTGTGATGTCTCGGGTATTTGATATTCGTGCGAGAAAACTGTGGTCGGTTGTTCCGTTTACCTCTACCACCCCCGATTCTCTCGCTGCGATTGGTGGAATGTGTGATGATACAATCATTCGTTCCATAAAATCTAACACTTCATCATTTGTGCCGTAAAACGCTCGATTATGAACGATTCCTTGCAGGTAAGAGGAATAATATGAATTATTGAAGACCTAATGCATAACCAGATAGTAACAAAAATTAAAGTTTCGAGAAGAATGAGAAAATATTTTACAATACTTTAAACATGAAATGCATCACATTTGCTCGTGTGGAGGGGAAGGAAGGGAGCAATGTGGACATTTCATCGCATTTTAAATGCAACAGCTTTAGTAGAAATAGTAAAAAAAAAGATAAATACGCGTTGGATATATCTGGTTCTTGCACTCAAAATTCTTACAATGTGTTCAACAAAGAATAATTGGATACAAATGGATACATGGATTTATTTCCATGTATTGTATTAAAAAATACTTGTACTTATAAATATTTAACTTTAAAGTTTTAATACGCAAGAAATGAAGTTAATTGAAGAAATTTTTGAACATTTATTTTATACATAAATGAACTGTTGGTCATTGTTCGACACGCCAACGAGTGTCTGTTTCAGTTTTTCTTTTTAGGTTTTGTTGTCTGTTGTAATAGTCAATGTAAATTCTACAGGTGGAATGTACTTTTGCGCCAGATTCCTAACATCATAGTAATTTTTAGAATTCAATATAAGTGCCTCAGTGTTTGCTTTGGGTGCATTCAACTAAGGGAGCTGATGTCGTGGTTGAAATACATAAAACTTAGCGCTGATAATATCACTGTACTGAGTACAAACAGTTCGATACTTGTATACTTGCGATAAGGTAAGAAGGGTAAGGATAAGGTAAGAAGAAAAAATAATCGCTTTCGGCGACTGATGCACAATAGGAAATGTGAGGGTGCACGTGACTTGTTTTCAAATCATCTACTAAGACCTACTCGTTACTAAGCGCGACTACCAGATGCAAGAATAAAGACGACAGTCTTTGAATATGGAAGGTAAAAAACAAAAAAAAAACCAAACACATAAGCCTAATTTTGTTGATATTTCATAAAAGTGGCATAGATGAAGTGAACAAATATTTTATTTTTAAATAGATTTTATGCATATTGATTCTACATATCTTACAGATGCAATTTAAATGCATTTACATTCGTAGCAAAATACGACATAAAACGATATAAAGATACGGACAGGGAAATTTTTGCCTATAAATGTTCAAATTTCATGAGAAGTACTAATCATTTTTCGCAAAAATACACAAAAGTCCACACTCACTCTATTTTGAAAAATCAATTTATATAGTCTTTACACAAGTAATGTTAGGACTAACATCCAATAATTATCCACTAACTTCAATTTATCTGTTTCACATTCCACACCATTTTTAATAATACTAACGTCGGGAGAGAGTTTATTGCTTCTCCTGAGAAGTTTGGATTTTGAACTATCGTCGTTTTATTAAAAAGCTCTTTACCTGTAGTCAAACTTACGTAGGCAAATTGAAATTATATCTATACTAGATACAGATGCACGAGTAGTTATGTGATTCACAATTCAATTTAATATCTATATGAGTTAGGGCAGAAACCTTAGAGTTTAAGAAACCGTGCACAGCTTCCACTTTTCCCCATAGTACGTCACACATAGTTTTTAACTCCTTTTTGACGTTAAATAAATAAATAAATGCACTGTACTTTTTATCCTTCTAAAATCAATCAGTCAATGATGTATTAAAAGTCAAAATCTTCGAGCAAACAATGAATACAGTTCGCGCAGTTTTGTATGCGAAATACGTTCATTGTTGTTTGTCAAAGCGCGTTAGTGCGCCTATAACAGTCTGTGTTGTGACAGGTGATGTAGCTGGCATAGCCTAACAGAGTATAACATAGTTTAATTTTCGCTACATTCCGATTTCGTGTGGATTTCGAAATCCACACGAACAGTTCGTACGTGTGTTTCAGTATATTATTTCTCAGTGGGTTTTCTAAAAGGAAACATAAAATCCGTGAATAGTTTGACAAAAGAGTAAGTGAAAAGCAGTTAGCTGAGATGTTTAGCGTGGAACATCAATTTCAGAAAAAAAATCCCGTTTTAAACTTTGTGACAGTCCTTGTGAATGAATATCGGAGTTCAAAAGATGAAAACATCGGAAAACAAACAGCTTGAGGTGAATTTTGATTCAAGTGTTTTTTGCAGCAGCGAGTATTGGGAAACCCAATACTCCCAACCCAATACTTGCGAGTATTTTAGTGCAGAATACTTGCTAAATTGCAAAAATTTTAGCCGAGAAAACCGACAGTTTAACTAGACTTATAGCGACCAATGGCTGGCTAAGGAATTTCAAGACAAGACATGGTATTTGCAAATTTGATTTAAGTGGCAAATATCTATCAGCGGATCCAATAGGAGCATAACCATTTACTGAAAAATTAAAAAGTGAATCAGAATCTTATGTGTGAGGAAGAGCAGGCCTTATTTGGAAGTCTGCCTAAAACAACTTTTGTCTCTAAAAGGGAAACTAATGTTCCCGACCGTAAGGTGTTACAGTGTTACAGTGCTAAACCGTGCTAAACCCACGAGAAATCATAAAATACTCCTTCTGTTGTTAGGCAAATCGACCCCCCTCAAGGGCAATCAAACTTTTCCTCTTGAATCCTCCTCCCTAAATGAAAAAATGCTCCTCTTTTACAAGAACCAACCAGAGGATAACTGTTGCTTTGTTTTCGTAATGGAGTGATTCAATTTTCATATCACAGATAAAATATGCCAAAAAGCCTTAGGGAACGAATGCAGTAAGGTGATGTTAGTTCTGGACAGTGCATCTACCCACCCATCCACTCACCTCACACAAAGCCTTCTTGAGAGAAGATGTACATTTTAAAACATTCTTTCAGCCATCACAGGTAACGAGTTTGCTGCACCCTATTAACCAATCGGCTGTGGAAATGATGAAGCAGAACAGAAGAACTGTTGTGGAAGCTTTTTTAAAGAAGATAATGAAGAAGGCATTGTGGCTCATTAACCAATATTTGAATTTAAAATACATCTCTTACGTGGTGGCTGAAGCATGTAATTTTGTGAAGACAACTACGAGGCGTATCCAGAAACTCGATGCGTATCGAATATTAATTTTTAATTTATCGAATACACATAAAATATTAAGCTAGGTGAATGTTGCTCTTATCTGAGTTATCTTGTATTTATTCCAATTTTATCACGTACTTTAATACGCATTCGTGACATGGCTACTGTTTCGTTCTACTCTTTTACTCTCGATGTTGCGGTGGTTGTGGTAGGCAGATACAAGGAGCAGGTTACACAGGTTGCCAATGAGGCTGTGGCTGCGATCCGGAAGTGGTTAAGGTCGGTGGGGCTCCGGATGGCCTGAGCACAAAACAGAAGCTGTTCTGGTGACAGGCCGAAAAGTTAAGAAGATATTACCCTCAATGTAGGGGGTAGTAAAATAGCCTCCCAGCAGTCTCTAAGATATTTAGGAGTTCAGATTGATGCGAGGCTTCATTTTGATGAGCACTTGGGGAAGTCTGCGAGGAAAGCGTCTCGCATGGCCTCCGCCTTGGCACAAATCATGCCTAATGTTGGCGGTCCAAGCCAAAGTAGCCGAAGACTATTGTCCGGGGCCGTAAATTCGATGCTGCTCTACGCAGCCCCCATTTGAGCGGATGCCTTAGGGATCCAATCGTACGCCCAGGGGGGGAAGTCCGTGTACAGAAGGTCCGCCCTGAGGGTGGCCCGGGCATTCCGAACGGTCTCGCACGATGCTGTGTGTGTGATAGCCGACATGCTCCCTGTAGACCTCCTGGCTCAAGAAAGGGCGAGGCTCTACAGGTGTAAACGTGAAGGAGCTAGTAATAAAAGCATCATCATGAAGGAAGAGAGGGAGGTGACATTGGC
Source organism: Acheta domesticus (assembly GCA_031308135.1). Classification (NCBI taxonomy): domain Eukaryota; kingdom Metazoa; phylum Arthropoda; class Insecta; order Orthoptera; family Gryllidae; genus Acheta; species Acheta domesticus. The sequence goes on from JAHLJT010008446.1 coordinate 263,137,066, forward strand.
CCAGTGGCAAAGGATATGGGTTATATCATCTACTGGTAGATGGACATTTCGCCTTATTCCGGACGTTCCAAAGCGGATTCAAAGGAAACACGGAGGAAGTGGACCATTATCGACCTAGTTGCTAACGGGGCACGGGTGCTATCGTGTGTACCAACTTCGCTTCCGATTACACGATGACGCCTCATGCCCAACCTTGTGGAAGATGTGGAGCTTGAGTTTTTTTCACTGCCATGTTTTTTCTAGGAGAGGGATGAACTTCGCCAACTCCTCCAGGTAATGACTCCTGATACCATAGTCTCTGAGATGCTGGTGTCCGAAGATAACTGGAGTGCGGTAGCCAACCTATTCAGCCCTAGTTTCGAAGAAGCTACGATTGGAAAAGCAACTACGAAGGAGTAACCGAGAATATCCGTGAGTATCTGTAAGAAACCCGTGGACATAAGTAGACAGAGCTACAATCCGATCAACCCTTCCCGTGGTTGCAATGCCTGAGGGCGGTTCCATGGGAAGGCGATCGCAGACATGGGAGAGGTTTTTAGTGGGTAGGCCAAGACTAGCTGTGAATCCTACACGCTGCGGGGTGCGGGTCTCGCAGTGTCCTTTTCAAAGACTTTTCCCCTGCCGTCGTAAAAAAATAAAAAAACACCAGACCATACCCAGACACACACAGGCACACACACAGACACACACAGATACACTCATAGACACACACAGACACACACACAGACAAACACAGAACGTAGACACACAGAAACGTAGACACAGAGACACAGCACAGACACACGCACAGACACACACTCGGAACACACACACAGACACAGAGACACACACACAGAACACACACATGACCACACACAGACACGGACACACACAGACACACTCAGACACACACAGACACACACAGACACACACAGACACACACACAGACACACACACAGACACACACACAGACACACACAGACACTCACACAGACACACACACAGACACACACACAGACCACACACACAGACACCCACCACAGACACACACACAGACTCACACACAGGACACACACAGACACACACACAGACACACATACAGACACACACACAGACACACACAACAGACACACACACAGACACCCACACAGGCACACACACAGACACACACAGATACACTCACAGACACTCAAACAGACACACACAGACACAACACAGAAAGGCGTAAACACACATAAACGTAGACACAGACACAGATTCGCACACACACGCACGAGACACACACTCGGACACACACACAGACAACAGAGACACACACACAGGCACCACTCAGACACACTGGGAGGCCTCTCTTAGCCTCTCCATCCCAACTCCGCTCTCACCTTCAAGAGGTGGATCCTGTCGAGTCGAGTAACCTGTGCCAAGGTTGTGGTAACCAATCCCTTCGGCGGTACGGGTCGACCAACAGACGAGAGATGGGGTTCTGGCAAGTCACTCTGTCGGAATGGCATGTAACCGCCGTACTGGAGCGACCCGAATGTATTCCGGGGTACGGTCTGGTTGGTTACAACCCTGGCCCAGGGTAAAGGGTGAAGCCGGGGGAGCCTGTAACCCCTAAGCGACGTGTCCCTGGGTGGCGAACAGGGGAAGAAATCCTCCTCTCCTCTCACGGACCGACAGGCGGGAAGGACACTCCAGTCAAAAAACAGCATGGAAGGTCTTTTGGGATCTCAGTCTACGGTGCAGGGGCCCGGATCCCCAGTACCGGCGTCTGTTCGGAGGTGAGCAAGCGGGCTCCCAGGCGTCGTCAACCAGTGACCGCAGTACTTCAGCAGTGGACCACTTGGCTGCTTGTAGTAGCTGTTGCTACAAGTGATGATCTTGCGAAGCAACAGGCATTGTGTAGCCTTGAAAAGAAAATAACCGAGCTTCTCAACTTCGTCAAGCCTCGCCATAATGTTCATGGTGAGATCAAGAGATTGGCGTATTCGATCCAGACGCACTTTAAACGAGGTGGTAGCACTGCAAAAAGGATCAACCAGCCCAGATCCTCAGTGCGCCAAAGTTGTATCGAGAAGAAGAGTGCACCCAGACATCCCCTGAGAAGGTGGCTGCGGTAGTACTCAAAACGAGAAATGATCCTCCGCGAAACCGGAGCACCCAGGTGGTCATGGAGACTGGCGGAAAACGCAGAAAAAATTCGGCCAAAAGCCCCCTCTCCGAAAAGCCACGAGAAGAGCCTGCAGTGGCACGTGAAGAACCCGTGTGGCAGGTGGTCACTCGTAAGAAGAGAAAAGATAAGCGTTCTAAAACGCGGAAAAGGCCACTCAGACCAGACGCCCTGATGATCAAGAAGAAGGACGACGCGCTGACGTACGCGGACATCCTTAAAAAAATGAAAGCTGACCCTGAGCTTAAGGAGCTGGGTGGGAATGTCACGCGCATCCGGAAGACAGCTGGCGGCGATCTCCTTTTGCAACTGAAGCGGTCTTCCGGAGGCCAAACTGCAGATTTTCAGTCCTCTGTACGGAAGGTGTTTGGTTCGAACGCCGATGTGAGGGCGCTCACTGCACTCCGTGACCATTGAGGTGAAGGACTTGGATAGGTCACAACTAAAGAGGAAGTGCATAGGGCTCTGGTGACAATCTTCACGAAGTCAGTGATATCCCAGCTACTGTGGTCAAATCTTTAAGACCAGCCTACGGTGGAACGCAGGTGGCAATAGTCAGCCTTCCTGTTATGGTGGCTAACAAGTTGTTGGCCATCCATAAAGTAAAAATAGGATGGGTGAACTGCGCTATGCGTGAGAGAAGGTCCCTCTGAGGTGTTACAGATGTTTGGATTTGGACACCTCAGAAAAACATGCAAAAGCGCACATGACCGGTCCAACTTGTGCATGAATTGTGGTGGTGAGTGTCACCTTTCTAAGCATGTAAAAATGACGCAAAGTGTTTGCTGTGTGAAGAAAACGGGAAACAAGGCAGACATGCTACTGTGTGCAGCAGGTGTCCATCGTATCAAAAAGCGCTCAAAGTAATAACGTATCGAAAATGAAAATTTTACAACTTAATTTCAACCATTGTGGCAGTTGCCCAGGATATCCTGGCGCAGTCGGTAAGGGGAATGTGAGGCTGATGTAGCAATAATTTGCGAACAGCATAGAAACCGTGATGATACAGCGTGGGTATCTGACCACCAAGGCGGCAATCTGGGCCTGTGGAAAACACTCATTCCAGCAAGTAATGACGAGACCCGAAGCTGGATTTGTGTGAGTAAAAAATCAACCGGTGTCTACATCTATAGCTGTTATGGCTCACCAAATGCGACAATGGACGAGTTTGAGCAGTTCCTCGACCGCTTAGTGTATGACGCAAGAGGACGAAAGCCCGTTGGTGATAGCGGGAGATTTCAACGCCTGGGCGGTCGAGTGGGTAGTTCGTCCACTAATGAGCGAGGTCGTGCGGTTCTGGCATCCCTCTCTGTTTTTAATGTAGAGCTCGCCAACACAGGAGACACATACACCTTTCGCAGAGGGGGCGTGGGATCTGTTGTGGATCTGACGTTCATGTCAGATAACCTATTGAGAATGGAAGTGTTCTGGAGAGTTAGTGAGCACTATACTCATAGTGACCACCAGGCACTTTTGTACGAGGTGAAAAATCAACGGAAGGATAAGTTTGCAACCTGTTGAAATATCAACCAGCTGGGTGGAAAGCAAAAATGTTTGACGAAGAAGTTTTCCGACTATGTTTGGAGACGATAGTACCAACAGGTACCGCAGATGACAATGCAGGGCAGGTTATAAAATGGGTAACCAAAGCCTGTGATGCGGCAATGCCTAGACGGGGCGCAATCATTCGACGCTCACCAGTTTACTGGTGGAATGAGGAAATAGCCCAATTACGCCGGCAGTGCCTTCCGAGCCAGGAGACAGTACCAGAGAGCTCGTGATAGAGACATCTTTCTACAATTGCGAGAGCAATATAAACTCGCTCGAAGGCAGTTGAAGATTGAAATCCGCAAGAGCAAACGCGTATGCGCCAAAAGTCTGTGTGACGAGGTCGAAAAAGACCTATGGGGTAGTCCGTAAAAGACGGTCACGAGTAGGTTGAGACAGTGGCACCTACGCTCTCCAACTTGCCCCAATATGTTGCTCAAAATCGTGACAGCCCTATTCCAGACCCACGCCGCTGAAACAGTTAATACAGCGTTATCTGACGTAGAAATAATTCCTCCAGTCACGCAGGAAGAAGTTCTTTACGCAATCAGAAGAATAGGCAACACAAAGGTTCCCGGACCGGATAACATTCCCAACATTGCCCTCAAGACTGCGATACTCGACCACACAGACATCTTTGTGGATCTCTACTATTCTTGCTTGAGAGAAGGGGTGTATCCACAAAGATGGAAAAAACAACGTCTGGTGCTCCTCCCTAAGGGGAATAAATCTCCTGGAGATCCATCGTCATACCGGCCACTATGTATGCTTGACACAGCTGGCAAGGTTCTGGAGAGAATTATTAGTACCAGGCTGGAGAAAGCTGTAGAGGAAGGAGGAGGTCTTTCGGAAAACCAGTATGGTTTCCGCAGACCCCGCTCGACAGTTGACGCCGTCCGCTTGTCATTAACACCGCCCGACAAGCAATTGGAGGAAGTAGATGGAAGGGAGGCCCAAAACAGTACTGTGCTGCCGTTACGTTGGACATTAAGAATGCATTCAACTCGGCCAGGTGGAGTAATATTCACCTAGCTCTCCACCGATTTAAGGTACCAACGTATCTGAGGAAGATTGTGGCTGAGTATCTGAGTAATAGAGCCCTGATCTACCATGCAGATAATGGGCCAAGGGTATACAATGTCACTGCTGCTGTCCCACAAGGGTCGGTATTGGGACCACTATTGTGGAATATGATGTATGACGAGGTCCTTCGGCTTCCCCTCTCAGAAGGACACTAATATCATTGGTTTTGCGGACGACATTGCTATCGTAGCCGTTGCAAATATACTGAGGAAATTGTGTACATTTGCAACGAAGCGATCGCTATTGTTAGTCGGTGGTTGAAGTCCTCAGGGCTGCAGTTAGCTGAGCACAAGACTGAGTTTATCCTGATCACTAGCAGGAAAAAGAGAGAAACCATCACGATCAAAGTTGTAGGCCACCGTGTTACATCGCAGCCGTCAATCAAATAGCTTGGTATCATGATTGATGTCCGTCTGAGATTTGCGGATCACCTGAGGTATGCCAGGAATAAAGCGGCGGTAGTTAATGCTGCACTGTCGAGGCTAATGCCCAACATAGGGCCCTGTCAGGAGAAACGGAAGCTTCTGGCCTTTGGTTGTCAGGTCAGTCTTGCTCTATGGAGCCCCAGTATGGGCCAACTCCACATCGACAAATAGCTACGTCCGAGGATGGCGTCAGTGTACAGGTTATCAGCATTGCGGGTAACTTGTGCATTCCGCCACTGTGTCAAACGATGCAGTGTGTGTCATCGCGGGGATGCCTCCGATCGATAACTTAGCGCAGGAGAGACGGAGGCGATATCACAAAGAAGAGGAGAACCCAAACTGCTCGACAACACTGCTTGAATGGCAGGATCGCTGGGACAAGTCCATTAAAGGAAGATGGGCGTACCGCATGATTCCCTCTATTGCACCGTGGCTCAACCGTAAACACGGTGAAGTAAATTTCTGGCTGACTTAGCTGTTGTCTGGGCATGGATGCTGTCTGGCATATCTTCACAGTTTCAAGTTGGAGGATACCCCCTTCTGTCCACTATGTGAACCTGCTGTCGAAGACGCCGAGCATGTGTTTTTCGAGTGCCCACGACTCCATCTGCAGCGACGGCACGTTATGAGTATACTCGGATCGACCCGCTGACACCCTAAGCAATGGTCGGGTGCATGCTCGCCTCAGAAACCAACTGGGCTGCGGTGAGCGCATATGCGCAGACCACAATAGCTGAGCTCAGGAGAATAGAAAGGGAAAGAAGGGAAGTCGACTGATCCTCCTTGGATCCTTCCTACGTTCTGGGGAAGAGAAGTGGCTAGTGACTGAGCCACCCTGATCCACTCCCCGTGATGTAATGCCTAACGGCGGTTCCGCGGGGAGGATGGAGGAGAAGGGAGAAGGGTTTTAGTGGGTAAAAATCTCACACTATCATGTGGTACGGGCCACATGGTGTCTTTTGAAGATTTACACCTACCCTTGTAAAAAAAACAAAAATGAACACACACGCAGACACACACAGGCACACACACAGACACACACACTTTTTCCGTTACACGCGCAAACAATAACTTGCAGTGAGAACGTTTTATTTCTCAATCTACGTGGCGTGGCGGCCCGATAGAACTTCGGACTTTTTCAAACGATACTTGAACTCTCACGTCGAACACTCCTCACACCATGACCGTTTGTGTTCGCTGCTAAGAACTTTCTTCTTCTGCTCTTCTCGGCGAGTCTATTACAACTACTCTGCTCGGCGATTCCGTTACAACTACCTTCTTCTCCTTCGATGCCGTAGGGGCGACAACTGTTTCCCTCTCGCCCCCTCCAGCGACCGCTGATAAGACGGCGGTGTCGCCGCCGCCGTTACGCGATCTCTCGGCGAATCTCGGAGATGATGTTTTACTAATCGAATATTTGTTACCGACTGAGAAAGCTCAGGATCGCTACACTGCACAAACTACGGTGTTAACTGAAAGCGTAAATAAAGATTGTCAAATCTAAGCCTTCTAAGCGTGTCGCCCCAAACATTGCTACCAGCAGAAAGGGCTAAAATATTGAGGTGGCCTTGATAGTATTAAAGCGTGGAACCGAAAAGTTAATTGAATGGATCGAGGAATATTTCATTTTGTAGATTATAGTGCGGAAAACGTTTCTTTGAGGCCTTTGGCCTCAATATTTTACTTTTTAAGGCTCTAAAACGCTTTGTTTATGAGTTATTTGCCGATATAAGTTGACATGTAATGCGGGTTGCATTTTATATTAATATTTCGATGCGTTTTTTTAAAGAAATCATCCATATTTTTAAAGTTAAAGTGGAATTCGTCAAGTCTCCGTGAAATTCTCTTTCTTTAGTGTCCTAATTTAAAAAGATTGGTTGCGTGTGAGAGCCGGAACCCAAAGGTATACTACTGAAATAATACAGGAGACGATATTTTTTTATATAGGAGCGAATATTTTGTCAACAAAACTCGAAAAAAACCTCTCTTTTCTGTATTCAAAATTCGACTAGAATATGGTTTAGGATAGAGACCACAGAATTATGAAAACGTGCACAGAATTCACTTCTCCCCATAGCTCGTCACACGCAGCTTTTAACTGTTTTTGACGTAAATAAATAAATAAATAAACTTAGTTACCCTACGTCGTCAACAAGAAGAAAACACAATTTCATGGAAAAAACTTTATTGTAGCAGATGCAGCACATGTTGCTGTATTTTTTTATATAATTGTCACCAGGATTGAGACATTTTTCCTATCCATGGGGATCAACATTTGTAATTCCGTGTTGTAGAAGTCTGCCACCTGAGATAAGTACTAGTAACCGCTACCTTGTGTTTAGAACGCGAAGTTTACGCAACAACTTCAGCTTATCGCCGTCAGGGCTGCAAAAGCAGGTACTGATACCGAGAACTAGAAGGCGCAACTAGAAGACTCAAGTTTAAGAAATTATCCGCTCTGGTAAATCCGGACCAATCAGGAAGTTTCTTCGACGGACACATGGAAATTAGCGAGAAGAAAGGATACCTCGTCCATTTTCCCTGCGACGTTTGTAAGAGGACGTTTTCTGAATACGTGCCTGCTACAGTGAGGAGATTTAAACGGAAACACCGTCAGAAAAGCATTATAAAAAAGATAATACATTTTCAACATATTAAATCACATTGTGTTATAAACTGAATTATAAAACTAGATTTGTGAAAGTATGAAGAATGGTATATGCAACGTGAATGAGCGGCACGCAATTCATTAGAAAGAAAATCATACGATTTCCAAAAATGAAATTGGATATATTATCTTGCGTACACTTTGAACATTATACAATCCAAATACTAATAGGAAATGTTTTTCCTGCAGCTTTTTATTTTACTTTCGGTTTTGATCTACTTACTTCTACTCGATTGGAATTCGAATTTGGAGCTGATTCCAATTCTTAAATTAATCTGGATGTAGAACGAGAAGCTTTAACTTTGCTATTGGAATATGAAAATTTAAACGGAACCTGATTTCGAGCGAGGTTTTGAAAGCAGTTTCATCGGTGCGAGTCTTCGCTACCAAAGACATTGTAATAGTATACTAGACCCACGCACAGCGCTAGTGTAGTGTTGCAAATTGAATCGTTTCCTGGCAGCTATGTTGGGGGCAATCATTGTGACCGCAAGTCGTACTGGTGCCGTATATCATTATTTGTGTGCCTTTTGCGGAAGAGGAAGATTCTGTAAGAGAAAAGTAAAATGGGGAAGCAGTGCGCGACTGTGCTAATCGTGCGACGAAAGCCTGCGTGGTGTAATTTCACGAGTGCATCGTTTAACTATGTGCTGTAACCTATTGAATGTGCTGGTTACTCATACTAATTAATACGGTGTTCGTGAATAGCAATAAAATCGATGAATTTGTAATTACACTTAAAGAAACATAGTTTAACTCTGAAAATAACAACTTTTTTTTGGAGATAACTTTCAAGTTCTGTAGAGTAGATAAAGAAGTACCTATATAGGACCCCAATACAGGAATATCGAGATTTGCTTAGAAGCTGATGGAATCTTCAAGAGCGCGTATATTTAATACCGATTCACATGACCATTGAATCCAGGTATTTGTGTTCTCTATACGAATCTTTATGTACCGAAAATGTATAAAAATTATTTATTTCAAGTATATAATTTAGAAAAGAATTCTAAAAATTTAGCGTAATATGATATACACTTTTACTGAAAAAAGATGCAGAATTAGTCAAGATACAGAATTTTTAACTGAGTTTGGATTATAGTAGTACACTTTAAAAATTATAACAAAAGTCTCCGAAAGAAATGTCCCGACATCTACTACAATATTATTTATTGCAAGGGTCAATATCTCTATCCTATCAAAATTAAATATTTTCATGATAACCCCTTTAGAGTGTTTAATATAGTATGAACTTATCACGGACTGAACAACCTCATGGAGTAAATACAACCCTACTTTTAGAGTAAACGTTTATAAGCGTTACATGATGTAATATTCAAGTCACTATTACGAGTACATTTCATACTCGAATAGACTATCGAAAAGTAAAAACAGAATCTAGAATACAGCAAGCAACTGTGAAATCTTTTTATGAGTTACATAAATTTTGTGAAACTGGCAATCGGCTGATGAGAGAATGATTTAAGACGTGTAATGGTCGAATACGTTGATTCTTCAACATCGTCATTGTGAAATTCTTTTGTTTTATGAATTACGAAATTCATAGGATTGAAACATATAGTAATTAGCCTGGTGTTGATAACATACAAGGAATTCAATTGTTTCCAAGAGTTAATTTTGTTTACTAAACTGAATGTTAATTACAAATAGTATTTAATGACATTAACATATTCTTATTTTTGTGAGATTTATATGTGAGCGTAAAGGGTATATGCTTGTATGTACATTTTTTGCAGCTCATATTTTCTGTGTGTTTATTGTGAATTGTGTGCGTAAAGGGTATTTGCTTGTATGTATATTTTTTGCAGCTCATGTTTTCTGTATATTTATAGTGAATTATGTAACAGTATAATTAGTGAGGAATCATTTTCAACGTTTTTGGATTCATATTAAGATTCAGCCTAAGCATAACTTATTATTTGCCTGAAAATAGTGTAAGTTTAAAAAGGAATGTAAGCTCTGTTACTATTCAACCAGTACTCGACTTTTCTTTGTTTCCGTCTCGAAAAATGTAACCACAACCCCCCTATTGCAATGTAAACATATTTTTTGTATACCATCATTATAAACGACCCTTTTCGATACCCCGAATCGTGCATAATCCAGTATTTTATCGCACGCTACATGACGTCATCGCCATTATTAAACGCGACATGACGTCATGACGAGCTGTTCACAGAAACAATATAAACACCACAACATGGCTTCACGAACAAAATAAATATTTCTACAAAATATTATTACTCTACCTTCATTAAGAGATATTCTCAACATCTGCTTCCACTAAAATTTTCCTCACATCATCTTTCGAAAATATCATAGATTTTTCTGCTTCATAGCCGACATTAGCTTGTTTCATATATAACTGAACTTTGTTATAAGCAGAGATGTCATTTCCATCTTTAATTTTCAGCATAGTTTTCAATTTGAATGACTGCACCACAAAGATGATGCCTTACATACTGCAGACTTCAAAATAACATAAATTAGAAAATGAGAAACTCGACACTAGTATTAATCATGAAAAGTATGACAAACTTACCAACTCAGATATACATGCCAGAACAACTGTCTCGCATATAATATTTACATTATTTGTTTCCATCCACTTCCTAAATTTTATATATTCCTTCTCATACAATGCACTCGACTTTTTAGGTATTAAACTTTCTTCTGCCTTCGAGGCTTTTTCTAAAACTACCTTTGGTAACGACGCCATCTTTCATTCGAATGCGCCCGTGAATCGGCTCTCCACTGTCACAGTTATGACGTCATAATACCAACGTCCATGTAGCCAACTATAAAACTTTACTTACAATTACTTCGTTTCATTTATAACTTTATAATGATGTTATACAAAAATGGCGTATGCAACTCGTTTATAATGTTCCTTTTTTGCACTCATAAGAAAATAGTCTATTACTAAACTCACTCCTTCGTCGTTCGTTTAGTAATAGACTATTTTCTTATTCGTGCAAAAAAGGTCAACATTATAAACTAATTGCATAAACTACTATTACGACAGTAGTATTTCTCCTGACATTTATCAGACATATCACGTGTCGACTACAAACTATTGTTTATTCTAGACATTCATCTCGTACTTCCTAATAAGTCAGAAAGGGTGGTGACAGTACCAGTCCATCAGTAATTCTGCGCCCACTGTGATACGCGTAATGTTGACGAAACAGAAATTTCTTGAGCTATTAAAAGATGAAAATCGCTCAGAATAAAGAAATGAATGGTTAGACACCTCCCAATGTGTGATATACCAATTATTTAGGCAATAAATAATTACGAAAAAGATGGAGTATTAGGTTTTAACAGGCAAAGAGTAGACGATCGCATGTTGTTGCTAGGGAGCCGATAAACATGAGCGAGGTTCATCTTACAATCACAGGGGCGTTGAAACCAGTGGAGGTGTACAAACCGGGACCGTTAGTCGATTATAATTAAAAATGACCGGATATGAGAGGGGCTTTGGGAAAAGAATTGAAGTCTGTTATTTGGGAAGTAGAAAGTTTTGACTCGCCATTATGTTACGAGACAGCAAACCGAAACAGGTCAGTGCTAGAGATTACTGCGTGTGAGGCCGGAAATTTCTAAGGAGTTTGTACTTTAACTTTTGTTTGTGAAAGAATAATAGGACTGTGGATTATTATAGCTGGTACGATCGATGTTTTAATTTAATAAGAGTTAATAAGAATTGTTGAATATTATCGGAATAAGGACATAGGGCAGAATAATATCAAATTGGGACTTTGAACATATTGTGCAGCATTTTTATGCAGACATTATGCAGTGAAACAGGATGTGTCTACGTGGGAAGTGTTAAATTTTCATGAGTCAAGGACGGAATAATAATAGAGCTGTGATAATAGAATTCTTGTCACAAACTGTTAAAATTAAGCAGGAATAAATCGTAGATAGGTTAGCGGAGTTCGAATCATTAAGTTCGCGGCTAGGTGCACACCTGATGCACGAGATAGCAGTGTTCGCGACAGATTAGGAGAGTATCGGCGATAGGTAGCGAAGATCGCGGTAGAAGAGAGGAGTGGACATCTCGACGCCCGGGAATTCGTCGTCCGTAGATCTTCGTGGTGCCGTCTGAGAAAAGAGCTCTGGTATTGTGAAAACTTTGACAAACTGACTTTGTGAAAACTTTGAAAATGTCTGACTGAAAAACTCAGACACTTTCTAAAGGGTCATGACCGAACTGAATATTTATTAAAATGGCAATAGTTGCATTGGTAATGAGGATTGCAATCGCCGTTGATTTAAAAAGTTTAATTGAATAAACCAGTTTGTTAATGTTTGAACGAACACAAGATTTAATGATTATTATGCGATTCTGCATAATTAGTAGCTGGCAATCAATAGCCAAATAGAAAAAAAAACTTTCAGATGTTTCTCGTCCCCCGTATGGCGGGCGGATCGGGTTGCCCAGGCAGTAAATGGTAAGAAAACGGTAGGTAACTGCTTAAATAAAAATTACGAACCTACAATCCTGCAAAAATAAAAGGAGAAATTCATTATTAGGTGTTGTTTTTACTGAGCTAGATGGGAAAATTTAGTGAATATTCTATTTAGTGAGCATTCCGCGTATTGAGGTATATAGAAAAGTCTTGAGTTATATAGAAAGTGGTGCTGTATAAAAATTCTCGAGGATTTCATTTCAATAATAAAGAGAGAGAATTAGATTCGTTACAAATGAAACTGTTGAATAGGATCTGTTTTGATCCACGTCGTGTGTATCCACCACGTACCTCCCAAACGATTCATGCACATTCACTGTTGCGACATTATCTAGAGGTGCTACAGAATGGCAATGACTTTCCCGTATTAGTTTTCTATTTCCTTTGGTCTCAGTTAGCTATTCGGACATACAATATATTCCTGCCACCCGCCATCTGTCGCCACCCAAAGTACATTTTTTAAAAATTTTCTTAATTTTTCGGTTTCCTAATAGTAGAACGAATTATTATTTTAAGAATATTAAAGAACAGTAAAACATTGTCCTAAATGGCAATTTTCTTTGCAAAATTTGGAGCCGTTTTTAAGAAAATGGCGTTTAGGCGCTACTGTAAATTCCAAGTGTGAAGCTCTTTTTCACAGAAAAGTTTTAATTTTCGAAAACCTTCACTAGAAGTCATTTGAAGCACTTACACTTATAAATACAATCCTGTTTACAAATTGCTGGAAATGTGCATATTAACGATGTTAGAGATCATTAAAAAATACATTTGTGTAATCTTAAAAAAACTAAATATAGGTACTCAAAATTAATTTTACGTCCTATTAAAGGGTGCAATTAGCACTGTACATTCAAAAACTTTGAAGAAAAAAATTGAAACCGTTTTTGAGAATGCGTTTGAGCGTTTCTGAAAATGTGGAAGTTTGAGTTGGTTTTCACAGATAATTTTTGAGTTTTCGAGAACATTTTTGACATTATTTAACGCACATGTGCTCATAAAAAATTATGTGAGGGAATTGCCGCTAATGTAACTATTAACGACGTGAGAGACAAGTCAAAAATTACATTTTTGTAATTTTTGAAAAACAAAACAATGAGACAATATAATATTTATGTCATCTCAGAGTACATTTAACACTTCCCCTACCAAAAGTTTAAAGAAAACATTTGGACCCGTTTTTGAGGAAATCTAGTTTTTGTAATTTTTTAAAATTGCACATATTGCACGCAATATTTCGCAAAAATGACTAATTTTTAAAAAATGTACATGATCTTAGTCCTTATTGAAAGAACTAATTATGGACAACAATTTTTTTAAAGAAAAACTCTGTATCTTTAATTTTCTAGTTGCAGGAAGTCGGCGAAAAAGAACTTTTTCAATTTTCGAAAATTTCAGAGTCAACAGTGAAAAACGGACCTATGCAATCTTTATAAGTGTATTTTACTCTATTCTTAGAAGAAATTTGAAGACAAAATTTGGAGCCTTTCTGAGAAAATATTGGCAATTTCTCAGAGGCTTCATGTTGAGTTCCCCCAAAAATTAATTAATGTTTCAAAATCTCAGAGCTTCCACTCAGGCCATATTGACAGGGGGTTTATTCAGTTTGGAAACATCAATCCATTATGCAGAATTCAGGCACTAGTGTTGTACACCCAGATACACCCAGACAGACGGCTGGACGTTTTGAGAAAAAAAAAGAAAGAAAGAAAGAAAGAAAGAAGAAAACCAACCCTTTTTCAGTATCAGGGGATCCCAAGACGTGTTTTTCCGTTGAAATCTCGAAATAGTCCACAGCATTACATAACTTTCCCTATACTACGTATATTACTCCGTATACACGTATGTATACGGGAAAGTAATAAACAGAACACAGAATGTACACTTACTATCAATGGCTACCACGCAGTACATGCTGGTGAGGTTGCATACCGGTTTATCTGAAAAATAAAGAAAAGAAACAATAAAAAAATTCTCGCACTAAAATTCACGTATTTCTAGAAACAAGTTAATGACAATTAGAACTCCTAAGATTTGAACATTTGGTTTTGATATTACAAGAGACTATAAAAATTGATAGAGCTGTTTCTAACACTTTTGATTCCGTATTTCAAATTCTGATATTTGGTACGATTTCTAAATCTGCGGTTGTTAATTTATGAGAGATAATTCGAATATCATTTTCTTAATTCACACCTTCTTTGCCTTAGAATAATGACACAAATACAAATCAAAGCAATTAGCGGATTCTGTTTCTTTCATGTAGCTCAGTCTTGCAAGACATTTATTTGTAAACACTGTTCTGCTCGTTTCTTAATAGTCGTCTCTTTTTGATGCAAGAACATTTACCGTGGCTTAGACGTTCTAAACCTGCCTGAGACAAAACGCAAATGACTATACCCGACTACATTAATTCATAATTCTCAAAATCATGAAACATCAATCCATTCTGCAGGTGTCCTGGACAATCGTTTCTTGCATTTCATCAATATACGATAGACATATTTCCAATTCTCGGGTAGCAGCAGCTGTTTATCTGGGTATACGTTCAGTCGATGAGACTATTATAAGTTAAACTCCGATATGTTGGAATCCCCATTAATCTTGAAGCTCTTTGAACAGGGATATATGATTCTAAATTTTCATAGATTAATTGGTCTCTTGATTGTTATTATTGACCAACTTTCGAGAACGTAGACATCAAGTACCGTAGAAACGTTTAAATGAACAGGTTTTCTTCTCAGTTACTATTAAGGCAAGCCTAAAGAAACGGAAAATGAACAGATATCTACAATCCATATATATATATATATATATATATATATATATATATATATATATATATTGTGACGTACCGACTGCTCGGGGTCAATCGTGACTTACCCGTGAAGTGGCACGGTACAATAAATTTGTTTGTTTCAGGCAGGGCTCGGGATCTTTTTCGCGAATGTGGACCCTGGGATGTTCGGGGTACAATAAATACATACAGTTTATTATACAACGACAGTTTGATGTTTATTCATCTAATATCACTATTACACTTTCGAACACTGATCCCCTATGCAATGATTACTATGTTTTGGTACCAAAACTTAATACCTTCAATGCTAGCATCATACCTGTTACCACCTGGGTCACGTCGCTTCGTTGGGGCCCGGCGCCGATGGTGGCGGCGGCTTCGGCTCCCGTCGCGTGGTCCCGGAGCCGTTCGGCCCCCAGCCGGAGATGAATAGGCAAGTGTTCGCCCCTCACGCTGCTCCACGCGTATATTCTACACTAGTGCATCTAATTAACTTATGCTTGTCCTGACAGTCTGAACTCCAGATTTGGGTTGTAACTGATTATGCTAAACACTTTACACTATATTACTCTCTGAATCACCGGTGAAATATCGGTAACCTATACCCACGTGTTCTTGTTCTCCTCACGCGTCATCATACAGTTTCATTATGGAAAGTTCCTATACACTGAAAACCCGTCAGACACTGCTTGATCGGTCTCACAAATGATCACTGGTTCAGTCACTGTCTTGTGCACTACACATTCTATCTTTCCCCAAAACCTACGTTCGCGATGCATGTGCTCACGCTACAGGCGGGTTTCACACTCTTCGGTTTACCATACACTCTATCCGTTGACTTCCCAATGCTGTTCGGTCTGCATCACACTTCTTTAACGGTCCGAAATGTAATACTATGCAAGTCTATTAAGTTATTCAGCACTTAGGGGTACTTTTCCCCAAATAACTCGCACCGCTCGCGCACCACCTCCGTCCGCTAGCGTGGCTTCCGCTCGTCTCTCCTTCTCAACCGACTTCTCGCTGTCCTCCCCTCGTGTCTCGCGCTCCACGTGACGCCCCCCTTCCCCTCCGTGTTGCCATGCTGCCTAGTTATGCTTGCGCCGTTTGTATGTTCTCTGGTTGTTTAAGTTGAAATGTATCGCGTTTCTATTTAGAGGCGCGGTGCGTTTCAATATATATATATATATATATATATATATATATATATATATATATATATATACACACACAGGCTGAGTCACTTAACTTTAGCACCTCCTGTAACTTTTGAACGGGTTAAAGTTATTGCAATGCAGTTTTCATGGAAGTGCATGAGGGGAAGGGGCTTATAAATACGTGCATTAATTTCTATTTTATCACTTGTATTTTACGAGATTTTTTAGGTAACTTTGTTTTTTCAAATGGAACTATACATATTTTTTCAGTCCACCATGACGAGCGTAAAAAGACGAATCCAGTGATGTACATATTGTTATATGTTAGATAAGCATTTTTTTAATTAATTTTGATTTTTGCGACTGGGGTTTAACGGACATGGGTTTAACGGACTGGGGTTTAACGGACCACCACAGAAGGTCACGCAGCGCTCCACCAGCAACGCGCCCCGGGCAAGGGAAGGGAGATTTGAAGATACGAAACATATTCCAAATATTCACAAAACTATTGCAGTTTTTTCCTGAACTGTGCTTTCCATCCTTCCGCATTTTCAGATTTTCGACTTTCTTTGATTGAAGGAATTAAAGGATGGAAAATAAGGATTTGTCATAAGTTTGTATCGTAATAAAATTGCTTATAACTTCAACTCCATTTAATGGGGTTTCATAAGATACGTATTAATGGGATCTTAAAACAAAGCACAATAAGAATAAACAAATAAAACTGTACAAAAAATATTGCGTATTTTGTGCAAACAATTTCAATGTGGCGCGTTACAGTGGCATGTGGCAATTACAGTGGCGCGTTCTCCCGTAGCACCTTCTTACAGGAACTAAAATATAAACTGCTGCCAACGACACTTCAAACGTGCGAGGCTGCTACGTGTGCTCGCGAGACGCAAGCAGGTGCGTCTAGTTACAAAAGATAGCGTCGATGCTCGCGATTTCTTCAGCGGTTTCGTGTATGTATTTATTATGAATAATTGAACATTTAGAAGATACTTTTCGTATTTCTCACTCATGAGCCAATTTCTGTTGGCGAGCCTAACCTACAGCTGTACCTTAAGACACTAGCGCCTCCTATCGTAGCACCCTCCAGCTTTGTCCCCGGCTTTGATGGAAAGTTGCAAGGCCCTGGGGCGGGCGCTGCTGACCCCTCCTAGAAAGAGGGGACCTGTGCGATGGCAGTGCTCAACCGGCCGTGCCTGAAGGCAGGCACGTAGCCAGGGGAGGGGCTCGATGGTCTGAAGCCCTCCCCGAAATTCTAATCTTTTTTTCATTCATTCATTCATTATGTATTAGTTTAAATTTATCCAAATATATCGGAATGTATAAAAGTACAGACACAGATTTACTTCAAATGAAGACATTCTTCCAAGTTTCCAACTGCTTTTTCCAGGCTTTGCTTGCGTCCATGAAATGAACAAGTCAGAAAATTTAGCTCCATATTTTGATAACAGAACATCACTCTTTGTAGTAAAAGCTATGAACTATGGTGTAAAAAAGCTTCCACCATAGATGCTAACCTCGAGATGCTGGAAGTCTCAGAGAACTGGGATCGAGTATATTTACATACTATTAGATACTATCTTACCTACCTTGCCAGTAACAACTGCTGGAGTCATTTTATAGAATGAAGAGAGTAAAAATTTTTATACGTAGTGTAATGCATGATAACAGACTGAAAGCACTAGCCATTATTTCAGTTCATAAGGATATCACTGTGGACAAAATGATTGGCATTATGGCTGAAAAGAAGATCATAAAATTGCTTTTGAAGTTGACGCCTCCTGTAGTTTAGATAATAGGAATAGAAAATAATAAATTAAATATTGTGTTTAAACTTTCGAAATAATGTTATGTGGAAATAAATTCTTAAATATGTTTAAAATAATATTGGTGTTTAATTTTTGAAGAGCATTTCTTTTAAACAAACCCGATAAAGATATTATAATAAATCTGTACTATCCATTTTTTTAAATTTTAGAAGCCCCTCCCGAGAAATAATCCTGGCTACGGCCCTGCCTGAAGGGCTCGCCGACTAGCCCTTAGGGCGGTAGGCGGCGCGCTGCTGGCGCTCGTAGCGGCGTACGCCCTGACTCCGAGCATATACTGCGATCTTTCTAACTGCGTCCCTCAAGGCCACTCAAACCCCCATCTTCGCGATGGAATATGTCACGGCATTTCGCGTGTTTCTCAGTCGTTCGGCTAGATTTCGCACGATCGCAACAGTATGAAGCAGTGCTTGCGATCATGCGACTTCTACCGGCAAGACCGAGAAAAGACGCGAAATGTTGTGACATATTCCATCGCGAAGATGGGATTTGAGTGGCCTTGAGGGACGCAGTTAGAGAAATCGCAGTTTAGAATGCCGTGCTGCCCTGTGGACATAATTGGCGAATTATACCACAGATGCCAGAAGTTCCAATTTGGTTTCCACCAATGTCCTGGCCCCAGCTTCGTTCTCGAGGAAATCGGAAGATTCGCGGGGAATCTGGGAAGAAGTAACAATAAATCGTGGCCACTGATATGGATCACGGCTGCTCGCTTCATGTTAGGAACATTTCTTTTCTTGAAACGGCAGGTGTGAAATTGACAGTGGCGGCTTCTTGGGGAAGGCAAGGTAAGCCCAGCCTACCCTGATGAATATGTACTAGTTTAATAAATTTCACAGTAATAAAAAATGTAAGTAAAATGACTTACAATTTTAATACGGGGTATTATTCATCTTCAAATATATAATGAATATTTCATTATCATGGCACAAGCTATATTTCCATCTGAAGCGCTTTCTAACAGCCCGTGCACCATGCGATCTCTCTCGTCACTTCCCGCAGAGACATGAGCCACGACCTACTGTAGCCTACCACAGCCACCACGGCCATGCATGCGCCCACTTGCACCTGTCAGGGTAGGCACGCTGCCGCTTTGCAACCTATTCTGAAAAAAGGCCTTGTAGTAAGCGTAGAACAGTTGCATGCTGCATCCATGCTTGACGCATGCGCGTTATGCGTAGGCCAGCGAATTCGCTTGCCGCCTGCCCGCACGGAACATTCCGATTCCCACTCACATGCAAGCTGCGTAGCGCATGTGGTTTACAATTTTGTTGACGAGGAAGAGATTATTATTTAGGAAGTTTTTTTTTCATTTTAAACTAGTATTCTTCGGTTTATTAGTGTTACATGATTTTTTTATATTTAAATCGGACATTACGTTATTACGACAGATACAGCAAATGAATGACAGTAAAATGTCTAAATTGGAGCCTGTACAAGCCGGAAACCTGTCTTAACCGGAAAATTTCTCCGGCTCGTGAAGTTAAATGGCAGTTTACACAGCATAAAACGGAACCTCTCCAACGCGGAAAGGGTGCGAATTTTCATGTCTTGCAAGAAAAAAAATTATTAAACGGAATTCCTAAGAATTTAATGCAATTGGCAGAGAGACGCGAGATGTTCTTAATGAAATGAATGCAACTGCAAGCTTGTTTAAATGCTCTAGGTGTGTGACACGCGATTTAGTCGTGACAGCCGGACATTGGAGAGGAGATTCAGCTGTCAGCGTAGAACTCGACCTTGGGGTCGCTTGCCTCTCAAAGCGTAGGTCGTAGGGGAATTCCCTCTCTCCCGACTCTGACCGTGAAATGGTTAATGGCCATGGATTCTATTCACGCATCTCCCTGCCCTGCGTTGAAAATTACAACCCCTCAATGACGTATGCAATGCTTAAAGCCATGCAAGGGTATCAAAGTCAAAATACTACTGGGTTGTGACGCTTCATGCCAGTGGTGTTAAGGTCTCCCACTGGTGGCAGTGGCACGCCTCGCGGCACCGTGCCACGCCACGAGCTTCTCTGCGCCACTAACGTCGGGAGAGGAAACTATTAGTAACCCCGCCGTTTTACAATAATGATGGCGTTGCCTCTTGCGGCGTGGTGAGGCGACTTCGTCGTGGCACTCATGTCACGGAATCCCGCTCGTGGCATTGACATTGACATCATTGCATTATGCGTTGAACGAGTCGGCAAGCTGCCCGAATGTAGCCAGTGTCTATTTTTCAACTTTTCAGAAGCTGTCAATGAAGAGTGTCTAATATTCATTTATTGGTTATTTCTTCCATAAATACGTTATATTAAATGTCAATGTATTTTGTTAATTGTAATAAAGTCATGTAATTTACTACTTTCAGGGCAGAAATGTCAATATCAGAAGTTTCATAAAATGGACAACCTTGCAAAAAACGGAAATCTCCCTAAACCGGAATTTCGTGACACAATCGATTCCGGCTTATATTTGTCTGTGCTATGTACACCGTTTCCTTGTCTTAACGACGCACGGTGGGGAATTTGGCCGATTTAGGCGGCCAAAATTATTTTTGCTGATTAATTTCACATAAATGCGCCACCTTTCACATTTGTGGTTATTTGAAACAGTGAAAGAACAGGTGAAACAGTTTTTAATAAGAAAGATGTTTTGAACTTTTTATCATTATATGAATACAACTCCATGAACAGAGCACATTTAAGGGATGCCATATATTTGGATGCTGTATTAAATACGAAATATAATATTTTATATTAATCTAATTTATTTTATTGACAATAATATGAAAAAACAATAAAATAGAGAGAATCAGAAATAGTAAAGTAAATAGTAAAGGAAAAGCGCACAAATCTAATAACATTTTAAAATGAAATAATCTGCTACTAGATTTTTTCTTGAGTCTTTGATAATATTGAGTGATCTAGAGTAATATAATTGAATTAATAACTTTGTTGATAATTTAAATTAAAATTTGAGTTTCCTCTAAAACATAAAATATTGCAAAATAGTGATAGAACAGATGATTATAAGAATATGGTTCTTCATCCGAAGACAATTCTATTTCTACTGAAGTATACTATAACAAGGATATAATTTCCTATTACTGCTTCTAATTATTTCGTATTGCCTCCTGGAAAGATCAGCTTTAACAAACCAAGCTAGTGTACTGAGTGTCATGAGTGGCATTTTCTTATCTTCCTAAACTATGCTTTCTTTTATTTCCCAGCTCGTTTTTGGAGAACATGTGATTTGCTTGACTATTTTTGAAGAGTCTCTTTCTCCTACAAAGCCTAATGTCACCCGGGTAGCATAAGTCAGAACTTCTGAATTTGTAGTTTGTCGTTAATCTTCTGTTTTTCTTATCTTGCTTCTTCCACTCGTATCTTGAAATCTTTTCTTTGGTCTGCCTGGTCGGTTCACTACTTTAGGTACTTCGAAAGTGTCATTGAGCCAATCAAATTTTTTTAACAAACACATCTTCTTTCTTGTGTGCTACGGACCACCTTAATTTTATGAGATTTAAAATATGAAAATTTATACTATATTTCCTTTATTTGTTCGTCAGAATAATTTTGTTTAAGTAACAATTAAATTTCTATATATTCCAATTTTAGAATATTAATTCGCTAATATCTTGTAACGTTTGTGGTTGTATCATGTTAAATAACTTTTTTCGAGTCATTACGTTGATGCCCGAATGCTCTAAGTCGAATTTTGGAGGATATTAAAAAGTAAATAAACTCATGTTCAAAAATCCGCAAATTGCATTCGTACATAAATGGCTATATATCACACAAAATCGCGCGAATTCGCGATTGATTTTCACGAAATTGTAAAATAGAAAACGTAACCCTTCCATTACACCAAAAACAGTAACCCGGAAACTCCTCGAAGTACACTACTTTAGTTACATTAATTAAAATTCGCTTCATTTAAATTTAAAAGCTGTATCTCAGCTAAAATAATTAAAATCTGTACGAAAATACACATAACGTGTACGTACTTTACCTGATTTATCAGTCTCCATGGTTCCTCACTTCAAAATCGAACCTCAGTACACGGAATTCACTGACTGAATCCTGAAGCCAGAAGACTGAAGCCTGCATGGGAATCAAAACGAACATGCGCACTTTACGACTAGACAAGTTCAGACAAAATGCGCCTACCGTTAAAATTTGTGCAGCTGGTTCATTCCCATGATCTTTAGCTTTACGATGCTGTATTTTTTACTTGTCTAGAGTGAAATTTGCAAAATCGACTTTTGGCCGCCTAAATCGGCCAAATACGCCACCGTGCGACGTAGAAAAGAAAAAAAATTTTACAATTGTCGGCCTACTCTAATGTTGAGTACGGTTGGCGAATCATGCTGGCAAAAAAATGTAAGAAAATTTAATCCTTCTTGGTTTGATTCACACAAATGGCTAACAAGTAGTTAAGTTAAAGCTAAGCTTTATTGTTGACCATGACATTCATTGACAATTACGGAGTACTTGGAATAGAGATGGATATTTTGACATAAAAAATGTGTCGAAAGATAAACAAAAACATGAAATGTCAAAAGATCGTAAATGTAATTCAGTGAATGGAAAAAAGAAATTGAATCCGGTTTCTGAATTTATGTCAGTGCAACAGGAACTCGTAACACTTAGAATCTGAATATCTTGAAATCACGTCTGCGCGTGCTTCATGGAAACAATACTTTGGAATGAAGTATTAGTGAGACAATTGTTTTAAACAAATTGAATGAAATTGTAAATACAATTGGATTGCCCCCTTCCGGGATCCGCCGCTGTTCAGTTTTGCCTACCCTGAACCGCCACTAGGAAGTGACCTAGCATTTAATTCTTTAAATTTACAGAGCCGTTCTTAACTTACCTCCCTGGAAGAACATACGGTATAATATCAATTACGGAAGTCAGTATAATCTACTTGTCCCGTTAGACGTCATTGTTTGAGTTGCGTCCGGAATATGTCCAGTGCTCACTCACGACTCAACGCTTGAACTCTTTTTTTTTTAACTGTAAAAAAAGTACGAGAAATGCGAGGTTTTGCGCTCCTACGACATAAGATGCTGTCACGCTTACGCAAATGACTTGCGTCTACACAAATAAATGGAAGTTCGTAAACTAATAAAAAAACTATTCGGTAATACGAAACTCAAACTGAAAATGATTTAAACGTTCACTTTTAGCAATATGAAAGAGACATAAATATTTTTAAATGCATTCAAAATTATAGTAATTAATTTTCAAAAGGTATTTATATAGAGGCAAAAAAGGGCAAAAGAAAACATTGTCAAAATCTTCCAGCTTTCATAATTCGAAATTATGTATGAAAAACATTTCATTAACATACAATATAATAGGCACATTCCCAAACATCCTGTCTGGCAATAATAGTCGATTTTTCATAAAAACTTACAATAAAATATGATTACATTAAGCGACTACCCGTCTACATGACAACTTTTTCATGGAACCTAGTGGTTGCTTAGTACAGATTTTATTGTACTATATAATTTATAATAATAATAATAATAATAATAATAATAATAATATTTATTGAAATTTTGTATGACGAGTTAGATATGATATACACAGGTGCACGTTTTCCTGAGCTCCAGATTACGTACTTTCTCTTACTACTATTAAGTAATCCTTCTGTAATATGTGATGTGTTTAATAGTTACTCCCTAAGTGTAGCGCACACTAGTGAGCCACATTCTATGAGCCAATACAAATCAGAAAGATAATGTATTCTATTTATTTAAATAACACTGACACAAGAAAAATAAATAAACAATAAATACATTTAACAATAGCAAATCTTCAGGGTGGGACGAGATAAGGTCTGTTATTCTCAAAACTTGCCAGCATTCCTTGGTAAACATTCTGTAACACTTAATAAACAGCTCAATGAATGATTGTACTTTCCCAGACACTTTAAAAATTAGCATTGTAAGACCCTTGTATAAGAAAGGAGAAATTTATGATGTTCATAATTATCAACCATTAACACTTTCATCACGTTTCACCAAACTCCTTTAAAACGTTTTCTATAAGATGTGTAATTTTCTAGAGTCAAGTAATGTAATTGTCTAAACACAACATGGGCTTTGGAAAGGCATGTCAACGATCACTGCTGCAGCCAACTTTATACACGAAATATTAGGAAACCTTGAAAATAATCAACATACTGCAACCATTTTCAGTATGCAAATTATTGATAATCCAACATGCCCCTTCTCAAGCATAGAACAATCAGTGGATCACATAATATATGACTGTCCTATTTTAGGGAATGCAAGGCAGCAATTAACTCAAAAAAATTAACAGCCAAGGACTACAATAACCAATCCACAAGAAAACTCTTATAAAAACACACACCAAAAAATTCTTTGAATTCCTAAAAGCAATACATTTTGAAGAGCTCCAATAAATAAAATCTCAATGAAAGTCCAAAGAAGATCTCCAATAAAAGTAATAAAAAGTAAATTAAAAAATTAAAAAAGAAAGTAAACTTACTGTCAATAAACTCACGGGAATAAGATATATATAATGAAATATAATAAAATTGATAAAACTAATAATAAGACTTAGATTATTATTAAGTATAATAATAATTAGCACTCACAAACTGGAAAGAAAAACGCCCAATACCGACCCTTGTGGGACACCAGCAGTGACATTGGGTACCCTCGGCCCATTATCTGCATGGTAGATCAGGGCTCTATTACTCAGATACTCAGCCACAATCTTCCTCAGATACGTTGGTACCTTAAATCGGTGGAGAGCTAGGTGAATATTACTCCACCTGGCCGAGTTGAATGCATTCTTAATGTCCAACGTAACGGCAGCACAGTACTGTTTTGGGCCTCCCTTCCATCTACTTCCTCCAATTGCTTGTCGGGCGGTGTTAATGACAAGCTGGACGGCGTCAACTGTCGAGCGGGGTCTGCGGAAACCATACTGGTTTTCCGAGAGACCTCCTCCTTCCTCTACAGCTTTCTCCAGCCTGGTACTAATAATTCTCTCCAGAACCTTGCCAGCTGTGTCAAGCATACATAGTGGCCGGTATGACGATGGATCTTCAGGAGATTTATTCCCCTTAGGGAGGAGCACCAGACGTTGTTTTCTCCATCTTTCTGGATACACCCCTTCTCTATTTATTTATTTATTTATTTATTTACGTCAAAAACAGTTAAAAACTGCGTGTGACGAGCTATGGGGAGAAGTGAATTTTGTGCACGTTTTCATAATTCTGTGGTCTCTATCATAAACCATATTCTAGTCGAATTTTCAATACAGAAAGAGAGTTTTTTTCGAGTTTTGTTGGCAAAATATTCGCTCCTATATAATAAAATATATTTTCAAAGGTAAATTAGCTATAAATTCCTGCCCTGAACCCTCATGTTCTTCATAAAAGAATAATACTTTTTGCCGCGATTATATCAAAAACGATAATTTGAATAACTATATTTCCCACTGAAATTCAGAAGACGTGCACAAAGAATGAAGTTACATTTATGTCCAGAAGCAAAACAAGGGACCATCTCATCATTTGCTCAAGGATCAGGGAAACTGGACGAAAAACCTGATCGAGATGTGGGCCATCAACCCAGAAACTGTGGCACAATACTTGTTACAGGTTCTTTAGAATTATACAGTCCAAATGATAAATAATTACATTAACTATCATTGTTAAAATTAATTCTACTTTCCTTTTTGATGCTCGGTATAGTCTCGAATTGTATAGAAACAGTTATGCAGCAGAAATGATTTTACTTGGGACGTAAACTTTTCTATTGAATTTAATCGTTTAATGTCTTCTGGCAAAGTGTTGTAGAGTAATGTACATGAATTGTATGTGAATTTTTTGTAGTGAGCTGTTGATACTGCCACCTGGTGAATATGATTACTACGTCGTGTGTTATACTTATAGACATCGGCGTTTGCTGAAAATATATTCCCGTCCTTAAGTAAGTCATTTTTGACAAAAACTACTGATTGGTAAATCAGGAGACAAGGTAATGGTAAAATTCCTAGATTAATAAAGAGTGACTTACAAGAATCACGTGGGTGGGATTTGCTTATTATTCGTACAATTTTTTTTTGTAATCTGAAAGTCTGTGAACTATAAGATGTGTTTCCCCAAAATATTATGCCATATCTCAGGTGGGAGTGAACATTGGCAAAATATACACAACGAGCTGTATTCTCAAGCAAGAATAGTAGAGATCCACAAAGATGTCGGTGTGGTCGAGTATCGCAGTCTTGAGGGCAATGTTGGGAATGTTATCCGGTCCGGGAACCTTTGTGTTGCCTATTTTTCTGATTGCGTAAAGAACTTCTTCCTGCGTGACTGGAGGAATTATTTCTACGTCAGATAACGCTGTATTAACTGTTTCAGCGGGGTGGGTCTGGAATAGGGCTGTCACGATTTTGAGCAACATATTGGGGCAAGTTGGAGAGCGTAGGTGCCACTGTCTCAACCTACTCGTGACCGTCTTGTACGGCCTACCCCATGGGTCTTTTTCGACCTCGTCACACAGACTTTTGGCGCATACGCGTTTGCTCTTGCGGATTTCAATCTTCAACTGCCTTCGAGCGAGTTTATATTGCTCTTGCAATTGTAGAAAGATGTCACTACCACGAGCTCTCTGGTACTGTCTCCTGGCTCGAAGGCACTGCCGGCGTATTTGGGCTATTTCCTCATTCCACCAGTAAACTGGTGAGCGTCGAATGATTGCGCCCCGTCTAGGCATTGTCGCACCACAGGCTTTGGTTACCCATTTTATAACCTGCCCTGCATTGTCATCTGCGGTACCTGTTGGTACTATCGTCACCAAACATAGTCGGAAAACTTCTTCGTCAAACATTTTTGCTTTCCACCCAGCTGGTTGATATTTCGGTGCAAAATTATCCTTTCGTTGATTTTTCACCTCGTACAACAGTGCCTGGTGGTCACTATGAGTATAGTGCTCACTAACTCTCCAGAACACTCCCATTCTCAATAGGTTATCTGACATGAACGTCAGATCCACAACAGATCCCACGCCCCCTCTGCGAAAGGTGTATGTGTCTCCTGTGTTGGCGAGCTCTACATTAAGAAGAGAGAGGGATGCCAGAACCGCTCGACCTCGCTCATTAGTGGACGAACTACCCCACTCGACCGCCCAGGCGTTGAAATGAATGAATGTTTTCCACAGGCCCAGATTGCCGCCTTGTTGTGGTGGTCAGATACCCACGCTGTATCATCACGGTTTCTATGCTGTTCGCAAATTATTGCTACATCAGCCTCACATTCCCTTACCGACTGTGCCAGGATATCCTGGGCAACTGCACAATGGTTGAGATTAAGTTGTAAAATTTGCATTTTCGATACGTTATTACTTTGAGCGCTTTTTGATACGATGGACACCTGCTGCACCCATTAGCATGTCTGCCTTGTTTCCCGTTTTCTTCACACAGCAAACACTTTGCGTCATTTCTACATGCCTTAGCAAGGTGACCCTCACCACCACAATTCATGCACAAGTTGGACCGGTCATGTGCGCTTTTGCATGTTTTTCTGAGGTGTCCAAAATCCAAACATCTGTAACACCTCAGAGGGACCTTCTCACGCATAGCGCAGTACACCCATCCTATTTTTACTTTATGGATGGCCAACAACTTGTTAGCCACCATAACAGGAAGGCTGACTATTGCCACCTGCGTTCCACCGTAGGCTGGTCTTAAAGATTTGACCACAGTAGCTGGGATATCACTGACTTCGTGAAGATTGTCACCAGAGCCCTATGCACTTCCTCTTTAGTTGTGACCTTATCCAAGTCCTTCACCTCAATGGTCACGGAGTGAGTGAGCGCCCTCACATCGGCGTTCGAACCAAACACCTTCCGTACAGAGGACTGAAAATCTGCAGTTTGGCCTCCGGCAGACCGCTTCAGTTGCAAAAGGAGATCGCCGCCAGCTGTCTTCCGGATGCGCGTGACATTCCCACCCAGCTCCTTAAGCTCAGGGTCAGCTTTCATTTTTTTAAGGATGTCCGCGTACGTCAGCGCGTCGTCCTTCTTCTTGATCATCAGGGCGTCTGGTCTGAGTGGCCTTTTCCGCGTTTTAGAACGCTTATCTTTTCTCTTCTTACGAGTGACCACCTGCCACACGGGTTCTTCACGTGCCACTGCAGGCTCTTCTCGTGGCTTTTCCGGAGAGGGGGCTTTTGGCCGAATTTTTTCTGCGTTTTCCGCAGTCTCCATGACCACCTGGGTGCTCCGGTTTCGCGGAGGATCATTTCTCGTTTTGAGTACTACCGCAGCCACCTTCTCAGGGGATGTCTGGGTGCACTCTTCTTTCGATACAACTTTGGCGCACTGAGGATCTGGGCTGGTTGATCCTTTTTGCAGTGCTACCACCTCGTAAAGTGCGTCTGGATCGAATACGCCAATCTCTTGATCTCACCATGAACATTATGGCGAGGCTTGACGAAGTTGAGAAGCTCGGTTATTTTCTTTTCAAGGCTACACAATGCCTGTTGCTTCGCAAGATCATCACTTGTAGCAACAGATACTACAGCAGCCAAGTGGTCCACTGCTGAAGTACTGCGGTCACTGGTTGACGACGCCTGGGAGCCCGCTTGCTCACTCCGAACAGACGCCGGTACTGGGGATCCGGGCCCCTGCACCGTAGACTGAGATCCCAAAAGACCTTCCATGCTGTTTTTTGACTGGAGTGTCCTTCCCCGCCTGTCGGTCCGTGAGAGGTAGAGGAGATTCTTCCCCTGTTCGCCACCCAGGGACACGTCGCTTAGGGGTTACAGGCTCCCCCGGCTTCACCCTTTACCCTGGGCCAGGGTTGTAACCAACCAGACCGTACCCCGGAATACATTCGGGTCGCTCCAGTACGGCGGTTACATGCCATTCCGACAGAGTGACTTGCCAGAACCCCCATCTCTCGTCTGTTGGTCGACCCGTACCGCCGAAGGGATTGGTTACCACAACCTTGGCACAGGTTACTCGACTCGACAGGGTCCACCTCTTGAAGGTGAGAGCGGAGTTGGGATGGAGAGGCTAAGAGAGCCTCCCAGTGTGTCTGAGTGTGCCTGTGTGTGTGTCTCTGTGTCTGTGTGTGTGTCCGAGTGTGTGTCTGTGCGTGTGTCTGTGCGTGTGTCTGTGTCTACGTTTCTGTGTGTCTACGTTTCTGTGTTTGTCTGTGTGTGTCTGTTTGAGTGTCTGTGAGTGTATCTGTGTGTGCCTGTGTGTGTGTCTGTGTGTGTCTGTGTGGGTGTGTCTGTGTTTTTTTTATTTTTTTACGACGGCAGGGGAAAAGTCTTTGAAAGACACTGCGAGACCCGCACCCCGCAGCGTGTAGGATTCACAGCTAGTCTGTGCCTACCCACTAAAAACCTCTCCCATGTCTGCGATCGCCTTCCCATGGAACCGCCGTCAGGCATTGCATCACGGGAAGGGTTGATCGGATTGTAGCTCTGTCTACTTATGTTACGGGATACTTACAGATACTCACGGATATTCTCGGTTACTCCTTCGTAGTTGCTTTTCCAATCGTAGCTTCTTCGAAACTAGGGCTGCATAGTTGGCTACCGCACTCCAGTTATCTTCGGACACCAGCATCTCAGAGACTATGGTATCAGGAGTCATTACCTGGAGGAGTTGGCGAAGTTCATCCCTCTCCCTAGAAAAACATGGGCTGTGAAAAAACGCATGCTCCACATCTTCCACAAGGTTGGGCATGAGGCGTCATTGTCCAATCGGAAGCGAAGTTGGTACACACGATAGCACCCGTGCCCCGTTAGCAACTAGGTCGAATAATGGTCCACTTCTCCGTGTTTCCTTTGAAACCGCTTTGGAACGTCCGGAATAAGGCGAAATGTCCATCTACCAGTAGATGATATAACCCATATCCTTTGCCACTGGGCCAATGTCACCTCCCTCTCTTCCTTCATGATGATGCTTTTATTACTAGCTCCTTCACGTTTACACCTGTAGAGCCTGGCCCTTTCTTGAGCCAGGAGGTCTACAGGGAGCATGTCGGCTATCACACACACAGCATCGTGCTAGACCGTTCGGAATGCCCGGGCCACCCTCAGGGCGGACCTTCTGTACACGGACTTCCCCCCCCTGGGCGTACGATTGGATCCCGAAGGCATCCGCCCAAATGGGGGCTGCGTAGAGCAGCATCGAATTTACGGCCCCGGACAATAGTCTTCGGCTACTTTGGCTTGGACCGCCAACATTAGGCATGATTTGTGCCAAGGCGGAGGCCTTGCGAGACGCTTTCTCGCAGACTACCCGCATGTGCTCATCAAAATGCATTCTCGGATCAATCTGAACTCCTAAATATCTTAGAGACTGCTGGGAGGCTATTTTACTACCCCCTACATTGAGGATAATATCTTCTTTAACTTTTCGGCCTGTCACCAGAACAGCTTCTGTTTTTTGCTCAGCCATCCGGAGCCCCACCGGCGTTAACCACTTCCGGATCGCAGCCACAGCCTCATTGGCAACCTGTGTAACCTGCTCCTTGTATCTGCCTACCACAACCACCGCAACATCATCAGCAAATCCGATAGCCCTTGCACCTTCCGGCAGCTGTAGCTTCAACACAGAGTCATACATAATATTCCAGAACAGTGGACCCATTACCGAGCCTTGCGGAACACCACCCGAGATACCATACGTCTTAACTCCAGTCTCTGTGTCGTACACCAAAATCCTCTCCTCGAAATAGCTTCTATTTTCCTTAAGTACATCGGAACTCCCAGTTCTTTTAACGCAGCATGTATGGAACTCCACCTAGCCGTATTAAAAGCGTTCCTGACGTCAAGAGTAACTATAGCGCAATACTTCTTTGCGCCTCTTCTCCAACGTTAGCCCTCGATAGCCTTGCGTGCGATGTCGATGACAACCCCAATTGCGTCCACTGTAGATCTTGCCTTCCTAAAGCCGTACTGATCGTCGGATAGTCCTTGTGGTCCCT
Source organism: Acheta domesticus (assembly GCA_031308135.1). Taxonomy (NCBI): domain Eukaryota; kingdom Metazoa; phylum Arthropoda; class Insecta; order Orthoptera; family Gryllidae; genus Acheta; species Acheta domesticus. The sequence goes on from JAHLJT010008446.1 coordinate 263,168,200, forward strand.
CCCTGTATGCTTCGATCCGCTTGCAGTTGATCCGCTCTAAAATCTTCCTTGTATCCAGTAGACATATAGGCCTATATGCCGCTGGGTCGCTAGGTGACTTATCGCCTTTCGGAAGGAGGACCAGCTGCTGTTTCTTCCACCGTCTGGGGAAATTCCCCTCTATCATGCACGCATTATATACCTCTAAAAACAGATCTGGCCGAGTTCTAATAGCGGTCATAATGGCAACATTCGGGACCCCATCCAACCCAGGGGCTTGGCAATCTTGAACCTTGCCACAAGCCAATGTCAGTTCTTCTAATTAACTACCGGAACCTCGTGTGGATCTTGAAGCGGGTTCATAGGCTGCAACGTATCAATCTGGTGAGGAAACAAGGTGGTAACTATCTTCTCCAAGAAGGGCGGACAAGTCGGGGGTGGCCTGGACAGAACCTTGAGTCTGGCCGTTACCACCTTATACGGCCGTCCCCAAGGGTCAGCATCCACCTCGTCGCTTAACTCTCTCCAGCAACGGTCCTTGCTGATCTTGATGGCTTTTGCGAAAGCTCTTCTGGCGGCCATGTGTTCTTCTTTGAGGGTCTCATAATTTGGGCGACCCCTCCCGCGTTGCGCCAACCTGCGCATGCGGTGGCATTCCCTGCGAAGTTTCGCGATCTCGTTAGTCCAACAATACACTGGAGAACGGCGCTCTTTCCTGGAGCTTTTCGTCATTGACGCATCACAGGGCGATTCATTAGGGTTCCCACCATTTCCTCCGAGTTTCCGATCATCGTAACGTTGCCCTCCATCATGACAGCGAAAGAATCTCGATCGAACGTCCTATAGTTCCACGTTGCTCTCCTCTTATCTTAGCAGCCCCGACCCTACACTTCTCACTGACCTCATATACAATAGCTTGGTGGTCGCTGTGTGTATAGTGATCACTAACCTCCCACGCCGTAATCCTTCTAGCAAGGCTACCACACGCGAATGTCAGGTCGACTATGGAGCTGCGACCATTCTTAGCAAAGGTCGGGCTGTTACCCGTGTTGCAGAGATAGACGTCCTGACTAGGCTGTCCAGGAGAGCCGTCCCTCGTTGGTTCGTTACCCTGCTGCCCCACTCCGTGGCTCATGCATTGAAATCCCCAGCAATAATAAGAGGTCTTCGCCCTCTCGCATCATCCAATAGCCTATCGAGTAATGCCTTGAACTCTTCTAGGGACTCACTGGGTGCAGAATAAACACTGTAAAAATATATGCCGCACCCCTTGATCCAGGTGAATCCATCCTCCGGGACTTGCATAACCTCCTGGACTGGTTTATTACCGCAAATCCACACCGCAGCTCGGTCAGTCGCGTCCAAAACCCATTGAGGACTATTTATATTCCTATACTGCTGGCACAGGATCGCCACGTCTATTTTCCTCTCGTGCTGTTTCATCTGTCTGGCTGAGAAGATCTTGTGCCGCCTCGCAATGATTTAGATTAAGCTGGATAACTCTCATTTTCATTCTTTCTTCTCCGTTCCACCTTCTTTATGTCCTCTTGATAATAGGGACACTTGTAGCTACCAGTTGCATGCGGTTCTCCGTCTTTTCCCTGACAGAGACAACAGTTAAGGGTTTTAGTGCAGGTCCTAGCGATATGCCCTCCCTCTCCGCGACGATGACAGTTTTTGGACCTATCAGGCCCTTTGCAGTTACGCGCCAGGTGCCCAAAAGCCCAACACCTGTAAGACCTTGTAGCAACTATCTTCTCTCGAATGCGACACCTAACCCAACCAATCTGAATTCTTTTCAATTGCACCGCTATCCTGGCTATATCTGCTGGTAGTGCAATCGCCGCTGTTTGGGTGCCACCGTAGGCGGTACGAAGGAATTTAAATACAATTTTCCTGTCCTTTGCTTCCTCCAGATGACTTTCCAAGGCCTCAACAATTTATTTTTTCTCTCGTAACTTCGTCCATGTCTTTTATCTCCAGAGGCACCTCAGTTGCCAGTGTCTTTACCTCCGCTATTCCATTAAGTTGCTCTGCCACCGCAGTCTGGAACTGCGCTGCCTTCGAGCCACTCGCAGGTCCCATCTCAAAAAGCAAGTCTCCCGTGCTTCTCTTCCTTATTTTAACCACGTTACGTTTAACCACGTTTAACCACCACGTTTAACCACGTTACCACCCAGTTCTTCAAGCTCCGGGGCTTGTTTCATGCGTCCCAAAATGTCCGCGTATGTCGCGCTCTCGTTGGCTCTCACTACTAGAACATCCCGATGTTTGGGAATGGAGTGCGATGGTCCTTGGCTCCACTGTCTTCCATTGGCTCCCGGGAGCTTCATTAGACTCTGGTGGGGTCCTCTGTGAGGTATGCGACTCCTCCACCCTGGGTAGCCCGACCATTCCTGTGGTCTTTCCTTTCCCCTTGGGCTTTTTGAGATTATTCTTCTTGGAGGACATCTCATTGACGGTCTCTTCGGGCTCCTTAGCTGTTACTGGTGGTTCTCTTTCGAGAACTGCCACAACTTCATTAAAACATGTACGAATTTCATGCGCCAACTTTTTGATCTCTCCGTGCACATTTTGCCGAGGTTTAACAAACTTCACAAGCTCTATGATCTTCTTCTCAAGGATACCGACTACCTCCTGTTTCTCTACACTTGAGGCAGTTGCCCCTGCATTCAGGTCCTCCGTCGTAGCCGCCTCCCGCCGCTCATGTCGTTCCGGCGGATTCCAATCTCCCGCCGTACTGGGTACTTCCTCATCTCGGCCGCTAGTCTGCTCTACCAGTGCGACCGGGTACACATCAGTATCGCTAGAGAGCGCTGTATGCGGCCCCCTCGTGATTATGCTTACGCCGCCAGGTGACGTTACTCTCACTCCCATCGGGTTTCCACATTCTCCGCCAAGAGGCGTCGCGGTCGCAGCCCGCGTGGCGGTCGCTCCGAGCCTTCGGAATTCCACGTCACGCCCGCCGCTACCAGCCATTCCCCTCTCAGACCCTATTAGCCACCTTTACATATCTGGAACTTGCCACTCTAAAATTCTGCCACTCTGGTATTAGCCATTCTAAACTCTCCGGCTATTAAATTATTAAATTCACATACCTGCCATTCCGACAGCGCTGGTTAGCCGTCAGAATATCAGCAAAACGCAGGAACGGACACGCAGCGCGTGCTGACAGCGTCACCCTCCTGACTCGGCTCCTGTCAGTACTGTGTGTCTGTCTGTGACGTCCTGGAAGTTAGCAGGTCCATTTCATCCAATCACAAAACTGCATAGCTCATAATTTGCCGCTTTTTTACCGTTTTTGAGATGCGAAAACCAAAAATTTTTCCGCGAGCCATTTACCCCCAAAAATCAGTGGTCCTGCTAACTTCCAATGGAAGTTAGCAGGTCCAATTTCATCCAATCACAAAACTGCATAGCCCATAATGTTCAGCTATTTTGCCGTATTTAAGATGTGAAAACCAAAAATTGATATCTCCATTATTTCAAAAAATATTAAGAATTAAAAAAACATTAAAGATACGTTCAATATAAGAGCGCAATCAAAGAAGAAAAAGGACGTCCCCCGTACAAAATCACACTAAACAACTCATAATCGACGCCAAAATTTCCCGAAAACTAGTGAAAAACAAAATCTGTAATAAAAAATTTGCCGCCAACCGGTTAGACACAATTACCCGGGTTCGAATCCCAGATATGCACCTCTTAAATTAGCCCCATTCAAGAAATAGACGTATTCTCTAGTAAACCATTAGCTTTAACAATTCATACTGTGCGCCGAAATTAGCACCAACCAAGTGGCAAACATAATCATTAATAAAATAATTTGCCGCGGATCGGCTAGTTTAAATTACCCGGGTTCGAATTCCCAAAACTTATATTTTGAAAGCCCCTTTCAAGGAAACGCGCGGTGTCTCCAAAAGCATTAGCCATAACAATTCAGTATGAGCGCCGAAATTAGCTGCATGAAAGTGTAAAATATTATCTGTAATCAAAAATTTACCGCGAACCGGTTAGTGATTGTTTCTTGAGTTTTTATTTCCAAAAATGTATCCCTTCGATCGGCGCCTTTCTAGAAAAGGGCGCCGTATCTCCTAAACCATTAACCTTAACGATTCACGTTCTGCGCCGAAATCTGCTGTGAGCATGTGCCAACAATAATCTGTAATCAAAATATTTGCCGCGAGCCGGTTAGTGACT
>JAHLJT010008446.1:263172478-263236535 GCA_031308135.1 Acheta domesticus
GATAGCCCCCAAAAGACACGTTTATTTATAACTTATTTGGCGCAAGTAATATACAATATATTTTTCCTCGTGGACAAAGAGTCTTGCGCGCCCTCTCCCCCCCCCCCGCTGTCGTGCGCCACGTGGTCTGGCCACGCCCACCTCTCGTTGCTTCGTGTTCAATCGACCGGCAAATGGAGTGCTTTGCGCGTTATCTTCTCTCCTGTCGCAGATAAAAGAACCTCTTCCCTTTGCGGAACACTATATTGCTTTTTGGAAAGGTAAACTCGCATGTTATCCGGTCACTCAAGATCAGATTTAGGTATAATCAAGGTGAAAACATTGTAAATGTTAACAGAAAAATGCTCTCTAATTAGAGAAGTGACAAAAATAAAGATATATATTAAGTATCACAGTTGAGAATTGTCTAAAAAGTAATGACCCACTATGAAAAATATTTAAAAAAACATTTTCTGAATAAGATACATTTTTTACGGAAAAGAAAAAATAAATTCCTTTGATATCAACGCCGTCGTAAAAAGAAAACTTAACTTTTTTATTCTGAAAAGTGCTTTCAATTCAACTTTATAACCATAAATTAACAATAATAATACAACAACTAATAATAATAATTTTTTGTGGATAGGAAAATTAAAAAATTCGAAAATATTACGTACTTTAAAAACGGAAAATCTCATTTCCTGCAAGATTTTATTTTCATAATTAGACACCACACTTCCTAAGAAAAATGAGATTAGTAATTTTATTACTCAACTGCAACTCTAACACGATAATTTTTTACTTCACTGGTACTTAAATAATAACTTATAATTATGTTTCTATTCAACCTGAAACAATTTTGAATTTTTAATTCAATCAGTATTAATTTCGAACTGAACAAAACTTTTACCTTAACGATCTCGGCTATCGAGCCCGGCAAGAGAATATTTTATTATTAACTTTATTATTTGTTCTAATATAATTATATATAATATATATTACATATGATATATTATAGTATATCATATAATATACGCCCTTCTCTTTTACACCACATATTTGAATTATGAATACTCGTAAATGTTCGAACAAGCATGGCTGGCAACTGTCATCTAAAATGTTCGTTCCATCCCTAACAGAAAAAGTATTTGCAGTGGCAAATGAACTGCAGATTTTTAATACCGCTAACAAAATAGAAAGGAGTTGCCCACGCCCTACCATAACTAGCAAATAAAGAGATATACAAACTGTGCGCAGAGTGAAGCTAAATATAGAGGTCAGAAACAAAACAAGGCACCAATTCAGCATTTGTTCAATGCATAAAAGGAAACTGGACGAACAACTTGAAAAAGATGGTCATTCAGCTGAAGTAAAATATGTGATCCAAATATATTTAGCCTTTATAATTCTACAGGACAAATGATAATTAATATATTTATATTATTATATTACTATAAAATAAATATGAAGTTCATATTTTATTGCCAAATTTATTGAAATTTAGGTATCACTACGAGGCACATTTACGTTCGAACTAGTGGTGCTAAACCAGCATGTACGTTCTCGCCCATCATTTCACGCCATATTACGCGAAAAGTACTCAAGTATTCGAAAAAAATGTACATGACCTTATTTCAAAATATATCTTTAAGGAACAGATTTCATTAAGGGAAAAATCTCTATCGTTAATATTTCTTTTGTAGGAAGATTCCGAAAAAATTATGACCTTTGACATTTTCAGAAAAATCAGGATTTTCAACAAACATATATCAGTTTCAAATTCAAGGGTCCGCAACAGCAGACAGATCGACAGGGGAATATGAATTTTGCATAAAATCGGATGAACGGTTTAGCCGCTAACGATGTTCACAGACGGCGGACGAACAGACAAACGTTTTGCCGTTATTCGATTTTTCGGTATCAAGACCTGGCACAAGACTTGTGACAGACCTGGCACAAGACTTGTGACAGACCTGGCACAAGAATTCCTGTTGGTCGTTGAACCTGAATGTGTGATATTCCATTTAAGCTCGTGAATGCTTGTTGACAAAGTTGACAGTGAACACATTCTTTCAAACATAACGAAAATTACTGGATCTTCGCTTACTGTTTCCCTCACCTCTCGCTTTTCGGTTCTTTACAGACACAGTGTCGATCAGTAACAAAACAAGTACATTAAATCAGCCCAGCACAACTGGCAAATAACAAACGTGAGCCATCCACTGCGAGCAGCCCGAGTCGCCAGACGTCTGAAATCCTGAACGCACGAGCAGTACATGTCCAGGACAGATACTGTTTTCCCCTCATCAATGAGGAGCTGCCTGGATTGGAGATTGGAGCTCAAATTTCGTTTGGCGAAATTAGGAAGGAGAGAGAATTTCGCGGCTCGAATTCTGTTAAACCAATAAAAACTCAGTTTTCATTTATTATGAATTAGAAGCGTTGTAAGCTAGGCTACTTTGTAAATAAAGAAGATGCGTGAGCATATGAAAAATAGAAGTTTGCTGTGGCTAGACGGCAAAACTTCCATCTGTCCGTCCGTCTGTCCGTCTGTGAACCACGCTAGGCTAGCGGCTAAACCGTTCAGCCGAATTTCTCCAAAAGTGATATTCCCCAATCGACCTGTCAGATATCGCGGCCCCTTGAATTTGAAATCGATATTTTAATTTGAGAGGGTACTTTACATGAAGCCCCTGGGACCTTTTCCAAATTAAAAAATGGCTCCATCGTTTCTGATTAAATTTTTATTGAATAGTGCGAAGGATATTTAAGAGAATAGTGTAGGTCTCATGTTCTTTGAAATCCCCAATTTTTTGAAAACTGCAAAAGTTAAAATTTTCTCGGAGTCTTCCTACAACTAAGATATTAAAGATGGAGAATTTTTCGCTTAATGAAATCTGTTTCTTAACGAAAGATTTTGAAATAAGGCCACGTACAATTTTTCGAAAATTTTAAAACTTTTCGCGTAATTTTGCATGAAAGTACGGGCGAGAAAATACGTACTGTTTTAGCACTCTAGTTATTCATAATGTCGATCGTTACAAAATATTAATTATGGACCAAAAAGTGAAACTGATTGTGTTAGTTTTACTGTCAAAATCAACAAAAGTATGAACTTGTGGTGCTGCAACAGCACATATTTTATAGCATTATTTCTAAATCTGCAATTTGCGAAAATTCAGAGAGTTCAAGGAAAATGAGTGGTGCGCCATTATTTTGAGCGCGCCTTCTACCGTGGAAACATTTTGAAGAAGAGATTTGAAGTGATTTTTGAGAATTGTTTTTAGAAATTCCATACATTTCCGACAGACACAAATTACACGAAATCTAAGCGAAATGACTTTTTTCGCAACCTGAGTTTTTAGAACAGATTTTGTCTAAGCCAAAAAGCTCTATCTTCAATTGTATAGTTTTGAAATGTTAACTTTTGTAATTTCCCAAAATATTCAGTGTTCGCCGAACAATACTTAAAAATGAAAATTGCCTATATTTTGCGCAAAATTACACGAAAACTACTCACATTTTCGAAAAATTGAACATGTCCTTACATCGAAATCTGTCTTTAAAGAACAGATTTCATGATTCCATAAATCTCGATGACCAATTATGTAGCCAAAAATGCCAAATTGCGAAAAATTTCACTTTTGCAATTTTTGAAGATTTAGAGATTTCAATGAAGACGAGACCTGCGCCATTCTCTTAAGCATCTTTTACACTGTCCGAGGACCAGTTTAATAACAAATTTGGAGTCTTTTTGAGAAAATTTTGAATTTTTTTAGGCTTCATGTAAAGTACTCCTACAAATCAATATATCCATTTGAAACTCCAGTCTTGAGTTCCTTAAAAATGAAAATTGCCAATATTTTGCGCAACATTACACAAAAACTACTCATCATATTTTCAAAAAATTGAACATGACCTTATTTCAAGTCTGTCTTTCAAGAACTGATTTCATTAAGGAAAAAAATTTCATGTCCAATATTACAGTTGTAGGAAAACGCCGAAATCGCACTTTCGCAATTTGCGAAAAAACTTGGGATTTCAATAAACATGCACGTCCCTCTTAAGCGTCATAATAATAATAATAATAATAATAATAATAATAATAATAATAATAATAAACCCCGTGTGGTGTCGGGTGTTTTAGTAGAATAGCACCACGGGACCTCCCCCTGTCGTAGAAGGCGTCTAATCGAAGCAGCTGTTCGCTGTCACTTCCCTAAACATCCTATATTTCCCACTTGTAACTTGGTGTGTCATTGTTTCCACTTACTTGTGGCACACATCTGTTTTCTGTCATGTAGGCCAATCTTCGTATCGGCCAACTCTTGTGTTTCCGACTGTGACGCTATTAGGCTGCGAGGGCTAGGCAGTCGTTTATGTTTTACTCTTCTATTCTAACTCTTATCTTCACTGTCCCCCCTTCTCTTCTTCCATTTCTTTTTAGCTGGCGGTAGCTTAAAAACGCCCAGACCTATCACTTAGTATGGAGACACGAAGCATGAGACGCCTCGGAAAAAAGCCGCTGCCTGGGGAGCGCCAGGGCACGTCCGGAGCCGGTGCTGGTCGTGACAGCATGCGAACCATCGGTGGTAGGTCGCTGAACAGGCGGGCACCTACCAGGCCACCCGAAAATACTACAGCCGACACTCAAGAAAGCACCAAAGATCCCCAAGCTTCGCCTACCGAAAGTGTTTTGAGGAAGATTCAACCCTCAACCACCAAGGCAGGAAAAGAAAGACAGCGCTTAAAGTGGACAATTGATATAAACACATTCATTATGCGCACTTATTATAAGATCACAAAACTTGAAACAGACTTAACAATGTTCAGACATGATCTATATCAACAATTTAAAACTCAATACCCAGAATTAAACGTTACAGAACAAAGAATTGCTGACCAACGTCGTACAATTGTCACCAACAACCTTCTACCGCAGACGTTGCTAGAAGAAATTAAATCAGAGGTGACAAAATCCCTAAGCAATAGTGTCCAACAAACAAATTTAATAGTCGAAGACTCATCTCAAAATACTGATCCGCGAACTGTCGCAGCTCTTGCAGATCCGTATCCAGCAAACATTGAACAAATTATAGAGACAAGACCTTCATCTCGAAATACAACTCCTGAAACACCTCCAGCAGACGCCGAACTGATGGTGCAGATATCAAACAAAGATGTTCTCGTAACGAAAGTACAAGACGAATTCTATGCCGCAATCATTGAATTTGAAGGCTCAGACCCAGCACAACGGCACAGTATCCCAAAGCAAAACACATCCAGAAAGCTAGCTCGCATAGTAGAAATATTGAACAAGACAGTCATATCAAATTATCTGATACATCATTCCAACTTCACACACGGCAGTTTACTGTGGTGCAGTAGCAGCAGTCAGATGTAACGGCTCCCACACCAAGGAACGCACTCAACAAGGCAGAAAGGTACAAAAGAAGCCAAAATGGGAACGACGAATAGACAATAAGATAACTAACATCAGGAAAGACTTGGGAAGACTAACACAATACAAACAAGGTAACAAGAGCAAGAACATAGTTAAAAACGCTGCGAGTATCTTCAAGAAAATCAGAACGCATACAAAACATGAAAGTCATAACCAACATGTAGATGAATACATTGACACTCTGCAACAAAAGCTCAGTGCGTATTGCCAACATCTCCGATGTTACAAAGAGTGTGGAGCGCGAAGAAATCATAACACACTTTTTCACACCAATGAGAAAATGTTCTACAAAATCCTTAGGGGAAGAGAACAACCAGCCACACACAATGGAATACCGACTAAAGATGTAATAGAAACTTACTGGTCGTCACTTTGGTCTACAGATCTTCATCATGACAATAGTGCCCCATGGATAATTGAAGAAGAAATGCGTTGCCAAACAATGAAACAGATGCAATTTACAGGTTTCACAGAAGAAAATATCACCTGTACCATAAAAGAGACCCATAATTGGAAAGCAACAGGTGTTGATAACATTCACAAACTATTGGTACAAAAAATTCACATGTACACACGCGCTACTAGCAAAACATCTCACAAATTTTGTACAGCAGCCAGACACAATGCCACTTTACTTCACACAGGGAATTACGTATTTGAAATCAAAAGATTCTGACACAACAAATCCATCCAAATACAGACCGATCACTTGCCTGTCCACAATCTACAAAATATTGACTTCATGCCTTGCAGACCAGATATATGCGCATTGTGACATGAACAAAGTTATAATTGAACAGCAAAAAGGATGCAGACAACACTTCCAGGGGTGCAAAGAACAACTTTTGATTGATTCTGTAGCACTGGAACAGGCGTACAAAGATCGTAGAAATATATATACAGTTTACATTGACTATAGTAAAGCATTTGATTCAGTTCCCCATTCTTGGTTGTTGAAAGTTCTCAAAATATACAAAATTCACCCAGCATTGGTCACATTTCTGGAATACACCATGAGAAATTGGAAAACAGCAGTCACGCTCAATAGTCAAGACAAATGTGTGACAACAGATCCCATTACCATTAGGAACAACTTCCAGGGAGACTCTCTCAGTCCCCTTTGGTTCTGTCTAGCACTGAATCCTCTTTCAACCAGATTAAATAATAGCAACTATGGGTTCAGTTCAAGCTTTCACATTTAATGTACATGGATAATATAAAATTGTACGCAACAACAGAGACACAACTTACACACTTGCTCAAAATTACAGAACATTTTTTCAGGGATATTGCTACGATATTTGGAATAAACAAATGCAAAACACAAACTAGTGGTGCTTCCAACGCACATACTTTCTCGCTCTGCTTCTATACGGTCCTTTTTGTTATTCCACTACTTCATAAACCAGAAAAAGTAACTTCATAAACCAGCAAACCTTTTCGGTACCAAGGCCCGACAACCGAAACTCAAATTCAACGAACCGGCACTTATAACACTACGCAACACCAACACCGTCACTGTCGAACAGCACCATGAAAGAATAGAACCGAACTATAAAATGGTAAATGCATGATTAAGAAACAATTGATACGATGGGAAAAACGCTTTACAAATACAAGAGAAGTAAAAAATTGTTAAAAGTTAATTATTTGAACAAATCTCTACAGACATTTCCAGGACATTTATCGCAATTACTTATATTTTAGTCAAAACGTAATTCTATCGCTTTTATCATTAGGAGCCGGTAATTTTCAACATGCGAAAAACGTGTCTTTCAAACATGACCAAGCAAGGCAGCGATAAACCGAATTACGAAGTATTGGTAAGGCTAGAAAGTAATCATCATTTCGGAACCGTTAGGGATTGTAAGTTTATCGCATGCCTTCTGGTTATATTGTATTACAATTTTGCGTTAAACAGCTCATAATTTTACATAAATTGGTTCATACAGATATATACTAGACAACGGTTGATTTGACATGTCATACGCTTCAGAAATCGAATAACAGAGTTGAAAAATTGTTTAAAAGACGCAGTTAGGGAAAACACAGACAAGTCCTGTCTATTTATCTATATTGAATCTATTCGTGAGTAGAAGTACTTCAAATGAATTTCAATAAAGTATTTACACTCTTCAGTGTTTTTTTCCTGCAACATCACATTCATCAAATTAAAATTCCCACGGCGAACTCGGTACCTTCCTTACTGAAGGTCTCAACCCGTAGGTGCATTAACCAACCGCGCTACGAGAACGACTTGCAGAACTTCTGCTAATATTGCAGTCATAACGATCTTGTATCAGTTCTCTTATTAAGAAACCGGTAATTGTCAACATGCGAAAAACATGTCTTTCAAAAAACATGACCAAGAAAGGCAGCATTGAACGATTTACTCCACATAATTTATCGGATGATCGGCATTTGGGAAATTAATACTGCGAGAAAGTATGTGCCATTTATAGCACCACTAATTTTTATTTATATATTTACCTTCCCTTCTTACACACGTGCAGAAAATTTAAAGAAAAAATTTGGAGCGGTTTATGAGAAATTTTTTTTGTCAATTTGAATCGCAATTTACGCAAAAACTATTCGTTTTTTCCAAAAAATGGTACATGACCTTATTTGAAGGGCTAATATTGTACAACCGACTTTGTCTGAAGCGAAAAATCTCTATCTTCAATTTTCCAGTTTTTAAACAGTTTTTTGCAATTTTCGAAAAATAGAGCCTATAAACGAAAATGATGCCTACGTCATTCCCATCAACGTTCTTCGCACTATTCAACAACAAAATATAATCAAAAAATTTGGAGCCATTTTTTTTTAAATTTACAAAATCTCAAAATGAGCTTCATGTAAAGTATCCTCAAATACTTAGATATCGGTTTCAAATTCAAGAGGCCTTGAGACGAGTAAAAAACCATCGGGGAATATCAATTTTGAAGAAAATCGACCGAACGGTTTAGGCGCTAGCGTTGACCACAGACGGACAGACGGACAGACGGGCGGAATGCCGTCAATCGATTTTGAAGTATGAAGCTGTAACAAATCATGGATTTTGACTACACCACGAGATAGAGGATTTTTTTTCTAAATTTAGCAACAGTTTATATCCACATTTTTGTCACCAGACCCCTGCTATAAGAGATTTTCTGGCGAAAATTCCCCGTTTTCCGCCGCACGATTACATAACTTTCTCTTCTTACGAAGTATTCGTAAGGGCGAGAAAGTAAAAATAACTCAAGGAAAGCGCACATGTAATGGCTTTCCACTCCACACGGGAGAAACAATAGAGGCAATGTCTGGAGAAAATACCTATAAATATTTGGGTTTCGCTCTATTCAGAAGTATGGAACACCGAGTGATTAGAGAAACACTCGTGAAAACATATATGAACAGATTGACCAAAATTCTGAAAAGTAAACTCAATGGGAAAAACAAGTTTAAAGCAATCAATACATTTGCAGTACCTGTTCTCACCTACTCTTTTGGTATCATCCACTGGACCAAAACTGATCTGGAAAACATCAAAAGGAAAACAAGAACAGTTCTAACCAAGCATAGAGTGCACCATCCTAACTCATCAATAGAAAGACTTAAGCTACCACGTAAGGGAGGAGGTCGCGGCATAAAAGACATTACAAACCTTCACAACGAAGTGCATATTTATGCACTTCAAGAATATTTTGTCACGCAAAAAAAAAAACGACTCGTTCTTACATAAAGCAATAATACCAGCAGATAGCAAACTCACGCCACTTAATTTGCACAACTATGATCATGATTCATTAAGCTTTGCAACTGAGCCACCTGACAAATACCAGTCGTGGGGACAAAAAATAATCCATGGGAGACATCGCACGATCTGGAACAGCCCCATGTCGACTTGAAAGCGTCGAACGCCTGGCTTTCCCGTGGCGATTTGTTGGCCGAAACCGAGGGACTGATGATAGCAATCCAGGATCAAGTCATCAACACAAGAAATTATCGTAAATACATCCTTTAAGATTCAACTCTGGAAAATGATTTATGTAGAAGGTGTCATATGTCCAGCGAGACAATTCAACATATCACATCCGGCTGCAAAGCCATAGCCCAAACCGATTACAAACATAGGCATGATCAGGTAACCAAAATTATTCACCAAAGGATTGCAATAGACAGTGAACTTCTGGAAAACAAGCTGCCATATTACAAGTACTCACCAACAACTGTGATGAAAAATTCTGCATGCAAGCTATATTGGGACAGAACTATTATTAGACAAGATGATAGCACACAATAGGCCAGACATTACGCTAATTGATAAAATTAACAGAATCACTTACCTAATAGACATCGCAATCCCAAACACACACAACCTTCAGTCCTCTCACACAGAAAAGTTGTCCAAATATACTGATAGCAATAGAAGTAAAAGAACAGTGGAAAATGGAGAAAGTTTACACAATACCCATCATTGTGTCCACAACTGGTGTCATCCCAACAACTTTGCATAACAGCCTACAACAGTTGAAAATGCCAAAGAGATTGTACATGGAGGTACAGAAAGTTGTCATCCTCATTACTTGCGCAATATTCAGAAAGTTCCTCAACAATAGTATTACTCATGCCTAATACATACTTGTATAATCCTACTTCAACATCGAAAAGGGCCGTTACTTGGCAAGATCCCGTACGGTTACCTCAATCCTGAGATTTTATCCAGAGACAGAACTGTGAAATAATAATAATAATAATAATAATAATAATAATAATAATAATAATAATAATAAATACGCCCATTCCATGACCCCAAAACTGGAAATATAGCACAAATATACAGAAACGGATAGTAATATATTATTAATCATTAGTTCTTAAATATATAAAATATAAAAAAAGTCCTTCAATTATAGTGTAATAGAAATTGTCCCGAAATCGGCCTCAATTACATTGTAATTTTCCTGTGATCTGCCGTCCCCCTCCACTGGCGCTCTCAGAGTATCGGAATGGCATTAGTCCACGACTGTCAAACACATTAATTAAATTTCCCAAAATCGAACATTTTAGTCACTAGCACACTGAAGTCGCAAGGCTTTGTCGTTACGCTCCCCGCTACCAGTGTTAGTCCCATTTTGATGTCATTAATTATGTAACTTTTAATGACAACATAAACGCCGCGTTGGTAAAGAAAAATGGAAGAACTTCGTTCTCATCAATAATGTTTCAAGCAAATAAAGGCAAATGGAATTCAAGATGCCCCTAATAACTATGTAATGTGGGAGAAAATCAAATAATGCGATGTGGAAATCGCTGCAGAATCGACGAAAAATCTGAACTCTGTGTTCTTTGATAAATGGGAAACTTAGGGAAAAATATAGAAAAGTCACTCTTCATCATACATCTCCTGGCACAAGCAGCCTAGCGAAATTTGCAATATTGAAAGAAACATTGAGAAAAAAAATGAATGGAAAATGAAACATAATGAACAATTGGATTGATTTACCTGCAGTTTTTCTGAAGGTTTCACCCAAGAGTGTTGCTGACTTCAAAAATAATTTTAAAAAAACGTAAACAACAAATAGAATTTTGTAGAGGTTTAAATTGCATTGTATTGTTGAGTTTTATTCTGTTTAACTTTTCTTGTATATTGGCTCAGGAAATTCTTAACTAAGAAGGTAAATACATTAAAGCTAGTGGCCCATGTAAAAAAACTGCTAATCTATTGAAAGATAACGTAAAGAATTGTTTGCGCTAACAGCTCAAATCGGATCCCTAACATCCACGGACTCGTGGTAAAATGGATGCCTTGACCACCAAACTCGCCGTGAATAGTTACAATATTGCCAGTCATTCTTATTTTGTCATAAACTATTTTAAGAGTGTAGAAATCGGTGTAACACGTGAGAGATAGTGTAGATCACCATCCATACTTTGCCATAATCTGTTCGTCCCTGCGTTATTCCCGACTCGCGATGAAAGCGTTGCAGTCACATTCACAGAAAAGGAGGCCAATGTCATAATATTAATTTATGGTGAATCAAGGCACCATTGCTGCTGAATGTCCCTCAAAGCTCCCGAAAATGATTTATAAGCAACACCAACAAATTCATTTTGCGAATGTTTCCCACTCGCCCGGCTATTCGGCTGTAAAGTGCTGTGATAAGCTAAATTAAACCGTACAGTTCAGTATAACACGGTGGCCGATCCCCGGTGGCCGAGATCGCTAAGACAGTAGTATTGGAGCAATTTCGGACCGAAGGGCTACGGGTTCGAGTCACGCCTCGGGCATGGTTTTATTCGTGTTCGTCCTTTGACCCCCTATCATCACCATATCGTGTCATCTTTACAGTTACCATAACGTTAAAACCAATAGTGGTCGCTAATGACCTAGATGTTGATACGACCTTAAAATAAGAGAACAAAATTTTAGTACAATACGGTGACAGAAACGATTTACGCATTTTTAAAGATACGATTGTGTAGGAACTATGGGGAGTGTAGACGTACTGGTACGTATGTTTTTGATTTTATTTGATGTGTTCTTTCATATACTACGAGGTTTTGCGAACGTATACGGTCACCTGCATATAGTGATGATAATGATGACGATGATAATTATTATTATTACGATATAATAATAATTATTATTATTAAGATATAATTATTATATTATTAAAATATAGCGTGAAAGGTTCTAGAAAGGACGCCAGCCCCATTGCTTACAAACGTCTCTCGAAACCTAGGTCAGGTTTGCTGATGAGCAAGGCATCTAGAGGGCATGTTTAGGTAGGGTTGTCGGGAGACGGGGATGACGAATGGCAGGATTGAGTTGATGGAGAGTAACTTATCGAAGGGCAATGAACAGGGGTGCTGTCGCCAGAGTTCATCTCTCCGAGCCCTATCGACTCACGCCGCCAACCTTACAGCTCAGGACAATGTAACGCGACCTTCAAAGGTACGGCGCCCCTGACCGTGCATCACGCGAACAGACGAGATAACTTTCGGGGTCACTTAAACCATCAGATCACGGTATTTGCTCGAAAACTACCCTATCTTTCTGATCGAACAATGTTTTTGAAAATATTCTGCGCAGAAGAAAAATACCCATCAAAACGTTGCGTACATCCACAGATGCTACGAGTTGACGCTTGCTGTCGATCCTGTCAATAATTCACTCGATCGACCTTCCATGTCTGCGGGCTCCGTGCTTTTAAACTTCGTGTCGGCATGTGTTGTACCAGTTCCAATCTCGACTTTGCATAAATCATGACAACCTTTCAGTGCTCACAAACACACATAATCAGATGCTACTCTCAACACCGGTCTTTACACGTGTGTATTACCAAAATTTTATCATACAGTCACATGATGACGTTACTGCAGAGCTTGTACGAAATTAAAAAATTTAAATTATTTTGGGAGTAAGATTGATCTTCTGTGAAATCTGTTGGAATACGAGTTGAGATTGTAGTTTTGGTATACTAAATTTTCAAATAGTTTACGTTGATGGTGACTGATCGATGCTTTTATTTAGTTTCTAATATTAAACATAACCTGAGAATAATTTTTAAAGACAGTATTAAATCATACATTCTGTATAATTGGTCTTGCGAACAAGTACGAACGAGAATAGCGTACAAGAGTTGAGTTTATTTCCTTATCAAATAATTCCAATCATAAATGACCCATTTACAATAGGAAAGAGAACGCTGAGAAATAAATTGAAAGGAAGTTCATTAATTCAATTTGGCAAAAATGTGTCGATATTCTTAAGATTTTTAGAATTGCTGAGTAGAGTTAGTAAACCTTTTATTCATCAAGTTCATCAATGAGTTTATTACTGAAATTTTTTGTTCTGATCATTGTATGTTTTTAATGTTATCGTCAATAGATCGATAAAAATCCATGGGAATATTGAGGTTAGGGGAGAATTGCGTTGTAAACATTTTCATTTTTAAGAGCACAATGACAACAGTCACACAAAGGAATTTAGAATATTGTTAGCTCTGACAAAATCTATGCTTCTGGGGAGATGATCCAAACTTTACAAATGATATGTTGCTTCTTAAGGCGTTATAAAAATTTTTCATTGATTTAAATTATATTATTTCCTTCCGTTGGAACACGAAACAATGGAAATGTTGGAAATTGTCCCACGAAAATAGTGTAATTTTAAATCATTATTTAAATTTTTGAATGCATAAATTGCTGCCACATGACTAAGAACTTAATTATCTCCAACGTATTTGCATACTTTACAAAACATTAAAATGTATCAAATTTGAATACTCTTCTCAATTTTCAGGCCAACATTTGTTGTGAGCATTATCAAGCTCTTAAAAAAGATTGAATTCAACTTGTGCTTAAAACGTCATCAGCAGAAGTCCATTAAGATCTCTCGCTCCACAGAAACATCAGTTTCCATTTATCAATATTTGGAGTATTCTGCCCAAAGGTTTTTGAAAAAAGAGAAAAGAAAAAAAACTCGAGAGGCAATGCATGAATGAATGTCTCCGAGAATTGCAAACACAATGGGACATGTCATTCCACCGGCACGCATCACAGCCCGTCTCGTGTCCCGCGTCATTAAAAAAAATGACAGCCGCCACCGTATAAGCACCTTGTTTGTAACTCGGCGGCGCGGCTCAGCGCGCGTCGATATAATTAAAAAGGAGGCACGCTATCGCCTCATTAGGTTGTTGACGGCGGCGGGCGGCGCGAGCGGCGTAAACAGCAGCCCTTCGCGGATCGAAGCCACGCCCCCCTCGCCCGTCCACCACGCGCCGTCCCACGCCGCGCCACGCCCCCACCAAGCCCCCACCGAGCCCCCGCCACGCCTCCTCCACGCGCAGCCCCCGCGCGCGCGGAGCCAGTGTGGAGGAGGCTGCGGCGACGTGCGGGCGACGGCAGCGGAGGCGGAGGCTGTAGTGCGTGGTCGCTCAGGACCTCCACCGAGATGGACACGGTAGGCCACTTCAGACAAGGAAAACTAGTGTGCTACAGAATGGCACAGACTTTCCCGTATTAAGTTTCAATCTTTTGGAGACTTGGCAAGCTATTCATACTTGCAACATGCTCTTGCTAGCTGCCATCTATCGCCGCCCACACTACATTTTTTGACACTTTATTAATTTTTTCGCTTTCCTAGTGGTAGAACGAAATATCAATTTTAGAATATTGAAGAACACTAAAACATTGACCTAAATGGCAATTTTCTTTGACAAATTTGGAGCCGTTTTTAAGAATATGGCGTTTAAGCGCATCTAAAAATGTGAAATTTGAAGTTCTTTATCACACAATTTTTTTTTAGTTTTCGAAAAACTTTATTTGAAGTCATTTGAAGCATTTTAACTTACAAATACAACAGTGTTTAAAACTTGCTCAAAATGTGCATATTAATGGAGTGAGAGATCTTTCAAAAAAATTACATTTATGCAATTTTTGCAAAACACAACAAAATATCCCAAGATGAATTTTATTATATAACCTATATAATTACACTCATATTAAATAGTGTAATTGTCACTATCCGTTCCACAAGTTTGAAGAAAAAATTTCGAGCCATTTCTCAGAAAATCGCGTTTAAGCGTTTTCTGAAAATGTGGAATTTTGAGCTAGTTTTCACAGCAAACTATTCGATTTTCGAGAAATTTTATTTGACATTATTTAAAATACATGTTCTCATAAATATAATAATGTAAAAAAATCGCAGTCAATATGAACGACGTGAAACACAAGTAAAAAAATACATTTTTGTAATTTTTTAAAAAACAAAGGGATAGAGCAATATCGCGTTAATGTTATCTCATAGAGCACATTTAGCACTATTCCTATCAAAAGTTTAAAGAAAAAATATGGAGTCGTTTTTGAGAAAGTCTGGTTTTTGTAATTTTTTAAAATTGCAAATATTGCGTGCAATATTGCCCTAAAACTACTATTTTAAAAAATGTACATGACCTTAATGTACATGACCACTTTGTACTACAAATTTTATCTTAAGGAAAAATATCTATCTTCAATTTTGTAGTTCTAGGAAGACGCCGAAAAAATTTGGAACTTTTGCCATTTTCGAAAATTCAGTTCCATGAAAACGGGACCCATGCCAACTATTAAGTGTGTTTTACTCTATTCTTAAAAGAAATTTAAAGAAAAAATTTGGAGCCATCTTTGAGAAAATTTTGAAAATGTCCGGGGTTCTTCTTGTAAAGTACCCCCAAATTTTTAAGAAAGTTTTTCAAAATCGCCGAGCTTTAAGTGGAAGCAGATTGACCAAAGAATATCCATTTTGGAAGAAATCGCACGTATGGTTTAAGCGTTAGTGTTGTTCACAGACGGACGGACGGACGTTTTGAAAAAAAAAAACCACTTTTTCGGTATTAGAGGACACCCAAACGTGTATTTCCGTTAAAATCTCGAAATCGGTTTTCCGCAGTATTACATAACTTTCTCTATACTACGTATATTACTCCGTATATACGTACGTTTACGGGAAAGTAATGAATAGCAGCATTCTTTTGCATCGCAAATGATACCGGGCAGACTGTTTAAAGCATAAGCGTGTTTCCCAATTGCAAACTATTTTTTGTTTAATTTTTTTGTTTTTGGGATGTGAATTTGTCGAGATATTTTGATGTCTCGATTCAAGCGAGTCATTAGTGGGTGGCAGTGGAGGCGGAAGCGGGAGCTGTATTACTTGGTCGCCACCAAGATGAACACGGTAGGACACTTCAGACAAGAAAAATAAATAGCAGCATTAATACGGCGCGGTACCGGGTGGTAAATCGTAGGCGTATTTTCCCCCTACTTTTTTCTTTTTGCGATGTGAATTTGTCGCGATATTTCGATGTCTCGATTCAAGCGAGTTATTAGTACACGGCAGCGGAGGCGGAGACTGCTTCATTTGCGTCGCAAATGGTACTGGGCGGACTGTTTAAAGCACAGGCGTATTTTTCCCTTGCAAACTATTTTTGGTTTGATTTGATTTATTTGGTCAAAAAACAGTGAAAATTGTATATGACGTATGGGGGAGAAGATTATTTGCACACGTTTTCTTAAGTTCCACAATCCCTTCCCAACATTTTAACTATAAATACGATGGCTGAAAGACGAATAAAATATAAAAAAAGATATAATAATAAAATTTTAAAAAGCGCGAGAGCAGCAACATTTGAAAAACTAGACATTTCTTTTTCGAGTTATAGAAAACATACATGCAACAGTAAAGAAAATGCAGATGCGATTTTTCTACATTGCTAACAAAATAGTAACTCACCATCAGCTCTACTCCTACCACTACAAACAAAAGGAGTCCTCAACAAAACGTGCGCATAGTAAAGCTACATTTACGTCCAGAAGCAAAACAAGGGGCCATCTCAGCATTTGCTTAATGGATCAGGGAAACTGGACAAAAATCTGAT
Organism: Acheta domesticus; assembly: GCA_031308135.1. Lineage (NCBI taxonomy): Eukaryota > Metazoa > Arthropoda > Insecta > Orthoptera > Gryllidae > Acheta > Acheta domesticus. Next base: position 263,189,324 of record JAHLJT010008446.1, read on the forward strand.
CGAGATGGGAGTCATTGACCCACAAGCTGAAGTATATTACTTGCTACAGATATATTAAGTCTTTTTTTAAAATTATACAATACAAATAAACTAATTCACTATATATCAATGCTTTGTTAAAATGAACATTATTTTTCTTTTTAATGGTTTGATGGTTTTGATGGTTGTTTGAATTTGTTTATTTGTGATATGAATTTGTCGAGTTGTTTCGATGCCTCTATGCCTCCATTTAATCGGACCATTAGCACATGCAATAAATTATTTCAATAAATAGATTCATTAAATAAAACATCGAACTATATTGCACAACGCGCTTGGCTGGAATAACATATTCAATTCCTATTGCCAATACTTGATACATTTACATTTTTAAGTGTCTTTCTTGTAGTTATCTTTCTTGGTTTGCTTTTTGCCAGTATTTTTCATTATTTATATCTTCTAAAGTTTAGGAAAATAGACGCATATCTTATATCATAAATAAGGGTTTATCAAAAGGGTTAAACAGTTTTGGAAAACCAATTTACAGAAAATTAGAGAGACTTGCGTTTTCTCCTACACACCGAAGCACTGCAGTATAATAGGCGAGATTCGAACACATTATCACATTCATCATCACATTATCTAAATTAGCTTAAGGAATTCAGATAAAAAAATAAGATATGCCAAGGATACTTATAAATCTAACAAAAGGTCTAAACCAATGCGAAAGAAGCTAACAACAGAAACACACCCTGGGACCTTGGCTAATCCTTTCAATAAAATGTCTTTCTTTGCAGAAAGTCCCACTAAACATTTGAACGTTTAAAATTTGTCTCTATTGGAATAATTTCGTTCATGTTTTCGTCTTTTGTGCATCACAATACATTAAAGAATTATTGATTATCATCAGAGGAGTAATCCGTAATATAATACCAGTGGTATGGTACTACACTCTTCTTTTTGGCAAAGAACATTCATATCATCGGCGAAGAAAACTTTTTTCGAATGTCCAGAGGACAAATGTAAAGAAGACGAAGAACAGGCGTCACAATAGAATCCTGCGAGAGCCGATACTTAACTGGCATCTGAAAGATCAGTAACTAATGTCCTTTCATGCCAGTGTGGAATTTCTATTTATTTTGATTTGTGTGCGTCAATCGATTTTAAGTGGTCCAGCACAGGTCGCTTGATCATCTCGAAAAGAATGAATACTTCGTATATAAATTTCTTTATGTTTTGGATGTTGAAAAACATTTTAAATTTTTTTATGGTATCTGGTTTACAAATAGCGGCCATATTTGTTTCACGCTGGGCGCGTGCATGTGTCACACCGCGCCGTGCATTTTTACCATTTGTACATATTTACGCTTTTCAAAATTGCTCAGCGCTGGGTTGCTCTAGCATTTTAGAATAAAAGGCATTGGACTCAGTACACTCTGGCCTACAAATCAAAATATTATTTGCTTGCCTTGTAAGTTTTTATTTGGGAAATATTTGAAACCAAATCTATCGAACGCCAATGAACCAAGTTTGTTTTTCAGGGAGTAATTTATCAAAGAAGGAATAGAATCGTAGCCTTAATTTTATCTGTACTTTTACACATAACAGTATAGTTAATTTTTGTAAAATTTGATTGCTAAGTAACGTACCGCTTGAAAATTACATCCTGAGGTAAAAACCTCTATCTACAATTAAGTTTAAATTTTTTATTCAATTTTCAAAACACCAAGTAATTTTCGGATGTAGGACTAAGACCATATATTTTGTCGTCCTTCGTTACATAAGTGAAGAAAATTTAAAGAAAAAAATTGGAGCGGTTTTTGAGATATTGTTTTTGTAAATTTGAAGCGTAAATTACGCAAAAACTACTCGTTTTTTTAAAAAATGTACAGGACCTTATTTAAAAAGCTAATTTTCTACAACTGACTTTGTCTGAGGCAAAAATCTCTATCTTCAATTTCGCAGTTTTGAAATAGTTTTTTACAAGTGTCGAAAAATTGGGAATATCAACGAAAATGATACCCACATCATTCCCTTAAACGTCCTTCGCATTATTCAACAACAAAATTTAATTAAAAAATTTGGATCCATTTTTTTGAACTTTGAAAATCTCCGACGGGCTTCATGTAAAGTACCCCCTTAAATTAAAAATTTTGGTTTCAAATTCCAGGAGCCTTGACATCAGTAAAAAAATGGGGAATATCAATTTTGAAGAAAATCGGCAGAAACGGTTTAGGCACTAGCGTTGATCACAGACGGACAGACAGAAGGACGTTTTGCCGTCAATCGATTTTGCAGTACCTAGAAGCAACAAAACATGGATTTTGAATTCATCACAACAGAGGATTTTTTTCTAAATTTAGCAACAGGTTTTACCCACTTTTTCGTTAGCAGACCTTAGCTATAAGAGTTTTTCTGGCGAAAATTTGCCGTTTTCCGGCGCACAATTACATAACTTTCTCTTCTTACGAAGTATTCGTAAGGCGAGAAAGTTTAAACTGCGACACGCTGTGACGGAAAGAGAAGGCAACATTGAAGCCACAAATTCATAGACGCTTCAGAAGACTGTGCGATCTCAAAAGTGTTAATCCTTGGCCCATCGCATTGGTTCTGTCAGATTCACTAACTTCAGGTTGGTGATATTCTCAGACGGGGTAAGAGGTGCGGGTCAAGATTTGCAGATGCTTCGACTGTCGCTTCTTAAACTGCACTGACCCAATATCCGCTGATTCTCTCGTCTTGTTTCTCCCACATTCACGATCTTTACATCTAAGGAAAACTATGCGACCGTCCATCTAAGAAGAAACGTTCAGAAATAATAATAATAATAATAATAATAATAATAATAATAATAATAAGCGCAGCCATCATCTGCACCGAGGCCGCAAGTTCGAGTACTGTGTAGGCATGGTCGTATTGTATGGTCGTCCTGTGTAGGCATGTATCCCTTCACCCCCATCATCATATTATCACTTCGTGATTCACACTTCAAGGCTTAACAAACAGGCAAAACAATTCTTGGATAACACAAGGGATTAGAACATCATGTAAAAACAAACGAGTTCTTTCTTTCATTTCTAAGCATCATAACGTATCTCAAGATTTCCTCCTGTACTTTAAAAAATACAAATCATTTTTAAGAAAAGTCATAAGGCAGGCTAAATCATGAAACACGATCAGGATATTTTGAACTCAAATAACAAAACAAAATCAATGTGGAATATAATAAAAAATGCGACCAAACCAACTAGAAACCTTGTAGAGAATGTTGTTTTAAAAGATAACGATAGAGATGTGAACGATCCGGCAACAGTGGCTAGTCTCTTTAACCAATACTTTCGAGAATTGCTGTCGATCTCACTAAGGGTTTTCAGCCACAAAATTCAACATCTGACGTTTCCCTATAAGTCTTAGACACTATGTTCGTTTCCGAAACCTCTTCCTATGAAATTCTCAAAATAATCGGTAAATTAAAAATAAATATTCGGCCGGTTTAGATGAATTTCCGGATTGTTTGTTAAAGACGTGCGCGACAGCCATTATACACCCGTTAACTCACATATTTAATGCATCCTTATGCACCGGAATTTTTCCAGATATTTTTAAAACAGCTAAGATTAAGCCGCTCTTCAAAAAAGGCAACAAAAATGAAGTTCAAAATTATCGGCCAATTTCTCTTTTGTCAGTTTTTTCAAAAATATTAGAGAGACTCTTTAATGTGCGAATGGAAACCTTTCTCAATAAACACGACGCGTTTTCAAATTGCCAACATGGATTCCGGAAATCAAAATCTACGGAAACAGCCATTTTTTCTTTTCTTAAGGATGTTGCCTCATCATTGGATCAAAACGAAGCAACTATTGGAATATTTTTAGATCTTTCAAAAGCTTTTGACCTCATTGATAATAACATTTTACTTTCAAAATTACCTTCGTATGGAATCCGTGGCATTGCTCTAGATTGGCTATGTTCGTACCTTAAACAACGATCTCAGAGAGTAGAAATACCTTACTGGAATGATGGAACTTTATGTACACACCTTTCCGGTTCTTTGCCAATTGTACGTGGAGTCCCGCAAGGATCGATTTTAGGCCCTATTCTCTTCCTATTATACGTAAATGACATGCCCATAGCGATTCGAAACGGAAGAACAGTTCTCTTTGCGGATGATACAAATATTCTTTGCAACAAAGAAACCGTAAATAGTACAATATCAGACTTTCAAATTGGTTCCATAATAACAAATTAAAAGTAAATGAAAATAAAACAGTTTCAATGCAGTTTTCCATATCAAATAAAAAATTCTGTACTCCATTGAAAATGAACGGTGTGCCACTGTTGACTGATGTTAATGTAACAAAATTTTTAGGTCTATCAATTCAGTCAAACCTCAAATGGAATGCCCACTTAAATGAATTGAACAGAAAATTAAGTTCATTATGCTACGCGTTCAGAATTCTTTCAAATTCCGTCAACCTTCATACAGCTCGTTGTGTATATTTTGCCAATGTTCACTCCCGCCTGAGATATGGCATAATATTTTGGGGAAACACATCTTATAGTTCACAGACTTTCAGATTACAAAAAAGAATTGTATGAATAATAAGCAAATCCAACCCACGTGATTCTTGTAAGTCACTCTTTATTAATCTAGGAATTTTACCATTACCTTGTCTCCTGATTTACGAATCAGTAGTTTTTGTCAAAAATGACTTACTTAAGGACGGGAATATATTTTCAGCAAACGCCGATGTCTATAAGTATAACACACGACGTAGTAATCATATTCACCAGGTGGCAGTATCAACAGCTCACTACAAAAAATTCACATACAATTCATGTACATTACTCTACAACACTTTGCCAGAAGACATTAAACGATTAAATTCAATAGAAAAGTTTAAGTCCCAAGTAAAATCTTTTCTGCTGCATAACTGTTTCTATACAATTCGAGACTGTACCGAGCATCAAAAAGGAAAGTAGAATTAATTTTAACAATGATAGTTAATGTAATTATTTATCATTTGGACTGTATAATTCTAAAGAACCTGTAACAAGTATTGTACCACAGTTTCTGGGTTGATGGCCCCCATCTCGATCAGGTTTTTCGTCCAGTTTCCCTGATCCTTGAGCAAATGCTGAGATGGTCCCTTGTTTTGCTTCTGGACATAAATGTAACTTCATTATTTGTGCACGTCTTCTGAATTTCAGTGGGAAATATAGTTATTCAAATTATCGTTTTTCATATTATCGCGGCAAAAAGTATTATTCTTTCATGAAGAACATGAGGGTTCAGGGCAGGAATTTATAGCTAATTTTCCTTTGAAAATATATTTTATTATATAGGAGAGAATATTTTGTCAACAAAACTCGAAGAAAAACTCTCTTTTCTGTATTCAAAATTCGACTAGAGTATGGTTTAGGATAGAGACCACAGAATTATGAAAACGTGCACAAAATTCACTTCTCCCCGTAGCTCGTCATACGCAGTTTTTAACTGTTTTTGACGTAAATAAATAATAATAATAAAATAATAATAACAACCTTATCGTAACGAGGGACATACCTGAAAAGCTGATCCTGAAAGTGGCACACTTTAATCCTGTAACTTGGTCAGAAATGGCCAAAACGCCAATAATAATAATAATAATAATAATAATAATAATAATAATAATAATAATAATAATAATAATAATAATAATAATAAAATTTGTCTTTATTTCTGGCTCAGGCCATAAGATCTGCTCTTCCGCCTAACCACTTAACAAGAAGAAGACTCGGTTGATCACGTAATTCCTTTGACTGAATGCGTCTTCATCTTAAGCGTTTTTAACATTTTCAGAAATATACTTATAGAGCCACACCTTTTAGAAAGTGTTGAAATTCAAAGAGAGCGCAACAATAATTATCGTTGCGCTCTCTTTGAATTTCAACACTTTCCAGATTAGCCATTTTAATCTGGCTAATAATAGCGATTACATTTAATAAAGAATACTTCAATTCATATTCTCTCTCATTTTCGTTTGTAAATAGTTCATCTCAAGACCGTTCTACCTGGGAAGACGTGTTCAATCTTGAATAGTTGAGATTTGGAAAGATTGATGGTGATACCATGAAGATATATCAATATACTATCTTAAATTATTTAAAAAGTATCAATAGAAACTCGTATACAATTTATTCATTTATTTAACGTCAACAAAAAGCTTTAAAAAATGTGTGTGACGTCCTATGTGGAGAAGTGCAATCCGCGCACGATTTCTTGAGCTTTGGTGTCTCTGCCCTAACTCGAATACGCATGAAGTCAGGCGCGGCGCGTCATTAAAGGCTGTAAGGCGGAGCTTCTCCTAGAAAATTCGCTCTCAAAGTTGAATGATTTTTTTAATGTATTGATGCTCACGATAAGTCCCACATGAAGGTGCTAGGGAATTCTAGAGACTAGCCTACGCACTAATCAGTGTATGAAATTAAAAGAAAGATTGTATTGAGATTTTTGTTAACATTTGATGCGTATCGGTAAATTAATATTTTTCATAATAATTTTCAAGCATGCCTTTAATGTTTTCATGTGTCAGTCATGTTTTTTTAAAATTATTTTGAATATTTTATTTTGTTGCTTAATGTTGAAGAGCATTCACAATTCCTTTGTTTTGTAGGTTTTCCCCAGCACCCAACATGCTGAAATGCTGTATTCTTTCGCTTTTGTGAGCACAGGGGGCAAGACATATCTAAGTTGTATTTTAATTTATTTACTAAATGCACTGTTCAATTTTTATCTATACAATTGTGTATTACGTGGTAGACGGAAGAGCTGGCCTGATGACCCGAGTCTCGCCACATAAATGAAGTTACTATTCGTTTTTGCAAAGAATATTCGTTTCATCGGCAAACAGAACATTCTTCCATTTTTAATAGACGAGGGCATATCTTTTACGTATAACAAAAAGAGGATAGGACCTAAGATCGAACATTGCGGGACCCCATGCCCAATTGGCAAAGAATTGGAAGCATAAGTATGTAAAGTCCTTTCGTGCCAGTATGATATTTCTACTCTTTGAGTCCGATATATAAGGTACGAAGTTATCCAATCTACAGCAACACCTTCCATTTTTCTGCATATCTAAGTCAATCGCTGGACGTTGGAAAAGTACCTTTATTGAAAGTATTAAAACAAGAATCTACGCCCAGTGAAATGACTTCGCATATAAATAGCAAAATAAAATATTTGTTAGAGTGACATCAAAATAATTCACACGCCAATTAAAAGAGAAAATTATGGAGATTTAAAATGCCAAAAAAACTATTTTTAGACTGCAAAATCGTTCCGTAACATCGATGTTTTAATTTTGAACATCAATGTTTTTCGGTGATATGGATGATTTGTTATGGATGTCGCATCACTTCTCCGCAGGCGGGGCCAATGCCTCGAGGGTGACGTCCGCTCGGGGAGCTGTTGGAGCGAGTTGTTGGAGCGGGCTGCGAGGCGGCGGCGGCGGTGCCTCGACCCGCGAGAAGCAACCTGGGCCAGCGGCAGCGAGGCGACGCCGCAGGCACTGCAGGGGCCGCAGGCGCGGGGCGCAGGACGCAGAGTGGGGTGGTGTGGGGTGATGGGCGCACCGCGGCGGCCAGGCTTCGGTCGCTCGCCCGCTTACGCCCGCGGCAGCCCCGCCGCAGCGCGCGACGACTCGCCTTGGTGAGCTCTGCGCCACGCCCCTTTCAGGTCCCGCTCCCAAGCACTGATACCTGCCCTACGTGGCGGTTGCTCTGATCGGTAGTTTTCCTTGGTGTCTTCGATCGATGCCAGGCGAATTGCGGAGAGGAACCCTAACTAACGGGCCACGGACCGCACGTTATATTTCCTTCCTCTCCTATACTCTCCCTTTGGGCGCACGCGCACACACGCACACACACACACACACACACACACATACACGCGCGTGCACACACACACTTACACTATCATATATCAGTATATAGATCAATCGGGAGCACACAGCTTGGCACGGCTCCACTGGGAGAAGATACGTGGCGGTGGAAAATTCCCGCAAGCCGCCGTGTAGGTGAGCGCAGGATCTCATCATCCAGTAGGAAGAAACCCTGCCGCCTCCGGGATAAAACATTCAGTACACTAACGGGACTAATAACTATAGAAGTTGACGTTCCCGGAAACATCAATCAGTCAACCTGTTCTTCCCTCCGTGTCTCCCTTTCCCTCTCATCACTCCCCCGCTCCGCAACCCCGCCCCCTGGTCGTCATCGCCACCGCTCAACACCCTCGATCTCCCCGCCCTGCTCTAAACCCCCTTCGTCCCCACTCGCCCTGCGTTCCCCGCCCCTCCAGCACAGCCATGACGGCGTCCCGCCCCATCTCGTACAAGACCTCCGTTCTCACTCCACGCGCTCCGCACTCATTCCGTCCCTTACGTTCAACCTCCGCGCCCTGCCTATCCACCCGGCTCCCCGACTGATTGATTAGAAATTCCGGGCGCGCCAACTGATAGAGTCATTTGTCCCGTAAGTGTAGTTCATGTTTTCAACGCTGGCAGTGACGGTGATCTTCCCCCGCTGGATGGCGACATCGCGTGATTTTTACCAGTCAGGTATCTCCCACCAGCGGGGCCCCGCCCCAATCGGGACATCCTCTTAGCTCCCAATTGGTCTCTCGACAAGTGTGGTAGTGTGGTGCATGCGAGTGTGTTTAAGTAAGGGGTGAGGATAGAGCAAGAAAGAGGAAGGAAAGATCGCGCACGGTCCGTGGCCCGTTTGTCAGGGTTTCACTGCTCCGGTATTCGTCAGTTGTTGATTGGAGAAACCACGGAAACTACCGATCAGAGCAGCCAGCTGCTAGAATTCTCCTTCAGACAGCGATTGAATTCGAAGAAACTGTCTAGCTAGTGTCGAAAATCTTGCCACAGTTGGGACTCGAATCCTAGGACCTCCCGGACAGAGGCACCGCAGTGACATCAATTGATGCCCTTAGACACCTTTGCTGGTGCCTGGCTCCCCGAGATTCGAGCTCCCGATCTTCGACCATTCCCGTCTCTGTCTTACGAGGGTAAAATTCTTTAAATATTTATATTCGAATTATGTAATTATTTAAAGAAGTATTTTTATAATATATCTACAGAATATAAATAATATACGATATAATAACAAATATGTTTATTATTTGAATAACATCTACGATGCCCCCTCCTCAAAAAAAAAAAAGATCGATTGGATCCACTCCCGGGTCGAGGAACGAGGCGGAGTGTGATACCCTTGACCATAAGGGGTTATGAATTTTGCCAAATAAAGGAAGGTAAACGTAAACTCTAGGCCTTTTGGCCATGGCCCCTGAATACGCCAGTGCCTCGCCCTGCCCCAACCTCCGCCCACGCTCTCCACCCCACGCCCTCCACCCCGCGCTTATCGCAACACACTTAACTCTATCCACTGCACCCCTTCCACCTCCTGATTTGCCCCCTGTGCTATGCACCCTGCTGATGCACTCCGCTGATGCACTCCACTAATGCTCTCCAGCCGGGACCCACTGAACTCTCGTTTATCTTCTTTGGGTCAACAACAGGGAAGAATGAGCGACGACAGAGGCAAAAGAAGGAGCTTTCAAAGAATTTGATCTGCGAGTCCCGAGTTTGACAATAAACATATTGGACTCATTAACTCAGTTATTCACTTTATTAGACAAATAACTTAAATGATTGAACTTTGTAAACTAAACCGTCAGCCAAGGTTTAAAACTAATTACGAAAACTAATGTACAATACGCGCTGTGGACGTAGCACATTTTTAAAAGTATATACCAGTGCAAATCGACAAAGTTTAAAGAACCAGGTAGGCTCTGTCAAATACGGCGACAAATTTTTGACGTAAATTTGCTGTTTGTAAAACGTAAAATATTTCAACGCATGCGCATTAATACATTAAACAGTTCCTGAAAATGCAAGTAGTTCATTCCGTAACTATGTCTGCTTGAAAATGGAATTTGTCAAATGCGTTAGTACTCATGAAGTAAATGAGAACCAACAAATCCTACCATACAGCGCTCGTGACAACGAATATTTCGTGTTTCCGAGCGCGTCAATATATTAAATAGTCCCGTAGGTAGAGTGCACATTTTATCATGGAAGGTGACGGTGTTCTTCCTTCTTCGAATGGTGAGATCCGGCACCGACCTACGTTGGTTTGTGGGATTTTTCCCTATTCAGGTACCTCCAACCAGCGAGGCACCGCCCCAGCCGATCAAGATCTAACCCCTCGGCTTTCCCCACCGCTCGTAGTTGTCGGAATTAAAACGATAATATTTTAGTATTAAATAAATAATACAATATCAGAATGTGAAATTACTCACGAACATGACACTGTCTGGCCTTAATCTATTGATTCTGTTACATGCATTGTCCAACCTGCTCAAACACACGGGATTCCAACGAGTTGATTCCGAATAAAACTGACATTTGAATTTTATCCAATTAAAACATTTTGGCGTTATTTTCCAAAACTTAGTGACTCGGTACAAATAATCTGTAATTTCTTGCGATATGATCACCGCCATTATATCATTGGATCTGATCATTATTTCAAAACTACTTCTTGTTGTTAGAGGTAAACAAATACATAGGACGTCATGTGAGGTAGTTGAAACTCCCAACTTTTAAACTGAAAGTCATTCGGCATACTATTTCAAAATTAACATCAATAATCAATCAGTAATAAAAAATTGGCGCCTCTTTTTGTAATGTTAATTTAGTGCACACTTCTCGGTGTATGACCTCCATCTCCATAGTGCTTTTTGCCCAGTGTTTCTTGATCCATTTATTGATTGATTGACTGATTTAGTCAAAGAACAGTAAAACTATATGTGACATATAGGGGAGAAGATCATTTGCGCCCGTTGATCTACGCACTGAGTACATTGTTTTTCCTGGCGTGTTAATTACTGCCTGCATTAGTCCCGTAAGTGCTATGCGTGTTATATTTCGGGAGGTATCGTATTCCTCCCCTGCCACGCTCGTGCACACGTAAAATCGCGCGTGGTCCGTGACTTGTCGTTAGGTTTCTGCTTCACCTCATATTGATCGAGAAAACCATGGAAAACTACCGATCAAAATAGCCGGCCGCTATAATTCTCCCCCAAACAATGGCTGAATTCGAATTAGCTCATCTAGCTATTGACGAAAATCCACCACCGCCGAGATTCGAAACCCTAGGACCATCTGATCAGAGTCGCTGCCGTGGCAATGGTTGTCCCGAGCTAACGCTTATCCAGGGTCACCAGATTGGGGAATTTTGTCTCCAAAATGTTTTTTTTTTTCGTTGTGCGGAAATAATGGGGAACATAAATTGCTGGGATTTTCTGGGGGAAATTATTTACATCCGGAATCCGGAAGAGAGAAATATTATTTTTTCAATTATTATGAACAAAAAAAGTCGTTATTCTCTCTCTAATTTTTGTGTATCAAAAATGATTTGAAGGCATTGAGAAAGAAAAACGAAGATAGTATACGATTTCGAGCAGCTTAGAGAACGATGATTGGTTGATTTGAATTATATGAATTCAAGGGGGAATAGCCAATGGCATGTTGTCATGTCAGGGACATGTCATGTCGTTGGTTCGTGATTTGGAGAATATTTTTCGTTTTGAAGTTGGGGCATTTTGTTTCAATGGAGTGGTAATTTGGGGAAATTCTATAGTAGTGGTGAGAAAAGAGCACGCAACACATCAGACAACGTGTGCTGATCCGTCGAGAAAACGCGGAGAAAAGTATCTAATATAGGCGGAAGTTTTCTTGGCGCTTGGAGCGCGGGTGGTGGGGAAAAGAGCTTTATCTGCACCACATCCCAGATTGGCAGCCTATGGTTATAGTACTAACACCTTTAATATTCGCGCATAGTTCAATTTTAATATATACTCATTATTTCAAAAAACTACACCAGAAGAACTCGATCTGTGCGATGAAAACTGAACAGGGACGTTGCACCATCATCAGCTAAGCCAATGAATTCTTTCTCACAATCAGCTGCGTGCAGGGGCGGATCCAGCCGATCATTTGGGGGGAAACGGCATCATACATCATCATATAAATCGCACAAGAGTTGACACGACATTTTTTTAAAATGCACGATATTTTTTTCCTAAATCTGGACATCAAAAAAAGAGACACGTATTTTTTTATTTGCCTGAAAATTGATTATTTGTATAGTTATGGCTATATTAAATTTTGGAATTTACAGGTACTTCACAAAATAAGTTCAATTATCTCTCCGAATGTACCAAATATAAAAATTTCTGGTTTGTGTCATTTAATACTTTGAAATATGTATTTTATTCCTCTGTAAATAAATTTTTCAAAAAATATTTTTTCATTTAAAAAAAAAGTATTTTTTTCAAAAAAAGTAAAATTTCTATATAAACTCGATGAGATAAAAATTTGAAAAAAATATAGGCGTGTTCCTTGTTCAATTTTCTATAAAATACAATAAAAAACAAAGTGGGCACTCCACACATACAGTTGTAAGAAAATCAATTGTAAGTATGAGGGCGCGCTCTGCCTACCCATGCTCTAACGAATTGTGTTCGGCCAGTCTTTGATGCAAGTGCTGAAGAACTAAAAAAAGAATGGCCGTCTGCCTGATAAGGGTTTCAAAATTTATTAGTATTTTCAGATGTTTACTCTGCCCCCAGAATGTATGACACTGTGTCATACATATTTTTGTGGGTAACATCGTGGGTGACTTGTGGGTGTGATCTATGTTCTTATGGATGAAAGCGAAACGAATTGAAATACGAGCCATTCCACGTCAAATCGCACTCGAATTGACATGACTATTTAAAAAAAAAAAATGACACGAATACATGTCATTTATTCTGGACATCTGAAAAAGAGGCACGTATTTCTTTATTTACCTGAAAATTATTTATTTGTGTAGTTTTGTCTATATTAAATTTTGAAATTTACGCGTACTTTGCAAATATAATTGACACTCTGAACGTACTTAACATAAAAATTACTGGTTTGTTTCGTTTAATTTTTGATATGTGTATTTTATTCATCTGTAAATTACTTTCTCAAAAAATGAATAGTTCATTAAAAATTGTAATTATTTAAAAAAAACAAATATTTCTTTGTGAACTCTCTCAGATGAAAATTTGAAAAAATAGGTATATTTCTTGTTAAATTTTCTACAAAACATAACAAGAAAAAAGTGGGCTCTCAACACGTACAGATAATCTATCGTATCACGTAAAAAAATCTGTTGTATGGTATTCTGGTGCATGGTTCCTGCCCCTGCACTAGCGAATTGTGTTCGATCAGTCGTGGTTTACTAATGCCGACGAACAATAAAAAGAATGGCCCTCTGCCTGATTTGTGTTTCAAGAAACATTAGTAAATCATACGTTCACTCTTTCCCCAGAAGGGATAGGTGACAGCAAAACGAATGCTTTTTCTCGGGTCAGAAATGTCCTCGAATTTTACTGCAGAGTCCCTTTGCGTCCTAGGGACGGGGTGCCATCCTGACCTTGCTCGTGAAATACAATCGACCACTTGTCAAGGGACATGGTAAAATTTTCTCAACATTAGTCGCAATACGCAAAAACTTATGAAGACAAGAGTGCTAGTATTTGTTCTGTGAATCGTGTGTACATTGTGCAACATGAGTGGCGATCAGCGTATGAGATAGATGTTTCAATCTATTTAAACTTCTGATCACTATTTTTAAAAAAGAAAATTTCCAAGACGCGTAAACCCACGATTTGCTGGTGAATTTACAGGAGTCATTAGATTGGCGAACTTGTGATTCATTTCGGAAGAAAGGGAATCGGCTTCCAAAACCGCCTTTTCTTAATGAAGATAGCGTCGAGATCAGTGGCTCCCATGGCATTAACGAAAGTAGTGGAACGCCCAGTGAAAAAACTGGAAATCAAGGAAGTTATAATTTAAGCTCTTCAGATAGTTCGTCAAGTGTCTGCGAAATGAATAAAGAGAAGATAAACATGAGGTTAATTGCAATAGGAGAAACCCTCGCCAAGAAAAGAAAATTGGAACAAAATGTCATCCCCATGAAAAATTTTAGAAAGTACAGGGTGCCAACACAGATACATTTTTTCACATTGAAGATCCTTCGACGTCCATTGAAAAATCAGACAAAGGTACTATTTAGTAACTTATTGATTACTTTCACTCAACAGATGACATGACGTTGAAAATTTAAATTTTGACAATTTTTTGAAACTTGGACATACAATAAAATTAAACGATTTTGCAGCAACCCGAACGCATGATAAAAGTGTCTAAAACGTTGGCTGAAGAAAATGGAATTTTGTCCAGAACTGTAGTAAATTCGGTAAGGCATTAAAACTGTGCATTGTGGCGAAAGTTCAGGAATTCTATGGTATGCAAGTACATGTATTTAAAGTGAGTTGTGAGGGACCAGAAAATTTCAAATGTCAGTCAAAACCTGAGTCAAGAATCTTTCATTTAATTATTTATAAATATATTATTATTTATATACAACACACATAAATAGTATTATTTATAAATTCAATCATGAAGTTTCACCACCTCAAGAAATACTTAAATTACTACTTCATCCAAAGAAACCGACGACCAGCAACGCAAAAAAGTGTCTATTGCAGCAATCTATTACACACTGGTTCTTAAAATATTAATATCTTTTAAAGTTACTGAGATCCCACTTTGATTTTTTCTGGAATTATTATCAATACTCTAGTGCGTTTATAAATATTTTTTAAAAATTTTTAGCTCATCGAGTTTACAAAAATATTCAATTTTCAAAATTTCAGTTTTTGAAAAAAAATTGAAAATTCAAAAAATTAATTATTTTGCAAAATCTTAAAAATTAAACATGTTTTTAAGTTTCGAATGGAATTTGAACGAAATTTCTATAATTGGTGTTTTCAAATATATGATATTTTTAAGTTAGTGATGCGCGTCATTTTTAGCAAATTTCATTATACAATATTTCCGAAAATAATAAAGTTAGAAAAAAATAAAAATACACGTGTTCACTTATTTGATCCATATAAAAAACAGAAAAAAATTAGAAAATAAATAAAAATATGAAGGTCAAATTTTGGCCCTTTTTTGTGCGATTTGACGTGGGATGGCTCATATATGATAATATACAATATTGTTGTTTAAATAAGTACATAATTTTAATATAAATGTTTAAATCAATTGTTCCATAAAAAGGAAGGTAATAAACGAAAACTCTAGGCCTTTTGGGGGGCCATGAACCCCATACCCCCCCCTCGATCGCCACTGACTGCGTACTTGGAGGGCGGGAATTGGGGTGTTACGTTGGGACCCCAAGACCAGTTCTGCCATCCATCTCGACATCTGATTGCTTGATCAGGGCCATGCATTATCTGAATGCGTCTCCAGATCCAATCACGTGCACTACGCCTAGGCTGGTGACAGCACCTGGCTTTGACAGAAGGTTGCCGACTTACACGCTTTAGAGAGGGGCCACATCACACCGTGGGGCTGCGGAGGGTTGGATGGTCCTATCGCCGTCTTGCGCACCACATCTGTCGTGCGGACCCCACCATCGACCGTTGTTGGCGGTCATGGATAGAGGGAGGCATGCATGCTCGACATGCATCTGGACGATCACTTTGCACCACAGAGAGCGAGTACCGACGGGTTTGCCCGCCACGCGCGAACAATAGGTGCCAGTTCACCAGTGGCGTAGCGTCAGGGGACGCTGAGATGCTGAGCATCCCGTATATAATACTAATAAAGAACCCTAAATACTGTATTGATAATCTTACAAGTGGTCCTTTGAGCGAAACACGTTTTGTATATATTTTAAATTGATTTCCTATGATTGAATTCGGCGGGTTGTTGAAGCTGGCCTGTGACTGCTTGGAAGATAAAATTCTTCTAGCGTCTGCCGCAAAATTGCGACGAGCAATGGACGCATGCGCAGATGGAGAGGTTCCCCTCTCCCCTCTTCTCCCCTGGCCCAGAGAAACCCGACTGCTTTACGCTAGCATCTATCGTGCACCCACTGCAAAATGAGGCTAGTTACCCGTTTGAGCATGTTACTCGTTTGTGCACGAGAGCGCCTCACATTTCAGGCGGTCAATAAATTATCTGTCTCTCTCTCACTCGGGTGTCCCCGCGTGGTCATGGGCACAATCTGTAGAAAATAGTGTCTGTCTACTATTTCTTAATTAATATCCAAGAAATTGAATTATTCCTCAAATAGATTACATATTATTTTAGTCTGCAATGTATAAATTAACAAGTCGTCTCATTGCCATTCGCGTATAAGAATTAAAGCTAAGCCATTGTATAATTTCCTTTCAAGATATCGGCAGTCCTGACTGCTGTGAATATTTTGTGGGAAGCACCTACACCGTCGTAAACAATCGAGATCGTGGAAGGTTATTTTTTTCCTGGCCTTCAAGAAAATGTGCGCAGATAAATCTCTTTCCTCACACGTCATATACAGTTTTTACTGTTTTTTGACAAATAAATAAATAAATAAATAAATAAAAGTATTTCCAGTGTATCTGCCTTGTGTTGCATTCGCCTGTTAGATGAAGTAGTTGATAGTGACATTTTGTGTGTTATTGTTGAGCATCCCCAGACGTGCGAGTCACGCTACGCCACTGCAGTTCACAAGTTAGGTGAGGGAGACTATCTTACCGATAGTCTCCCTCGAGAGCACCGTGACATCCACATGATACTTTCTACTGCAACCTTTGGCTCTGCTCTTTGTGAACTCTCACGCCCATGCCCTCTTTCTACAAGACAATTTTCGTCTTCGTACCGGTACCGTTCCCAGAGTGTGCCTTGCATATGTTGATACTCTGCCACAGTTGCAACGCCAAACTTCTCCCCGACCGAAATTGCGGCTGCTATTAAGTATGCGATCAGGACTCCACTCCTACCGATTAATCTGCAAGAGCTGCGCGCTCCGGTGCAAGCTGCTTGGATTGGAATATCACAGGACTCCATTTTTAGAACTCCATACCGCGACGTGTGGGCGCTTCTGTTCGCCAATACGGCGGCCAGACGCCATACACATAAATCTGTTATGACCATATACCCTAATAAATGTTACTCCTACAAATGTGAAAATGTAATCAGTTTATTTGTGTGGTAGCCAATTTTCGAAAGCCGCTTTGTCATTCTGGCGCAGCGTTTTTATGACGTTCAGTGCAATAGAGTGTAAAATAGGCGGTATATAAATCATAATGTAAGAAAAGTTCCCGATTGTTAGGGTTTTCCATAAACACCTGCGCGTCTCATTGGCCAATTCTGAGATTAGTGCATAAAATGAGCGTTCCCAGAGGTGATCAAAACTGTTGGCCCCCATTGCGAAATGTTTTGAGGCGGAAATAAAATGAAACAATAAAATATAATTTGTATCGTAAATAAGTATCCTTTTTATTGTAAATATATTAAAATATATATTGAAACGAATTGTTATCACTAAGACGATAACAATGCGTTTCGAACCAATTTTGTACGTTTGAACTGCGCGCAGAGGCCAGCCCGCCGGCGGAGTCGGGGGGGCCAGAGCCGGTTCAACGTGAAGAACCAGGAGCCACGAATCGAGCACGAGACCAGTAGAGCAATGGCGGAGAAAGAGAATGGACGTAAGGTATCGTGTGGAAGGAAAAGCGAATAGTGGCGGACAGAGTGGAACCAGAGTGGAGTTGTGACGGAGAAAGTGTGGGACCAAAGTGAACGCATTAGCGGAAAAGTGAAGCGAGACAAAGAGAGTGCAAGAAAGTAGTAAAGTGTTACAGACGGTGAAACGTGGTGGATGATTAACACGTGGGATGGACACTGCCGTATAGAGGGAGGGAGCATTGTTTGCCAGTTTTAAACATTATCAAGCACCACTTAGGTGAACAGTTGATGACCATTACCATAAAGGTTGAGAACTGTGCCGTAAAAGAACGAGAGAATAGCAGCTGGGGAGGACAACGCTCTGATACAATCAAAACGTTGGGTTACGTTTCAAAGCAGACCCCTGCGGCTACGAGTGGGGTGAGAAGCGGCGACGGCGGCGCTCCTCTGCCGCCCTTCCGAGCACCTCCGAAGGAAACGGAATTACCCGAAGGGCGAGGTGGCGCGGCCAGGCCCGTCAGGAAATAACGCATCGAACAAGTAGCCGGCGCGGCATTGCGGGGCTCCCCTCCCCGCGCTGGCTTCCTGCGGCGCGAGGTGCCGGCCCGACGGCGGACGGGCGAGTATTGAAACGGCGCAAGTCAACGGGGTTTTCGTGAGTAAAAGCGGTCGGAAGGTTGGGAGAGTAGTGATTGACCAAGAGAAAACAGTGATCTTGATTTGAGCCCCCCCCTAAGTTATAAAACTAGTGTAAAGGAGTAAAGCCATAAGGTGACAGTAAAATTGTAAAAAGGGATCAGACAAAATACGGGAAAAACAGAGTAAATGCTCCTGTGAGCGCCAAAAGCAACTGACTTTGTATAGCAATGGTTTTTTTTTTGTAATAAAGAAAAGTTTCGTTACCCCTAGTCTCCATTGTGTAGATGATTGGATCCGGAGCCCATTCCCGAAAAAGAATTCCTGCCCCCTCTTTTTTATTTATAAATTTTGTGAGAGTTAATCAAGAACTCGTCTCAATATATAAGTAAAACGAAGTTTTGCTGAGACGAAAGTAAATAAGACGAAATTCGTACGGAAGTTCTGACATTTTAAAATAATTCCCATCTAAGTATACATTTCAAAGTCCATTTTGTGAAATTCTTTTCATAAAATAATGAATAGCTGTAAACCAATTTGATTGTATAAAAAGCAAGATACTGTGTTTTGTGCATAACAGAATACATTATTTTGGGATGCCTCAGACATATTAAAATGTAGAACGCTATCTGTACAGATTTGCGTACACATAGCCAATAAAACAACACCAACACGTATTCCGAAGACAAGTCACGAATCCACGGATTTCACTTATCCCAATTTTATTCACCGGGATGTGCCCACAGACGGTCGATTGTGTTCGGAAGGGAAAACACAAACGGGTAAAATGGTTACGTGATCCGAGCGTGTATGCGTGTGTATGCGCCCCTTGATAACAGTGTAGGAATGGACACCTTGGGAGTCGATGGAATCATGAAGTTCAATAAAAAATAAGGGAACGACTGGGATTCAATAGACGTATATGGACCGATGACTGATCTATACAATCAAGACCAAGATCCCATTCATAAAAAATATTTATCACATTGATAATTACGTATTATCTGATACATAGCAAGGAAGATCTAATAATAAATTACGAGTTTTCTCCACTTCATTTTTATTCAATTTTAATCATTAGAATGTTTAGAAAATTAAGAAATTATAACTACATATTCACGTTACTTTATTTAACTTGAATGATTTTCGTCAGAAAATAGTAAAAACGATATTTGACAAATGTGAAAGAAGTATAATTCGCCCACGTTTTCCTGAGCTCCAGAAACTACCCCTCCCTTTATGTATACATAGTTGAACGACGAAGAAAAAAAAACAAAGCGAGGTTAGCCACATTTGAAAACTAGACATTTTCGCTCCTGAATTATAGAAAACTTATTTGGATCAGTAAACGGATTGCAGATTGGAATTGTATTTATACTTTCTCGCCTTTCTTCTTAAGAAGAGAAGTATTGTAATCGAGCGACAGAAAATTACTATTTTTTATAGAAAAACTTACTTCTGGGCTGTAGTAACAAAAGTGGATAAATTTTGTTCCTACTGCATATATAATAAATTGCTTCCTCTAACACGTTTTGTAGTAAAAAACCATGTCTTGTGTGTCCTTTATGCTGAAAAGTCGATTGACGGCAAAACGTTTATGTTCAAAACTAGCGCTTAAACCGTTCATGGTCGATTTTCTCCAATTGATATTACCCGATCAATCTGAAAGAATTCCATACTTTGAGAATTAGAAACGGATATTTTGAGTTTTTGGGGTATTTTGCAAGAATCATTTTCGAAATTTTCTCAAAAAGACTCCAATTCTTTTATTACACTTTGTCCTCGGATATCATAAATGATACTTAAAGGAATGGATCAGGAAAATTGGACAAAAACTGTCCGTATAGTTAGCATGCCGACTTATCACAAAATTAAAAAGAATTATACCACAATTTTGTTCTAATTTTGAACTAATTGATACCCACATTAAAAAAAAATGAACAGATACAGAACAACATATACAACGTTTACCCACACGAGAAAAACACATTAAACAAAAACAAAAAACAAATATACCGACAATTTTGTAGTAATTTTGAACTAATTTATACCCAAATTAAACTACTGAAAACTACTAAATTTTTTAAAAAAGTACATGACCTTAATGAATGAACTCACTTTGGAGAACAAAATTTATTTGGAGAAAAAGTCTCTATCTTCAATTTTGAAGCTACAGGAAGATGCCGAAAAAAATTCAAAAGTTTTGCAATTTCCGAAACTTTAGAGTTAACCGTGAAAATTGGACGTATGCCACCTTAATGGGAGTGTTTTACTCTATCGTACAAGAAATTTAAAGAAAAAATTTGGAGCCGTTTTTGAGAAAATTTTGAAAATGTCCGGGGGGCGTCATGAAAAGTACTCCTAAATTTTGAAGAAAGTTTTTCAAAATCGCGGCGCCTCGAGTGGAAGCAGATTGACCGGGGAATATTCATTTTGGAAGAAATCGTACGTATGGTTTTAGCGCTAGTGTTGCTCACAAACGGACGGACGGACGGACGACGAACGAACGGACAGACAGACAGACAGACAAAGGGACGGACGTTTTGAAAAAAAAAACCTTTTTTTGGTATCAGGAGACCCCAAACTGAGTATTTCCGTTGAAATCTCGAAATCGATTTTCCGCAGCATTACATAACTTACCCTACACTGCGTATGTACTCTGTATGTACGCACGTAGAGAGCAGACCTGCACAGCATTTTGCATTTTCACTGACCTCAGGAGCTGCGTGCGGGCAACTCGGGAGCAAATGACAAAATCGATGAAGGGTGGGGATGAGACCCAATCTAGGAGTGGGAACCACCAATCAGAATGCGCAATTCGAAAGATAGCGCGTAAATTTAAAGAGAAATCGGCGAGAACATGACGGTCATATACAGTTCAAGTAATATTGTCTTTTGTATCATATTGCAAATGTTTGTTCTCGGTATATGACAGGGCGAAATATGAAACTACAACGAATTATACATATTAGATTTCGACAACAAGTTTTATAATTTCTTGCAGGGCTTATAATGTAATTTGCTACGATATAATTACAAATTTAGTGTTGTGCTAAACACAAAATTTTGATACTGAATTGTTTTTGTTTGATGATGACAGCAATTAACTATTTTTATTAACTACGTTTAATTGAATAAGACGGTTCTCTCAAAGCAAAAACATATTGTTCTAAAAAAATCATGATTATTTTCTGTTCTAATTTCTGACAAGGAGTGTAGAGTCCGTTTACGAGATCGTATAAAAATATAAAGCCTTTGCATTCTATTTAACCAATACCCACGATTATCTTACGTTTGTCCGTAACATATCGTCACAGACGTTTGCTCGTTGATCTCTTTATTCAGTTTCATAATGGGGAAAATGGTCACAAATGTGCTATTAAACTTTACTCTCATGGAATTACCACATATTCTATTTTTATGTCAATCTTGATGTGAGAGATTGCTCTCATGATTTTGTTCATTTTTCTATGATTTGGAGATTATAACATTCCTGGTGAACAATCAATTATTAAATTGCAATTTTGGGTTAGAATTAAATAATATTTTTTATTAAATATAAACATATATTTTGCTATTTCTTTAAAGCTATTGCTTTAAAATAATGCTTAAGAGTCACAATGAGCAAGTTATTTTCTTTAAAAAAAATAGAAAATGAAATACATACAGTGGTGGATACAAAGGTGGATATACAGTAGTGCATAGAACGTAAACGGTGAATTATGACCCTGGTAACTTGAAATACGAGACATAATCTATTTAAACAAATGAACATTTAATTTTGAAGCATGGATCATTATTAGACGCCCAGGCATTCAATCTACACGGCCGTGTTGTGCTACGTCAGACTTCTCCCCTCCCCGCAAAGCTTCGTACTCCCCACTACTTGCACTTTCGGCGCTGGCACGGGCTGACGATCGGCTCGCAAGTGCAGAATGCCCGCGGGAGCAGGCGTTGTGCAGGTCTGGTATAGAGGAAAGTAAAAATAATTATCAAAATACATCAACTAGTGGACATATGATGTGCTAAGTAAAACCTGCATTTTGGCCAATTGATTACAAACATATCGAGAATTTTAAAAAATCTGTAAGTACGTATAGAAATCAAATGTACAAGGGTAACAAAATAGAAACCAAATATTTGATATTTCCTCAGGTAGACAGCTACCTTAAACCTAGCCTTCATTTCAGCACTCCGATGTGACTCGTAAGCTCATTGCTGCGGAGTACTACCTCATGCCGCTTGCATCCTATTAATGGTGTATCCTTGCTGCTCGTAGCAGTGCTTGCATCCTATTACTGGTGTATCCTTGCTGCTCGTAGCGGTGCTTGCATCCTATTACTGGTGTATCCTTGCTGTAACCATCGCCTACCAATGGGGGAGGGGAAGCAATGACGGGCCCCAGCAAAGTGTTTTTTCCGCCAGAGAAGAGTTTTTCGGCCAACGAAATGTTTTTCCCTCCAGCCAAGTGTTCTTCAGTTTGTTCTAGTTCTTCAGGAGTTAGTTTCATCGCTTATTGGATGTTTTATAACATAATTCGAAACCGACGTCATGCGTAATGCAGCGTTCTCATACCGCCCAGTCTGCTCTTAAACACGAACATTGTGAATGTTGAAACTAATTCTTTTTTAATTTGGTCATCTCAGTCTCCGCGGAAAGGACCGTAAGTATTTTTTATTTAATAGGTAATTATAACACACTGATACATAATTTCAATTCTTTTAACTATGGTGACTAGGCTGAAGGCCTTTAAGCCATTACAATATCTATATCCTACCGCATTCTAACCTTTAGAATTCTGGCATTCACCCCTAATGGTCTCTTCATCGCATCAAAGCCGCGAAAAGAAGACCATGAGGTACGGCTGAGGAAAAAAAACCCTGAAGGGGAAAAAACCTGCCGTCAGAAGACGAGTGCATGCTAAACTACTATTTTTTTCTAAACTATTTATTTATTTCCTGGCGTGGGCATCTTTTCCATCCAGTCTTTGGCCTCCTCAGCCCCTGAAATCAAACACCGCCACAGAAGATCGCCCCGCACTACCGCCTCTCCGAACAATTTACTACTGATTAACTTAATTATCTCTTACTGACCGTAAGTATAAAAAATGATCAAAACATGAATATCGTTGCCACATCTCAAAAACTGAAACACAAACTTACAGAAAATGATTGTAGTAATATATTGCTGAATAGGATATAAACAATTTTCCTTCAGTTGTTTTGCAATTTATTTTGGGTTCCTGTTGTCTCCCCCTCCCCCGATTGGTGTTCTCTGGGTAGGACGTCATTTCTCCGATCAACACCAGGCGAATGCCGGAGCATTACCCTAATAAACGGGTGACGGATCGCACGCGATCTTTCCTTCCTCTTCCACGTTTTATCATTACCATTTACACTTGCATGCATTACACTACCACACGTGTGAAGAGAACAGTCGGGGGTTTACGGCTTGTCCCGCCTGAGAGATACCTGGTTTGGGAAAACCCCGCCGCCGGCGCCAAATTTGGGGTAATGGTCCTCCCACTGGACCATCCGGCCGGGGAACTTTACACCACCTAACGCGATAAAAACATACACTACACATACGGGACTAATGACCACAGTCGTCGACGCGCCCGGGAAGAAGAAATAATCAATCAGTGTCCGGAATGTTACTGGTATGCGACTGGTGATACCTGAATGTTCCGCAGGCCGGCGTGCATGGCGGAAGGGGCGCTGGAGGCGGGGGCGCGCAGCCAAGGACCAGCGCAGACCCACGCGCAGCCCCACGCGCAGTCGCCGGCGCAGGTGGCGCGCCTCTTCTTCGCAGAGTCGTCCATCCACGGCCTGCGCTACCTCACGCTGCCACGCGGTGTCGTTGGCCGGCAAGTGAGTGCTCCCCGCTCAGGGACCACACGCACACCGGGATTTATACATGGGTTTTTATTTCTTGGCGCATGAGGGCCTGTCTTCATGATGGAATATCTCACAGCATTTTGAGTCTTTCTCGGCCGTGCCGCTAGATCTCGCATGATGGCTGGCACTGCTCGATACGGACGCGATCATGCGAGATCGAGCGGCACGGACCGAGAAGACGCGAAATGCCGTGAGATATTCCATTGTGAAGACAGGCCCCCGGGCGCCAAAAAATAAAAACCCAAGTATATCTACACGCACGAGATGCATTTGCCAATGTCCCCCATTCCCAGAGAGCCTTAGGCCCCGGAAATTGCATGTTTGTGTCTGTAAAATAATTGCTAATTCAGTAGTCTTACAAATTCTACAAATAACCTGTTAACTTTCATCTGTATTTGTACAAAATTGTGTTCTGGCCTGTTAGTTACAAATATAAACATTTGTACTTGTGCCGGTTTGCGCAGCTGATGTTTTTATGATTTAGATAGCCAAAAGAACAAGGTTAAATGTTCCTATAGTCATAAACGTCAATCACGGTAAATTGTTTTAAAAGTTTGGATAGGTTTGTAGGTAGTTGCATGAAAATATAATTAATGTGACTTTTATTTCAAAACAAGGCACGAAAAAACCAAGAACCCTTTTTGTTCTCATATTGAGGCACTTCTAAAAACAAATAAAAATATCGAAGAAAGTATTCGTGAATTACTACCTTGATAAAATAATTACCCACAGAACTGGCAGATACAGGTGCTTCAGCATTGGGTGTTGAGAAGTCATGTCAATTTGAATTAAATGAATACACTGTATGTGGAAAGCTTCATATCTTTGCAACGAACACTTATTTTAAGTAATGTTTTAACATACCTAGTATTATTATATACTTTTTACTGATTTGTAATTGTATTAACCTGAAAATGGGATCAAATAATTCCCGAAGCTCGTCTTGGTAACATTTTAGATGAAAAATTTAATTTAATACAATTGGATTGCTGCCAGTGATTTATTTAGATGATGTTTCCACATCCATTTCTATTGTCATAAAAAACGTTTTGACTGAAATGACACAGTGTTCGACCGATATTAATCCATAAATTATTTCGTGCATTCACTTAAGCACCCATTTAGGACTACTGTAATGTAGACGCCCCCGCGCGCTTATTATTATTATTATTATTATTATTATTATTATTCCGAGCCACGGATAATATGATAACATTAACCGATTGATAAAAATGGACGAAACATTCTAATTAGTAAATTATGAAATGAAAAAGAAAAGTCCTTGATTCTGGTTTTGGATCTGCTTTTTTTATCTCTGAGGATTACATTAATGTAAATCTCGTACACATAATGTGTCTGAAATTAACAGACCTGTGCTGATCACCACGTCACAAAATTTCTAATGGCTGCCTGATTTTGGTTATTGTAGGAGGTTTGAGATATTTTTGCATATTATGTCGTCTTCTGACAGTCAATCAGATGTAGTGATGTGTTCATCCATAGCCATAGCCATAGCCATAGCTTGGAATTTATTTTAGTCTTATTCGGAGGCCGAGAGCACAGGAATTTTTTTTACGCGAGTACCGAATAGTATTTGCATGGAATTTTGCGAATCGGTGGTGTACACATGAGTGCTCAAAAATTAGTAAACGAAATGTGTTTCAATATAATGACATAAAACAAATTCTGAACACAATAAACGACATATTTGTAACGTTGAAATATCAGCCCGGGTGGAAAATCATAACATTAGCCGAATGATAATATTACCTGTGTGTCTTCAATATTAATGTACGATTTCTTGAGCTCTTTCAGGAATGTAAATATACGAATAACCGTTTTTCCATTTTATCGCGGTAATAAGTGTATTACTTCATGTAAGCAAAGTAAGTACATTCCTTCATGTAAAGCTATTGGGATAATAGCCTAAATTGTAGCTGATTTCCCTTTGAAAATAGTTTTTTATATTGAAAACAACAATATTTTCATCAATTGTTGCCAAAAAATGATTCTTGTATTCATAATTCAACTTAATATGTCTTAGAACTGACATACCAGAGATTAAGAAACTACGCACATATTGCATATCTCTCCATAGTATGTCTCACAGCTTTCAACTATTTTTAAAATGTTTAAATAAATAATAAATAAATCTATAATTAAGTAAATGCATATAGAAATAAATAAATCTAGAAAAAATCTAGAAATAAATAAATCAATCTAGAAATAAATAATATAAATTTATAAATAAATATATAAACTGTGATTACAACAAGTGGCGTGCACTATATCTTCATTCATGAATTCATTTCAACAGAAATGCGATTTGCCGAGTGTCTTATGGCAGGTTGACCCTGGCCTGACATGGCGTGCTTGTGCTGGTGCAGGGCGTGCTGGCTGGGCGCGCTGCTGACGTGCGCGGGGTGCGCGGGCGTGTTCGTGGCGGCGGCGTGGCGCGCTTTCCGAGACGCGCCCACGCGCACGGTCGTCGAGAGTACGCACTTCCCGCTGCAACGCGTGCCCTTTCCGGCCGTCACGCTCTGCCCCGCCATGCGCGTGCGCAAGCGCGCCGGCTTCCAGCTGCTCACCAGGTCAGACACGCCCCTCCGCCCCGCCCCTCTCCTCTCCACCCCCCCTCCCGCTCCGCTGCCGTCCGCCCTGCCCCGCCTTACTGAGATTCGCTCCACAACGCTGCCCCAGAATCGCCCTTGCTCAGTACCAGCATTGCCGCAGCAGCGAGTCTGACTGGGTCTTAGGCCGTGTCCTGCGTGAGCTACAACCGGTGGCGGCTCAAGCGACAAGTTGCGATGCGGCGCGACAGAGCGCGTGGTGTCCTAGGTAGGCGTCAGGAAGTTGCGATAGCGACAGTCGCGATGTTTCAAAGGAATCATTCAAGAATTTATTACGTTCAACAAATTCTCCACAGATATTCACTCTGCCAGTTAGTAATATGTTTAATTCATCCTCAATGGAAGCCCGTGAAATAAGGCAGACTCTATGCAATTATTTCAACAGTCCCTACCTGTTTGGTGACAATAGAAACCTAACCTCATTTACTTCTATAGGGATACTAGTATACTATAATACATTGTAATGTATGTACTACGCAATATAATTAGCATCTGACAAACTTAATGAAAATAATAAAAATTGACCTAATATAATAAAGAAATAAGTACATAACTTATTTGTTATTTTCAGTGAATCCGTCACTTCCACAATTCACCACTCACAAATCAATTGTGGTAGTTATTCAATCTCTTGTTCCACAATTCCCTTCGATTTTTCACTTCTTCAATTAAACATTCCATAATGTCTTTATTTGGCATCTTTGAAATGGGAAATTGAAGACCAAAACAGGGAAACCATGCGCGTGACAGCGAGAAACGGCGTCAAATAGCGACAAGATTGAAACACGTTTGAATCTCGGTCGTCGCCGCTTGTAGCGCTTTCGTCGCTTCGCCGCGATGTTGCTGACGCAGGACAGGCAGTTAAGCTTCTGAGTGTTTGAAATTTGTCGCTTGAAGGTGTCGCGGGTCAATGTCGCAAGATGTAGCTCACGCAGGACACGGCCTAAGTGTTCGAGTCCCGATGGTAGCGGATTTTCGATGCCAGATAAAAAGCTAGGTCAAATCCAGCCACTATCTGGAGGAGAATTCTAGTGGCCAGCTGCTCACAAAGTTGGGGCAGGCCAGACACTCTCCACTCTGCCCCGCCCCGCTCCGCCCCAATCCATCCTGCTCCGTTTCCCGTCCGCTCTGCCCCGCCTTGCTGTGTTAACGCAGCAAATATAGCTTCATATTCAAATTCAGATTGGGAGAGCTATAAATTGGGTTATGGCGAAACGAACATTCTGGAAAACGCTCGCTCGCTCGATCTTTGGAAAGACACAATGTACCCCTCTTATTAGAAGAAATAAGCAATCATTGAATAGATCGTTCACCTTTTTATCTGTTTCTCACGTGAAAGCAACCGTTTTTTTTCAATTTGTTTTGCAACAAGTTTCACTGGTGACTTGAGCTCTGTTCCCGCTTAAAGGCGGTTATTCCTTGAAAAAGCCAGTGGAGGGGCGGCACTAGTACCAAATTTGAGAGCTTTACCTGTTCTCATGGAACGTTAATGCACGCTCACTGAAGCCCGTTCCCTGGGCGGAGAAACTACTGTGAAGTGCCTGTTTCGGCGTTTGAATTTGGCGACAATGCTGTCATAGGTTAAACACGGATATCTAGTGTGTCTAAATAATCTTTTATGTACACGTGTGCTTGGCGGCGGAGCCCGGTAGGAGCTGCCGCCTGGCGAAGGGAGATGAACTAACAAGATAGGCCCACCAGGTCCAATGCAAAGACGTCGAAAGGCAAAGAAGACAAAGAAGTTTATATACCCGCCCTCTTCGCAGCTAGCACGCGGTTTTGGAGGGAATTTTTTATAAGTCCGACGCGGTACGTTTAAAATGCAAATTCTAGCTGGTAATAAAGGCCAAAGATTGTTATTAAAAACCAATCTCCCGCCACGGCGCCAAATTTGAATCATTTTTTATGCCAATGTGCCAACATGCTGAGATCCGCTGCTTCAGCATCGCACATGCCGGATGAATTAGCTCATTGCCGCTTCCGCAGCAGCGAGTCTGACTGGGAAGTTCAGACGGTGGTGGATTTTCTATGATATTAAAAGCTAGGTCGAATTCAGCCACTGTCTTCCGGAGAATTCTAGCGGCCAGCTGCTCAAGTTGGGTCAGGTCAGCCCCGCTCCGTTGCGCCCCATCACTCTCTGCTCCTGCACGCTATGCCTCGCCCTGCTGAGACCCCCTCCACACCGCTGCCCCCGCACCGTTCTTGCCTGCTACGTTAGCTCAATGCCAGCATTGCCGCTGTCGCTGCGACACTGACTGAGAGGTAGTATGGGCTCACGTCCCGACGGTGGCAGATTTTCGATGCTAAGTATGGGGCTAGGTCGAATTCAGCCGCAGTCTGGAGAAGAATTCAAGTGGCCGGCGGCTCATCAAGTTGGGTCAGGTCAGTCCCGCTCTGTACCGCTCCGTACCCCTCCGCTCCGAACCATCTCGGTCAACAGTGCCCCGCTCCATAGCGCTGCCCCCGACCCGCTGCTTCCCGTTCAGCTTGCTCGGAGGAGTTGAGTAGTAGCTTTGAGCCAGGCGTAGTTGAGGTAGCTCACTAACACCATTGTCGCTGCCTCTGTAGCGACACTAGCTGGGAGATACTAAGGTTTCGAGTCCCAACGGTTGCAAATTTTCGATGGTAGTTAGATAGCTAGATTGAATTCAGTCGCTGTCTGGAGGAGAATACGGCCTACAGTTCTGATCGGTAGTTTTCCATGGATTCTCCGATCTATAGCAGGCGACTGCTGGAGCAGTACCCTAACAAACGAACCATGGATCGCGCGTGATCTTTTCGTAATTTTCCTTGTTCTATTCTCTCACTAACACATATGCCCAGAACTTCCACATATGTCCGATCAGCGGACAGCTTAGAGCTTCTTACCACTAGGGCGGTGTCCCTGCTGGAGGAGATACCTGGCCGGGGAATTCCCCCGCAAGCTGACGTGTAGGTTAGCGCCAGATCTAACTAACCATTAGTAAACGAGCACTAACAGCTGCCGGAATAAAAAGTATTCACTATAATGACCAAAGCAGTTGGCGTATCCGGAAGCATCAATCGATCAACCGCTGGCCTTCGACCCCGCTCCACCCCCTCCGCCGCACCTCCCGCCCTTTCCGACCTGTTTCGTCAAGCACTTCTCCCCACTCCGACCAGTCTCGTCCCGCCCTGCCTCGCCCACGTCGCTTTTTAACCCCACTTCCTGAAAGTAAGAATCTTAGTGTTTGACTGTGGGTCTAGTAGTATGCGGGGTTCGACTTAGCGCCTAAATTTCCTGACCGTTTACAATCAGGTGAAGCCGGAAAGAAATATCTTTGAAACGTAAGCAACCCGCAATACAATTTCCTTTATTTCATTAAATGAAAATTCTATTAGAAGTTAAAAGCGATAACACTTAACCTAGAACAATTTTGGAACTTAGATTCTCCTTATTGCTTCAAAATTGTTTTAGGTTAGATGTTATCGCTTTTAACTTCTAATATAATTTTAATTTAATGAAATAAAGAAAATTGTATTGCGGGTTGCTTACATTTCAAAGATATTTCTCGTATCGCGGACTTCCACAAGTAGGTGACTAGATGTTTCCCCTCCAACTTGGCTATCATACTCTAACTCTGCCATGTTCGAGTAAGCGTTAAATTAATTTTGAATGCCGTATTTCTTCTAATGGGTGAGTGAAGGAACGGGTGAATCATGCACAAAATCACACACACAATTGAAAATACGTATACATGAATGTAATTTATGCAAACAAAAAAAGAAATGAAACGTTTAATACAAAAATGATTTCTCATGTGCGCATCCCACTAGCATCGCAGTACAAGACTGATGTATTTAATAGAACCGTTATCTAAACCTACAGCTGGACATTAACTCACCCAGTTCCGATGGTCCTCGGATACGAGACAAGAACGCCGCTATTAGCGAAGAACGCTAGTTCACGAAATGGTATTGAGAATGAACGATACCGATACTACACGTGTTATCGCAAAGTCCGCTCTCCGAACGCTCCCCGAAAAGGCCTGGTTACACCAGCACATAGGCCACTATTAGTGCTCTTCATATATTAATGAATAATTAATAGAATAATTTAAAAATATACTCTCTGTACATAATTTGTTCATCTATTCTTCGCACATCAAATTCATCCTCCTATTTATTCATGTATTCCAAGCAACGCTGAGTCAAAATTGACGACTGTGCTGAACATTTTAAACTGTGTGGAACGTGTGGGCATGGGAGAGCGAGCGCGTCGAGCAGTTAGCGGGACATGCATGGGCGAGCTACGGGTGTAGCGCATGGGGTGTCGCGGGTAGGCAGGGCGTGTGGGCAGGACACGGGGGCGGGGACACGTGGTCGGGGTGCGTGGGCGGGGCGCGTGGGCGGGGCACGTGGGCGGGGCACGTGGGAGAGGCGCGTGGGAGAGGCGTGTGGGTGGGTCGCGCGTGTGTGTGCGACTCGTGGGCGGGGCCAACATGTAGGGCGAGGGACCGAGAGATGGCTCATGGCATTAACTGATGTCACTGCAGTCCCTCTGACCTGGAGGTCCTAGGTCCGAGTTCCGACGTTAGCAAGGTTTTCGACACTAGTTTGTCAGCCAGGTTGAATTCAGTCGCTGTTTGGAGAAGAATACTATCGTACGGCAGCTCTCATAGGTAGTTTCCCGTGGTTTCTCCGATCAACACCAGGAGAATGCCGGAGAAGTATCCTAACAATAGGGCCACGGACCGCGCGCGATCTTTCCCACCTCTTCCTTGTCCTATCCTCTCCGCTTACACACACACTAGCATGCACTACACTACACATGCCGGAAGATCGGTTGAGATCTTAGAACTTGTCCTGGCTGAGGCGGTGCGCCGCTGGTGAGAGATACCTGGCCGCAATCCGACGGTAGGTCGGCGCCGGATCTCGCCATCCAACGGGGGAAGGCAACCGCCACTTCCCGAACAAAAACAACAAAGCATACACTACACTTACGGGACTAGTGACTAGTAATTGACGCGCCCGGAATCACTAACAATTTATAGGCGTCGATGGTGAAGCGGTTAGCGTAACGTGTTTTTTTAAGGGCAAAAATTCCTTCGTAGGCCTTCCTTCGGAGGAGAAGTGACGCTGGCTATCCCATGTTAGTAGACTTACGCATGTAAAAGATCCTCAAGCCTAAATGAAGCCTCTGAGCTAAATTCAAATCTCAAGAAATACCCACCCAAGAAATACTTTCTTTCCGCTGTTGGTGAAAGGAGCGTAGCAAAATTTGCGTGCTCAGACGGAAGAGCAGCCCTCATGGCCTTAGTCTCGCCACGCAAAATAAGGCAATTCAGTTCAATTCAAATAATAAGGCGTCTATTCAATTCAATTGAAGAATCAATGAAGCAGGGCGAGAGCGAGGGCGGCGTGCGGTGCTTCGTTGCAGGTTCCTGAACGCGTCGGCGGAGGAGGCGCAGCAGCCGGAGCTGCGCCACGCGCTGTGGAACGTGATGGCGGCGCTGTCCATGCACCAGTTCCCGTTCCACTTCCGCATGCAGGCGTTCCTGGACGCGTCGCGGCCGCTGCACGCGCGCCTCGCCAAACTCAACATCACGGCCTTCATGCAGGCCGCGCTGCCGCCCTGCCACCTCTTCTTCCGCGCCTGCTTCTGGCAGGGCACGTACGTCGACTGCTGCGACGTCTTCCGCCGGCAGCGCATGGAGGCCGGCTTCTGCTACTCCTTCAACTCGCTCACTGCCGACAGCACGAGACACTGGTAGGCACCCCCACCCCCCGCAGGGGGGATCTGGTCTGCGTAGGTAGGCATGATCTCTGGTGGAGAGTTGTAGACGGGCACCCGGACCCTTATAGTTTCAAGGCGACACTCACGTCATTAGCTTGAAAGTAAGGGCAGTGAGGAGGCGATGCTAAGATCCTGGTTGTTCGGTTCAACCTGGCAACTCGCCAGTTGGGCCCCTGGCGCGTCGACCTTAAGGCAGGATCGGGTGAAGGAGACCCTTCGGGGTGCTCTGGAATCCACACATGGATTGGTCATATCGTATATGTGAGTCGACGTACCTTGTCGGAAAACGAGAATGTTCGTCGATTACGAGACTTCCAATGCTCTTACTGGTAATTCTGAATATCGTATTTCAGGGAAAAAGAAAAAAGAACACGTGTACACTGAGGAGAAATCACCATTTTGTAACAATTCTGTTGCAAAGTTGCAAGTTGAAATAATTCAAAGCAGAAGAAAACATTAGCGAAGGTATTCATAACGAACAAAACAAAACAAGATGAGAAATTAAAAAATAAAGAGAATAATAAAGATCATTAGCATTACCAGTACGAGCATAGGAAGTCTCGAATTCGAAGAACATTCTCATTTTCGACGTACGTATACATTTCGACGAAGGTACGTCGACTCCTGTATACGATATGACCAAGTTCAGCTGTCCTTGCGCGCTCCAGCATGGCATTTACTAAGTTCTAATTGCACTGTTTTTTCAACAAATACTTTTCAAATATTAACAAGATCTTTTTAATGATGGAGAAAAAATATATATCTCCATTTAAAAACTCAAAGTTGTATCAATATATCGAAAGTTTATATACGTTACAAACAAGAAAACGAAAGATGTTATTTTGCCCCATCATCTGCAACAACATGGCGCAAATAGCATCTCGATACCTCGAAACGTTTTCAAGATATTTGCTGTGGACAATTTAGGTGGTCCACCCTGAATAGAGCAGCATTTGTGAATACCCCTCAATTTTCGTTGCTAGTTTCTTAGCATGCGCGAGTACTAGAAGCTGCATGTGGCGGGGATGTGTACGCGCAGCCCGGCGGCGCTGGAGCTGGCGCCCGACTGCCCCATGTCCGGCGGCGGCGACGAGGAGTGCGCGGGCGGCGGCGGCGCGGGGCTCTGCGCGCTGCGCCGCAACGGCGTCTCGGGCACAACCACCGGCCTCGAGGTACGCACACGACACTTGCTTGGACTTTGTCGCTGTCGCTTACGTCACTGGCACACTATACAAGTGGAACAAAGTGACATCTCCCGGTTGTGAGTGTGGTGCGGAGTTTCAAACAATCACTCACATTGCTCAAGAATGTGAACTAACGGCATATCAGATGTGTATACTCTTCCTCCCTCAGCGATCGTGTGGATTGAGAGGCTACCTATTAGATTGTATGGGTCGAAATTTGGACTGGCCTTGTGGGTGCTTGAAGTTTCTTTTCTTCTTCTTATTTTTTTCTTTTTTATTGTGCTGATCAGTCGATGCGGTGATTTTTGGTGATAGTTGGAGTTTGACTTGTGTTGATGTTGTGGCTGTGGTGCTGGGGGCCATGTGTGATTGCCATACGCTAAATAAATAATAACAACGTCAGTGCGTCAAGGTCTTCTAATGGTGGCAGTGGCACGCGTCCTGGCACCGTAGCATGCCACGAGCTTCTCTGCGCAACTAGCGTCGGGAAAAGGAAACTATTAGTAACCCCGCTGTTTTAAAATGGGGATGGCGTTGTCTCTGGTGGCGGGGGTAATGAACTGCGTGGAGGAGCGATTTCGTCGTGGCACTCGTGCCACGAACTCCCACTCGTGGCATCGACCTTGAAAACACTGGCTTACGCAATAGAGAGAATGTTATGTAATGCTGCGCGAAAAAAACGGCGAATTTTCGGTAGAAAAACTCTTATTACAGGGCCCTGGTAACGAAAATGTGGATAAATGTAGTTACTAAATTTAAGAAAAAAAACTAACACATGGTGTAGCCAGAATCCATGTCTTGAGGGTCCTTGATACAGAAAAATCGAATGATGGAAAAACGTTCGTCTGTCCGACTGTCCGTCCATCCGTCCATTCGTCTGTGAACAACGCTTGCGGCTAAACCGTTCAGCCGATTTTCTTCAAAATTGATATTCTTCAATCGATCAGGCTGGTGTCGCGGCTTCTTAAATTGAAAATCGATATTTTAATTTTGGAAGGTACTTCACATGAAACTTTTAAGATATTTTCAAAATTTTAAAAAAATGGCTCCATCCTTTTTTATTAAATTTTGTTCGATGGAGTGAAAGACGTATAAGAGAATTGTGTGGGTCTCATTTTCGGTGAAAACTAATATTTTGAAAATTGCAAAAAATGCCATTTTTTCGGCATCATCCTACAACTACAATTATGTGGATAGAGATTTTTCTGTTAATGAAATTTATTCCTTAAAGATAGATTTTGAAATAAGGGTATGTACTATTTTTTTAAAATTTAAGTACCTTTCGCGTAATTTTGAATAAAAGTACGGGCGATAAAGTGTGTCCTGTTTTCACACCACTAGTTTATAAGCAGCTAAAGCAGGGATTCTCAACCTTTTTCTTTCATCGACCTATTGCCTTTTTGTTTCATCGACCCTGTCTAATTTTTTTTCTGTATTATTCAAAGAATACACAGAATAGATTTATTAATCATCCACAGCACAAAAAATTGAGCATAATTATCTAAAATATAACAATTTCTTACGCTAATATTTTGGTACATATCTAAATTTTCAATATTCTAAAACACTTCTGCCTCTGAGAAGCTGAATTTCTCTTCTTCGTTGTTGAGAAATTGTTTCAAATTGAACGTTTTTTAACTTGGCATAACATTTTTCCAGTGCGCATTGCAATAAGTATTTTCTTTTGCGACAGAGTATCGTTGTGAGTGCGTAGTTATAATTTGTTGAGTTGAGGCTGAGGGTCGGAGAAGGCGGACCGCTGGTGAACAGGCAGTGCGACGCCGACAGAAACATGAATTACTACATGGATGATTGAATGAATAAATGAATGTGAGTGGCCGTAAGTGCTCTTGGAAGGGTCGGAGGACGACCGGCTGGTGAATGAGCAGCGCGACGCCGACGGAGACGAATGAATGAATGAATGAATGAATGAATGAATGGACGTGGCCGCAGGTGTTCCTGGAAGGGTCGGAGAAGGCGGAACGCTGGTGAACGGGCAGCGCGACGCCGACGGAAACATGAATGACTAATGAATGAATGTACGTGGGCGCAGGTGTTTCCTGGAAGGGACGGATGAGGAGGACCGGCTGGTGAACGGGCAGCGCGACGCCGACGGAAACATGAATGACTAAATGAATGAATGAATGAATGAATGAATGGACGTGGGCGCAGGTGTTCCTGAAAGGGGACGGATGAGGAGGACCGGCTGGTGAACGGGCAGCGCGACGCCGACGGCGCGCGCATCTTCGTGCACCACCCGATGCAGCTGCCCGAGGCGGGCAAGGGGCTGCTGCTGACCGAGCGCCACGACCACGTGCTGACGGTGCGCGTGTCGGTGGCCGTGACGGAGTCGCAGCCCAACCTCAGGGGCCTGCACGCCGCCGACCGACAGTGCTACTTCCCCGACGAGTGGTCGCTGCAGGTCAGCCCCCGCAACCACCACCACCTCCGCCACGCGCGCTCCCTAACGGGATTTTATTTATATTTATCAATATTTATATTTATTTTAATTTATTTATATTTATCTTTATTTTAATTTATATCTTTATTTTAATTTATTTTTATATTTATTTATGTTTACATATCATTTAGCAGAAGGCACACAGTGTAGTACTGTGTGAGAACCTGCAGTGACTAACCGTAAACATATATCTAACATTATAGTCAATTTTCTATAGAAAGAAATTTTTAAAGATATGAAATGGGCATGGAATTACGAACGAAAATAATAAATAATGCTATGAGATTCATATTGATCTTGTTCGTGTATAATTATTGCATAAGTTGATAAAAATCCTGTTTTCACCTAATTCTAAAATCAAATTTCGTGTTTTTTTTCAATGTGTTTTTGTAATTGAGTATTCAGAATGTTAAATATTTAATAAAAAATGTACATATGATTTTGACCACTAGTTTCCAGCAAATATACTATGTAGCATTCTATTGCTGAAGTTACAGTACCATGCTTGCTCGTCAACATTTTGATAAGCTTTCTATTGTCCTTCAATGAGCAAGTTTCAATGAACTTGTACCGCAGAGAATCCAACCACTGGAGCATTTTCTTGTGACGTTTCTCGTAAACTCTATTGCCGTGCGATCATGAACTTTCAAGAAGCGCCCGAGGAGAATCTAATGGTGCCGAGCCCTCGGCATGTTTGCAGGTGAGCCGCACCTACTCGCAGAGGAACTGCCTGGTCGAGTGCCGGCTGCAGTTCATCGCGGACAAGTGCAACTGCGTGCCCTACTTCTTCAACGGCGTCAATGGTGAGTGCAGCGGACGGCCCCACCTTACTACAAGGGTGCTGCAGGAAAACTGTTCCACTCCCTCTTCTCATATCCTAAACCGGCTGTAGAATCAGCATTGCCGCTGGTTCAACAGCGAATCTGAATGGAAGATCCACGGGTTCGAATCCTGAGGGAGCCTGGGTGAAATTCAGCCGCTATCTGAAGGAGAATTCTAGGAACCGGCTGTTCTGATGGGTAGTTTTCCGTGTTTTTTTTATCAATAGCAGGCAAATACCGGAGGCAGATCTGACAAAAGGTAAGATATCTTACGGAATGGACTAAGGTGAGAAATAAACTTTAACAAGAAAAAACGTGATTTGCCGTAAGTTTGACAAAGTTGACAAGAGACGTTTTGGAATTGGTAAACTCATTTGATCATTGCTCCTTAGTCATTCAAATCATATCACCGTAATCGCCTAACCATAGGAATTATTCGTCCGCTCCAAAACGGCCATAAGAACTGCCTTCGTATGAGAGAATAACTTCTCCATCTTCATTTTTCTTTCTTCCTCCGCCTTCTTCTACTACCCCTTTTTCTCCTCAATTTTCTCTTCTACCATTTTCCCCTTCCCTCTTCTCCTTCTTCCTCTCCTAATCCTTCTTTCTCCTCCTACTTCCCCTCTTTATTCACCTTATTCATCTTCTCCGCCTCTCCCGACTTCATTTCCGAGTCCCTTCCTCCTTTTTCTCGATATTCTTTTTCTCATTCTTCTTTCTTATGTAAGTCATTTTTTAGAACACATCCCTTACGAGTGATTATACCACATCACTGATAAACTCAAATAAGGAAAAAAAGCTCCGCCAACTCCGCCCCATAATAAACCGCCATTCTTCTCTTCCTACTACACACATCCTTCTACTAAAAACAAACATCATACGACATCTGTTATTATTTGCTTGCCTGGTCTGGTGCAATGACGCTCTTACCCACATATGCAAACTCCAAATATTCCAATATAAAATCCTAGGAATAATCACGAAAAACCTTGTTTTGTAAGAAACAATTCTTCAGCCAATCCCCGGTAACCGAGATCGCTAAGATAGTGGTGTCGTAGCGATCTCAGGTTCGAGTCCCGCTCGGGCACGGTTGTATTTGCGTTCATCCTTTCACCCCTATCATCACCATATCATGTCATCTTCACAGTTACCATAATGTTAAAAACCCAATAGTGTGGTGACCAATGACCTAGGTGTTAATGCGACTTTAAAAAAAAACTCTCTTCACTCCGACTTAAAAATTCCCTCCAATCCAAAACTGCATACGCTTCATATCACATGATTTTTTTAACATGCAAAAGGTTCCCGGTATCTTATATTTTTAAATAGGTCTCACAGACCTCCCAAACCCACCATTTACAAACCGGTACCCTCTCCATTCTTTTCTCACACATCACGTTGACATATTCTATAGTGCGGTTTTTCTAACTCTGCCCCTCAAGCCCCTATGGCCACGATGGAATATCACACGGCATTTCGCGTCTTTCTCTGTCGTACCGCATGCCGCATGATCGCAAGCACTGCTTGATACGGTCGCGATTATGCGATGCATGGCGGCACGACAGAGAACGTCGCGAAATACCGTGACATATTCCATCGTGATGACGGGCCTTGAGGGGCAAAGTTAGAAAAATCGCAGTATAAGCCACTGAATCATTTGGAGGTGCGCGATTAAGTTCCCCCATCGATATTAAACTGTACTTTTGTCTTGTCTGTGTCCGTTAGTGTTGTTATGTATTTTGTTCTTTAACCAACATCTGTAAGAGCCGAACGATGTAAACCAAGTTTTCAATAAAGTAGATTGTACTAAAAACAACAACAAAACGGGTGATCAACAAGTAAAAATCTGGCCATTTCTGACCAACTCTGGCAATTAAATTCTGGGTATGAGATGTCAGATCTGATAATCTAAGTACACAATCAAATGAAGTAAAAATATTCGCAATAATATTTGTTCTATTAATTCTAAAATAAAATCACTGGACATGTGATAAGTACATCTATTCATCTATTCAAGAAGTTACTTGAGAGCAGCAGAAACTAGTCGAAGAAAAAAATTAATTTGAACCTGAATGTAATTCTACGCTGATCTTTCTGAAATCATAAATATAAATATATATATATATATATATAAAAAGTTTGCATTTATGATTTATATATATATATATATATATATATATATATATATATATATAAAGTTTGCATTTATGATTTCAGAAAGATCGCGTTTATCGGTTATATATATATATATATATATATATATATATATATATATATATTACCTGTTCACTTAAACGTTTCTACGGTACTTGATGTCTACGTTCTCGAATGTTGGTCAATATTAACAATCAAGAGACCAATTAATCTATGAAAATTTAGAATCATATATCCCTGTTCAAAGAGCTTCAAGATCAATGTGGATTCCAACATATCGGAGTTTAACTTATAATAGTCTCATCGACTGAACGTATACCCAGATAAACAGCTGCAGCTACCCGAGAATTGGAAATATGTCTATCGTATATTGATGAAACGCAAGAAACAATTGTCCAGGACAGCTGCAGAATGGATTGATGTTTCTTGATTTGGAGAATTATGAATTAATGTAGTCGGGTATAGTCATTTGCGTGTTGTCTCGGGCAGGTTTAGAACGTCAAAGCCACGGTAAATGTTCTTGCATCAAGAGACGACTATTAAGAAACGAGCAGAACAGTGTTTACAAATAAATATGTCTTGCAAAAGTGAACATGAAAAAACAGAATCCACTAATTGCTTTGATTTGTATTTGTGTCATTATTCTATGGCAAAGAAGGTGTGAATTAAGAAAATGATATTCGAATTATCTCTCAAATTAACAACCGCAGATTTAGAAATCGTACCAAATATCAGAATTTGAAATTTGGAATCAAAAAGTGTTAGAACCAGCTCTATCAATTTTTATAGTCTCTTGTAATATCAAAACCAAATGTACAAATCTTAGGGCTTCTAATTGTCAGTAACTTGTCTCTAGAAATACGTGAATTTTAGTGCGAGAATTTTTGTATTGTTTCTTTTCTTTATTTTTCAGATAAACCGGTATGCAACCTCACCAGCATGTACTGCGTGGCAGCCATTGATAGTAAGTGTACATTCTGTGTTCTGTTTATTACTTTCCCGTATACATACGTATATACGGAGTAATATACGTAGTATAGGGAAAGTTATGTAATGCTGTGGACTATTTCGAGATTTCAACGGAAATACACGTTTTGGGATCCACTGATACCGAAAAAGGTTTTTTTTTTTTCAAAACGTCCAGCCGTCTGTCTGGGTGTATGTGAACAACACTAGCGCCTGAATTATGCATAATGCATTGATGTTTCCAAACTGAATGTTTGTCAATATGGCCCGAGTGGAAGCTCTGAGATTTTGAAAAACATTAATTAATTTTTGGGGGAACTTAACATGAAGCCTCTGGGACATTGCCAAAATTTTCTCAGAAAGGCTCCAAATTTTATCTTCAAATTTCTTCTAAGAATAGAGTAAAAAAAACTTATAAAGATTGCATAGGTCCGTTTTTCACGGTTAACTCTGAATTTCCAAAATTGAAAAAGTTCTTTTTCGCCGACTTCCTGCAACTAGAAAACTAAAGATACAGTTTTCTTTAAAAAAAATTGTTGTCCATAATTAGTTCTTTCAACAAGGACTAAGATTATGTACATTTTTTAAAAATTAGTCAATTTTGCGAAATATTGCGTGCAATATGTGTAATTTTAAAAAATTACAAAAACAAGATTTTCTCAAAAACGGGTCCAAATGTTTTCTTTAAACTTTTGGTAGGGGAAGTGCTAAATGTACTCTAAGATGACATAAATATTATATTGTCTCATTGTTTTGTTTTTCAAAAATTACAAAAATGTAATTTTTTTACTTGTCTCTCACGTCGTTAATAGTTACATTAGCGGCAATTTCCTCACATAATTTTTTATGAGCACATGTGCGTTAAATAATGTCAAAAATGTTCTCGAAAACTCGAAAATTATCTGTGAAAACGAGCTCAAAATTCCACATTTTCAGAAACGCTCAAACGCCATTTTATCAAAAACGGTTTCAATTTTTTTCTTCAAAGTTTTTGAATGTACAGTGCTAATTGCACTCTTTAATAGGACGTAAAATTAATTTTGAGTATATTTAGTTTTTTTAAGATTACACAAATGCATTTTTTTAATGATCTCTAACATCCTTAATATGCACATTTCCAGCAATTTGTAAACAGGATTGTATTTATAAGTGAAAGTGCTTCAAATGACTTCTAGTGAAGGTTTTTCGAAAATTCAAAACTTTTCTATGAAAGAGAGCTTCAACTTGGAATTTACAGTAGCGCCTAAACGCCATTTTCTTAAAAACGGCTCCAAAGTTTGCAACGAAAATTGTCATTTAGGACGGTGTTTTACTGTTCTTTAATATTCTTAAAATAATGTTTTCGTTCTACTATTAGGAAACCGAAAAATTAAGAAAATGTCAAAAAAATGTACTTTGGGTGGCGACAGATGGCAGCTGGCAGGAGTATATTGTAAGTCCGAATAGCTAGCGGAGACCAAAGGAAATAGAAAACTAATACGGGAAAGTCATTGCCATTCTGTAGCACCTCTAGATAATGTCGCAACAGTGAATGTGAATGAATCGTTTGGGAGGTACGTGGTGGATACACACGACGTGGATCAAAACAGATCCTATTCAACAGTTTCATTTCTAACGAATCTAATTCTCTCTTTATTATTGAAATGAAATCCTCCAGAATTTTTATATTGCACCACTTTATATAACTCGAGACTTTTCTATATACCTCAATCCGCCAATACGCGGAATGCTCACTAAATAGAATATTCACTAAATTTTCCCAGCTAGCTCAGTAAAAACAACACCTAATAATGAATTTCTCCTTTTATTTTTGCACGATTGTAGGTTCGTAATTCTTATTTAAGCAGTTACCTACCGTTTTCTTACCATTTACTGCCTGGGCAACCCAATCCGCCCGCCATACGGGGGACGAGAAACATCTGAAAGTTTTTTTTCTATTTGGCTATTGATTGCTAGCTTCTAATTATGCAGAATCGCATAATAATCATTAAATCTTGTGTTCGTTCAAACATTAACAAACTGGTTTATTAATGGTACATACAAGCATATACCCTTTACGCTCACATATAAATCTCACAAACAAATAAGAATATGTTAATGTCTTTAAATACTATTTATAATTAACATTCAGTTTAGTAAACAAAATCAACTCTTGTAAACAATTTAAGTTCCTTGTATGTTATCAACACCAGGCTAATTACTAAATGTTTCAATCCTATGAATTTCGTAATTCAAAAAACAAAAGAATTTCACAATGACGATGTTGATGATTCAACGTATTCGACTATTACACGTCTTAATCATTCTCTCATCAGCCGATTGTCAGTTTCACAAAATTTATGTAACTCATAAAAGATTTTACAGTTGCTTGCTGTATTCTAGATTCTGTTTTTACTTTTCGATAGTCTATTCGAGAATAAAAGGACTCGTAATAGTGACTTGAATATTACATCATGTAACGCAATTTCAAATAGTTTATGTCCCTTTCAAAAACGATCCTTTCGTTTTATACAAATTGCCTGTCTAATAGCGAAATAGTTCGTTGGTAAACGTGTAACTCACCCTTTTAACTCACACCTTTAACGTTTAAACGTCACCCTTTTATGTTGAATCTGGTTGTCGCCTTCGGAGTCTCTAGTCTTCAAGTCAAGGTCGTAGAACGGAGTTCCTGGGTTGTTCTATTCGGTGTGTAGCGAACAAGGCCCCACAATCCTATGGTAATGGTCGCCCTTCCCACTTACAAATTAAAGCTTGCGGTAGCTGCCATGTTGGAAGCAAATTTACGCGCCTAATTCAAATACGTCGAAATTTTTCAGACCTTTCCCACATTTTCAAGACTTTGAATACGTAGAATGGAAGACTTATTGAAATACTAACTCATTGTTTAAAGAAATAGATGCAAAACTAGCATCAAAAGTCAAAACGTTTATCTGTGACATAATATCAAACCTCTTTATCATATGTATTTGTCCTAGACCTTAATAAAGCACAAATAACATTTGTAACAGCGCTTTTGGAAGCCAAAAATAAGCATATACACTTTTACTCTAAAAATAGGGTTTTGTATTTACTCCATGAGGTTGTTCAGTCCGTGATAAGTTCATATTATATTAAACACTCTAAAGGGGTTATCATGAAAATATTTAATTTTGATAGGATAGAGATATTGACCCTTACAATACATCATATTGTAGTAGATGTCGGGACATTTCTTTCGGAGATTTTTGTAATATTTATTTATTTGTCAAAAAAGCAGTAAAAACTGTATATGACGTGTGGGGAAAGAAATTTATCTGCGCACATTTTCTTGAGGGCCAGAATTAAAAAAAAATAGAAAATAATTATTTTAGAAAAATAAAAATATTTGAAAAATGTTTTTTCCCGAGTTATAGAAAATCAATTTCAACGGTAAATGAACAACAAGCAAAAGGAGTGCTCAACAAAACGTGCGCACAGTGAAGCTACATTTACGCCCAGAAGCAAAACAAGGGGCAATCACAGCATTTGCTCAATGGATCAGGGAAACTGGACAAAAACCTGATCGAGATGGGGGTCATTGACCCGGAAGCTGAAGTACATTACTTGTTACAGGCGTATTAAATATTTTTTTAAAATGTATATAATGCAAACGTAAACTAATTCATTATATATCTTTGTTTTGTTACATTCAACATTATTTTTCTTTTTCACGATCAGTATAGTCTCTAATTGTATAGAAACAGTTTTGCAGCAGAAAAGATTTTACTTTAAACTTAAATTTGTGTA
This sequence comes from Acheta domesticus, assembly GCA_031308135.1. Classification (NCBI taxonomy): domain Eukaryota; kingdom Metazoa; phylum Arthropoda; class Insecta; order Orthoptera; family Gryllidae; genus Acheta; species Acheta domesticus. Next base: position 263,233,184 of record JAHLJT010008446.1, read on the forward strand.
CCGACATTAATTGTTTTATATCATGTGGCAATGCGTTGTAAAGTAACGTACATGTATTGTATGTTGATTTCTTGTACTGAGCTGTTGATACTGACACTTGATGCACGTGATTTCTACGGCGTGTGTTGTAATTATAAATATCAATATTGCATGAAAATATGTTCCCTCCGTTAAGTAGGTCATTTTTGACAAATATTACAGATCGTCTCCTGTATTATTTCAGTAGTATACCTTTGGGTTCCGGCTCTCACACGCAACCAATCTTTATAAATGAGGGCTCCAAAGAAAGAGAATTTCACGGAGACTTGACGAATACCACTTTGACTTTAAAAATATGGATGATTTCTTTAAAAAACGCATCGAAATATTCATGTGAAATGCAACCCGCATCACATGTCAACTTATATCGGCAAATATCTCATAAACGAAGCGTTTTAGAGCCTTAAAAGGTAAAATTTTGAGGCCAAAGGCTTCAAAGAAATGTTTTTCACATCATGATCTACAAGATGAGACATTCTCCGATCCGTTCAGTTAACTTTTCGGTTTCACGCTTTAATACTATCAAGGCCACCACAATATTTCAGCCCTTCCTGCTGGTAGCAATTTTTGTGGCGACACGCTTAGAAGGCTTAGATTCGACAATCTTTATTTACGCTTTCTGTTAAAACCGTAGTTTGTGCAATCTGACGAGGTTTATTTGCATAATCATTAATTCAAGATTTTTTTCTCCAGCAACTAGAAGTACTATTATAGTTGCTTGATACCTATACCTATGAAGATTGTTTCTTATGCGTATAGTGAAACAATTCAATTTACGTTTTTTCATGGTCTATAAGTGCTGTGTACTTGTGGAAGGATGTGGGTGTTCAGTGAAGAGTGAAGACTGTGTTTGTGTTTTACCCGTACCAATATTTGCGTTATCATTAGATGAAATTTTCAAGTCAACGGGTTCAGACACGTAGCTTTCTCAAAAGTAAAAAGCTAATATTTTTGTGACTATCACGAAAAACTAAAACCTAATTGACAAAGTATATCGAATAATTACTTCAAATGTCTTTAAGTAAGTGTTGGGAATTGTTCCAAGCAAATTCTCCGTGATATTGAATAAATATTTATTGAAAATTTCTTTTACACATTAATTGAATGTTTTTTTTTATTTTTATGTGTAATTGTGTTAATACATTGCAAGTTACCTTTATAGATACAAATAAAAGTATAGTAGTATAGATAGTAGTAAGTAGTATAGATACAAATAAACACGTTTCGTTAAATACTTTCCCTCTTAGAATGAAAATAGGATAGGGATGAGTGTGGGGTCTAACATGCGAGAGTTCTCGAAAGGGTATAGATACGCAGAGGTAGTGGGGGAAAACTAGTGCTATGGCACAACACAAAGAACAAACTTTTTAAAGTAGATAAAGTAAAATAGCTTGAAATAAATGAAAAGCAAAATCAAAACGCGCTAGCCTACAATACTACGTGAACCAATTAAAAAACAACTAAATTTAAAACTATAGAAAGAATAGTGCAAGTCACCCGACAACTGCCAACGATCGCAGTCCAAAAGCACGATTTAAATGTTGGCGATATCTGGAAGTATGTACACTAACGCCCAACTGCAAACTCATATTGTAAATAAAACACCGTTTGATATTAAACTCAAGGTGTCGATTCGTTAAGATATTAAAAATGCTAACATAGTTTGAGCAACATTCCCATGTACCGAAGTGGGCTTCCTAAGCCTACTAAATTGTTTCTAATGCTAACAAATGGTATTTAGTACTCAAAGGTGAAAACTTTAGTTTGATTATTTTTTGTCTCGGAATTGTTTTTCTTGAGGTACGTAAGGACGCAGAAAATAATTCAATACTTTTTAGTAAACAAATATTTTTCAATTTTCTCACCCCAGCAAGATGGCACCCTGACTCTCCAAAACCCACTCGGTTCTTCATAACAAATCAACGAAAGTTAAATAATATTGCAATGAGTAGTTCTGTTCTTTCCCGATCCGGTATTTTTGCACTACTTTACTTGGCTTTCTCAAGAGTAAAAACCTTTTCTATTATTTTACTATCAAGGAAAGCGAAAAGCTAACTCTCAAGGAAGATTGAAAAATTTCTTCAAATGTTGTTTTTAAAGAAGAATGAATTGTTCCAAGAACATCTCTCTATAATGTGGAATAAACTTTAATAGAAAATTTGTTTAAAACATCAATTTCATTGTTATTTTGTTTGATATTCTGTAAGTACATTAATAGTTCCTCTCCTTTATGGAACGGATAGACAAATGGATAGGGAAAGGGTGGGATTTCACATGCGAGAGTTCTCGCACGGGTACGCTAGTTCGTAAATAAACAGACAAGGCAATGGTAAGATTCCCAGCTCAATGAAAAGAGGCTTGCAGGAATCACGTGGAAGGCATTTTTTTATTATTCTAATTATTTTCTTTTGCAATCTGAAGGTCTGAATACTACAGGATGAGCTTCTCCAGAATATTATGCCATATCTCAGGCGGGAATGTACATTTGCAAAATAAACGCAACGAGCTGCATGAAGGCTGAGAGAATATGAAAGAATTCTGAATGCGTAGCATAATGAACTTAATTTAGTGTTAATTCTGTTATATGTACATTCCGTTTGAGGTTTGATTGAATTGAAAGACCTAAACATTTTGTTGCCTCAACATCAGCTAATTGCATATTGTTCATTTTCAATGGAACATGCGATTTCCGATTTGAGATGCAAAAATGCATTGAAACAGTTTTTCTTTCGTTAACAATTAATTTGTTATTATTAAACCAACTTGAAACTTCTGAAATTGTACTATTTACTGCTTCTTTTTTGCAAAGAACATTCGTGTCATCAGCAAACAAAACCGTTCTTCCATTTTTAATAAACGAGGGCATATCGTTTACATATAACAGAAAGAGAATAGGACGTAAGATCGAACTTTGCGGGACCCGATGCTCAATTGGCAAAGAATTGGAAATATAAGTATATAATGTCCTTTCCTGCCAGTATGGTATTTCTACTCTTTGAGTCCGATGTTTAAGGTAAGAAGTTATCCAATCTAGGGCAATTTCACGAATCCCATACGAAGGTAATTTTGAGAGCAAGATGTTATGGTCAATAACGTCAAAAGCTTTCGAGAGATCTAAGAATATTCCAATGGGTACTTCATTTTGGCCTATTGTGGCTTAAATTTTGCTGTTTTGAATATATCTGGAAATATTCCTGTACATAAAGAAGCATTGAAAATGTGACTTAACGGATGTATAAAGGCAGGTGCACAAGTTTTTAATAAACAATCCGGAAATTCATCTAAACCAGATGAATATTTATTTTTTAGTTTA
>JAHLJT010008446.1:263236635-263260817 GCA_031308135.1 Acheta domesticus
ATGTCATTTCTATGTTGTCCTATTCTTTTCTTCAGTTTTTGGGAGGTTTGCCCTATATACTGAGTTGCACTCATCACATGGAATCTTATATACAATGTTCTTTTTTTCAAGTGGTTCTATTTTCTGTTTCATGTTAGAGATGATTATTTTAGAGATTAGATGATTATTTTAGAGATTTAGCTAAGTCAATTGCAATGATACGAGGAAATTAGCGAAGAGAATCAATGATATGCATTTTTTATTAAGATGTAAAACTTCGAACTGTATACCCAATCATATCACACAAAATGTTAGATGTACTACATATAGATTACTGCATGGAAACAATAAGCTTGCAAAGGAGGTGGAAAATATTACTAATAGGTTCAAAAAGGATTTACTAAATTTAGAAATTAAAGATGTATGTACAGAAATCAGTGCAATTAAAAATAGACTGCATGCTAACAAGAGATTTTTCAAGGAGAGTGTAGCACAGGATACTTATATGTCATTTATTAACCATCAAAATAGACAGTATGAACAAATTTTTGTAGAAACTAAAGATAAACACATCATAAAGTTTAATACATTAATCCAAAAGTGTAAGAACAACAACCCAGCCACAAGTAGCAATAATGTAGACAATTGCTTTGTAACCTTAACAAATGTGGAGTTTCCTAATAATATTGCACAGTTGTTAGGTCTTGGTCCAAAATTTGGTATCCCATACTCATACAGAAATATGCCCATTGAACAATTAATTGCAGATGTGGACTACATTATATCAGGCATTAAAGATAAACAAACACAAGATTCAATGAGAGCAAAGTGTACAAATATAATCACCAACTTTCTCAAGAGAAATAAAAATGTCAAAGATTATAAGCAAATAGAAATTAATCAACTGGTTAAAGTAACTAAAGATTTTTTAAGAGACAATGAGGACATAGTGATTCTAAATACAGACAAAACGAATTGCACAGTTGCAATGTATCAGCCTTAGTACAATAAAAAAATGGACAGTCTACTTAACGATACTAATACATATAGCATAGTTAACAAAGACCCAACCAATAGATTACAAAGTAGCAATAATAAATTTGTATTGAACCTGTTCAAACATAATAAAATAGGCAATACATTGAAATCTAGCATGGTCAACTACAACAGTCATGCACCCAGGATTTATGGTCTAGTCAAAAATCATAAACCGAACAATCCCCTCAGGCCAGTAGTGAACTTTATTGATAGCCCTACTTATGGAACTTGTAAATTTCTAACAGATATTCTGACCAAAGTTGTAGATAGCACGTACAATATAAAAGACGCATTTGATTTAATTAACAAGATTCATAACATCAGCATACCTGACAATTATAGTATTATATCTTTAGATGTTAGTGCATTATTCACTAACATACCTGTTGAGTTAGCACTAGAATGCATCATGGATAAATGGGAACAGATTCAAGCAATTACCAAAATTAACCAATTAGAATTTATGGAATTATTTAATTTATGCTGTAAAGAAGGGTATTTCACATTCAATAAACAGATATATAGAATGAACGATGGGGTAGCAATGGGCTCACCATGTGCACCAATCATAGCTGACATCACAATGAACAGGGTGTTAGATGACATTACAAATAAATTAGATTTTCATATCCCTTTCATATTCAAATATGTGGATGATTTACTTCTAGCTATCCCTAAGGACAAAATTGAATTCATTAAAAAAGTATTCAATTCTTATCACCCCAAGCTGAAATTTAGTGTAGAAGTGGAACAGAATAATAAAATTCCTTTTTTAGACACTATGCTTATTAGAAATGGCAATGGAGTAATAACAGACTGGTACCGTACAAATCAGATCTGATATGTATCTAAATTTCCATTCCCACCACCCACTAGCACAGAAAATAAACACTGCATTAGCACTAAAATTCAGAGCTATATCACTAAGTAACTCCAGATTCCACCAAAAAAATCTACAAATTGTAAAGATGATTCTGGAAAAAAATGCTTTCCCACCAAAACTTATAAATAACATTTTATACTCGACTAAACAAAAAAATGATAGCAATGTAAGTAAGAAACAAAACACAGAGACTACAAACTATAAATCCATGATTTATGTCAAGGTTTATCTGAAGGCAATAGGGAGAACAGTAAAAACAGACAATCTAAAATTAGCATTTAAAAACAAAACAATCTGGGCACATTAGTATTCTCTAACATGAAACAGAAAATAGAACCACTTGAAAAAAAGAACATTGTATATAAGATTCCATGTGATGAGTGCAACTCAGTATATATAGGGCAAACCTCCCAAAAACTAAAGAAAAGAATAGGACAACATAGAAATGACATTAAAAACTGTACTTTGCAGTGTGCTTTAGCCAAACATGCAATAGACTACAAACATCGGTTCAATTTCACCAATGCCAAAATAATAGACACAGAAAATAACTATAAAAAAAGGCTTCTGAAAGAAATGGTACAGTTCTGAAAACAAAAATTGATCGCGGCCGTCTGCGGCTAAGTTCAGCTTGTGCACGGCTTGGGCAGCCCTTGTCATGACGAAACGTCGCAGGCGGAGCCCTCACAAACATACGCAGCCAATCTCAACACAGGGGGGAGTGACCTAACAAACTTAACGTCGTACAAAATGGCGGGCGTCGCTAGTTCCGATGTGAAAATATTTTCAAATAAAAATATAAGGAATGAAACACTTTTACGAACATTAAAGAAAATGTATTCAAATATATATGAACACATACATTTAACCACTATTAACACAATTCTTTTTGAAGAAATTACGGTGATGTGAGATAAAATAACACTAATTTTAGACAAATTACTTTCTTATATGCATTCTAATTCCAATATTGTTGTTCATACACAATCCATGAACTTTATCAAATGTCCAGATTTTTTCCATAAGAAAAACTATTATAATTGCACATTTTCAAGTGTTCATAATTGATTCTAAAAGTTGCAAAAATTGCAAAATACTGCCTTTCTGCATTCGATAGAAAATTTCTACGGAACCATTTCAATACAAGACAATAAAATTCAAAGGCCAATTGTATATTTATTATTAAAGCAACAATTAAACAAAATATTAAGCAATCAATTTGCATCGCTGGTCAAAATTGTTATTTTGCGATATTGAACTTAGGGACAATTTGGGCACACTCTTCCGCAGGAATAACGCACATTTCGAAATTGTTTATAAAATTGTTAATTGTTGCAAAATTTTTAATTCGCAGTTTTCGGTTCTGGGCCATCAGGAAACTCTTCCCACTTTAGAATGGCAAAAATTGGAAATTGTTTATAAATTTACAAATTTTGCAATATTTCTTTACTCTCATCTCAATTGCCTTTCAACAAGTTGCGAAATTCCGCAATCCGATCGGCGCTATCACCTTTTCTTACGCAATTGTTTATAGGAAATTAGCATCTGATGCCAACCCTCATTTGTTTTACAGACAATCCGGTCGCTCTTGGCAGTCAAGTATATGGTTTTAGTTCGTTTTGCAGTGTCTCGCTTTCCGCCGATTATATTGTATTAACGATTTCTGACTTAACGGCAAATCAATGAAAATTTCCGCAAATTAACTATTGCTCATTTTTATATTTCAACATTTTCTTAAGATTCTTAATACTTTGTTTGAACTATCGTTCCGATATTATAATTTGTCTGGTTATAAATAAATTATCAAAACGCCGAAATTGTTGCCCTGCGAATGTGAAAGTAAATTTCACTGCGTGTTTGTCTATATTTCAGTCAATGGTGCCAACTGCACGCCGATATCTTTATCGTCTAGTGATGAAATCTATTATAAACCAATTATTTGAAAAATGCATTTTGATGGAGCGGTGGGCACATACTATATTATTACTAATTAAAAATTTTGTATCAAGAAGTTTATTTATCGCATTGTTTTCTTGATTGTTTGAAGTGCCTGTTTGAGCTAACCTGATGAAAGTTTTAATTCCATCTGTTTCTCTATTACCGTCAAAATTGCAGCAAATATTAGAGGGTAATTCGAGACTGCTGCCGAAATTCGCAGTGCGATGTAAGGAATTATTTCGAAACACCCTAATGATACATTCTGGAGCTTCATATTTTCGATTATTATTAATAATAATTAATAACTAGCCAAGTTTGAAGATAGATAATTTTATCATTTAATCCACGATACAAGTGTTGTGTAGCAGAGATATTCTTTGAAACATTTTTAATTTTGCAGAAATTGAACAATATTTGATTTTTTTAATAGAAACTACATAGATTTTTTTACTGAAATGATTAGATTATTTGAAGCGGAATACAATATCTTAGTTGTTACTGACTTGAAAGAAATATAGAGTAACAAATATTTTACCTAAACTTGCTTTGAAATTATGAACAGTTGTTGGTACGGGAAATATTTGCCTTGAGACGCCAGTGCGGCGATCGCCTTTGGGACACTTGGCCTTCGCGGTGCCGCGACCTTTAGACTGCAACGGTAGGAAAGTGATGGGATGTATGCGTGCATTATATAATCATGGCCGGGAATGCTTAGAAATGGACATTAATGTTAAAAAAGTCGAAAAGAACAATATAAGAAACTGTCAGCTTAAGAAAGAAAATATTAAAGCCATTTTCACACCTAACAAGCATTGACCTTAATTTGTAACGGCGACAGAAACAAGCCTACATTTTAAAACATTTCAAGTAGAAGGCAAGGGATCAATAGGTTAAGATGTTTTACAGTAATATCTCGAGATAATTAAACAGAACATAGTTTAGCTGCAAGTTTCTAATATTCTTTATTGTTAATCTACTTCCTCCTTTATTCATTAATATATCAAATGTATTAAAAGAAAACAAATTGTGTATTGTAGATCTACTCTTCTGAAATATATTTTCAGCATGACTCTTGCCTCGCACTTTTACTAATATATCAAGGAGAATTTGAACAAAGAAAATTCAAACCAATTGTTAGGGCAGGTCCAAACACCGCCCGCATGCCCGATATATAGGTAAATTGCAAGGAAGAAGGATTTTAATATATTGTGCTATTATTCTTTCACAAAAATAAAATTATTTTTATATCGTAGACCGTCAAAACCTACCATGAAAATGCGCTCGTAAAATAAAATGCTCACCATCAACAGAAATGCATTAAAGAAGTTTCCTCGGGAAGGGAATCACGCATCAACAAAGGTTTCTAGCGACTGGAATTCATTTCCGTGTTGAACTGTTACCCATTCATGAGAAGAAAATCAATTGTGGAACAACAGTTAATTAAGAATTTAAACCAAAACAAACCGCTACTTTTGTCGGGGGATGCATAAAACTGCATTATTCTTTTTATTATCTGTTCAACAGTTTTTGTGTGTATATCCAAGCAATATACTGGGAGTCCCACCAACTAAGGGACACTCCCTAACTTCTAAATCTAAACGGTTCCCGATATCGAATGCGGCTTTCGCTCAACAATGCGAATCATGGGGCAAGCAATTTGCCGTGGAGATATTGTTCGAAATATTTTTAGTTTTGAGAAATTTAATCACCTTTGAGTTTTTAAATGCAATCATGTGTTTTTCTCACTAGCATTAGAGAGATCATAAATAGACGAATACAATGATGTAACATATATTAATGTTTGATAGTATTTTGAGTATAAAAATATACTTTCTGACATGTGATTTTAAATTAAATACTTGAGATTTCAGGAAAAAACTGCACGTTTCGTTTAAAATCTCATGTCAGAATGTATAATTTTATACACAAATACTATAAAATATTAGCATATGTTCCATCATTGCATTCCTCTTACAATCTATCTATTACTAGTGAGAAAATATATGGTTCCCTTAAGAAAAACTAAAGATTATTTAATTTCTCCAAAACTAAAATACTTCAAACAATATCTCTACACCGTTTCTCTTTCGTCTTGAACCATGATTATACATTATTGAGAGAAAAACTCTATTTCGAATAACCGTTTAGACGTTTTGGGGATGGTCAATATTTAGTGGGACTCCCTTAAATAGGACTAGTTAGTGAGATGTATTTCAGTAATTCAAGTTTTAATTCCGTTTGATAGAAGATACCACACATCAGAATTATTTGTAATTCTTTAAATATATTGGAGCCATTTTAAACGTTGTCCGCAATTTCGCACAATAACTTACACAAGCAATTTAAATACGTTAGTTTCTGTAAAAATTGAAAGGTGTATTCGTTTGGCTCTGTGGTAGAATCCTTTCTTCCAGAACCCTAGGCTACAGGATCGAATCTGGTGCTTGCCCGGAATTGGTTTGCTTATCAGTGATTTGTTTTTGTCAAATTAAACTGTATTACAAAACTTTTTCCATAGCGTAAATATATTATTTTGATTTTAAAACAAGGTGACCGTGAAAAGGGCTTTTTATCTTTCTATGAAATATTTGTTTTTACTCCCCAAATTTGATTAGAATATTTTATATTAATTGTTTATTCATAAATCTCTTATTCTAGGAAATACAAGGAAAAAAGTCCTGGTTTACTAATGCGATAATTCGCTCTCGCAGGGCTTGGCTATGGTGAGCCATGTCGAATATTGAAAACGGAGTAGTTCAATTTGCTTAGCCGCGAGTGAAAATATTGATTTTTCTTTCTTACAAAACGGCAACGCCGCAGGGCCCCTTATCTCATTTTGACCTGGAATCGACAACACGGAAGTACTGCGAAGAATGCAATTTAAGATCATATTATTTTGATCTGAATGCTGCACGTCCAGACAACCTATTACCATTATTTTATAATTGCTGGTTTGCATTCTTTTTTCGCAATCGTGAATTTTGCTTACATTATACATAACTTTGACAAGACAAATGTATAATTTTGCAATTTAGTGAATTTTTTTGTAATGTAGAATGAAAACAAAAGCTACGAAGACTAGGACTCGAGCCCGCTGCTTCCTGAGTCCTAGAGAAACACTTTGACACTGAGCCATTCATTCGCTCTTCTCACACTCTTCTTATAACAACACATTTCATATTTTAAAAAACTTGAAAGCAACAATACGTTTGCAAAAACTAATGTCATTTAGTTTTGTAGGCAGGAATCACGGAAGTCTTTTACCTCTGTATACTACTATTTTGCTCCCAATAAACGTTGAAGTATTTTTATACGTACTCCAATAAAATAAATGTAATCTTCATAGTTCGATCTATAGAACTTAGATTTTTAAAAAAAAGTAGTGGTGCTACAGAATGGCTTAGACTTTACCGTATTAGCTTCCTATTTCCTTTGGTCTCGGCTAGCTATTCGAACTTGACACATACTCTTGCGAGCTGCCATCTATCGTCGCCCTCGATAGATTTTTTTAAAGTTTCATTTTTCGATTTCCTAATAGCAGAACGGAAATATTATTTAAAGAATATTAAAGAACAGTAAAATCTCGTCCTAACTGGCAATTTTCTTTGAAAAATTTGGAGCCGATTTTAAGGAAATGGCGTTTAAGCGCTACTGTAAATGCGAAATTTTAAGTTCTTTTTGACAGAAAATTTTTGAATTTTCGAAAAACATCATCAGACGTCATTTGAAGTATACCAGCTTACAAATACAACACTGTTTACAAATTGCTGGAAATGTGCATATTGAGGATGTAAGAGATGTTTTCAAAAAAAATATATTTGTCTATTTTTTAAAAAATCGAAAAAATACCCCAAATTGAACTTGGCTTCATATCCGTTCAATTAGCACTATCCGTGCAATTAGCACTATCCGTTCGAAAAGTATGAAAAAATATGGACCCATTTATGAGAAAATGGCATTTGAGCGTATTAAGAGTTTGGTTTCACAGAAAACAATTGAGTTTTTGAGAAACTTTATTTGACGTTCATTTAAAGCACATGTACTCATAAATATAATAATATGAGCAGATCACCAATTGTAATCTCAAATCGCTAATTTAATATTAATGACGGGAGAGATTCAGGTCAAAAAATTTCATTTTCGTAATTTTTGAGAAAACAAAAGAATAGAGCAATATGGTGTATAGTTATGTTATAGAGTACATTAGGCACTATCCTTACCAAATGTTTAAAAAAAATTGGAGCCGTTTTGGAGAAAATCTTGTTTTCACGTCACATTTCCCACAATTTGTAAACATTATTGTAATTGTGAGGTAAAGTGCTTCTTGTAACTTTAAATAAAGTTTTTCCGAAAACTCAAAAAAATTCTGTGAAAAGAGCTTTAAATTTCGAATTTAGAGTATTGCCTAAACGTCATTTTCTTAAAAACGGCTCCAAATTTTCTAAAAAAATTGTCATTTATGAGGAAGTTCTGCTGTTCTTTAATATTCGTAAAATAATATTTTCGTTCTACATTTACGAAACCGAAAATTAAGAAAATATAAAAAAATGTAATTGAGCGGCGATGGATGGCAGCTGGCAAGAGCATATGGCCAGTCAGTATAGCTAGCGGAGACCAAAATATACTAGAAAACTAATACGGAAAAGTTTGTGCCGTTCTGTACCATCACGTTTTCATTTATATTGCAAATATTGGTAGCTATAATTGATACCATTAATACGAGAAGTCTTAGTTTTAAGGCCATTTTTAAACACAAAGCAGAATGCTATGTATAAGTTCATTAGGAATTTTACGCTAAATACAAGAAAAAATTAAGAGTAACAAAAAAAACTGACGAGATGGAACATTTTTGGTAATTTCTGTGGTGGCAGCAATATTTTTTTCTTTCGTTTTTACAGAGTTGAAATCTATAAGAAAATGTATAAAATCCTATGGAGTTTTTTTTACTTGCAGACCATGTGTAATAAAATGAAAGTGACCGCCCCCGTGGCCGAGACCGCTAAGGGCAGTAGTGCCGTAGTGGTCTTGGACCGTGAGGTCACGGGTTCGCGTCCCGCCTCGGGCATGGTTGTATGTGTTCGTCCTTTCACCGCCTCTCATCACCATATCGTGTCATCATCATTTCATAACGTTACTCCCAATAGTGGTCGCTAATGACAGAGTAGTTGATGCGACCCTTAAACAACAACAACAAAATAAAAGTACTAGTGTAAGCACGTTTTATAAACAAAAGCTCTAAGGAGAATTACATCCACCAGATATAAGCAAGAGGTGATCCGATGATTGGCCGAATTGGCGGAAAAACACTTCGTAGAGGCAACGTCTTACACACGGCGTGATAAAGTGAATATGGAAGCTAATCAATTGTCTTTCACTCCTACTTGCGAATAGTGTTTTAACCCACCCTGGAAAATGTTATGTTTGCATGAATATTTGTCACTTTTCAAAGTTGATACCATTAAAATCTAAGCTTGGAAAAACGATCGCACATAAACAGATACTTACCCACTGATTATCAGTTAAAATTAATTTATCATCAGTTGTGATAGTCACACAAAAGATCGATTCTACTTTGAAAAAAAAAACAAAACAAGCTTTTATAAAAATTTCCTCGGTTACTCTTTCTCCGTGTGTTTACATCTCCAGCAAACATCATAATACTTGTATATTTCGATTTGCTTACGTTTGGGAAATAGTTTTCGTCTCTGAGAAGAGTTCCAAACAGAAATGATCCCGCTGATCACAACTGGAAATGTCCTAACAATTTTATCAAATGTAGATGAACTTGCAATGCAAATATGTTCTAAATAAATGTTTCTATATAATTCTATTCAGAGCAAATTTTAATTACATTAAAAAAATTAACAACAGCTTTTTCGTAACAGTATATTTTCTTTAATAAAAGAACTCATACGGAATAATCATTCTTCACTTTCATCGTTCAGTTCTCGATCTCTCAGCGATTTTTCCGCTACGATGAAAGTAGAAACAAAGCGAAAGACAAAATTGAATTAAAACTAAATGCTGCATCGGCACGTATTCCTTGCATATATGCATATACACATTACATATACGTAATAACAATATTAAAATACACACAAGACCCGCAGAAGTGTTTCCAATTCCCTAAAGATTGGTTAACGCTGGGATACGAACTCACGTATTTAGGTTCAGCAAAATATTACTATGTCTACTACACTATTCACCCAAAGAATCACAGCCTCTCCGACACTTAAGTTGCACAGGGGAACTAATTTTTTAATCGGCGTGCGTAAACTCACAATCCGACGCGTAGGGCGCCACTACTGGAAGTCTGAGATGGCCTTATTTATGAGTTTCGGGAACTTCTGTAAGAACTCAAGGTTTCAAAGTTCGAGTTAATAGCAAGCGAGCTCGACCAAGCGACCCCTCTGAAGGTCATTTCCAAACACTGAAGTCTGAGGAACAAATAGAGACTGAATGTTAATGAATACAAGAAAGTATATATAGATTTGGAATAAATGCATTTAAAAAACATTTTCCCCGCAAAATTGCTCTCTCATTAAAATTAAGTGAACTCGTTTTTAATTTTCCATACCATTCACTATATTCACAGAAATTTCTCTAATTACACATTTTTATTTACATGTGTGTAACATTACAATGTGTAATACTAATCTATTGTTTGTTTCTATATTGAATTTAAATTATTTGTCACAATTGTCCAAGAGATCGTAGCGAAGCATTCTCCCATTATTTCCGATATTACTGAATTAGTGCCACATTCTTCAAACCCCGTCTTCCTTTATGTATTACTTGAATTGCTAGAAACGCGTTAGCTTGAATTGTTAGATAAGCGTTGCTTGCCTTAGAGTTGAGGATGGCTCAAGACGCGTGTAAAAAATATATTTTTACTCTATCTACTACACTAATGAGACATTATTGTATCTCTCTAATGAGACATTACTGTATGTATGTATGCATGTATTTACATGACAGTACTGTACTAACTAAATGAGACATTATTGTATCTCTCTTTACATGATCTATTGATTTCAGGTAAACCTACGCAGCTCCATTTTATCTTCCGTGCCACCGTTTCCGTCGAAATGCAATTTTAAAACATCAATTTGTTAATATCATAATTCAATTAATAATGAAATAATTTGTTTTTTACTCAATTTCCTCTCGAGACGGTTAACTATTGGCAGCCACTTAGCACAAGTAAGTAGAAGATATAATAAAGAAGCATACACATTTGCAGGACAACAGCTTCTGCGTTTTGAAATAGAAACAAAATTTATTTGTAATGAAGATGAATGAAAATAATGAAACTCAAGTTTCAACGATGTATTAAGAATATAAAGGAAATTTTCAAAGTTAGAAAACAGCAATATTTCCTTAGCAACAATTTCTACCGTTTTGCCGTAAGTCAGAAATCGTTAATATAATATAATCAGCGAAAAGCAAAACGATCTGAACCAAATACTGGACTGCAAATGCTTGACGCAAAGAGCGACCGGATTGTCTGTAAAACAAATGCGGGTTGGCATCACATGCTAATTTCCTATAAACAATTGCGTAAGGAAAGGTGATAGCGCCGATCGGATTGCGGAATTTCGCAACTTGTTGAAAGGCAATTGAAATGAGAGAGTAAAGAAATATTGCAAAATTTGTAAATTTATAAACAATTTCCAATTTTTGCAATTCTAAAGTGGGAAGAGTTTCCTGATGGCCCAGAACCGAAAACTGCGAATTAAAAATTTTGCAACATGTTAACAATTTTATAAACAATTTCGAAATGTGCGTTATTCCTGCGAAGAGTGTGCCCAAATTGTTCCTACCGTTCAATATCGCAAAATAACAATTTTGACCAGAAGATGCAAATTGATTGCTTAATATCTAGTTTAATTGTTGCTTTAATAATAAATATACAATTGGACTTTGAATTTTATTGTCTTGTATTGAAATGGTTCCCTAGAAATTTTCTATCGAATGCAGAAAGCCAGTATTTTGCAATTTTTGCAACTTTTAGAATCAATTATGAACACTTGAAAATGTGCAATTATAATAGTTTTTCTTATGGAAAAAAATCTGGACATTTGATAAAGTTCATGGATATGTATGAACAACAATATTGGAATTAGAATGCGTATAAGAAAGTAATTTGTCTAAAATTAGTGTTATTTTATCTCACATCACCGTAATTTCTTCAAAAAGAATTGTGTTAATAGTGGTTAAATGTATGTGTTCATATATATTTGAATAAATTTACTTTAATGTTCGTAAAAGTGTTTCATTCCTTGTATTTTTATTTGAAAATATTTTCACATCGGAACTAGCGACGCCCGCCATTTTGTACGACGTTAAGTTTGTTAGGACACTCCCCCCTTGTTGAGATTGGCTGCGTAGGTTTGTGAGGCTCCGCCTGCGACGTTTCGTCATGACAAGGACTGCCCAAGCCGTGCACAAGCTGAACTTAGCCGCAGACGGCCGCGATCAATTTTTGTTTCCAGAACGGTACATATAAAAAAGCAGAGAAAACACATGCAATTATAGAACAGATGTGGATGGGTTAAGTGCTATATATGCCAACCTGATAAATAATTGACTACAATAAACATTCTTGGCAGAGGTTGTATGGTAGGGAACAAGTATTTATGAAATTTGTTTATGTGTATAATTATTATCAGTGTTAATACCAGTGTACAAAACAATGTTGTATGTAATTGTGTGTAATCGGTAATATGAATGTATGTGCTGACACAACAAGTCATGAAAAAAATGTAATATATTTAGTATGTAATAATTAATTGTACTGTAATTGTTATAATTGGGTTTTGTTTCTTCTTTCTTGTTTGCAATTATAATTGGTATAATAAGAAACAATGTATACTTTACATATGTATAAATAATTATATATAATATATATTATTATTATGTATGAGGGAAAAAATGTAGTGAGTTAATTAATGTAAGTATGAACAGGATGATTGGGTATATAGGTTGGTTGTTGTTCAAAATAGACGGATATGAACACAAATTTGACTGTTATACATGATGTACATACATGATGTAAGAGGGAGGAGAACTTGCAAGGATGAGGTGTGAGGGTGTGTGTGTAATATGGCGCGGCGGAAGGAATGTGTGTAGTAGAGGCTTTGAGTGAGTAAAGAGGATGGCGGGTGGATTGTTGTGGAAACAAAAAAATGCGGAAAATATGAGGTATGTAATAACACAATCTTATATATTGTATGTATCAGTCAAATTGTGAAATAATCTTGGTAGTACGTAATGGGTATCTACGAGTATATGGTAAATAATCCGTATGTTTGTAGCCCTGATGAGGCTGAATAAAGGCCGAAACGTTGGCAGCCATGAAAAGTTTTTATATTAATGACCTAATATCAAGAATCATTCCATAATATTACAGATGTTTTACTGAAAGGTATGTACACCCGGGATCACACAATATGCACTGTGTCCAGTGCGGTCAAAATGTGGCCTTTCCACAGCTTGGGCAACCACGCCTGGGCACTTGACCAATCCTGGAGTCCAGGCAAAGCGGCTCTTATCATTGGCTTTGCGCCAAGATTCAGACACTTCCCCCTTCCCTTCAAGATTTTCCTCCTCGTTAACTCAAAGGGGCGGAGCAATTTTTGAGGTGAATGACGTCGGCATCGCTGCTTCGCTATCGGGGAGGCTGGCAGTAAAAGAAGGGGAGGGGAGAGAGGGAGGAAGGGGTAAGTTCACGCAGGAGAAACGGATTGGTGAGCGCGAGCGCGAGAAACCCTACCCCCAACAATTGCACTGAACACTGGCCCTGTGGACGCTGAGGAACCCACGCGCCCCACGCGCGGTCACGGAAAGAGCAATGGCATTTTTTATCGAATTCTTTATATATAAATAGCAAATGCGAATATAAATAGCAAATGTTTATTTTTTATTTGTGGAAATCTTCACTCAAGTTAAATATTTTTATTAACTATTTTTGAAATAACACTTGTTAAAAAGAAGAATAAAGTAAATTATAAGAAAAAAAATAAGTCTTAAAATGTTACGATTCGATGTAATTTTCTTAAAACGAGCTATTAGGAAAATAACAAAAACGTCTTTGAATAAACTTCAAAGATACTGATAAAGAGACTGATTAAAGTTTGTAGCTAAGAAATTTTAATGCCGTTACATTTTCCAGTTAAAATGTTTAAATGGAACACAGGTTTTTCTCGAAGTTACTATTTTCATAACTTATATTATGTTTTAGTGTGACCTCTATAAACAGTGTCTGAGTATTATGTTCGATTGGAGGAGCTCCATCGCAATGCCAAAGAAAACTCAGGAAACTCACTTTACCACGGTTATCGATATTCAAGTTATGGCACCTTTTATTCACACGAATCACATCGTCCTTGTTTTTCTGTTGTTTTGTGAAATAAATTTTATCCTTTTCAAGGTATACGCATGAGGAATATTTTCTGCCTAGAAAGGAATCCCAATACAATAATGCGCATCAAACATCACAATTCATTTGATTTTAGATAGACCCTACACATCAGTGTTGTCATGAACTCGCAAGCCCCCAAATCCGAACAAGAGAGGTTCGTAGAATGGTTCGTAGAATTTCAGCGTTGCCTTGTGGTGCGTTGAGAGAAACAGGTTGTGACATGTACTTCCGTTAAATTGCAACACAAATATTGGAATAGAGGCTGCGAGGGCGAGGTGCTTCAATGAATATAATAAGGATTAAAATAAATATACATATGTTAACTTGTTCGAACAGAGAGAGAGAGAGAGTTTTTTAAAGACAGTACTTCACTGACAACATCCTTATGACACTAAATAAAACTTGAATTCGTAAATTTTATTTTGGGAGTAGTTTGGTGACATAGAATTAATACAACACCCTCAAAACATCTTTTCTTTTTTTCAATTTTCCGTGATCGAATGCAGTGAATTACTATTGATTGATTGTTTAGTGTTTTCGGACGTGTTATCTACAATGTAAGTGTACCGTATGATATATTTCGGAAGGTGACAGGTTCCGCCCTGCTGGAACTACTGATTCAACGCCCACCTACATTTCGACTAGCCAGTATTCCACATCCAGGAATCTTCCCCACTGTAGCAAACGCCTCCAGCCGAGACGGGATCTAAGCCTCTGACTGGTGTCTTGTTATGTGTGGTAAAGTTGTGCATGTTTGTAAGTTTGTGTGTGTGTATGAAGTAAGGGGGAGGGGCAAGAACGAGGAAGGAAAGATCGCGCGCTGTCAGTGGTCCGTGTGTTAAGGTATTTATCAGAGAAACTAGGAAAAACTATCTATCACAACAGCTAACAGCTGGAATTCAAGTTCGAGCAGTAACTAATTTCGACCTAGAGCTGTAATTAGAATTGGACATCTGCCACAATTGGGATTAGAACCCTACGACTTCCCGGTCAACGAAGCTACAAAGACAACAAATGATGAGCCTGAAGTATTGCAACCGTGCAAAAGCAGGTAAAACAAAAACTTCATTTCCAATATACATTTTGAATTTTTCAACATTACTATTATTCAAACATGAGAATTATTACAATTATTCATTATTTTTCTTTTTCCTTGGAATTAGATGGCTCCCCAAATTTATTTAAAAAAAAAGGTATTTAGTTACACATCTCTGTGGAAATCAATGAAATCAATTCAAACACCTGTCCTCCTGGCGCATGTAAAACTTTGCATTGCCAGTAAGAGTACAGGAAGTCGCGCAATCCGCGAAATTTCGCATTTTCCGACAAGGTACGTCGATTCATGTACACGATGTCAGCAAGGTTAGCTGTCCACGCGAGCTGCAGCATGGCGTTTATCAAGTTCTAATTGCACTGTTTCTGCTAAAAATACTTTCCGAATAATAACAATATTTATATTAATGCATTGCATTTTTAAAGAACTGAAGAATGCTGGAGAAAATATATATACTTCCATTTAAGAAAACAAAGTTGTGCCAATATCTTAGAAATTACATACGGTACTAACAAGAAAACGAAATATGTTCTTTGCCCCCATCATCAGCAATAACATGGCGCAAAGAGCATACCGATAGCACCAACCGTTTTCAAAATATTTGCTGGGCCAACTTTAGGGTCTCGAGTCTAAGCTATTGCGCTACTAACGCAGAACTATGCGTTTACCGCGAACTGATGAAGTTAGAATCATAAGAATTTGTGTCTTTACCTTCATTGCTTTTCCCCGTTTTTTGAAGAAAATCTTGTTTTTGTAATTTTTAATGCTGTACCATATTGCACGCAATGTTGCATGAAAAGTCCTAAAATTTTGAAAAAACATTTACATGACCTTTATGAAAGAACTCAATATGCCGAACAAATTTTATTTGAAGAAAAAATCTCTATCTTCATTTTGTAGTTGGAGAAAGACGCCGAAAAAATTCAAACTTTCACAATTTTTTTTCGAAAATTTAGTGTATCCGTGAAATCGGACCTATGCCATGTATAAGTGTATTTTACTTTATTCATACAAGAAATTTAAAGAAAAAATTTGGAGCCGTTTTTGAAAAATTTTGAAAATCCCCGGGGTGCTTCATATAAGTACCCCAAATTTTGAAGAATCTTTTCAAAATCTCAAAGCTTTGACTAGAATCAGATCATAGGGGAATATCTATTTGGAAGAAATCGTACGTATGGTTTAGGCGCTAGCAGTGTTCACAGACGGACAGACAGACGGACGTTTTCCTTTCAATTGGGTTTTCGGTATCAAGGACCTAGAAAACAGGGTTTCTGGCTACAACGTGTTAGGGAATTTTTTTTTAATTTAGAAACTGGTTTATCCACTTTTTCGTTTTCACGGCCTGGCAATTAATTTTTTTCCACCGAAAATTGGCCATTTTTTCGCGCAGCATTACATAACTTTCCCTATACTACGTATATCACTTCGTGTATACGACGTATAAGGGAAAGTAATAACTATGGCGTAGGCAATAAGAAATTCATTTTTACTTTCCCGTATACATACGTATATACGGAGTAATACACGTAGTATAGGGATAGTTATGTAATGCTGCGTGATAAAAAGGCGGATTATAGGCAGAAAAAATTCATGGCCGGGGCCTGATAACGAACTAGTGGTGCTACAGAATGGCACAGAACTTCCCGTATTAGTTTTCTCTTTCCTTTGGAGTTGGCTAGCTGTTCGGACTTGACATATATTCTTGTCAGTTGCCATCTGTCGCCACCCAAATTACTTTTTTAACATTTTCTTAATTTTTCGTTTTCTTAATAGTAGAACGGAAAAACTATCTCAAGAATATTCAAGAACAGTGAAAGCTCGTCCTTAATGGCAATTTTCTTTGAAAAATTTGGAGCGGGTTTTTACGAGAATGGCGTTTAAGCGTTACTTCAAATGCAAACTCTGAAGCTCTTTTTCACAGGAATCATTTGTGTTTTCGAAAAACGTTACTTGAAGTCGTTTAAAAAGCACTTAAGTCACAAAGAAATAGTTTATACAAATTATGGGAAGATCTATATTAACGGTGGGAGATATTTCACAAATTACGTTTGTGTAATGTTTGAAAAAAACGCAAAATACCCCCAAATAAACTTTACGTCATATTAAAAGAGTGCAAATAGCACCATCCGTTCGAAAATTTTGGGGACATTTTTGAGAAAATAGCGTTTGAGTGTTTCTGAAGATGCAGAAGTTGGACTAGTTTCAACAGAAAAACGGTTGAGTTGTAGAAAACTTTACTTGCCATTATTCAAAGCACATGTACTCATAAATATAATGTTAACAATTTGCCGTTAATGTAAATATTAACGACGGGAGAAAAGTCAAGAAATTTCATTTTTTATAAGTTATGAAAAAATAATCTTTTTGTAATTTTTTCAAATTGCACACATTGCACGCAATATTGCGCGAAAACTACTAAACATTTCTAAGTGTTTCTTAGTGTGTCAAAAAAGTTTCTTAATGAAAGAACTGACTTTGGAGAACAAATTTTATTTAAAGGAAAAATCTCTATCTTCAATTTTGTAGCTGGAGAAAGACGCCGAAAAAAATTCAACTTTTGCAGTTTTCGAAATAAAGAGTTAACTGTGGAAATCGAACATCAGCATAATTAATAAGTGTATTTTACTCTATTCTTACAAGAAATTTACAGAAAAAAGTTTGGTCCGTTTTTGAGAAGATTTTGAAAATGTCTGGAGGGATTCATGTAAAGTACCCCCAATTTTTAGAAAGTTTTTCAAATTCTCTAAGCTTCGACTGGAGCCAGATGGATAGGGGTTTGTCAATTTGGAAAAATCCTACGCTTGGTTTAGGCGCTGGAGTGACGGATGGACAGACGGACGGACAGACAGACGCACGGACGGACAGACGCACGGACGGACAGATGACGTTTTTCTTTCAATTGGTTTTTTGAAATCAACGATTACAAAACAGGAATTCTGCATCCACCACGTGGTGGAGTTAATTTTTCTTAATTTAGCAACTGATTTATGCACTTTTCCTTATTAGGGTCCGGCAATGATTTTGTCCTGCGGAAAATTTTCTATTTGTCGAGCAGCATTTCATAACTTTCCCTACACTAGGTATATTACTTTGTATATATGCATATAAACGGGAAGGTAAAAGTGGATAAATAAGTTGCTAAATTAAGAAAAATATCCCTAGCATGTGGTGTGGTTAGAATTACAGCTTTGTGAGTCCCTGATACTGAAAATTCCTCCAACAACAAAATTGAAGTAGTAGAGATTTGAAAAAAGTTGAAATTGTAGAGATTTTACCCTTAATTAAAATTTGTTCTCCAAAGTGAGTTCTTTCACTTCGGTCCTGTACATGTTTTGAAAATGTAAGTAGTTTCTGGCAATATTGCGCAAATAAGTGCCATTAAAAAATACAAGATTTTCTCAAAACGGCTCCAATTTTTTCTTTTAAATTTGGCAGGGATAGTGCCTAAATGTGATGACATAAAGGTCATGTTGCTCTATTTTTTTATTCTTCAGAATTTACAAAAATGTAATTTTTTGACATGTCTCTCACGTTTTTTAATATTTTCATTGCCGACAATTCGTTCACGTTTTTATATTTACAAGTATATTTGCTTTAATTAATGTCTTATAAAGTTTCTCGAAAATACAACTGTTTTCTGTGAAAAGTAGCTCAAAATTCCGCATTTCCGTAAACACTCAATCTCCATTTTCTCAAAATGTCTCCAATTTTTTTCTTCAAATTTTCGAAGGATAATGCTAATTGAATTCTTTCATGTGAGGTAAAGTTCATTTTGGAGGTTTTTTTTCAAAAATGACACAAATGTAATTGTTTTGAAAGATATCCACACCGTTATTAAGCACGTTTCCCGCAATTTGTAAACACATTTGTATTTGTGAGTAAATGAGCTTTAAATTAAGTTTTCGAAAACCCAAAAGATTCCTGTGAAAAAAGAGATTCAAATTTCGCATTTATAGTATCGTTGAAACGCCATTTTCTTAAAAACGGCTCTACATTTTTCAAAGAAAATTCCCATGAGGACGAGCTTTCACCGTTCTTCAATATCTTAAAATAATATTTCCGTTCTATGGTAAGAACCGAACAATAAGAAATTGTTTAAAAAAGCAATTTGTGCGGCGATAGATGGCAGCTGGCAAGAGTAATATTGCAACTCCGAATATCTAGCTGAGACCCAAAGAAATAGAATACTAATATGTGAAAGTCTGTGCCATTCTGTAGCACCACTAGTTTCAAATTGTTATGGCTTTAGTGAGCGGTATGTGCAAAAGTACTGAGACTTTTTGTAAGCAAACTTCGCTTTATTCGATCAATAAAAATTAAAATAATATGTTGGAGAACATTTCAATATTCTCATAGGGGCATCATGTAAGTATTCTTCAAAATTAAAGTGGTTCTTTTGATTATTTTGAACAGATGAGAGAGATTATCCATTTTTGAGAATATCTACAGATCGGGTTTGGCCTCTGTGCGCTGCAAGATAATGTTTTGTTTTACTACCTGAATGTTGAATGCAGTAAATGTTGCAAGAGTTTACAACCAACACTTTTCCAGATTTGGGTTTGATTAAAATAAGGTCTAAAACCAGAAAAGTCAACGTCATACTTTTCTCGAAAATTTTTTCGATAAATGTTCGTTTCCGAAACTTCTTCCAGTGACATTCTGAGAATAGTCTAAACAATAAGTGTTTGATATGTTTTTATGAATTTTCCGATTGTTCATTGGAAACTGTGCACCTGCACCCGTTAACTCACATTTTCAATGACTTTTATGCACACGAATATGTTTCATATATTTTCAAAAAAGCAAAAATTAAGCCAAATTCATAAAAACAAAACAAAATTAAATTCATAATTCTCAGCCAATATATCTTTCATCATTTTATTCAAAAATATTTATATTTTGAATTATCAATTATAAATATTATAGATCCCGTACTGTGCGACAGAGCCCATTCCAATCTTGCTGAAGGTGAGATAAAATGCACAGAAAATCAAAATAGTACCTTTTATTTTATTGTGAAAGATTATTTTGGTATTTTCTTTCAATTTAATTTTACATTGATTTCGGCCTCTTTCCTGCCCACTCATGCTTTGGAGAGGGGCACCCAAAAGAACTAAATATGCAAAATTGTAAAGAAGAATATCATAAAAGTCGTATTTGTAAAATACTGCCTAAGAACATAATCCGGAATCCATCTGTCTTCCTTCATTTCCTCATGTCTTTCATCTATCATTTATCTGCTCCAAACTGTCCCTCATCATTTCCCCTTTTGTCATCTACCCGTCCCAAAACAAGTCATCTGTAACAATTTACTTGTCTTCAAAAAAAGCCGTTTCCTCGTAAGATACGCAAACCTGGTTTAAATGGGCCTAGGAAACATCGCTTTGAAGATATTCCCGTGTGTTGCAATAATCTTTGTTTTGTACGTCATAATCGGCAAACTGCAAAAATTTGTACCATGTAGGATGAGGTGTAATTCTCTATCCACCAGCATCACACTTACAAGGTTCTGTGTCGATTGTTATTTTAACGGCCAAAACCATGGTCTTTCCTTAGCGTGTGACATACTTATATAAAGAACTAGAAAGTTAAAAAAAAAAATATAATTTGTAACCACATTCAAGGTCAGAATATGACTGGGTGCTACAAAATGTAATAAACTCCCAAAATAAATACACAGAAGTGTTTCAGTCATTTCAAAGTAGATTATAGTCAAGGAGATTGAATGTGGTGGCGCAGGTTTTTATTATTTTTAATGCAGCCCAGCAGTTGGAAAAATCTGAAAAAAAACACAACAATTTGCGTTTTAAGAGGAACTTTTAAGATTTTCGGGAGCCTGTTCCAGGGGTTCTAAGACACAAGTAAAAAAATTACTTTTTCCCTTTAAAAAAAAGTTTTGTATTTGAATTGATGATCTTAGAAAATATCAAAAAATTTTTTTCTGTGTTTATAGAATTATTTGCTTATTTAACATATTTTTCAGTCAGATAAAAGTGTTAATTGACGAAAAAATTAAAATTCAAAAACACGTTTTAGCTGAAGAGGCGTGTGGGTGGTGGGACGGGGACTAAGAAACTTTTCAAAATATTATTTTTGTGTTAGAAATAGTTGGTAAGTACTCCTATGTCATTTGGTTTAGGGGAACGTTTTAGCATTATTACCGGGGGTACCATTTACATTTGTAAAGGTTGTACGTTGCCCCAATGGGATAGTGTCAATTCCGCGATTAAAACATATTTTCGACCCACCAATAACAATTGTAAATAATCTGTCTTTCGCATTAGCAGGGATCACGTAATTCTCTAGTCAGAGGACGGCATTTTATCGGCGAATGACCGAAAATCTAATTACAATTGTCAGAAGGACTACTGATGAATATTTAAAAGACAGCGTTTGAAAAATCCAGTCATTTAATCATTTCTATCTCTAGATTTGCAAAATGTGTTCTCAAGTTAATGTTGAAATATCAGTTCCGGAACCCGCAGACTTATGAGAAATGCAATGGTAACCCTGAGATTTGGTCGCAAAGCCAAAAGCGATAACACACATTTTTCCTTCTTCCAGGCCTTTCAACGCTTATTGCGTATTAAATGTCACCGAAAACTGCGACCAAACATAAATGAATAAGGAATTTGAAGCCGTTGTGTTGTTTAGACTTTCTTTGGCAAAATTGTCTCTGCGTGAAATACACAACATACGAACATAAACTATTAATCAATAGGGAGTTCATTTTAGACCGTTGCATTGTATTGTGGCGTCATACGGATGTATTAAAACACAGACGAGGGTGGGTAGAATAAACAGTTGGTTTATTTAAAAAAAAACTGACCGAAGTCGTAAAACACCATAACACTGCCTTCTACTAACTAAATAATAGAGCCCACACCAAAAGAAAGTGATATTACAGTGCGGCTACCACACGCCAAAACAACAAACGTTTCCCCTCGGTGTGATGCACCGCTCTGCCGAGATCAAACCTACATGTCTCACGACTGACGACAAACTAATGCCGGCTTCCCCTCCGCGTGCTAGACGCACAGCCCCTGCTGACACAGCTCGAACAACAGAAAAAGAAGAAGGTGGGGCGTTCCGTCACCCGGCTGTTAAAGGCGCCCTGGCGTCCTTTCCCCGCCACCGTTGCCGTCCACAGCACCTGAGAACGACGCTACGCGCGGAAAACCGATGCGTCATTGCGCGTCACCCACGCCAGATGTCCAGCCCTTTGTTCAGCATCCGGTGAAATTCTACCGTCTGCGCGTTTGAGCGTGCATGACGCTACAGTATGTAGTGGCATCCCGTTTCAAGAATAAAACATCTTTTCATTATAATTTAAAGAATCAACTAATTAATTTATATTACGTTACTTAAATTATTTTATAAATACATTTAACTTGTTTGAAATTTTCCCAACTCAAAATAGTTTAAAAATGTATTGTTTATATTGTTTACAATATTTATTAAAAATTCAAAAAACAAAAATTATAAATATGCAATGCAATATTACTGAAAATACTTAGTGGTCATATCCAATAACAGAATTGGCAATTTTTCTATAAAATATAAAAAATGTAAAAAATATAAAAAAGCCAAATTCAATTTTGCAACCATATTTTACAGAAGAGGATCCCTATTTGTACTCCATAGATTATAGTGGAACTTCCCGAAATTTTACAAAATTTAGAAACAATATTGACAATTAAAATTTTGAAATGTTTTATGTCTTATGTGGTTCTTTAGTGATCTTTTATGGATTAGGGAAACAGTGTTTGCGTAGATTTGGTTATCTAGAAGAAGTGGATGTACACACGATTTAATTCTAATGTCATGTGAAAAACATTGTGTGCATTGCTCGTCTTCCGAAAATAAAAATATCGTAACGTGAAAATACAAATGTTGTAGTTTAATTCATTGCTTTGGATTGTAAATAAAACATAAATTACGTGTAAATTACACATTATATTGATGTGTGTATACCCCAAGTGATTACGCAATAGACAAAAGTTGGAATTTCTTACTTTGCAAACATTCAGATTTTAAAATATGTTATAAGAACATATCTCGTTCCTTATTCTAACGTAAAATTACTCAAAGACGAGGTATCACATATGATATTTTAATGTTCTCGCTAAAGAACACCATGTAAAATGCAGTCACTCTTATGTTATTCTGACGTGAAATAATTCTGATCCCCAAAATAAAAGATCAGACCTCATTCGTTTGCTTAGAGCTGCACTTCCGAATAATGTCTGCAGTGAAAAACGTACATTGAGACTAAATGAACTTTAAATATTCTTATTTTGTTTATTATTACATATCAAATTATTTTTTCATAAAAAATATAGCCATGTCCGCAACAACACAGAAATTTTTGCATTGGTCTTCTGAAAAACGAAGAAGTAATTCACAACTGAAAGCTGCTTTTTCGGAGACGTGTTTTGCAAATGACTCTAAAACGTATTGTTAAAGTTATTAATGTTTTCTTGTAAAATAACTAGATTAGGCAGTTACTGTGACAAATTATTTACATTGTTTATTAAATATTACTATAATAAACGATGAAATGTAGATATGGAAGCTATTACTCATTGTCGAGTGTTATTTTTTGCAAAAAAGCGTATTAAAATTAATTTTGAAATGTGTGTTTACTAGGAAAATGCATGCCTTATTTATGTAATTAATGTACATGCTACAACTTATGTAAACTGTTCGTTGCTTCAATATTTACTTTCAAATATTTACCATAATATAACTCGCGATTGCCGCCATTTTGTAATGTTCACAATGAATAGTCCCGCCCCTCTGAAATAAAGCTAAAGCGGATTGGTTAGCTCCATCCCGTAGGCGGGGCAGGGGTATGCAAACGGAGG
>JAHLJT010008446.1:263261817-263316509 GCA_031308135.1 Acheta domesticus
CTTGGACCGTGAGGTCACGGGTTCGCGTCCCGCCTCGGGCCATGTTGTATGTGTTCGTCCTTTCACCGCCTCTCTCACCATTATCGTGTCAATCATCATTTCATAACGTTACTCCAATAGTGGTCATCTAATGCAGAGGAGTTTGATGCGACGCTTAAACAACAACAACAAAATAAAGTACAGTGTAAGCACTTTTTATAAACAAAAGCTCTAAAGAGAATTCATCCACCAGATATAAGCAAAGAGGTGATCCGATGATTGGGCCAAATTGGCGGAAAAACACTTCGTAGAGGCAACGTCTTACCACCGGCGTGATAAAGTGAATATGGAAGCTAATCAATTGTCTTCAACTCCTACTTGCGAATAGTGTTTAACCCACCCTGGAAAATGTTAATGTTTGCTGAATATTTGTCACTTTTCAAAGTTGATACCATTAAAATCTAGAGCTTTGGAAAAACGATCGCACATAAACAATACTTACTCCACTGATTATCAGTTAAAATTAATTTTCTCATCTTTTGATAGTTCACACAAAAGATCGATCTACTTTGCAAAAAAAACAAAAACAAGCTTTTTATAAAAAATTTCTCGGTTACTCTTTCCTCCGTGTGTGTACATCTCCAGCAAACTCATAATACTTGTATAAGTCGATTTGCTTACGTTTGGGAAATAGTTTTCGTCTCTGAGAAAGTTCCAAACCGAAATGACCCGCTGTCACAACTGGAAATGTCCTATACAATTTTATCAAATGTAGATGAAACTTGCCATGCAAATTGTTCTAATAAATGTTTCTATATAAGTCTATTCATAGCAAATTTTAATTACATCAAAAAATAACAACAGCTTTTCGTAACAGTAATTTTCTTTAATAAAAGAACTCATACGGAATAATCATTTCTTCACTTTCATCGTTCAGTCTCGATCTCTCAGTCGATTTTTCCGCTACGATGAAAGTAGAAACAAATCGAAGAAAAATTGAATAAAACTAGATGCTGCATCGGCACGTATTCCTTGCATATATGCATATACACATTACATATACGTATAACCCCAATATTAAAATACACCAAGACCCGCAAAAGTGTTTCCAATTCCTAAAGATGTTAACGCTGGATACGAACTCAGTATTTAGGTTCACAAAATATTACTATGTCTACTACACTATTCACCCAAAGAATCACAGCCTCTCCGACACTTAGTTGACACAGGGAACTAATTTTTTTAATCGGCGTGCGTAAAACTCACAATCCGACGCGTAGGGCGCCACTACTGGAAGTCTGAGATGGCCTTATTTATGAGTTTCGGGAACTTCTGTAAGAACTCAAGGTTTCAAAGTTCGAGTTAATAGCAAGCGAGCTCGACCAAGCGACCCCTCTGAAGGTCATTTCCAAACACTGAAGTCTGAGGAACAAATAGACACTGAATGTTAATGAATACAAGAAAGTATATATAGATTTGGAATAAATGCATTTAAAAACTTTTCCCGCAAAATTGCTCTCTCATTAAAATTAAGTGAACTCGTTTTTTAATTTTCCATACCATTCCTATATTCACAGAAATTTCTCTAATTACACATTTTATTTACATGTGTGTAACATTACAATTTGTAATACTATCTATTGTTTGTTTCTATATTGAATTTAAATTATTTGTCACAATTGTCCAAGAGATCGTAGCGAAGCATTCTCCCATTATTTTCCGATATTACTGAATTAGTGCCACATTCTTCAAACCCGCGTCTTCCTTTTATGTATTACTTGAATTGCTAGAACGCGTTAGCTTGAATTGTTAGATAAGCGTTGCTTGCCTTAGAGTTGAGGATGGCTCAAGACGCGTGTAAAATATATTTTTACTCTATCTACTACACTAATGAGACATTATTGTATCTCTCTAATGACATTACTGTATGTATGTATGCATGTATTTACATGCAGTACTGTACTAACTAAATGGACATTTTGTATCTCTCTTTACATGATCTATTGATTTCAGGTAAACCTACGCAGCTCCATTTTATCTTCCGTGCCACCGTTCCGTCGAAATGCAATTTTAAAAACATCAATTTGTTATATCATAATTCAATTAATAATGAAATAATTTGTTTTTACTCAATTTCCTCTCGAGACGGTTAACTATTGGCAGCCACTTAGCACAAGTAAGTAGATATAATATAAGAAGCATACACATTTGCAGGACAACAGCTTCTGCGTTTTGAAAATAGAAACAAAATTTATTTGTAATGAAGATGAATGAAAATAATGAAACTCAAGTTTCAACGATGTATTAAGAATATAAAGGAAATTTTCAAAGTTAGAAAACAGCAATATTTCCTTAGCAACAATTTCTACCGTTTTGCCGTAAGTCAGAAAATCGTTAATATAATATATCAGCGAAAAGCAAAACGATCTGAACCAAATACTGGACTGCAAATGCTTGACGCAAAGAGCGACCGGATTGTCTGTAAAACCAATGCGGGTTGGCATCAGATGCTAATTTCCTATAAACAATTGCGTAAGGAAAGGTGATAGCGCCGATCGGATTGCGGAATTTCGCAACTTGTTGAAAGGCAATTGAAATGAGAGAGTAAAGAAATATTGCAAAATTTGTAAATTTATAACCAATTTCCAATTTTTGCAATTCTAAAGTGGGAAGAGTTTCCTGATGGCCCAGACCGAAAACTGCGAATTAAAAATTTGCAACAGTTAACAATTTTATAAACAATTTCGAAATGTGCGTTATTCCTGCGAAAGAGTGTGCACCAAATTGTTCCTAAGTTCAATATCGCAAAATAACAATTTTGACCAGAGATGCAAATTGATTGCTTAATATCTAGTTTAATTGTTGCTTTAATAATAAATATACAATTGGACTTTGAATTTTATTGTCTTGTATTGAATGGTTCCCTAGAAATTTTCTATCGAATGCAGAAAGCAGTATTTTGCAATTTTTGCAACTTTTAGAATCAATTATGAACACTTGAAAATGTGCAATTATAATAGTTTTTCTTATGGAAAAAATCTGGACATTTGATAAAGTTCATGGATTATGTATGAACAACAATATTGGAATTAGAATGCGTATAAGAAAGTAATTTGTCTAAAATTGGTGTTATTGTATCTCACATCACCGTAATTTCTTCAAAAATAATTATGTTATAGTGGTTAAATGTATGTGTTCATATATATTTGAATAAATTTACATTAATGTTCGTAAAAGTGTTTCATTCCTTGTATTTTTATTTGAAAATATTTCACATCGGAACTAGCGACGCCCGCCATTTTGTACGACGTTAAGTTTGTTAGGACACTCCCCCCTGTGCTGCGTAGGTTTGTGAGGCTCCGCCTGCGACGTTTCGTCATGACAAGGACTGCCCAAGCCGTGCACAAGCTGAACTTAGCCGCAGACGGCCGCGATCAATTTTCGTTTCCAAAACGGTACATATAAAAAAAGCAGAGAACACATGCAATTATAGAACAGATGTGGATGGGTTAAGTGCTATATATGCCAACCTGATAAATAATTGACTACAATAACCATTCTTGGCCAGAGGTTGTATGGTAGGGGAACAAGTATTTATGAAATTTGTTTATGTGTATAATTATATATCAGTGTTAATACCAGTGTACAAAACAAGTGTTGTATGTAATTGTGTGTAATCGGTAATATGAATGTATGTGCTGACACAACAAGTTCATGAAAAATGTAATATATTTAGTAATGTAATAATTAATTGTACTGTAATTGTTATAATTGTGTTTTGTTTCTTCTTTCTTGTTTGCAATGTATAATTGGTATAATAAGAACAATGTATACTTTACATATGTATAAATAATTATATATAATATATTATTATTATTATGTATGAGGGAAAAAAATGTAGTGAGTTAATTAATGTAAGTATGAACAGGGATGATTGGGTATATAGGTTGGTTGTTGTTCAAATAGACCGGATATGAACACAAATTGACTGTTATACATGATGTACATACATGATGTAAGAGGGAGGAGACTTGCAAGGATGAGGTGTGAGGGTGGTGTGTGTAATATGGCGCGGCGGAAGGAATGTGTGTAGTAGAGGCTTTGAGTGAGTAAAGAGGATGGCGGGTGGATTGTTGTGGAACCAAAAAATGCGGAAAATATGAGGTATGTAATAACACAATCTTTATATATTGTATGTATCAGTCAAATTGTGAAATAATCTTGGTAGTACGTAATGTGTATCTACGAGTATATGGTAAATAATCCGTATGTTTGTAGCCCTGATGAAGGCTGAATAAAGGCCGAAACGTGGCAGATTGAAAAGTTTTTATATTAATGACCTAATCTCAAGAATCATTCCATAATATTAACAGATGTTTTACTGAAAGGTATGTACACCCGGTATCACACAATATGCCTGTGTCCAGTGCGGTCAAATGTGGCCTTTCCACAGCTTGGGCAACCACGCCTGGGCACTTGACCAATCCTGGAGTCCAGGCAAAGCGGCTCTTATCATTGGCTTTTGCGCCAAGATTCAGACACTTCCCCCTTCCCTTCAAGATTTTCCTCCTCGTTACCTCAAAGGGGCGGAGCAATTTTTGAGGTGAATGACGTCGGCATCGCTGCTTCGCTATCGGGGAGGCTGGCAGTAAAAGAAGGGGAGGGGAGAGAGGGAGGAAGGGGTAAGTTCACGCAGGAGAAAACGGATTGGTGAGCGCGAGCGCGAGAACCCCTCCACCCCCAACAATTGCACTGAACACTGGCCCTGTGGACGCTGAGGACCCACGCGCCCACGCGCGGTCACGGAAAGAGCAATGGCATTTTTTATCGAATTCTTTATATATAAATAGCAAATGCGAATATAAATAGCAAATGTTTATTTTTTATTTGTGGAAATCTTCACTCAAGTTAAATATTTTATTAACTATTTTTGAATAACCACTTGTTAAAAAGAAGAATAAATTAAATTAGAAGAAAAAAATTAAGTCT
Source organism: Acheta domesticus (assembly GCA_031308135.1). Lineage (NCBI taxonomy): Eukaryota > Metazoa > Arthropoda > Insecta > Orthoptera > Gryllidae > Acheta > Acheta domesticus. The sequence continues at coordinate 263,266,786 of JAHLJT010008446.1, forward strand.
TAAAATGTTACGATTCGATGTAATTTTCTTAAAACGAGCTATTAGGAAAATAACAAAAACGTCTTTGAATAAACTTCAAAGATACTGATAAAGAGACTGATAAAGTTTGTAGCTAAGAAATTTTAATGCCGTTACAATTTTCCAGTTAAAATGTTTAAATGGAACACAGGTTTTCTCGAAGTTACTATTTTCATAACTTATATTATGGTTTTAGTGTGACCTCTATAAACAGTGTCTGGAGTATTATGTTCGATTGGAGGAGCTCCATCGCAATGCAAAGAAACTCCAGGAAACTCACTTTACCACGGTTATCGATATTCAAGTATGGCACCCTTTTATTCACACGAATCACATCGTCCTTGTTTTCTGTTGTTTTTGTGAAATAATTTTATCCTTTTCAAGGTATACGCATGAGGAATATTTTCTGCCTAGAAAGGAATCCCAATACAATAATGCGCATCAAACATCACAATTCATTTGATTTTAGATAGACACCTACAACATCAGTGTTGTCATGAACTCGCAAGCCCCCAAATCCGAACAAGAGAGGTTCGTAGAATGGTTCGTAGAATTTCAGCGTTGCCTTGTGGTGCGTTGAGAGAAACAGTGTTGTGACATGTACTTCCGTTAAATTGCAACACAAATATTGGAATAGAGGCTGCGAGGTGCGAGGTGCTTCAATGAATATAATAAGGATTAAAATAAAATATACATATGGTAACTTGTTCGAACAGAGAGAGAGAGAGAGTTTTTTAAAGACAGTACTTCACTGACAACATCCTTATGACACTAAATAAAACTTGAATTCGTAATTTTATTTTGGGAGTAGTTTTGGTGACATAGAATTAATACAACACCCTCAAACATCTTTTCTTTTTTTTCAATTTTCCGTGATCGAATGCAGTGAATTACTATTGATTGATTGTTTAGTGTTTTCGGACGTGTTATCTACAATGTAAGTGTACCGTATGATATATTTCGGAAGGTGACAAGTGTTCCGCCCCTGCTGGAACTACTGATTCAACGCCACCTACATTTCGACTAGCCAGTATTCCACATCCAGGAATCTTCCCCACTGTAGCAACGCCTCCAGCCGAGACGGGATCTAAGCCTCTGACTGGTGTCTTGTTATGTGTGGTAAAGTTGTGCATGTTTGTAAGTTTGTGTGTGTGTATTGAAGTAAGGGGGAGGGGCAAGAACGAGGAAGGAAAGATCGCGCGCTGTCAGTGGTCCGTGTGTTAAGGTATTTATCAGAGAAACTAGGAAAACTATCTATCACAACAGCTAACAGCTGGAATTCAAGTTCGAGCAGTAACTAATTTCGACCTAGAGCTGTAATTAGAATTGGACATCTGCCACAATTGGGATTAGAACCCTACGACTTCCCGGTCAACGAAGCTACAAAGACAACAAATGATGAGCCTGAAGTATTGCAACCGGTGCAAAATGCAGGTAAAACAAAAACTCTCATTTCCAATATACATTTTGAATTTTTCAACATTACTATTATTCAACATGAGAATTATTACAATTATTCATTATTTTTCTTTTTCCTTGGAATTAGATGGGCTCCCCAAATTTAAATTTAAAAAAAGGTATTTAGTTACACATCTCTGTGGAAATCAATGAAATCAATTCAAACACCTGTCCTTCCTGGCGCATGTAAAACTTTGCATTGCCAGTAAGAGTACAGGAAGTCGCGCAATCCGCGAAATTTCGCATTTTCCGACAAGGTACGTCGATTCATGTACACGATGTCAGCAAGGTTAGCTGTCCACCGCGAGCTGCAGCATGGCGTTTATCAAGTTCTAATTGCACTGTTTCTGCTAAAAATACTTTCCGAATAATAACAATATTTATATTAATGCATTGCATTTTAAAGAACTGAAGAATGCTGGAGAAAATATATATACTTCCATTAAGAAAACAAAGTTGTGCCAATATCTTAGAAATTACATACGGTACTAACAAGAAAACGAAATATGTTCTTTGCCCCCATCATCAGCAATAACATGGCGCAAATAGCATACCGATAGCACCAACCGTTTTCAAATATTTGCTGTGGCCAACTTTAGGTCTCGAGTCTAAGCTATTGCGCTACTAACGCAGAACTATGCGTTACCGCGAACTGATGAAGTTTAGAATCATAAGAATTTGTGTCTTTACATTCATTGCTTTTCCCCGTTTTTGAGAAAATCTTGTTTTTGTAATTTTTTAATGCTGTACATATTGCACGCAATGTTGCATGAAAAGTCCTAAAATTTTGAAAAACATTTACATGACCTTTATGAAAGAACTCAATATGCCGAACAAATTTTATTTGAAGAAAAAATCTCTATCTTCAATTTTGTAGTTGGAGAAAGACGCCGAAAAAATTCAAACTTTCACAATTTTCGAAAATTTAGTGTTATCCGTGAAAATCGGACCTATGCCATGTTAATAAGTGTATTTTACTTTATTCATACAAGAAATTTAAAGAAAAAATTTGGAGCCGTTTTTGATAAAATTTTGAAAATCCCCGGGGTGCTTCATATAAAGTACCCCCAAATTTTGAAGAATCTTTTCAAAATCTCAAAGCTTTGACTAGAATCAGATCATCGGGGAATATCTATTTTGGAAGAAATCGTACGTATGGTTTAGGCGCTAGCAGTGTTCACAGACGGACAGACAGACGGACGTTTTCCTTTCAATTGGGTTTTCGGTATCAAGGACCTAGAAAACAGGGTTTCTGGCTACACCACGTGTTAGGGAATTTTTTTTTAATTTAGAAACTGGTTTTATCCACTTTTTCGTTTTCACGGCCTGGCAATTAATTTTTTTCCACCGAAAATTGGCCATTTTTTCGCGCAGCATTACATAACTTTCCCTATACTACGTATATCACTTCGTGTATACGTACGTATAAGGGAAAGTAATAACTATGGCGTAGGCAATAAGAAATTCATTTTTACTTTCCCGTATACATACGTATATACGGAGTAATACACGTAGTATAGGGATAGTTATGTAATGCTGCGTGATAAAAAGGCGGATTATAGGCAGAAAAAATTCATGGCCGGGGCCTGATAACGAACTAGTGGTGCTACAGAATGGCACAGAACTTCCCGTATTAGTTTTCTCTTTCCTTTGGAGTTGGCTAGCTGTTCGGACTTGACATATATTCTTGTCAGTTGCCATCTGTCGCCACCCAAATTACTTTTTTAACATTTTCTTAATTTTTCGTTTTCTTAATAGTAGAACGGAAAAACTATCTCAAGAATATTCAAGAACAGTGAAAGCTCGTCCTTAATGGCAATTTTCTTTGAAAAATTTGGAGCGGTTTTTACGAGAATGGCGTTTAAGCGTTACTTCAAATGCAAACTCTGAAGCTCTTTTTCACAGGAATCATTTGTGTTTTCGAAAAACGTTACTTGAAGTCGTTTAAAGCACATTAAGTCACAAAGAAATAGTTTATACAAATTATGGAAAGATCTATATTAACGGTGGGAGATATTTCACAAAATTACGTTTGTGTAATGTTTGAAAAAAACGCAAAATACCCCCAAATAAACTTTACGTCATATTAAAGAGTGCAAATAGCACCATCCGTTCGAAAATTTTGGGGACATTTTTGAGAAAATAGCGTTTGAGTGTTTCTGAAGATGCAGAAGTTTGGACTAGTTTCAACAGAAAACGGTTGAGTTGTAGAAAACTTTACTTGCCATTATTCAAAGCACATGTACTCATAAATATAATGTTAACAATTTGCCGTTAATGTAAATATTAACGACGTGGGAGAAAAGTCAAAGAAATTTCATTTTTATAAGTTATGAAAAAATAATCTTTTTGTAATTTTTTCAAATTGCACACATTGCACGCAATATTGCGCGAAAACTACTAAACATTTCTAAGTGTTTCTTAGTGTGTCAAAAAAGTTTCTTAATGAAAGAACTGACTTTGGAGAACAAATTTTATTTAAAGGAAAAATCTCTATCTTCAATTTTGTAGCTGGAGAAAGACGCCGAAAAAAATTCAAACTTTTGCAGTTTTCGAAAATAAAGAGTTAACTGTGGAAATCGAACATCAGCATAATTAATAAGTGTATTTTACTCTATTCTTACAAGAAATTTACAGAAAAAAGTTTGGTCCGTTTTTGAGAAGATTTTGAAAATGTCTGGAGGGATTCATGTAAAGTACCCCCAAATTTTTAGAAAGTTTTTCAAATTCTCTAAGCTTCGACTGGAGCCAGATGGATAGGGGTTTTGTCAATTTGGAAAAATCCTACGCTTGGTTTAGGCGCTGGAGTGACGGATGGACAGACGGACGGACAGACAGACGCACGGACGGACAGACGCACGGACGGACAGATGGACGTTTTTCTTTCAATTGGTTTTTTGAAATCAACGATTACAAACAGGAATTCTGCATCCACCACGTGGTGGAGTATATTTTTTTCTTAATTTAGCAACTGATTTATGCACTTTTTCCTTATTAGGGTCCGGCAATGAATTTTGTCCTGCGGAAAATTTTCTATTTGTCGAGCAGCATTTCATAACTTTCCCTACACTAGGTATATTACTTTGTATATATGCATATAAACGGGAAGGTAAAAGTGGATAAAATAAGTTGCTAAATTAAGAAAAATATCCCCTAGCATGTGTGTGGTTAGAATTACAGCTTTGTGAGTCCCTGATACTGAAAATCTTCCTCCAACAACAAAATTGAAGTAGTAGAGATTTGAAAAAGTTGAAATTGTAGAGATTTTACCCTTAATTAAAATTTGTTCTCCAAAGTGAGTTCTTTCACTTCGGTCCTGTACATGTTTTGAAAATGTAAGTAGTTTTCTGGCAATATTGCGCGAAATAAGTGCCATTAAAAAATACAAGATTTTCTCAAAACGGCTCCAAATTTTTTCTTTTAAATTTGGCAGGGATAGTGCCTAAATGTGATGACATAAAGGTCATGTTGCTCTATTCTTTTTATTCTTCAGAATTTACAAAAATGTAATTTTTTGACATGTCTCTCACGTTTTTAATATTTTCATTGCCGACAATTCGTTCACGTTTTTATATTTACAAGTATATTTGCTTTAATTAATGTCTTATAAAGTTTCTCGAAAATACAACTGTTTTCTGTGAAAAGTAGCTCAAAATTCCGCATTTCCGTAAACACTCAATCTCCATTTTCTCAAAATGTCTCCAATTTTTTTCTTCAAATTTTTCGAAAGGATAATGCTAATTGAATTCTTTCATGTGAGGTAAAGTTCATTTTGGAGGTTTTTTTTCAAAAATGACACAAATGTAATTGTTTTGAAAGATATCCCACACCGTTATTAAGCACGTTTCCCGCAATTTGTAAACACATTTGTATTTGTGAGTAAATGAGCTTTAAATTAAGTTTTCGAAAACCCAAAAGATTCCTGTGAAAAGAGATTCAAATTTCGCATTTATAGTATCGTTGAAACGCCATTTTCTTAAAAACGGCTCTACATTTTTCAAAGAAAATTCCCATTGAGGACGAGCTTTCACCGTTCTTCAATATTCTTAAAATAATATTTCCGTTCTATTGGTAAGAAACCGAACAATTAAGAAATTGTTTAAAAAAGCAATTTGTGCGGCGATAGATGGCAGCTGGCAAGAGTATATTGCAACTCCGAATATCTAGCTGAGACCAAAAGAAATAGAATACTAATATGTGAAAGTCTGTGCCATTCTGTAGCACCACTAGTTTCAAATTGTTATGGCTTTAGTGAGCGGTATGTGCAAAAGTACTGAGACTTTTTGTAAGCAAACTTCGCTTTATTCGATCAATAAAAATTAAAATAATATGTTGGAGAACATTTCAATATTCTCATAGGGGCATCATGTAAGTATTCTTCAAAATTAAAGTGGTTCTTTTGATTAGTTTGAACAGATGAGAGAGATTATCCATTTTTGAGAATATCTACAGATCGGGTTTGGCCTCTGTGCGCTGCAAGATAATGTTTTGTTTTTACTACCTGAATGTTGAATGCAGTAAATGTTGCAAGAGTTTACAACCAACACTTTTCCAGATTTGGGTTTGATTAAAATAAGGGTCTAAAACCAGAAAAGTCAACGTCATACTTTTCTCGAAAATTTTTCGATAAATGTTCGTTTCCGAAACTTCTTCCAGTGACATTCTGAGAATAGTCTAAACAATAAGTGTTTGATATGTTTTTATGAATTTTCCGATTGTTCATTGGAAACTGTGCACCTGCACCCGTTAACTCACATTTTCAATGACTTTTATGCACACGAATATGTTCATATATTTTCAAAAAAGCAAAAATTAAGCCAAATTCATAAAAACAAACAAAAATTAAATTCATAATTCTCAGCCAATATATCTTTCATCATTTTATTCAAAATATTTATATTTTGAATTATCAATTATAAATATTTATAGATCCCGTACTGTGCGACAGAGCCCATTCCAATCTTGCTGAAGGTTGAGATAAAAATGCACAGAAAATCAAATAGTACCTTTTATTTTATTGTGAAAGATTATTTTGGTATTTTCTTTCAATTTAATTTTACATTGATTTCGGCCTCTTTCCTGCCCACTCATGCTTTGGAGAGGGGGCACCCAAAAGAACTAAATATGCAAAATTGTAAAGAAGAATTATCATAAAAGTCGTATTTTGTAAAATACTGCCTAAGAACATAATCCGGATCCAATCTGTCTTCCTTCATTTCCTCATGTCTTTCATCTATCATTTATCTGCTCCCAAACTGTCCCTCATCATTTCCCCTTTTGTCATCTACCCGTCCCCAAAACAAGTCATCTGTAACAATTTACTTGTCTTCAAAAAAAGCCGTTTCCTCGTAAGATACGCAAACCTGGTTTAAATGGCCTAGGAAACATCGCTTTGAAGATATTCCCGTGTGTTGCAATAATCTTTGTTTTGTACGTCATAATCGGCAAACTTCAAAAATTTGTACCATGTAGGATGAGGTGTAATTCTCTATCCACCAGCATCACACTTACAAGGTTCTGTGTCGATTGTTTATTTTAAACGGCCAAAACCATGGTCTTTCCTTAGCGTGTGACATACTTATATAAAGAACTAGAAAGTTAAAAAAAAAATATAATTTGTAACCACATTCAAGGTCAGAATATGACTGGGTGCTACCAAAATGTAATAAACTCCAAAATAAATACACAGAAGTGTTTCAGTCATTTTCAAAGTATATTTATAGTCAAGGAGATTGAATGTGGTGGCGCAGGTTTTTATTATTTTTAATTGCAGCCCAGCAGTTGGAAAAATCTGAAAAAAAATCACAACAATTTGCGTTTTAAGAGGAACTTTTAAGATTTTCTGGAGCCTGTTCCAGGGTTCTAAGACACAGTAAAAATTACTTTTTCCCTTAAAAAAAGTTTTGTATTTGAATTTGATCTTAGAAAATATCAAAAATTTTTTTTCTGTTTATAGAAATTATTTTCTTATTTAACATATTTTTCAGTCAGATAAAAGTGTTAAATTGACGAAAAAATTAAAATTCAAAAACACGTTTTAGGCTGAAGAGGCGTGTGGGTGGTGGGACGGGGACTAAGAAACTTTTCAAAAATATTATTTTTGTGTTAGAAATAGTTGGTAAGTACTCCTATGTCATTTGGTTTAGGGGAACGTTTTAGCATTATTACCGGGGGTACCATTTACATTTGTAAAGGTTGTACGTTGCACCAATGGATAGTGTCAATTCCGCGATTAAAACATATTTTCGACCCACCAATAACAATTGTAAATAATCTGTCTTTCGCATTAGCCGGGATCACGTAATTCTCTAGTCAGAGGACGGCATTTTATCGGCGAATGACCGAAAATCTAATTACAATTGTCAGAAGGACTACTGATGAATATTTAAAAGACAGCGTTTGAAAACTCCAGTCATTTAATCATTTCTATCTCTAGATTTGCAAAATGTGTTCTCAAGTTAATGTTGAAATATCAGTTCCGGAACCCGCAGACTTATGAGAAATGCAATGGTAACCCTGAAGATTTGGTCGCAAAGCCAACAGCGATAACACACATTTTTCCTTCTTCCAGGCCTTCAACGCTTACTTGCGTATTAAATGTCACCGAAAACTGCGACCAAACATAAATGAATAAGGAATTTGAAGCCGTTGTGTTGTTTAGACTTTCTTTGCAAAATTGTCTCTGCGTGAAATACACAACATACGAACATAAACTATTAATCAATAGGGAGTTCATTTTAGACCGTTGCATTGTATTGTGGCGTCATACGGATGTATTAAAACACAGACGAGGGTGGGTAGAATAAACAGTTGGTTTATTAAAAAAAACACTGACCGAAGTCGTAAAACACCATAACACTGCCTTCTACTAACTAAATAAATAGAGCCCACCACAAGAAGTGATATTACAGTGCGGCTACCACACCGCCAAACAACAAACGTTTCCCCTCGGTGTGATGCACCGCTCTGCCGAGACAAACCTACATGTCTCACGACTGACGACAAACTAATGCCGGCTTCCCCTCCGCGTGCTAGACGCACAGCCTCCTGCTGACACAGCTCGAACAACAGAAAAGAAGAAGGTGGGGCGTTCGTCACCCGGCTTTTAAAGGCGCCCTGGCGTCCTTCCCCGCCACCGTTGCCGTCCCAGCACCTGAGAACGACGCTACGCGCTCGGAAAAACCGATGCGTCATTGCGCGTCACCACGCCAGATGTCCAGCCCTTTGTTCAGCATCCGGTGAAATTCTACCGTCTGCGCGTTTGAGCGTGCATGACGCTACAGTATGTAGTGGCATCCCGTTTCAAGAATAAAACATCTTTTCATTATAATTTAAAGAATCAACTAATTAATTTTATATTACGTTACTTAAATTATTTTATAAATACATTTAACTTGTTTGAAATTTTCCCCAACTCAAAATAGTTTAAAAATGTAATTGTTTATATTGTTTACAATATTTATTAAAAATTCAAAAAACAAAAATTATAAATATGCAATGCAATATTACTGAAAATACTTTAGTGGTCATATCCAATAACAGAATTGGCAATTTTCTATAAAATATAAAAAATGTAAAAAATATAAAAAAGCAAAATTCAATTTTGCAACCATATTTTACAGAAGAGGATCCCTATTTGTACTCCATAGATTATAGTGGAACTTCCCGAAATTTTACAAAATTTAGAAACAATATTGACAATTAAAATTTTGAAATGTTTTATGTCTTATGTGGTTCTTTAGTGATCTTTTATGGATTAGGGAAAACAGTGTTTGCGTAGATTTGGTTATCTAGAAGAAGTGGATGTAACACGATTTAATTCTAATGTCATGTGAAAAACATTGTGTGCATTGCTCGTCTTCCGAAAATAAAAATATCGTAACGTGAAAATACAAATTGTTGTAGTTTAATTCCATTGCTTTGGATTGTAAATAAAACATAAATTACGTGTAAATTACACATTATATTGATGTGTGTATACCCCAAGTGATTACGCAATAGACAAAAGTTGGAATTTCTTACTTTGCAAACATTCAGATTTTAAAATATGTTATAAGAATCATATCTCGTTCCTTATTCTAACGTAAAATTACTCAAAGACGAGGTATCACATATGATATTTAATGTTCTCGCTAAAGAACACCATGTAAAATGCAGTCACTCTTATGTTATTCTGACGTGAAATAATTCTGATCCCCAAAATAAAAGATCAGACCTCATTCGTTTGCTTAGAGCTGCACTTCCGAATAATGTCTGCAGTGAAAAACGTACATTGAGACTAAATGAACTTTAAATATTCTTATTTTGTTTATTATTTTACATATCAAATTATTTTTCATAAAAATATAGCCATGTTCCGCAACAACACAGAATTTTTGCATTTGGTCTTCTGAAAAACGAAGAAGTAATTCACAACTGAAAGCTGCTTTTTCGGAGACGTGTTTTGCAAATGACTCTAAAACGTATTTGTTAAAGTTATTAATGTTTTCTTGTAAAATAACTAGATTAGGCAGTTTACTGTGACAAATTATTTACATTGTTTATTAAATATTACTATAATAAACGATGAAATGTAGATATGGAAGCTATTACTCATTGTCGAGTGTTATTTTTTGCAAAAAAAAGCGTATTAAAATTAATTTTGAAATGTGTGTTTACTAGGAAATTGCATGCCTTTATTTATGTAATTAAATGTACATGCTACAACTTATGTAAAACTGTTCGTTGCTTCAATATTTACTTTCAAATATTTACCATAATATAACTCGCGATTGCCGCCATTTTGTAATGTTCACAATGAATAGTCCCGCCCCTCTGAAATAAAGCTAAAGCGGATTGGTTAGCTCCATCCCGTAGGGCGGGGCAGGGGTATGCAAACGGAGGTAAAGTTCGGCTCAGGACATCGCCCATATTTTGTGAGACCGAGGGTACAAAAGCTATTATTTGTCTTCCAATAATAATTTATTTTAATTATACGCATATCTTTTATAATCTATATCATAAGAGTTTTTCAAATGACGTTTGTCTTGTTGCTTATACCATCTTAGACTTTTGGCGTCCCTTAGTTTTAAGATTCTAATCCTTGTGAACCCCCTGTGATTATGAGCACGCGCCGCCACTGCTTCATGAGGAGATGATCGAAGAATAGATTGTGTAACAAATATCATCTTCGCTTGACAACGCAATTTGAATGAATCTTGATAATGCTCTCGAGATTTTTTCTTTGTTCAACTACTATCATTTGAATTCTTTCATTTGAACACATCAGTGTGGAAAATATATACTGCGATTTTCGTAACTTTGTCCCTGACAGGAATCAGCTGTTCACTGTTTCATACAATAGGGAACTTGAAAGTCAACATAGTGACGTCACTGGCGCGAAATATAAGCTCCCGATTGGATAGCAGCGAAACAGTTGATTACTCTTAGGGACAAAGTTACGAAAATCGCAGTATAAATACGGTCCTTTATAAGACTTAAATGCATCCTAGCAAAGAAAAATTAATACTTCTCTAGCAGGAGACATCCAACTACCTCGGAGTGGACGTTATCCGGCATCTTCCCGTCAATTCGCATCGTGCAACTGTAACCTCTGAATATTTGAATTTTACATTTAAACTTTGGTTCAAATAATTATTTCAAGGAAAACAAGAATATCTTTGAATTTTTCTTTCACTTAAAATATTTGTCAGTTTATTCAGAGTTCAGATCCACTGTTTCCGAGGAAAGAAAGGACAGGTTGTTGGATGGAATGTATGTTGAAAATGCTTGTCTTCATATGTTAGGGATGATTTTATTGTTTTGCAATACAATCTACATGTAAGTCGCACGCATACAGTGTTACATACAAAACACACTGGTGATTAGGTTAAAATAAATATTTGTGGCTAATGTGCATGGAATGTGGTTAAATGATGCATTCTCACCTCGGCTGCAGAAAAGTCCATTTCTATCACTTACATTTTGATAACTTTCTATATTTTATTCTTTCGGAGTTCATAGAAAGAACTGAAAATTCTGTATAAATGAATAAACATATAACTTTTTGTATATCATTTAATGAAAAACGTACACTCCACTTCTTGCTATTAAACTGGAACGCCTGGTTATGAGGTTACTCTATTCGTCTACCTCAAGTAAGCAAAAAATGAATGCAAAACATGAAACATGTAATTAATGAAACATAAATGCTAAAAATGAATTCTGATCAATGTTAATTATTTGTGATTCTTTTTTGTCGTAGTACTTTCGAAATATATACTAATTCTGTTCAAAATAACTGCATTTATTTTAACTACTTCTACCTGAAGATGAAATGAACACATTCACATGCGAAGTGAAATCATGGATAAATATTTACAAAGTGTTTTTATTTGTATTTGGCATATGTTGATGCCCTTTTCTATTGCGGTCCGAATTGGAAGCATATTCCAAAGTGTGCTTCATCTGGCTTCGTAAGTCGAGTTCTTCCAGCCGAAGCAGACGCTTTGCTTACGCGTGTATGGCGTTGCCGCCGCTGCAAAGCTTGGCATTTTTCCATCGCTTGTAAAATCCGCTAATTCGGATTGAGGTTGGTGCACACCGAAGCATGCACAATTTGCCATTGCAATAATAAAATAAAGGAGGAGTGATAATTTTATGAGGAGGCTGAGGACAAGTTGGATAACGCGTTCTCTCCCTTCCCACCGCTCCACAAGGCCGCTTCCAAGGCATGGTTGCTCAGCAGGCGCTGCTGTTTCGCTGTTACGCCACCAGGGGCGGTTAGACTAGCGGCAGCGGTGGTGATTCTTTCCGTGACCGCTAGATGTAGTTGCCGTCCTTGTCGCGGTAAAGATCGTCGTTGACAGAGTATTGTTGAGGCGCCTGTGCGCAGTCAACGTTGTGAGCCCAGTCACAAACGCGGACTGCTTGGTTGAAGACTGTACCGTTGGGGCACAGGAAGGAGAATTTGCTTCCCGAGGGAAGGCACCAGTGCCACACCTGGCGGAAAACAGCAAAACATTAGACACACGCATTTCGGTCCATCTAAAAAAAGTGTCAACTCAATAATGGCGCTAACTAAAGAAACCTTTATTATGATACGGGATACTTGAATTGTTGTGCCTAATATATAAAATGCTTTATAATTATTTTATTCAGGAACAGGAACATCAAAGTTAGTTTGCCACTTTTTCATTTTCAACAATAAATATATTTATAATAATAATAATAATAATTATTATTATTATTATTATTATTATTATTATTATTTGTTCTCATCTGATTATGTATATAAGTTTTACGCGAAATGTGTGTACCATCATTACATGGATATACAACTTTTTTGAAAACTTGTTTATTAATTGACAAAAAAGGACACCTATGTGTAATATTATTAATGAACATTCTTATACCTAAAACAGTTTATTCACAATTCCCTGAATTTCACTGTTGCTTTGCCTGGAAACTCTTCATAAACGTTTCCTTCAGTAATGTTGCCGAATGTTCTTATCGTTTTCTTTTTCATTATTCACCGGCCGTCATTCTGACATCATTTAGTAGAGTCTACAAAAATGAGTTTCGTATATGAGAGAATCATAAGTGCACGTATTTAATTATTTCCATCTTCACTTTGCTCTCATTAAAGCGTTTTGCCATTCAACGGAAAACACTACTTTACATCCTTCAACCCATTCATTTTGTTTTTATTGTGAATGTGTTTTAGGACTCTGGCCTTGATTAGACATGTTCAGGCAGAAACTATCATTAATCAACTAAATTATTTTCAGAAAAAAATGCATCAACTTTTGCGGAACATATCCTATTCTGTTATCTCGGAACTTGTTTTTCGAATGCTATTGAACAATCTATATTTTGAACTCAACTAAATAATAGGTACAAGTAAATTATCAATAGTGCAAGGCCAGTTGATGGAAACAAACAAAAATATAAGATGTCAACAAAATTAAAATTACATTTCAACTTCATTCACATAAGCTACAATTACTTTATATACCTGGGTCATTCCATGCAAAATTTCAGGTTTTCTGACAGTGAGTCTCAGATTTTTTCATATTTTATTACATTAATCTACTAATGATGAACAGTTAAAAGACAATTTATGGAATTAATATCTTCAGCAGTTTAGCAACAATTACGGGTTAAACATGGACGATGACACAATGTACTCAATAATGATAATAATTATGACGTTCATAAAATGAATAAAACTTTAAAAACGGGCACACTATTTTGAAGATAAATGATCATATTTTAAGCAGTTGATAATATATTAAGGATTGAGACATTTGTTTACAATAAAAAATGCTAATAAATTAAACAAATACATTTTTCTTCAAAAATAATATTTTCTTTTCTTTCATATTTTACACACTGCAGGGAGAACCAATAAATAACCATTCTGCAAACTGTTACGATGGAATCTTAAAAAAGGCGTAAGTTATTAAATAAAAAGTATACGCGCTTTTTCTCTTAAGGTTGAAAGTCGCGTGCCTTTGCCCAGCGAGGGGTGACGCAAGGTCGTAGGCAGGCACCGCCAAGTTCATTCTCTAGGGATATCCATCGGTGCCTTCGAAGGGATCCTGACACCAGTTTACAGGCTTAGTTTTCGCGTGTTACTGTTCAGTGATACATCATGATAGAAAATGCCAAAGATTGTGAATACGTTTAACAGGCTTTGGTGTTGCAATCCATTCGAACTCGAGAAGCACAAAAGTCGGGTGAGTAAGAGAAAGATTACAGAGGCGATGCGGAAGAAAATATCGAATTTAGTGGTAGGTGAAGCAATATGCGATGTGTCGTCACAAAATATCCAAAATGCCCAATGCAGATCTTAGTGACTCAACTGAAACAGTGAAGTGAAAACGTCAAGTGAAGAGGAGTACGTAGCCCCAGGAATTGCAGAGGAAGCAGTAATGTAAACATTTTGTATCTTCTGGGTCAATCACCATTGTCATTGCGAAAACAAACCCGAGAGATATCATACGCAAGGAGAAAGGTGAGTGCCGTAAATAAAGCAGTTTCTGAATTATTTCATGTGAGTACAGAAAGCAATGATGGAGAAGAAATGTTGACACAATTGAAAGAAAAATTTTCAAACGTGAAAACAGCTAATGAGAAATACATGATATTAACGTGTTTAGCAAAAAGTTGGAGTGAACAAAAAATAATGGTCGAATATGGCGTATCTCTTCATGTAGCTCCTACGGCAAAATTAACACCTAGAGAAGTAATTTTGCGAAATCCACCACCGCGCGGCGGAGGAAAACTGTAACGCCGAGCGCTGACGAGGAGCGCTGTGGCGCGGCGGCTCTAGCAGCTGAGACGAGTTCGTTAATGGAGCGCCAGTAAGATACTTTTATTCATAACTTTAAAACCATTCAAGATTCCATGATGAAATTTACAGAGTAGCTTGAACGTGGTTTCAGCAATTTTTCTTCCAAAATTCAAGAATTTAAAAATATTATATTTCCATTTATTGCATATTTTAGAATTTGTTTACTTCCTAATTGTTAAAGACTCACGGTAAAAAAATATCTTTAGCGTAAAATTATCCTTTACATTTCTTCTACAAATGGTGTCACTTTCATATTTTTTGCTTGTTTGCATATCATCGGAAAAAAATCATAACGGAATGTCTACAGACTGCTAACCTAATATTTCAAGTGCCCATTGTTGCTAAACAATGGATGATGAGACAAAAATATTGTACCTAGTTCATGCAGGTATCATAATAAGTAAGGTGGCAAAATATTTTTAAATTCTGAGATGTAGTGTCAGATTTCCTACTTTTTTGCATGGAATGACCCACCTTGTAGTAGCCATTTCAGGTAAAGTCAAATTTAAATTCGAAATATTCGTATGGCGAGAAAGTAAAAATCATATAACAATCTCAGAATTATGAATTAGAACACAACTATGTAATTTTTCTAGAGAAAATATCCTCTCCATTTCTTGCGAACATGTGACGGGTTAAAGGGTTAATTTCGAGTCAATAAAATGAGTGCGTTAAAAGTGCTTATTTCGTGTTAACAAATTTTGACAAAAACGCTGTCTGTCTTTATTCACAAAGGCGCACCCAGGACAGTGGAGTGGCGGGGCCGGGGGGCTACCGTGTTTAATCGAGTCGATGTTTTGTTACATGGATTTTTCTTTTATGCTAACTTTAAAAGGTACTAATTAATATAATTGTTGGTGGTGTAGATACCTTTTTAATAATGAATAAAAGACGGGTGTTGTCTGGTATCAAATATTATACACCCATCTTTTATTCATTATTAAAAAGGTATCTACGCCACCAGCAATTATATTAATAATGTCGGCAAGTCAAGCCTCGCTGGTCTCCAACCTTTACAAGACTTCTTTGAAATTTGGGCTGGCAAACTTTATGAACATATATGATTCATCACACAATGCATTGTGAGAGGGGTAACCCCCAAATTCATCAACATAAGAAGCAAGATAATTCATACAATCTACATTTCATATTTGTTTTTTATAATTTTCAGATAGCTCTGACGATGGTAGCTATGCTATCGAAAAGATCTTAAGTATAATACATATTTGATACCAGACGACACCCGTCTTTTATTCACTTTAAAACGTACTTTTATTTGTAGACTTATAGTTAATATTTATAACGTAATCAATTTATATATTGAACGAGTAAAATCTGTATTATTTAAAATGAATCACTGGCTTCTGGGGGAGGGGCTCAAGCCCCATGACCCCCGGGTGCGCCACTGTTTATTCTTAAAGCAACGAAACAAGCTCAGATTGTAGATTTCCCTCACACGTCACCCCCCTCTCTCTCTCTCTCTCTCATACACACACACACACACACACACACACACACACATACACACAGTTTAACGTTTTACGTCAAACAATAAATCAGTATCATAAATTTAACTCAACGCTTTGAATAGCTATCACCCTGCTTGACGCAAACCGCTTGCTATGATTTACAAGTTCTGTATATTCTTGAAATCGTGAGGCGCACCCAGGATTTTTCTGTATTATCTCGACATTATATATTAGTATTATCTGGAATGCCGAAAAGAAAAAGAATAGGATGGAGGAGGAGGAGAAAAACAGCAAAAAAAGAAAGAAAAAGATAAAGGAGAAGAAGGAAAAGGAGAAGAAAGAAAAGGAGGAAAAGAGGAAGAGGAAACAAAAGAAGAAGAAGAGATGTAAAACTGAGTCGTTGAGAGCAAAAGTGGTGTAAGTCAAAAAATGTACCATAAGGAAAATGACACATAAACGAAAAACACTGTAAAACAATAATATTTATAAATAAATGACCTACAGTAATATGAACGTGCTAAGGAGATATTCTTTCAACTTACTACAGATATTTTGGACTGAAACATTGCTTATTAATTAAGTAATTAACAATTTTTGCTGACTTTCACCCCTTTTGTACACACCGTTTCTGAAAACTATGACATGAAAATAATTGTCGTTTTCGTCTGAGGTAGTAATGTGATAGAAAAATTGGGCTTTGTCGCGATTTTCAACCAAGTGAGAGCAATTCTGAAGTTACAATTTTGACCTGTGCACGTATCACTAGGAGCGATTAAATTTTCTTTTTTTGAGATGCTTCTTCAGTGATGGGTGCAGATAAACAAGACGCTATTTCTTGGGAGCCCCGAGAAGTTGTTTCGTCCTAACTGTGACTTACACCACAATTCTATGTAGCGGCATGAGCAACTTGTTGGCTACTTCTACATTGTTTTGGCGTCTAGCGAAGAAATATTGAAGTTTTCACTCACACCATTTTAGACCGTGATAGAACAATGTTCAAACCATTTACTAGTGCATCTAACTCAAATCTTCCAAAACTTGACAAACACCGCTTTTGCTATCAACGACTCAACTGTTGGTTTAGTTCTATAATGTGTGATCTTGTTTTTCATAGCGAATTTTGTATGTTTTTATTTCTTGTTTAAGAATAACCGGAATAATGAATCATCGACAAGCTAGTAAATAAATAAATAATAAATGAGTCAGATTCAAGCGATTGTTTCGGCCACGCATTGGACCATGGGCAACGAGGGCATTTCAATGAGATGTTACGTAAACATTTATGCGTGGGCAGGTGAGACACAAGATAATGAATGATTTTTGATTGCGTAATCAAGAAGTATCCACTTGTGTCGTTTTTTGAGAAATCAGTTGTTGGCTCATCCGTCAATATCTTATCATTATGACGACCTTCCGTGACAAGCATGAATAGAAGATACACATCCTCGGGAATACCGTACTTGGCACAAACACTTTTGTGAATGAGTGGATCATGAAAGAGTTGGTTATAGCAAATGCAAATCAAATGCGCCTTGTCAGTGTGTGGTGGATATAGGACGAATTCATATATTCTTAAAACTAATGTGATTGCATTAGGCACAAAGAAAAGAAGACAATGAAAAGAGAACACTGAGAATACTTCCAAAATATGAAAATACTACATTTATTAAAATATTTAGTACACATTCTAAACATTTGTTGTGTTTTTTACAGAACATGATTAATAATTTTCTCAAATTGTTAGGAAGAAAATTTATTAACAAGTCTATATTACCTTAAAATAATGAACTAATTACCCTGTATTACCAGTATTTACCCTTAACTATGGAAGTTACAGAAGTACAGCTCAAAGTAAACAGTTCTAAACGTATTCGAAACGTTGCGTGATAAAAATCGCTCAGGATACTATAAGCATTTGCAGACTAGCCAGTGAATCCTGAGTTAGCCCTGAGTGTCCTTGAATCTCGCAAACTCACCGCATAATCTTCAAAGAAGGCCCAAATGATATTGTTCCGGATTGAAAGGCATTTCTACCATTACCTCCTCGCAAATTTTGATGACAAATATAGATAATTTCGTACCTACATGGGAACTGTAAATGAATGTTCTGTGTTGAAATTACAAGAGTCAAAGCACATTCTTGTGGAAAAGCACTTCTAACGGCGTTATTTTCCAACCTAGCCAGGTGGGACATTTTCAATTTTTTGAAATTTTAGTAATATAAAAACAAAATATACATGAAATTATTGTTTTCTTAATTATGTGAAATATTTCTAACAAAAAGTTTCATAAAAAATGACCTTTATTCTGACATATTTGGAATAAAAAATATTAAAGGAATGCAACCATCCTTTAGCCTTCGCGCAACTATTCACTGGAAATTCAATGTCAGTAACTAAAATGGTTTAAAATGTGAAGGATGTCCACGATAAAAAAGCTCTATGCATAACAAATCAAAAATATACTTAATTATTGCCAGACGAACTAGTTGAAAATCAAAATCATTTATTGCAACTGAATATATAATCACATTACAATTTAATTATATTAACAGTAATACTTTATTAACTAAACAATTAAATATTTAGTTAATACAAGCGTTGATTAAAAACGCACTAACCTAATATTGAGACTCCCGTTACCTCGAGGTCTTGGATTAAACCGAAGTCTTCTCAACGTTATAGAACGAATAATAGAAGTATCGTATTTAGGCAAAAGAGTATATGTCAGAAAAAATGAGTATTTTTTTGTTTATTTTTATTTATTTGGTCAAAACCAGTAAAAACTGTATATGACGTGTGGGGAAAGAGATTATCTGCGCACATTTTCTTGAGGCCCAGAATAATATTAAGTTAAGTGTAGTAATTTTTCTTTTATTTCAAAACTATTTACTTTAATTGTTTGAAAGTAACTTTAAACTAACCTAATACTATTTACCTATGCATATCTTTGTATCTAAAAATTAATTATTCAAAAATATCTACACTAAATGCATTTCGTTTTGCTCTCCTGTAAAATTCTGAAACAGAACTTATACCATTTGCCCAAACACGAGCGTATTAATTGAGCACAGACCCTAATTTGGAGACCTTTGTCATTTCGGTGAGTCATTTCGGTAATGCAATGAGTTTGATTTAGATTCGAGCGAAGCCTGATTAGTTGCGCCTAGTAGCCTTGCTTAGTAGTAGGCGTATGCCTTGGGCTCGCGGCCCGTCCCACCTGGCAGCGCGTGTCAGGGTCCGCGTAGTAGCCGGGCTTCTTGTCCTGGCAGGTGAACGACAGGCCCGCAGGCACCTCGTGGTACGTGGGGTACCCAGGATCTGCGTCTTGCTGCAAATAGAACACAAAAACAGAAACAGTCAGTTTGCCTGAAGGCCGTTGGTCCATTCGTTCATCTGAAAATATTTGACTCTCTCTCTCCTACCTCCCCCCTCCTCTCTCTCTCTCTCTCTCTCACGCTTGCTCACTTGCGCAGCAAAGAATGCGATCACACGGTAGAAGAAGTAGTTGCAATATCTTTCTTCCACCAATTAACTTGTGAAGCGAATGGTGTATTTGCTTTGGTATATTGCGCCCTCTATCGGTCTTCCACTCTTGATTAAAAAGTAGAAATTGAAGATTAGTTTATAACATCTTCTCTTCAGATAACATTTTGGGTTGTTCTGTTGCCTGACAAAATATTTATATTGAATACATGCTCTTTCGAATCAGGGCTCCATGAGAGTGAAGTATAGTGAAAAAAGTTAACATGGGGAATGACAAATGAACAAATTCTAGTATTATCTGTGGCGGCTGGAGGCCCCCAAGAATGAGGATTCCAAATCGAATGTCGGGAAAGGAATTTTAAAAATTAAGAACAGTAATACATAATACTATAACGTAAGCAACTCGTGTAAATTCATGAAAACTAAGTTTTAAAAATTCTATACATATCCATCTAGGAGAAGTGCTGTGAAATTTGGAGGTTGATTGAGGAAAGATGATTGAGGTTACCGGCACCCAGGTTTGACAAAGGCTTATTTACAACGCAAAACGATCGTGAAAGTCGAATGAAGCGGAGTAGGGAAGAGGTTCGTTTCCCAGGCGAAGAAGATATTCGGCTTGCAGAAGGAAGCTGACTCCACGAGGTTGCTGAGGTCACCGGAGAAAACAACTTGGAAAGCTCCAGCAGGCCAATCATTACATTGACGGTTGAGAGGGAACAAAAGTGTGCATCTCGCCCACGTAAATTTCCTATCATGTAATATCTCATTGCTTGATCTCCTAAGCTTACATTTTATATGAAGACCATTACAAAAACTGTTTATGATTTTTATTACGTTTATGTTCCAGAATATTTCTTTCTTTCGAAATTGTAATTGCATGAATACATTTACATATTTACTAAAACAGTTAAGTGAATTTGTCTCCCCCTAGCTATAAATAGAAATCAGAAATAAGAAAAAAAATCGTATAAATGTTAAGAAATAAGAGATTACTTTAGGTTCTTAGAGAAGTCAAATTGACAATGAGCATAGTAGTAGGTTTTCACATTGTGCCACGGTATGTGGAATAAGACGAGCAAAAGCTGTAAGTTACATACCAAACTAACAACAAATCATGTTTCGACAGTTGTTATAGTCCTCTTCAAGTAATGGATGATTTTTTTAACTTTTATCTAGTTCTGTGCTCTTGCGGTAAAAAAGAACTCGTGCCCTTCACCGGCATAACTCTTGTGAAATTCAAGGGGCCAAATATCCATTCCCAGAGTCACATTCAAACCAAAGATTCTTCGTAACAAGTTAAGTCAGTTTGCATCTTTATCTCGTGGTCATTTGGGGCGACCCTCTTCATTTCTCCTGACGACAATTCATTCGGCAGCTACTCGTTTTAGATTTAACTATGTTAATGCAAGTCCATTTCAACTGATAATTGACATTTTGGATTTGTCAAATACTGAAATAATTATAATCCTTTTAATACATTTTACACATTCCCTGTAATGCATTTTAATACCGATAATCAGAAGAAACTATGTATACAACACTTAGATGGTAGAAAACTACTTTACTAAACACAAGCAAAGTAGATCCCATATTACGTTTCAATTGTAGCGCGACAGATCCATCCTGAGGAACAATGCAAGTAGTTGAGTAGTCTCCTTAGAGCCAAGGTTAATATGGTATAGTCTTTTGTTTGTGTTTAGTAATGTAGTTCCCTACTGTCTAAGCGACGTATACGTAGTTTCTTCTGTTTATCGGTATTAAAATGCATTACAGGGGATGTGTTCCAGTATTTGACAATACAAAATTTCGATTATCAGTTGAAACAAACTAAACGTTTTTAAATACAATATATCTCAAGTAAAATATTTTTAATATCAGAATATTATCGATTTGAACACATTTTTTCAATCAAACTTTCACTGACTTGTTCCCAGAAACTTTGCACGTTTTGGAAGTTACTTCTAACGTTTACGCATGCACGAAAAAAAAATAGTATAGTAAAACCGCGAAGAGAAGTTGTTACCAACCCGACAACACCAGCAGACTGGAACCAACATCTATCCCAAACGTCATTTCTCACGTTAGGAGATTTCAATTCTCACAACGAAAACAAACAGCCCCAGTTTAAGAGTTGTCCCAAAGCATTTCACCTAAAAAGCGAGACAATAGCTGGGTAACACCGCGTACTCCGGTGCGATCCTTCCTTTAGCGTCTACACATCCCGGGAAATAAGTACCACGACTACTACTAAGTGAAATACCGTAAGATACTGTTTGCAGCGCGTGAAATATTAAAGACTACACGCCCAAGTAACAACTAAGCAAGTCATCATGATTATCATCCTCTGGTAAATCTGCATTGGGACGGATTTTAATGGATTTCTTCTTTGGATTTGTTCTGTCAATGGATTGATTCTTTATGTTTCTCAATTTTTTGAAGGGCATAAATTCGTACAGTGATATATAAGACAAATGTATAAATTAGTTAATAATGTGATATGGATTTTCCCATCCTAAGTATCATAACATTCCCTGTACAGAAATAATAATGTTATTGTGTAGATGTCGCTAACAACCTTATGTAGTTGATGCGACATAAAATAAAATAAATTTAAAAACAATTATCTCTTTATGTGCTTCATTATTTCTAACCTTTTTGAATCTGTGCTCCAGTTCCACTACCTAATCTATCATATACTTTTTGGGGGGATATATTACCTCATCAAAACAGTCCAATCACACGAACGTTTCTATTTCTTACTTCCCTGATTGTTATTCTCTTTTTCCCAACCCTCTTTAAAACCTCTTCATTCGTCATTTTATCATTGCAAACCAATCTTCTCCACACACCGCCATAACCCCATTTCAAAACAATCCAGATCTTTCCTTAACCACATACTATAATAACACCACATAAAAAAAGGAAGACAATAGCGAAGCAGCATTGCGTACACTGGCGCGATTCTTTCTTAGGCGACTGCACATCACGGGGATTAAGTACTCCGACAACTTTATGAAATACCGTGTGATACTGTTTATGCTGCGTAAAATCGCAACAACTGCGCGCCCAAGTAGCAATTAAGCGCTTTCTCGCTACGACGGCGACGCCGGCTGCGTGTGCCTGCGTTCCGTGTGAAAATGATTTCGCGCTCTCGCGCTAACGTGACAGTGGCACTGCCGCCGCGGCCCGTCGCAGTGCTCGCGCCCGTCATTTCGACATTCCATTCCCACACGTAATATGGAAATTCGAAAAAAAAAAAATAATGACGTAGAGTAGATAGTTATCGTTTTGATATTGCGTACCTTACTACAGTTCATGGGAATGCGAGATTTTTCGACATTCCAAGGTCGCCTCGTAGTCACAAGACGGATGACGAGATGATTTAAGACGTGTTTTCACTTTGTACCTACTCGTGAAAAAGTTTTATCGCGAGATTTGCAGTGAAGGATTTCATAGGGACATGGAAAGATTTACGCCAGTTTTGTCTCGTAATTATCCCCTTTGCCTTAATGGGATTAATGGGCTGGAAGATGATATAAGGTCGAGAATGTTTTGCACATTTGCATTCGTTCTGAATTCATGGAAGGATTCATAGGTACAATTAATTAATGACAGAAGTGATCTCTCAAATAAATGTTACTTATTTAGGTAACCGACATTGATTCGAGAGTTCTGGAAAGTTCAAAATGGCAACTAATGAGGGAAACATACTGATATGACGTTTTCACATAACAATGCGTATTATTTGTCGTCATAAAAAAGGAAATAAAAATAACAATCAAGAAGAAAATTTGAATAAATGATCGTAGATGAAAATACCACAGATATTATGTGTGCCTATTCTTCGCACATTCAATATTTTTGTTCTCGTCTACTAATACGCTGTTACAAAACGATCCTTGCTAAAATCTAGTGTGTAGTTTTGTAAATTACAGATAAGTACTCATTACTACTAAATTAAATTACTCATAGGTAAAGTGAAAATGGAGGTATTTTGACATATTAAAATATATGTATTTTGACTATTTTAATAAAAATTGTGATTATTATTGCAGAATAATTCAATGGATAAATTATCAATAAATTTAATTATTTTTTTTTAAATTTGCTCTTTTACAAATGAAGAGTTTTTTTTAGAAAACAACCTTAGTCCAAAAAGTGAGATTTTGAGATACTAGAACTGTTGCAACAGCATCATAGCCGCCTTTTGCTGACTGTGTTGTTGTAAACAAAATCAGTTCCAGTTCGTAGTTATTAACCCCGAAAGTTTGAGTGATTTTGATAAAAGAACCAAAGTCCAGAGTCTTTTGATACACAAATTTCTCAATTTTTTGAAAAACAAACTAACAAACAAAAGAACACCATAGTCCATACACACCCCACGATTTTGGCGTTCCTGAAAAAAATCTGTTTATGGACTATGGTTGTTTTTTTTTTTTAAACTTTCAAATGCATCATTCAGTTATTGATGCATGTGGAAAAAGTAAAGATGCAATTATATTTTCCATGGACGATGTCTACCTCAATTGTTCACGAAAAAACAGAAACACCACACGAATCGCAATAATATGATTATATATCTCAAAGAAAATAGGAAAGCCACGCGACAGTTTTGGAAAAAGGTGAAGGTTGATTACTAGCATAACCCATGCATATGTTCATGGTAATCAAAATTTAACAACTCAACCAACGGAAAAGAGGTCGCCACCATGTGCATCCTAGTCATGAGCGGTATTGCTTTCCGAGAGAGCTTTCTGAGAGTTTTATGGACCGGAGGCTTTCATAAGGATATTCTTTAACTCGGTCGCTTCATACACGAAGGCTGGAGGAGAGCTTGGGGGAAAGCAATGCTGTGGCGTAGCAAGGGGGTAGCAAGGGGGGGCAAGGGGGGGCGGTCCGCCCCGGGTGACACCATTTTAGGGGTGACTAATTAGAAAATTTTATAATTTGAATTATATAATTTTAATGATTTATTTAAAAATCATACTTTTATAAAAACATGCAATTGTTAATTAGTTCTACTTCGTTTTAGATTATTTACTTATTTATTTATTTATTTACGTCAAAAACAGTTAAAAACTGCGTATGACGAGCTATGGGGAGAAGTGAATTTTGTGCACGTTTTCATAATTCTGTGGTCTCTATCCTAAGCCATATTCTAGTCTAATTTTGAATACAGAAAAGAGAGTTTTTTTGAGTTTTGTTGACAAAATATTCGCTCCTATATAATAAAATATATTTTCAAAGGTAAATTAGCTATAAACTTCTGCCCTGAACCCTCATGTTCATGAAAGAATAATACTTTTTTCCGCGATAATATGAAAAACGATAATTTGAATAACTATATTTCCCACTGAAATTCAGAAGACGTGCACAAATAATGAAGTTACATTTATGTCCAGAAGCAAAACAAGGGACCATCTCAGCATTTGCTCAAGGATCAGGGAAACTGGACGAAAAACCTGATCGAGATGGGGGCCATCAACCCAGAAACTGTGGTACAATACTTGTTACAGGTTCTTTAGAATTATACAGTCCAAATGATAAATAATTACATTAACTATCATTGTTAAAATTAATTCTACTTTCCTTTTTGATGCTCGGTATAGTCTCGAATTGTATAGAAACAGTTATGCAGCAGAAAAGATTTTACTTGGGACTTAAACTTTTCTATTGAATTTAATCGTTTAATGTCTTCTGGCAAAGTGTTGTAGAGTAATGTACATGAATTGTATGTGAATTTTTTGTAGTGAGCTGTTGATACTGCCACCTGGTGAATATGATTACTACGTCGTGTGTTATACTTATAGACATCGGCGTTTGCTGAAAATATATTCCCGTCCTTAAGTAAGTCATTTTTGACAAAAACTACTGATTCGTAAATCAGGAGACAAGGTAATGGTAAAATTCCTAGATTAATAAAGAGTGACTTACAAGAATCACGTGGGTTGGATTTGCTTATTATTCGTACAATTCGTTTTTGTAATCTGAAAGTCTGTGAACTATAAGATGTGTTTCCCCAAAATATTATGCCATATCTCAGGCGGGAGTGAACATTGGCAAAATATACACAACGAGCTGTATGAAGGCTGACGGAATTTGAAAGAATTCTGAACGCGTAGCATAATGAGCTTAATTTTGTGTTCAATTCATTTAAGTGGGCATTCCATTTGAGGTTTGACTGAATTGATAGACCTAAAAATTTTGTTACATTAACATCAGTCAATGGCACACCGTTCATTTTCAATGGAGTACAGATTTTTTTATTTGATATGGAAAACTGCATTGAAACTGTTTTATTTTCATTTACTTTTAATTTGTTATTACGGAACCAATTTGAAACGTCTGATATTGTACTATTTACGGTTTCTTTGTTGCAAAGAATATTTGTATCATCCGCAAAGAGAACTGTTCTTCCGTTTCGAATCGCTAAGGGCATGTCATTTACGTATAATAGGAAGAGAATAGGGCCTAAAATCGATCCTTGCGGGACTCCACGTACAATTGGCAAAGAACCGGAAAGGTGTGTACATAAAGTTCCATCATTCCAGTAAGGTATTTCTACTCTCTGAGATCGTTGTTTAAGGTACGAACATAGCCAATCTAGAGCAATACCACGGATTCCATACGAAGGTAATTTTGAAAGTAAAATGTTATGATCAATGACGTCAAAAGCTTTTGAAAGATCTAAAAATATTCCAATAATTGCTTCGTTTTGATCCAATGATGAGGCGACATCCTTAAGAAAAGAAAAAATGGCTGTTTCCGTAGATTTTGATTTCCGGAATCCATGTTGGCAATTTGAAAACGCGTCGTGTTTATTGAGAAAGGTTTCCATTCGCACATAAAAAAGTCTCTCTAATATTTTTGAAAAAACTGACAAAAGAGAAATTGGCCGATAATTTTGAACTTCATTTTTGTTGCCTTTTTTGAAGAGCGGCTTAATCTTAGCTGTTTTAAAAATATCTGGAAAAATTCCGGTGCATAAGGATGCATTAAATATGTGAGTTAACGGGTGTATAATGGCTGGCGCGCACGTCTTTAACAAACAATCCGGAAATTCATCTAAACCGGCCGAATATTTATTTTTTAATTTACCGATTATTTTGAGAATTTCATAGGAAGAGGTTTCGGAAACGAACATAGTGTCTAAGACTTTTAGGGAAACGTCAGATGTTGAATTTTGTGGCTGAAAACCCTTCGTGAGATCGACAGCAATTCTCGAAAAGTATTGGTTAAAGAGACTAGCCACTGTTGCCGGATCGTTCACATCTCTATCGTTATCTTTTAAAACAACATTCTCTACAAGGTTTCTAGTTGGTTTGGTCGCATTTTTACTATATCCCACATTGATTTTGTTTTGTTATTTGAGTTCAAAATATCCTGATCGTGTTTCATGATTTTAGCCTGCCTTATGACTTTTCTTAACAATGTTTTGTATTTTTTAAAGTACAGGAGGAAATCTTGAGATACGTTATGATGCTTAGAAATGAAAGAAAGAATTCGTTTGTTTTTACATGATGTTCTAATCCCTTGTGTTATCCAAGAATTGTTTTTGCGTGAAATATTTAATTTTCTTTTCTGAAGAGGAAAGCAAGTGTTAAAATGAAATGAAAGCGTTGAAAAAAAATAATAATATTTATCGTTTGTATCAATAGTATTATAAACTGCGTCCCATGACTCCTGCAGCAAGTAATCAATGAATAATTTTATTTTACTTTTAGAAAACACTCTAATCATACGTGTATTATTTATTGTGTCATTGTTCGCATTTCGTATAATGGTAAGAATTTGTGCATCGTGGTCACTGTATCCTAAATCTTTTGTTTCAATTTCATGTCGAGTAGTGGTTTTGTTAATTATAATTTGATCGATTGCCTTCTTTGAATTTACTGTGATCCGTGTAGGTACTTTTATTGTAATATCAAAATTGAAGGAATTAATTAAGTTAAGAAACTGCTCTTTCTCGCAAGATTCGACCAGAAAATCAATGTTAAAATCTCCACATACAACAATGGATTCAAAAGAGCGATTGATGACTTTGATAAGTGTTATCTCTAGTTTTTCTAAGAACAAAATGTAATCTGCAGCTCTCTTTGTTGGAGGCCTGTAGATGCAAAGCAATATCATTTTTAGCACAGGAAGATGTACAACAGAAATTTCAAAAACATTTTCAACGGCATACTCATTGAATTCCGTCAAGGAGATAGAATCAATATTATTTTTAACGTAAATACAAGAACCTCCATATGCCGGACTTTTATGAGATTCTCTTTTTCTACAATAATAGCCTGCGAGGTAAAAGTTTGGAATTTGGAAAATGCTAAGTTCATTAGGAGATAACCAATGTTCTGTAAAGCAAAGAACATCCATTTGATTTAAATCTCTCTGTAGAGCTGCCTCGATAAACTCAGTTTTATTTGAAAGGGATTGAACATTATGGTGCAATATCTTTATTTTTTGCAAGTACCTACACGAATGTTTTTCTGCTGCATCTGACTGTAGTTGCTATATATTTACTCCATTTTTACCTCGAGTGCGTGGTCGAAGGTTGTAATGTGTCCCAGCAGTCACAGGTTGTGAGGAAATAGAGGCGTCATTGGTAGTGGGAATGGAAGAAAAGGGAGTAGCTTCACAGGAGGGGGTAAGAGGGTTCAGAATAAGGGTGGGGGGTGGGGAACGTAAGGAAGGTGAAAGGGATGGATTTTTGGCAGGAGGCTGCGTAGGACTGGAGTTGATGATGTATTGTGCAAGCTTTTCACCGACTGCATGTTTTCCAGCAAGGTTCATGTGGAGACCGTGCCGGGGACTTAAAAATTAAATATCAATTATTCTGAATTAAATGCAGTTTTTTAATTTATTATAATTAAATGTCATGTGCAAATATATTTTTATTAAATAATGTATAAACTATTCATTACATTAATGAATATAATTAATGAATGTGTTTATATTTAATTTATGGGTGGGTGATACCATTAGTTTTGCCCCGGGTGACACCAACTGAAGCTACGCCACTGAAGCAATGTGCAGCTCCACCTGCCCCCTCTGCTGATCACACTCAGTCCTCGCTCCTAACGCTGCCCCTACGAAGAGGCGTCTTTCTAGTCTCAGTTGAGAGCGAAACGTTATCAACACTATGCCACCGGCCTCTGCGAGACTAAAGCCGATTCCCAGGGAAAACATTGTTGAAGTGGGCGCCGAATTCTTTTTGGCTCAAATGTAAAGGAACATTCCAGGAGAAAGAATTATACCAACTGTCTAAATTTTCCATTATATTACTATTAGTTATTATGAACGGTTTTCTAAAATCTTTTGTGAATCCATTTTAGTATAAGCAGCCATTTTCAAAATTACCTAATTACTCAACTTTCCTTCAAGTAACGGTTTTCACAGCTTGCAGCTGCTCGTATATCGAATTAGAAAGGCTCGTAATCGACCAACATTCTCGTTTTCCGACAAAATGCGTCGACTCACGAATACGATATCAGCAAGTTCAGCTGTCCTTGCGCGCTGCAGCGTAGCATTTACCAAGTTCTAATTGCACATTTATATCATTGCATTGCATTTTGAGAGATCTTTAGAATGATGGAGAAAATATATATATATATATATATACGTATATATATACATATATATATATATATATATATATATATATATACACACTTCCATTTAAAAAAATCAAAGTTGTGTCAATATCTCTAAAGTTACATACGTTACAAACAAGAAAACCAAATATGTTATTTTCCCCATCATTTGCAACAACATGGTGCAAATAGCATGTCGATACCTCAAACCGTTTTCAAGATATTTGCTATGGACAACATAGGTGGTCCACCCTGTATGTGTATATACATATTTCCCATTTTATTCATTTTTTTTCCACCTTTAATTTTGATAGTGTAATTTCCGTAATTATCTACTGATATTTAATTGCAACGCATTCTTTCTTTAATTTTCGGTGCAGCTATGTTTGAGAGCACCACTAGTTGTCGACACGAGACGGGAAACAAGTCGAGAAAAAATGCTATCATGTTTTGTTCACGAAACATCTTTGGCACTGTTACGCAAGGTCTTAATTGCACCGCCAAACTGCTCGCCGCATTACCGTGAAAGCAGGCAATTATCACAGGTTATGGTCTACAATACTCCCTGGTGAGAAAAACAGACTGATTTATGTAACTCTATAGTGTAATATGCGTGGCTAGTGT
Organism: Acheta domesticus; assembly: GCA_031308135.1. NCBI lineage: Eukaryota > Metazoa > Arthropoda > Insecta > Orthoptera > Gryllidae > Acheta > Acheta domesticus. The sequence continues at coordinate 263,296,766 of JAHLJT010008446.1, forward strand.
TAGACATAACGCTAGAGTCCGAATATCCTTCGTTCAGAAATTATCAGACTAATTTGATTTGATCGTCAATTATAATTTGTGTAAACTTTCATTCATGTTTATTTTTCGCATTCAAGGATTACAAATGTGCAATGACTATATAAAAAACAATAATCTCATTCAGCAAGAACATTTTTAAAGCTGTCCATTTAAATTAGATAAACATTAACAAGGGATAAATAAAACATTTTGTTTCTTTAAGAGTAGATTGGGTAGATTTGGATGATTATTATCTCTGAAGTCACCTTGTAAATTTTCGATTCTTTGAAGATGTAATGTAATGAACTCGATACCCCACTGCTCAGGTGATTGTGCACTAGTCTTGATTCATTTTGATGTTTTACATTTCTTCGTGGCGGCTGAGAGTGACCAACCTCCAAAGGTTGACCCCCATGGCACTTTCCATGGCGCCCCCACTCTGACTGACACCGAAGTAACCCACTTTCCATATTTTCGGACTTGCTAACGCATTCTATGGTCCGTTTAAAAGAAGTTGGTGATTGACAGTTGCGAATGAAGAGAGCAACGTTGACAGTTTATATAACAGAATATACATACTGTGTTTATACAACAGAATATAAACTCTTGAAATAAATACTTATGAAAGTAACCAAATCAGACACTCGTACTGCATGGAGATACAGCTTCAGAAGCACAACTGTCAATCACCAACTTATTTTAATCGGAGCATAGCGTATGGCATGGACTTCTTCATACAGTGAAGGGACCCTGACCTCCCCTAGGGTAGAGCTCCTCAGTGTCCCACCGGACCGCACTAAACGCCACCTGGTGTCGCCAGACCCGCACTTACGAGCGGGAGACAGAATACTCGGGAATGGTTCCGTTGGAGGGTAGCGCGCACGTGCTTGTATCACATGCTCCAACCCCACCCGAATGAACAAAGAACAAAATGGATACCATGGGAAGGACGATCCATGGTGAGTGAGACGAACCAACATGACACACCACACAGGTAAGCAACCATTCCTCACGCGAGACTTGAACCCGCGATCCGAGTTCGGCTCAGCACTGAGCGACCTCGCCACCGAGCAGGCTCAATTTTGAAATTTTTCAATCATCTATGGTATGGTAACCAATAATGGTACAGTAATGTTCGGCTGCAAACACGTATTTTGTTTTATTTCTGGCAGCCGAAGTTTCGTAGGCCGGGTAGTTTGTGAGTTCGAGTTCTGACATTACCGACACCAGCGAAATAGTTGGGTTCAAGCCGGATATTGATTAGTGTTTCGGGGACGCGTTTACTACTAAAGTAATGATTCCCGCAAATGCAGTGCGTGTTTATCACGGGAGGTGGCGACATTCTCCAGCTGGATGGCGAGATCTGGCACCGATCTACATGTCGGTTAGCGAAGTTTTCCCCTAAGCAGGTATCTCCCAGCCGCGTCTGTGGTTAGTGTAATGGATATAAGTGTGTGTAAGTAAGGGGTGAGAATAGGACAAGGAAGGAAAAGAAAAGATCGCGCGCGATCCGAGGCAGGTTTGATAGGGCTTCGGCATTCGCCCGGTGTTCATCGGAGAAACCACGGAAAACTACTGATCAGAGCAGCTGGCCGCTAGACTTTTCCTCCAGACAGCAGCTGAACTCGACCTACATAGCTGGTGTCGAAAATCCTGCCACCGTTGGGACTCGAACTCCAGGACCTCCCGGTCAGCGGTACTGCAGTGACATCAACTGATGCTCTAGCCGGACTCTGCCAGTAAACCGAACACTGCCTGGATGAAAATTCGAGAGGCCGCCTGCTGCCCTCAGTGATTTCCCAGATCACTTCCACGCAAATGCCTTATAAGTACTTTAAACGCTGAGCCACTAGTCGCGCGCACTCCTTTCTTCCCCGGCCTACCGCTCTGCCCCGGCCTACCTCCACACTCATTCTTAGACCCAACCGATCCCTATCCTTATATGGACTTTCCTCCACCGATGTAAAAAATATCCGACAGGCGATGGAGATCCGGCATGCAGTAACAAGTCGCAATACTTCCGAAAACTGCGAGTCCCATGACGGGGTAACCGATGCTAAAATGATGCGAGTTCCTCGCGTAACCCTCACAGATTTTGGTTAGTTTGAAAGACAAGTCCCACTGGTCACAAAGGAACATTGACACCGCATCTATCTTAGGCATGGTATCGAAGATGTGACTTACCAAAATAAGTTTTTTCCCAACTTAGAGATGCAATATTTCCCATTCCATTTTTTCAACAATGAAACTGGGCCAGCATATAGAACTTTTCCTCTGGTATCAATGGAACGAATAAAAAATTTGCCTTATTTGCCATATTTGCCAGAGTAAAGTACATTACATGGAAGTCGACGAAAATAAGTGTTGAGAACGATTTCAAGTGTTTAATTGTCATAGCTTCCACATAAGTAAGAAAGTGAAATTGATCATGTATTGGTCTTTATCAACATAATATTGTTTCAGTATGCAGTCGTATCATCCAAGAACTTTACATTAGTTTTCCGTCCCTGAATGCATTTTTATGGATATCTATTCACAAAGATACGTCATTTTCTGGAATGGACTAATCCGATTTTCATAAAAGTTCCAAGTTATAATTGACATTTCGTACATTACAGTGCTACGTAAGAAGCATGGTTTTTAATATGTTAGCTAACATGTGTGCATCATACACTTATCGTAAACATTTATTTTCTGTCAATATTTGTACCTATAGCAGTCCCCAAGTTCCTTGGCAGCAATATTAGCTCGAGGCAAGTTATTAAACGTGATACTCAATTTATTTATGATGGTACACAAACTACTTTCACAGAGCGAAGGAACAACTGCAAATCTTTAGTTACAATCGAATTATAGTTTTAAACCAGAGTTTGAATTTTAATGAGTAGTAATGTGTCTCTAGAATGACATGATTCTAGAGACACATTACTACAGAGTGTTGTTAGCGTCGGTAACATTACTCAAGCTACATGTGTATCCTGGATAGTACTAAATGAAAAACAGCGCGAAGATGATAGGGAACTGCTCGAAAGACCTCCCGGCAAAAAAATGGTTCTCATTTATGCCCAATAAACATTAAGCAATACCGTATCATAAAAAGAAATGTCAAGTTTTATTGGAGTTTTCAGTTAAATGTTACGCACCGTCGCCGTGCCGAACAGGACGATGGGATCTGAGCTTTAGAAAACCTGACACATGCGTGGATGTGTCACATGAGATCAGTGCCCCTGACGAACCAGCATCATCGTCTAGTACAAGACCATCGTAAATAGCTTTCATAAAAAAACAGTGTCCCGTTTATTGATGCATCGTTGCTCCGTTCGCTTGGAAAGCCTCGATGATAGGTCAGTGTGCCATGTTTCCAACACATCATTAGCAATTTCCTCGGGGCCATCATCCCGTTTAGGAGACATCATTATTCCGTGGGTGGGTGAAGTGGGGGCGGGGCGAACACGTCCGGGCGCGCGCGCTCGATGAGCTGCGTGGCTGGCCGAGCTAGGCCGGTCGCGGGCCGTGGGAGACCTCCGTCCTTGCGTAACCCCCCGCCCCTCGCCCCGCCCCGCTCCTGCCTTGCCCGCCGGGGCGCCTGCGGACAGATTTTCTGGGAAAGGTCGCAACGGCACCCGGAACAGCGGGGAACGGTTACCTCTCCCCCCTCCGTCGCGACCGATACCGCGCGAGGCGAAGATGCGGAAAGGGACGACAAAGGTTACGCGAGTTCGTGTGCAAGTCCAGCGTCGGAGTCTCCCCACGGTTTTTCCGTTCGTGTACGCTAACCCGAAGTTAGGATGTCACGCCGTTGCACGATTCTCGTTCTGATAGCTGTTTTTTTTTGTGCAGCTGAAATTACCACTAGTTTCGTTTCAGGTTATAGTATGTGAACATGGTTGGGAACTAAAGGACATTTTAGATGCTGTGAAGTATTCTTTGCGTGGTATTTGGTCTTATGAAATCTCTAAGTTTGGACCGTTCTTGTCTCTATAATTGTTTCTCTTGTGTCAAGGAGTTAATGTGCACTGCACAGTTTAATAGTACTCCCTAGGCCATCACATTAAAATTGAGTTTCACATTTAGCCATCACATTTAGCGAATCAGCAGTGGCGTCATTCATACAAAAATGATAAACACTTATCTGCATCAGAAAATAATGGTCAGGCAACACTTTTGTTGAAATGTGAATTAGACATTTCAATTGGACTCCCCTGTCATTAAGGTCATGGTGCCTATGAGGCTTTTTCCGAGTACTCATTCATCAAGCAACCGCGTATATGACAATTTCTCAACGTTTAAAACCTATGGTTTTTATCAAACATTGTTGATGATCCTACGAATGTGTTCCTAGCAAGGTAATGCGACCCTCAAAAATATGGAAGAGAGGGGAAGGAGGGAGGTGGGGTCGCGGAGAGACACGCCCCTAAAAGCAATGACGTCACATCCTGCGCCTCTTCTCTCGCGCAACCTGCCTGGCATTGTGGCTGCTTCTTCTGTCCATCACGAGGAGGAGAAGGGGGCTTTCCCTCGTTAGGCTTTTTGCATCACTGTGCCTGATTGCACCTGGGAGTGTGGCCCTACGGTCCGAGGCATCTCCAAACGTCTCTTCCGTTCTCCAGAAAGAAACTTCGTTGCCCCTCCCTCGTCCCCGTGCACTCCCATGATGTAACTGCTTTAGTGATTCTCAGTGCGGAAATTTTCTTCAATGATGTAATGTCGAGCGCCGGTTTTTGCGTGAATGAAGAGAAAGAGCAAGTTTCTCATTTCGCCAGATGATGAGAGAAGAATCCCTGTCAGACCGGAGGTGGAATGTGAAGATCCCCACGATTCTGTCGCATCTTATTTCCCACAGATTGTTAATGGCGAAAACGAAAGATGGATGCAGTGTTAAAACGCTGCGGCTTGTCACCAAGAAAGCAGATTCTGTAGCAACAGGGGAAGCGCTGTGTTATAATAAGCGAGAAAGTATCTCACTCATTGTTGCGACTGTATTGCGGAGAACACTCCAAGGTCCTTCTCTTCCGGATAAGTTGTATGTTTTATTTATAGTCAACAGCATCTCATACTCTCTTAATCTTCGATTAACCTTGTTGCAATCTGTTTATGAAATAATGTAAGTAAAAAATTAACATTTTTGGAACCTTTCTGTAATTACAATAGTGAACTGTGTAAAACCTGTCAGTAAACAGATTTAGCTCAAATTAATGTTACACTACTCGAGTTAACGTGAGAAATTCCAATTAATTTTACGGAAACAGAATTATGTTGGCCTCACAGGTAGCTATTTTCTAAATTAGGTTCATTGCCGGTGAACGTAGTTGGAAAACCGGTGTGAATATCAAGTCGCCGATCTAGAAGCTCATTGTCAGGTCTTGTACGAATTTTTGCATTTCTCACAAAGCATGTTTACAATTTATATCTGCTGGTACATTTATAAATGTGAAGAGAATGCATACATGTAGTGTGACATGCTCAAAATATTACTTGTGTAGTGGAGCAATATTTATATAATTAAGTTATTGTCTTAACAGTATAAGATCTTAGATTCATTATTTATATAAATGTAATTAATGCTACAGAACTAGAATGGTAAATAAAGTAAGCGATAGAGAGGTGTCGGTATACAAGATGTAAAAGTTATGCGAATTCTATAGTTGAGGAGACGAGTAAATTAGAGGCGCAAGGTGGAGGTCGAGAGAATTTGTTTTGTTTATGTGCAGCTTCAAATTCTAATTTATGATCAGTTTCTGAATTTTAAATTTAACGTGGCCATCTAGAATAAAATAAGTCTCTTTAACGCGTTTAATCTAGAATAAAACAAGTCTCTTGTATGGTTATCATTTCCAAGAGACATATATTCTTACCATTATAGTCAATCCTAATTCATGTACAGATATTTTTTATCGGAACTAGATGTAGAGAGAATTTTGTATAAATACATGTGAACTCATTCAGGCAAATATCAATGAAGACTTAGAGTAGGTCAAAGAAAACATGATTATTGGTAAAATGTATTCATATCCTCAGAGTAAATGTAGTAAAATTTAAGAACAATAAAATGAAATATGTAAACTACACTTTATATTTACTACCTGGATTATCGAAGATTATCTACCTGCAATATAAAACCAGAAGTAATTATTTCGTTTAGCAAGTGTCCATCCTTTTGCCCAAATAATATTTCCAAACTCATTTTGTCTAGGAGCTGAACAGGAAGGAGACTTATTTCACGCAAAAAAATTTATTTTCTGAAACTTTCTTAACTGGTACACATTCATGACATTCTTATTTTCTCACTCCCATAGGTAGAAAACATTTTCAATATAGTATCTCACAAGCTTTATTGTGAAGTGTTGTATATCTTTAACGATTGATAAGTTATTCGAGATTCTTCTAGGGGATTGTTCCACGGAATCAGAGCATCGCAGAACAAAAAGTTTGGGAAGCTGTGCTCTAGTATTCGTGTGAACACTCGACCTTGCGGGGTTTGGCTTCGAGCCCGGCTTCTGTCCCGGGCTGCGGTCTCGCCGCGGCGGCAACCTCGTTAGCGCCCGAGAACTGGAATTGTTGGGCAGTAAATCGCGACTGATAGCATCGCCAGAGGCGGCGGCGGCTCAAGAGGCGACCGGAGTGGCGTGGTGTGGCGGGGCGCGACCGGCGGCGGGCAGGCGAGGGTTACCTCACAGGATGCGGCAAAGGATTCCGTCTGAAACGCACATCTGCATACAACGAGGACTGCCCCCCGCCACCTCGTTAGCCTGGGCGCCGGTGCGCGCCGCCGATGCTGCCTTCGCCGCCGCCTCCTCGCCTAGTGGCCGATGTCCGGCCGGTCCAGCCGCTCCCGCAGTAGCCCTTGATTAGCGTTTGCGCCGACGCCTCTGAAGCAATGAGCTTTGTTTCGCGGAAAGCCGTGAAACGAGGCCAGGCAGCATTTTTGAGGAGAGTCGCCAAATGTATTCTTGGTGCAACTTTCACGTGCCGTCGTTTTTGTTGAACACACCATCGTTCTTGTTTACGTCTTCCTTTGGTATTGAAGACGTGGCAGAATACGTGAGGATAATCATTGAATGCATTCTTGATTAAACTTCAACGTGCTTTTTTTCATCCATCCTACAATCGTCTGAGCTCGCCTTTCTTTGCGCATAGTGCGTGCCTAGGTCGATACCATCACATTCGTGTGGCAATCATTTAATTATACCCAACTCCTTTTTTTACAAAAGTATTGCGTTACCAATATTTGTTGTATCATCATTTCTAGTCTCTCCGTTTTAGTGCCATCCGATTTCTTCTTTTCCTGATCGGTTTGTGTGCCGATGTCCTGCCGCCCGGTACAGTTACTCTCGCAGTGGCTCTAAGTGGCCCGAAGGCCCATCGACGAAGCCGACGCTACAGCTGAAGAAATTCGTTGTGAAACTCGCCCGACTGTAAACAAGAATGTTGGAGGAGAATCGCCAAATGTATTCTTGCTGCAACTTCCACGTGCCATCGTCTTTACAGACTACACCATGCCTTGAGTTGCGTCTTCGGAGCCGCAAGGCAAACATTTCAGAGAATCTTCAACTGCATTCTTAGTGTTACTTCTTCCTGCCACCGTTCTCCGTGCATAGTAACAAAACCTGAGGTTGGGTCATCTAGGATCTCTGTCGTTTATATACATCTTGCTTGCCTATTCGTCCTCGTCCTATTCCTCCCATCAATCGTTTACTGAAGGGCCAATCATAAGGAGAAGTGGCAAAGGGATCAATCGCTTAGATCGGTTCTTAGAATACTGAAAAAGCCCGGGTTACAGAACGCATGTGGCGCTTCCAGAGCGCTGAGAAGCTGAAGCGGCGGGCACGGCTGTTGGACTACCGATTTTGTTGACAGCTTCAGGAGCTATTTCCACACAAAGTATGGGTTAATGAGGGGTCAAATGAGGGGTTAGTGAAAAGTATATTTATTAAAAGTATATTTTTATAAATATCCGTAAAGATTGAAATTTCAGATTATATTGCTTTGTCGGAAGCCCTACATGAAGGGGAACATATGTCATAAGCCACGACCTTGAAGTCAGAAAGTTTGCTGGAGATCTGCGCAGCCTAATAGTGATTAACGAAGTACCTTGTCTACGCTCCGCAGCGGTGAGTGGTCACAGCAGGAGTTCCTGCGCCATCCCTCACAGTTCCTGAATGCAAGTCTCTTCTGTAATGAACGTCTTACATCCTCTTACTGCCTTTTCTTTGCACCGCGAGAGAAATAACCATTCTCACGATAATGTTGTGTCCGAGATGTGCTGAAAAGGAGCGAGAAGAAGTTACATTTCCTTCTCTCGTGCTCCATTTTCTCAGTATTTCATGTGCTAATGAGGGTTTCTGTGAAGGCATTTTGTATTTCTTCCTTTCTAAACCAGAACTTGAGTTCTATTGAGGATACTCAAAGATATTTATTTGAGCTATATTCTCAATGATTTACGATGCGTTCCTTGAGATGTCCACCACAGAATAGCGATGTATGTTTAGTGAATTCATTTGTGCATCAATCAAACGTCCGTAACAATAAAACAATTTCATCTCGATCTTCCTCCCAAATTATGAAATTTCACTTCAAAAGCGTTATATTTCTGAATTCCATGTTTTAGTGCCTCTTAAGCGCCGAATGGAAGAGTATTTGATATTATTGTCTAGCAACTTTTTCCCGATTTAATATCTTTATTTATTTCTTGATAGTTGATCCAACACATTCAGTTTGTAAGTACGTTGTAGCATCGAGGAAAGAACTATTTGTTCTTCCATGAGCCTAGATTTAATTGTTCGTAAGACTAGAGGATAATGAATTATTGTGTACAAATTGCATTGCTAGGTAACCATTTTTTAGATGTACAGTCCTGTTCATGACATGGGTCTATGTCTGGAACCAGTATCTCGATTGGGTTTTGCATCTAATTTTCCTCGATTCATTGAGATCATGTTAATAGTCTTGCTTTGCTTCGAGAGTGCACGTACCGAGAATTAAGGTACGGTTATTTCTGCTTTGGACATAAAATATACAAAAATAAAAGTTATAGAAATAGATAGGAGGCTTTGTTTTGTCATAGGTGTTTTTTTTTTCAGAAAGCTTTTTCGGTCGCTTTGCGGCCGTCTTCGGTGCTACAAAAAATCTAAATTACAACTATTTTTTTATATATTACAGAATATTATTTATGAATTTTAACAAAAATAGAATTTAAGCACAATTTAAGCACAAATTCGTAAATAGTATTATGTAACATAAAAAAATTGATTGTTTAGATATGTTATTTTCGTAGCACTGAAGATGGCCACTGTGCGTCTGAGTCAAAAGCTTTCTGGGAAAAATAAACACCTACGACAAAACAATCCCTCATATCTATTTCTATAATGATGCCAAAATCGTACACAACATACCATTTTCTACCAAAAATAAAAGTGACAATAGGGCTATAACCGCAAAGGATATCAAAATCCGCGTGGCTGTTGCTCCAGCGCGCGCTCGGGGCCGAGAGTGGTTGCGCGTTGTGTTGACCCGGATCCTGCCGGGAGATGCGGGGATCCCTGCTTTCCACGGTGCCGGCGTACTTCCTGTCGCGGGGGCGTCGGAGCGGGCCAGAGGGACGGCGTCCACGGCCGTGCCACGCGAGCGGTCAGGCCTGGCCCTGTGCAGCGCACCAAGGCAATTTCATCTGTACTCCTGGCTGATTTGCCCACGATTATGCATGTCCGGTTTGGAGAGGAGCTGCCCCTTCGGTATGTAAAAACGCCACAAGCATTTCAAAATAAAATCCTTCCCACTACCGTCAAAGCGCCTTGGTACGTATCAAACAAACAACTCTACAATGAGTTTGTTCGTCAGACGATTGATCATTATATCAGACACCAATCAATTTTTTTTTCTTTTCCTTATCATTCTCCCCTGCAACTTCCATATTCAATCTAGGAAAAACCTATAACCAACTCTGAAGAATCGAATTCAGATTCACAAAAGATAAATTTAAACCGCCCTTAAGAGAAGCGCATAATTTCCCAAACTTTTTTTTGTAAATTTCACCCTATAATTGTAACCTGTTACATATTTTCCCATTTTCGTAGTATACAAGTATTGGTTTTGAGGTCTCTAATGGGTATATCCTAGCTCTGTTTGTAACTTTTAGTACTACGCGTGCTAAGTTGCACTCTTATGAAGCGCTTGTCTTGCCGTATGAGAAAATGTAAAATTAAAAAAAATTGCCCACAAATATTTTTTTCGCCGCAACTACTTCCTGTGCATGGAGTATGAAGTTGTAGGCAACAGAGACAGGTACCATGAAAACGAAAAGAAATATCCGTTACGTTGTGAAGAACGGTTCTGAAGCGAAACTGACAGAACCCAATGGCAAGATAAAGAAACCAGAGAGGAGCATTTTACACTAATTAGAGAAGATAGATTTTCATAAAAAAAATAAGGGAACCAAAAAACGTTTCACTTGACACAAATTCAGGAAATAGTGCATGAAGAAAGCTATACAAGGAAGTCAAAAGAGGGCAAAAAAATTAATGGCATGGTTACATACATAAACATTTGGAGACATAAAGAGATGAAGGATGCACAGGACTGAAATGAACGAAGCTCCAGCTGTTACCTGTCTTAAGACTCATTTACTAAGATGCTGCTGGATCCCTGTGCTAACAATCGATTCGTGTTTTTTCAGGGACAAAGAAGAACTTAACGTCGGTTTGTAGGTCATAATATTGCGTTAGGACGTACGAATGTGGAGCTTTCTTTCCATGTCAAAGAGAATCTCACGAAAACCCTTCTGTAGTGGATTTAAATTGGAAATTGTTTCCCATTATTTCAGGAAACTCAAAAATTCACATCTGCCTTACTTTCACTTGTGAAATTTGAAGATTTGGAAAGAGGAGTTGAAGACGGCCGACGTGCAAACGCAGTATTGATATGTGAGAAACATTTTTTACACGTTCTCCGGCATCCTCACAATTATTCAAGAACATTACTTCCGGAGTCCGTGGGAGTGATACTTTGGTGTTCCTCATTATGTGAAATACAGGATGGACCTTAACTTAAACGACAAACTTCGGAAGGGGTCTCATGAAAGGAAAAGAAACGAAATGGCCCTAATAACACATGTTAATAAATGCTCTTTACGAACAAGAATGTTTTCACAATTAGGAACATTAACCATAGTGTTATCATAGGTAATACTAAAAGTACTTTGGAAATTGTCGATAAATCTCCGACTCGCAAAGCGAGGAGGGAATTTATTTGAAAATTTTGAAAGCATGAGTGGTATTGAATAGGACTATTAAACGAATGAAATTACATCCAACAGAGTTCCAAAATGAGCAAAATATTGAAAATAACTGAAAGCAGGTTAAAATCGAAAAGGTTATGTTATAGTACATACGCTGTTTATTGCACATCAACACAGCGATCGATACATACTAAGATAGATGAGACTCAGTTTATTATTGGCCAATAGGGAAAGGCGATAAGAAAAATCGGGTAGAAAAAGTGACAATTTTTTTGAGATACACCGCCCTGGTTGGGGCAATTTATATGTATAGTTAAACACTATTGGTTTTAATTTCACGAATAGAATAGTCATCATTATTTAATGGACATAAAACCCTGTTTTCCGGTCGCATCACGGCCATTTTTAGTGTAATGTATGGTGGCTGGGAGCCACATTAAGGAGTTTTTAAATAATCAGACATATTTTTTAAGTGTTTCAATTTTACCAGCTATAACGTTTGTTATTCTGAAATGATCATATGTATATTCTCGCTGAAATAACCAATCACGACGCTATAATTCAGTAGCTCAAATGAATTATTTTTTTAAATTTATTTATTTTATCTATTTGTTCACATGGCCTTATCACAGTAAGCTAAATTCAACAGAGACAACGATGTACGTATATGGTTGCTGATTGCTTCTACGTGTTGAATCTTCAATATAAAAAATAAAATAATGATGGCCGGCATAAAGATAGAAATAAGTACGATAAAATATGTAGAAGTAAGTAAATAAATAAATAATTAAATTGCACATGGTTCGAGTAAGTTTAGAATGCCGTTGCCCAGAGATGGAAAGTGAGCGGCAAGAGCGCTCGGGGATAGGCCGACTGCATCCCGCTCTCAGGCTTACCTCACGCCCGCTTCACAGTTAAACCCTTCCACTTTTGGTTACTTCAGAAGGCATAGCCCGATTGCATCCCGGCCGGTAGGTTGGAGAGGAAAGGAAGAACAACTAAGTCGTTTCCATTCATGAGAAACGCAAAAGGATGCTGACGCGCCAGACGAGAGAAAATACTGTAGATGACCGTAGCAGAATTATCAAAAATGGGTATGTAATGTAACTGATATATTGTAGTTTTAATTTTAAGGGAAGGTCATTGACCCATTATCCATTCTCGTTGGAACAGTGCACGGTGTACGTAGAAGTGAGATTCAATATATTAAGAAAATTCGATGCAGTTGGATTCCAAATAACATGTTTTCTTACTCTGATCATGACAATACAAGAGTAATACATGATGAACAACATTAAAAGGGGCATTTGTGTTTTTCACTTTCAACTTCTTAAAAATGTTTTATATTTTTAATTTTTTTTTATTTTCCTCAGACCAGCATAATGCTTTACAGGGATTGTTTTCATTTAAATCAACTCAAATCACAAACATACAAAGTAAATAACGAACAGTTGTTCACCAATACGAAAGCGAAAGGGTGATCGTGGACGCGCTGACACCTGAGCGTGCTCTTCTTTGCACCCCCAAGAGGGCGAGAATCACGAGAGCGCACGGGAATCTGTCATGTGGACGGCAAACGGGTGAGTGAAAGGGCTTCGGGAAAGCGGGGTGCGGGATGCAGTCGGGAGACGTGAAAAATTGAGAATAATTTGCATGTGTTTTATCAAAAAATTTTGCTTTTTTTAAATTCAATATAATTGCATTACAACTGAATATAAAATATTCATAAAATATTTGTATTGAACGAGAACTGAATAAATGTCATGCTCAAACTATATTCATAATAATGATGATCTAACATAGTAAATTTCCCTAAAAGAAATAATTTACTTATTACTCAAAAAATACTTTGTGTCAGTAACTAAATTCCTTTGTTGTCTATTTAAACGTTAACGTCGGTTTTATATTTCAAGTTTACCTTCTACAAAGATTAAATGAAATTAATATTGAATGTCAAATTTATATGTTTGCTGCACTCACCGCCGCCGCCAGGACCAGCGCCGCCGCCAGGACCAGCGCCGCCAGCAGCGCGCGCCGCCTCCAGCCCCAGCTGCCGCTGCTGCTGCCAGCGCCCAGGGACACGACCGGGAGAGCCATCTGCAACAGGCGGCGCCGCGGGCGTCAGCCTCCGCTCCCGCACGCACCCGCGCACTCGGCGACGGGATGGCGGACTTCCGGGCGCAGCAGTTATACTGCGATTTTCGTAACTTTGTCCCTGACAGGAATCAGCTGTTTCGCTGCCATCCAATCGGGAGCTTATATTTCGAGACAGTGACGTCACTACGGTGACGTTCAAGCTCCCCATTCGATGAAACAGTGAACAGCTGATTCCTGTCAGGGACAAAGTTACGAAAATCGCAGTGTACTTGGGTCATTAGTAGACCTCGGATTTTAGGACAAATGCATATTTAGTTAGAGCGTAGGCTTCCGCGGCCGGAGCCTAAGGCCTAGGGCAATAACTACGTCCTTATGAGAGTCGCAGAATGGCGACCGAAACGTTGGCACCTATGCCTTGGACGCGGCGTCTCCCGGATAGCCAAGTAAGTACTGTCTATTTAGTTCCTTTAGGATGTTGAAGAAAATAATTGCAGATGTTTACGAATCATGAGAAAATAAATCTCCTGGAAGCGTCTCAAGTGGCTAAAATGCCCTAAAAGAGCGGTTGATGCATACTTTAATAGGTTTTTGCCTAAAAATGCCTAAAACAAGTGATTTTCAAGAACGATATTTTAAATGCTATATTTTGAAATTTATTTTACGGAAACGCAAATACTTTTCGAAAATGCAAATATTATGTGATCGAATATGCAATCGACAATTCACCGAAATCTCTCAACCAAAATACCGAGCACAAAAAGCCCTGTAAGTCAAATAATGACGTTTCACGCTTGTCTCCGGTGAGCACGCACTTCTTTGGCAATTGCACCCATTACTGGTGCAGCTGCGCTGTTGGCAGGTTGAGGCTTATCGCCGCAGCGCGTCGTCTTCGAAGTTCAAGCGAGGAAAAACACAGGTAAGACAAAAGCCCTACTCTCGAACAGGCGAAATATGGCCCGGTTAAATGGGTCGTGTGGTACAAGTTTCCCCCCCCCCGTGACTGAGTTCCAGGAGAAGGGAGCATGAGAAATGTGACCAAATTTGTTTGCTCCTGTAAATCTATCTCAGTGAAAAGTTCATTTTCAGCCTTCAAAATTATTTTAATACATGACACAGCCTTATTGCAGAAAATTTGGAGAAAATATTGATTATACACTATACTCCTAATATTAAGTTGAATAAAATATGCTTAATATCACTCTCATAAATGAGAAAATACTTTTTTCCTGCGTAATAAAATAGACTCATTTAATATTTTTGAGATCTGAATTGAATCTGAAATGAATTGAATTTACTATTGAATGAATATTTTGCGAATGTTCACTTCCTACCTGAGATATGGCATAATATTCTGGGGAAACACATCTTATAGCTCCCAGATTTTCAGATTACAAAAAAGAATTGTACGAATAATAAGCAAATCCCACCTACGTGATACTTGTATTTCTCTCTTTATTAATCTAGGAGTTTTACCATTACCTTGTCTCCTGATTCACGAACCAGTAGTTTTTGTCAAAAATGACGATTAAATTTGATAGAAAAGTTTAAGTCCCAAGTAAAATCTTTTGTGCTGCATAACTGTTTCTATACAATTCGAGACTATACCGAGCATCAAAAGGAAAGTAACATTAATTTTACAATGATAGTTAATGTAATTATTTACCATTTGGACTGTATAATTCTAAAGAACCTTTAACAAGTACCATAGCTTCTGGGTCGATGGCCCCCATCTCGATCAGGTTTTTCGTCCAGTTTCCCTGATCCTTGAGCAAATGCTGAGATGGCCCCTTGTTTTGCTTTTGGACATAAATGTAACTTCATTATTTGTGCACGTCTTCTGAATTTCAATGGGAAATATAGTTATTCAAATTATCGTTCCCATACTGTCGCGGCAAATGTATTATTCTTTCATGAAGAATATGATGAGGGTTAAGGGCACAAATTTATAGCTAATTTACCTTTGAAATAGATTTTATTATATAGAAGCGAATATTTTGTCAACAAAACTAAAAATATGCTCTTTTTTCTCTATTCAAAGTTCGATTAAGAATATGGTTTAGGATAGAGATCACAGAATTACGAAAAAGTGTGCAAATTTCACTTCTCCTCATAGCTCTCAAACACAGTTTTAAACTGTTTTTGACGTAATAAATAAATAAATCTGTTCTAGATGCCAGAAATGTAACTTTTCGAATTTTTTTTGCCTGGCGTAGTCATTTTATAACTTATTTTAAATTCCTAAAACGTCGATATCCATGCCTATTAGTCCCAAATTTCGTACTTTTGTTGCTTATTTTAGGTGCCTAAATCAAACCTCTTTGTGGCTAAAATACCTAGATCTATTCATTAGACCCGGATTGAAGTGCATGTGAAGCCGGGAGGTGGCATTGTTTCTATGCACTGAAACGTGTGATCCGGCGCCGGCACCCAAGTCGGCTTGCGAGTTGTCCCCCAGGTATCCCCCCCTGCGGAGCACCACCCCTGTCGGAATAAGCTAAAAGTTCCGTTCTGGTTTTCCGATATGTTTAGAAGTGAAGTGCTTGTAAATGTTAGTTTGCATGTATGTGTGCAAGGGGAGAGGAAGGAACAAGATGAGGAAGGAAAGATCATGCGCAGTTTGTGGCGTGTTTGTTAGGATACTGTCCGACACTGAGTATCCTAGTATTCCTAGACGAATCCTAGTATTCCTCGGAGATACCATGGAAAACCACCGATCAGAGCAGCCTGTTTTGTAAGGATTGTCTTCCAAACAGCGGTTGAGTTTGATCCACCTTTACAGCGAGGGTCGCAAACCTGCCACCGTCGGGAAACTTACCTTAGCATCTCGCGGGTTAGAGACTCTGTTGCGGCAATTTTTATTGTCATTGAAGCCATCTTAACTGACCGCAAACTCGTTTTCACTCCTTACAGCCGTCACCTACATTTTTTATGTAATATGGATATATTTTGCGGTGCTCGCTCTCAAACAAATGAAGTGAAAGAAGATTGAGAATTTCACCAAGAGATGACTAATTGAATTTTTTCTTTATAAATGTAATATGTGTGTGAAACACAAGTCTAAATCAGGCCGGCGCATAAGTTGTATCGCAACATTCTAGCCTTAAGGGCGTACCTTACATAATACTCACCCCACTTAAACAATTTAAAAACTCTTATTCGGATATGAATTCAACTTTTGGTGATATAATTCCTAAGCTTATCGTGTGATCTTGGGCTTATCTATAACGGGAACATACACTAATTGATCTCTACCAATACTATTCCGGTGGAATCTGGAAGATAAACTTATCGATAGGATTTTTTCGGGTGAATGCGGCTAGAACATCCACTACCTTTTCTAAACGCAGTTAATCCTAGGATTATTGTTTCTGAAATTTTCATGAAATTAAACTGATGCTTCAATACTGGTTCTACTTTGTTTCTTTAAAAATAACTAGTTCTAAGGGGGAGGACAGCTGGCGGTTGTGACCTTTGCAACAGGAACCATTCCGGCATTTGTTTGACAGGTCGAAGGAAACCCAGGAAAGCTCGGTTAAAATGGCTTACCTGGGGATGGAACCGAACCTCTCGAAAGCGCAGCTAGCTCGCTAGGTTCTCACCACTTCGCTCGATGGCATACCGTGATTTTTTCAAATTCGACCAAACAAGCTTTTAATATAGATGGATTAAGATTTCCAGGGCACCTCGTGAAATACGTGTCACTGGACACCGAAGGAGCGATCTTCGCTAGCTTAATAACACAGCTCTATGATCGGCATGCGCCTTTAATAAGAGCCGAGGGCGTGTATCTCCTGCACCTTCGTTAACTAATGAACTTCGACATTTAATGAAAGATCGAGATGCAACGCATGCTGTCTTCCGAATATACTCAATGGAAACAATTAAGAACCAGGACAAGAGGCTCAGAAAATTGGTTACGTAGAAATGTCCCAACGCTAAAATAAAATATTACACATTCGGGAGAAACCGCAACTCGAGAAACGCTTTGAAAAAATCTGCAAAGTGTAGGAATAATCAAATCTCCTACACTTTGCATTGCAATTGAAACGAATATCTCCCTAGACCATATTACTATCACTAGATCATAATTTCTTAAATAATGTACCTCTATTTCGCAGCAACTTGATAAAAACAATCCCTCATTTTTGCAAAACACAGAAATAAAATCCAACATCGAATTGTTCTTTACATCCTTTGCACATGCGGTTATAATCAAAATCGTTCAAAGCATATAATCAAATCCTTCAGGCTCCAGGAGTATAAATGCCAAAATGCTGAAACAATAGCCTGGATGTGGCCTACCCAATAATTACCGAAAATATAAATTTCTTACTAATGAGCGAGCAAAACCCTGAATCCTGGAAGACTGCATTCGCTCATTCCATTCCCAACACAGTATCAACCAGAAATCCTATTGAATACCACCCAATCAGCATCTTACGATTATTTCTAAAGTACTTGAAAAAGTCATCCGAAAACAAACCGAACAATATCTCCTAAAACTTTACTTTCTAAATGATCAAAATGAGATTTCCGACGCAGCAGAATTACTGTAAGAGCGCTATGAAACCTTATTGAAGACGTGAGATTATAGGAATATTACTATCCTGATTCTCCTGGATTTCGGCAAACATTCAATTGGGTAGATCATGGCATCTTGTTCGCAAAACTAAAACTCGTGAGATTTGCATATCCCACGAGTAGATGGTTTCTTAATTACTTAACTTCCAGAACTCAAAAGAGTGGTGTCAGGTAGTGGCCACTCTTATGACTTAAAACCTAACCGCGGAGTTGCTCAGGGAAAATTGTAATGAGGTGGGGTTGGCTGTAGAATGTACGGATGCATTTTCAAAGAAGAAATTGGTGTGGTTGTAGAGCCGTTAGAATTTGATGAATGATAAGGTGCTGCCTCATTCTGGGATACCTTTATTTCCGCTAGCTGACCCCAACCACGTGTATTT
The DNA here is from genome assembly GCA_031308135.1 of Acheta domesticus. Lineage (NCBI taxonomy): Eukaryota > Metazoa > Arthropoda > Insecta > Orthoptera > Gryllidae > Acheta > Acheta domesticus. The sequence goes on from JAHLJT010008446.1 coordinate 263,315,075, forward strand.
GGCACATGCGCCTTCCATCTTTTTAACGAGGTTCAGTTGGCAACAAGTTTCCCCATCTTGTATGGCTTTATAAAGTGCTAGAAAGTGTTGAAAATAAGAGGAATGCGCTCTGACTTTGTGAGGCACATAGATAACATCTGTTATTGCTACTGTTGCTCGTAATAAATCTCCTACCTCATTCACTTCGCTGCCCACTTTTAACCGAAGCAGAAGGCTTCCTCTGTAAGACTACCTACTTGGCGAAAGGAGCTTTTCCTCACCTCACAATTTGCAACATGTAATGACTTCAAGATATGAAGAGCACGTCAGGGGAATGATATACAAGCAAAACTGGAGTGTAACGCATATCGGTAAAGCAGGAAACCAATTAGGATACAACCAATTAAAATGGTTGATTTTCATAAGTTTTACGTGCAAAATGTATATGTATAACTTCGCATTCTGTTTATTGACTAGAACAACATGTCAAGTACTGTAATTACACCAAAAAATTTCAATTTACGACTTGAAAGTTACATTATTATCTTAAAAAAATTGACAATGTGCATTAGTCTTTATTTATTCGAAGAAACGCACATTCTATCAACTTAAAAGCGCAGTGCAATGGTTTTCTTCGGTTTGTCGCAATGACTTGCAAGACTAAAACTGTCTCTTTTCTTTTCAGCGCCCCCTTGACAATGAAACGCCCTGTTTCTCTTTTCTTTAGCGTAAGGTAAATTGTACAAATGTATGAAGAAGTGTTCTAAAGAGCCAAAACGATTTATTACTTACCACCAAACCAAAGCGAATAATATCAATTGCGTACTTTGCGCCTCTACACACGATAGTTATAAAACTCGTAGGGAAGATTATAAAGCACGAGCTTTTATCTAATGAGGAAACCTTTGCCTTCGCCTCTCAGGACAGTGGAATGTTTGGAATGTGTCAACAACACTAATTCAATATTTAATTAAAAATGTAACAAGAACTTGCTTGGGAGAGTGAACGAATTATGAAAGAGATGTATTGGAGTGAAAATTTAAGAATGAACATCTACAAATCAATTAATATAAGAGAAAGTAAAAAGTTGTTAAAAACGACGATATTAAAAATGTTAAAAATTTTTGCTACACGATACCCTTTGATGCTCTTGTCCAATATCTATAAGCTTCTTCATTACTCTTTGAAGAAAAACGTTCGTTATTTATTTTGTCTCACTACCGTACGAGTATGTTCAATACCATTCATGAAGGAGAATATCACAAGTTTTTTTGTTCTTACATTTAGCTCTTTTTTCTAAGTCCCTCAGCATCCCACTAACGCAATGATTCATACAAAATTCCCAGGAAACACATTGTTCTCGAATACGCGGTGAAATTTTCGCGCTATGACATTCTATTCGACATTGCCAAGGGTGTTCGGCATCCAAATACGCTGAGCCGAAGGCTACGGGACA